>JARYHS010009186.1:18878645-18911223 GCA_031002005.1 Vandiemenella viatica | reverse complement strand
ATATTATCTTCACCAGCCCCTTTATGTTTTTTCAGCTTTCTTTTTTCCTTCATGATTTCCTCAGGATGAATATAAATTTTTTTACTATCGTCATTTCTAATTGTGGTGTTAAGCTCGTTCCCCGAACACTGCCCAAACAGCCCAACTATTTCCTATTTTAAAAAAAAATAGACACGCAAATGTCTGGAATTAAAAAGCACGTCACCTTGTTTCGCAAGTTAAGTATTCTTTCTTAGAATTTTTTCGCAATCGTTACTGAAAGTTGGATTTTTTGTTGATCTGCTACACTGTTGGGAGATTCCACTGCGGTACTAACCACATCTGGCTGGCCTAGGTCGTCTAAGGGCACATGTCAATTTTCATGAAGTTTACGGGAATCAATAAACAATAATTCTATTAAAATTTGTTTAAAAAAAATATTGTTACAGCAACTGATGCACTTTTGACGTGCATTTGGAATTTATTGTGTACATTATGTGCTTTCTACAGATTTTTAAGTAACCCGGACATGTTCCCTTTTAATAATAAACCAATGGGGAAAATAAAATATTACTTTTTTCACATTTGTTTATTATGTAAAGAGGAAAACTTCATTCCCTCCCTTTTTTCACAGTGCCTTCATGGTAGGTATAGATTTTGCTTGTTCTGGTTTTCAAGTCATAAATGCAAAAACAGTTAACCCATAACTACCGATAGTAGAATGTTGTTTCCTGGACTGGTAATGTGAGGGAAAGGGAGATTTTGCATGAAATCTACTACGATTCCATAAGTATCTGGCTCGTTATGACAATTCTTTTCTACGTCTTTTAAGGAAGAATAACACTTGCGTTTTAATAACAATTATAAACTATAAAACATCTGTAGTGTTAACAGCTGTTTAGAAAATGCTAGTGGGATTGAACATAACGTTTCAAGTCCGGCATCTACTCAGGAAGTGATCGAAGCTCTTCGAAAGGAAACATTTTACAGTGTGCTACAGATGCCTCCAATCACGGTGGAACAATTTTTTTTCTACTGGTGGTAAGATTTTACAGTCCAGGAGAAAACAAATGTTCCACCTCGCTCTGGATATTCTTTAATTATAAAGGAACAGAACCTTACCTGACTTTGTTCCAAAATGCACTGACGGTCCTACAAGATTCTGTATCGAGTATCGAAAACGAAACATTTCTGTGTTTCGGAAGTTAAGATATAATAGTCAGACTCACTAACAAATTTAAACACAGGATTGAAGATGTATTTATAAGCCTTCAATGCGGAAATTTTTCAAATACTTGCCGGATGAAATAATATCGAAAATTAAAAAGATTGTAGTGGTTAGTACAGAAATGGTTTAAATTACATAGAGACTAAGTACGAATTCAGTGAAAGTAAATTCGACTTATTCAAGCTACTTTCTTTGCAAGACGATTCTCTCACTTTCGCGTCAAACTAAAAATTGACATGTTTTTAGAAATGGGTGAACTTTATGAGAAAGCATGTAAAGTTAAAGAAGCAGTGAAGACAGCAGCGCAGAACAAAGACTTAACGCTGCCACAGAAATGACACAATATATTTAAAAATCAAGAGCTTGTCCGTCTGCCAAAAATATATTTCATTTTATGGCTTCAATACAGGTTCCAAACGCGGCAGGTGAAAGGATATTTTCCCAGGCTAATTCATTACAATAATTTGTTCTGAGAGACGAAACCGATCATCACTCGAGCATGCCACAGCAGAGTAACGAGTTAAAACTAACTTCATTTTGTTTTTAGCGAATTTTCTAACAATACTATGCCTAACGCATTGAAATATAACAAATATAATTTTAATAAAAAATAAATATTTCATACTTATTACAGCACAAATAAATTCTTAAAATTCAATTCCGAAATACACTTTTTCCTGTAATATTTCGCTACTTGTCCTAGACAACAAATCTTACTATTATGATCATGTTTAGTAATTAGATTCATAAGTTGCTATCACATGATACAAAGTTCCCATAGAAATTACCCCTACCGAGTCTAAATTATAAAAATAAACGTGAATTAAAAAAATTGGCCATCCCGATTTTTAACCCTGAGTTCCGATTTTTTTGACCTTCCATCCCGATTTTTAGCAACCGGACCTGGCAACACTACAGATATCACTGGGCTCAAATTTCACAGGGCGCAGTTTTCGCGACACCATTACACCAATATATAATGTACGTAATCATGTTTTTCTGTCTGTGTCGATACGTGTCTGACACGTACGGTGTCTGTAGGTGTGAATGAGGCTGTACTACGTGTCCTGCCGAAACAGAAAGTAACCGACACAGCAAAACAGGAACACTTTCAGGAAAGGATAGACAAGGCAAGACCCAAACTGCGTGGATTTTTAAGATAATACCAAAGAAAATGAATGATCTCAAGATACAAGATGTATGCCCAGAGGAAGATGGAGCGATTGAGGGAAGGAAGAGAGGAAAATACAAAGGATTGAGTCCAAAGCTGACCCGGCCAGTGGCTGGATGATGCTGTTGATCAAAAATCAAATTGCCGCAATAAATATTTTTGAGTGACAAGTACACAGTGGCGTAGCTACTATGGGGCTAGGCGGTGCAGTGCACCGGGGCCCCCAAGCATACCTCTGTACAGGAAAGCCCCTCACTAAGGGCCCTCTCACTGCTCAGGGGGCCCCCAACCACTGCTCAGGGGCCCCCTAAGCACAACTCAAGGACCCCATCCTCAGCTCAGGGGGCCCTTACCAGCAACACAAAGCAAAATAAAAGGTCGCCCATCTTGCCTGAGGGCCCAAAATAATTTTTTTGCACCGGGGCCCTTGTTGACCTAGCTACGCCACTGCAAGTACATTTTTTTCTCCCTCCAGTGATATTAATTTTCGCGGGTAACTGTAACGCTTAACCAAATATTACAGTCTGTGCTTGTACAATAGGTTCCAGAAGCGAGCCTGACAGCTTTCTGCGAGGCTCCGTCGGTAAGCTGGCCGTTGTCCAGGACGATTTACGATTTTAAAAATTCAGTTCTACGTCTCCATCAAGCGCTAATGTTCGTCCCATACGTCTCGCCGTATTAATGTAGCGCGTGTGTTAGGAACTCGGCCATTAGCTATCAATATTATACCCACGCCTCGATTTATCTTCTAGTACCTGTTATTTATTATTTGTTAAAAGCCGAACATAAACACATAACTACGGCGCCCACGATTCAGACTTTGATCGCGGTCAGGTGCTCTGATTTATGTAATACGGGTCTCGCAGCTGCGCTGCGCGACAAAGGACTCGTCCAGCGTTTAGCGTCGGTTGGGAAGCTTCCTCTCCAGTGGAGCATTGAGAGGAACTAGCCTATTAATCCCCAAACACGTCTTTCAAGTGAACTGACTGTTTCTCAGGCACATTTTAGTGTGTTTAAAGACCCATTCACACTAGCGGTCAGCTCAGGTCAAAAATCGCTATACACTTAATCCAATGGGAGCATTCACACTACGCGGTCCGCTCAGGTCAGGGCAAGGCAGGTCAAACTGAAGATCGCGCCGCCACCGATCAACAACGGTCAAAACCTGAGCTGAGCTGACCGCTAGTGTGAACGAGCAACGGTCAGGTCAGGTCAGATCAAATGGGCGGCGAACCACTGAAAACAATGCTTGTAAGCAACAAATAAATAAAGTAAGTAATAAATAAAAAATAAATGTTTTAGCGGTATGTTATTTCTGTTTATTATAAAGTAGGCAAACTTTAATATAAATTCAAATATTATCACACATTTTAGTACTGTCAAGATACAGATCCTATTTCCGATTTTTTTTTAAAAAATATTGTGAATATATTTTTTGAATCAAATGCTTCTGTACCAGCGTTAGCACACAAACAAAGAATATTTGTGAAGTAGGATTTCTCTATCATCCTGAAATTCACTTTCTGCATGACATGAAATTTTATCCTTCCGTAAATAATTGTGCAAAATACATGTTGCTAAAATTATGTTATCAATTAATCCTGGAGCAGAATTAATTTTTCTAAAATAAATTCGAAATTTTTGAGTCCTAAAATATCAAAAGCATTTTCCACCACTCGTCTCGCACGGAATAGCCGGTAGTTAACATTATTTTTTTCTTGATCTGTTTGCGCCTGAAACTCTGGATGCACCCAGAACCAGCCTTTTTTTGATGTTGACGTATTTTTAGTCTGTTGATCCAAAATCATTGCGATTTAATTGACGTTGGGGTAGAAAACGGCATTGATCACTATGAGCAACTGAAATGAAATGGCTTCGTCTACGACTTGATCTGGCCTGACCTGAGCTGAGCTGACCGCTAGTGTGAACGCTACCCTGGATTGTGAGCTGAGCTGACCTGAGCTGAGCTGAACTGACCTGACCGTTAGTGTGAATGGGCCTTAAACCATAGATGAGATAGTTATCGAGCGTATGGCACTTTTAAGAATCACGCAGTAGTCGAACTAAAAATTTATAACTTTGCATCTCGATCTTGCACATAAGCTATTACTTGATTTGCTGAGTCCTCTGCATGGTCTTAGTGCTTCCAGCCTTGGTCGGGATTGTTCGAAACATAGACATCCGGCACTGCGGCCCCAAATCCTTATCCACGTACGGAGGATGTTGATTGAGCTCTTTTGAAACGGAAATGACTGATCGTGTGGTTTTCAGTCGTTGGTGCTCCACATACTCATTCATTTGGAGCTGCGTGGCATGGTTACGTCAGAGGTGTGGCCAACCCGGCAGCGCAGCGGAAGTGTAGCTGCATCGCGTAGTGAGAGTCCACGGTTCGGGTCCAGCCTTGGGCGTGGATGGTTTTATTTAAATGTTGTGTTTGTCTTGAGTCGTCCTTATAACAGAGAGAAAAATAATCACGTTGCCATAAAAAGTACACATTGCTAGAAACACAAACACATTGAGTGGATCTAAGGCAAACATGGCCAAATGGCAACCAAACAAAACATGTTGGAATATTTACTGTATCCGTCTGAGGACGTGATGGAGTCGACTGTTGTTTATGTTCAGGATGAGAGATGAATGTAGGACATAGGTTAAATGTGGCTACACGAGCGAATTCTTCCGAAAGGAACCAGTCGTGCCACGTTAAACGCTGTGGAGTCACCATCAGCAGTGTCGTATGGCCTCACTCCATAGGGGTGGGATCTGACGATCAGCAATTGTAGACCACCACCTCTCCTACCTTGCCGGCCAAGATAGATATCTTACAGATAGCCGGATGTGGCATTGTACCTTATCTTGAAATATTATTTAAATTGAGTCTGGATACTTGCTGCTTAACAGAGTGCGATAGTAGTGCCGGTACATAAAGGAGGGGTGAGAAATAGCGTCAATATTATAGGCCAGTCAGTTTACCATCAGCGATTGCTAAATTAATCGAAATATTGATATGCAACGACATCAGAAATAATTGTGAGTAGTGAAGGCAACATTGCTTTAGGCAAGGAAATTAATGGAAATCTCAGTTAGTGGGATATATCCTAGATATTTTGGATGAAATGGACAATGGGGGCCAAATTGATAGTGTGGCACTAGATCTTTCAAAGATTTTTGACAGAGTGAACCAAAAATGGTAGTAAATAAGGTAAAACCTATTGGAGTGTATGAGAAAGTGATTTGCTGGGTAGAAGTTTTAAAAGGTAGAAAACAAAAAGTTAGAGTAGGAAATGCAGTTTCGAAAGAAGTGGAAGTAAAAATAGGTGTGCCACAGGGTAGCACGTTGGTAACATTGCTATTCATTATTTTGATGAATAATTGTGTTGATCGTTTATCAGAAATTAGATTGTTTGCAGATAATAAGGCTATATAAAAGGATCAAAACGGCACGGGACTGTAAGGGTGATCTGGACAGGATATCTAGTTGGGCTGGTAAACATAGGATGAAGATAAATATCAAGAAGAGTCAGCTTATTAGATATTCATGTTGTTTATGATTATGAGGTGGGGGAAAAAATTGCTTGTTGAAGACTTGAAATGTATATATCTTCGCATTAAATTTGATAACAAGCTTACATGGGCAGGATACATTGGACAGGTAGTAGGAAAAGGTGTCAAAATTCTGCACGCGTTGGAGAGGGTGCTGAGGAGATGTACGAGAGAAGTAAAGGAATTGGGCTAGAAAACATTGGTCAGACCATTGCTTGAATATGGTAGTGTAGTATGGGACCCACATTTTGAGTATCAATTACAGGAGTTGTAGAGGGTGCAAAAAAGGGCTGCTAGATTTGTTTCTGGAAATTACCGCAGAACGCAATCAGTAACGTATATGATAAAAGAGCTGGAATGGGATTCATAGAAAAACAGGAGGAAGGTGAAGAGGATTATGGGAATGTACAAGGCGTATATTGGTGATGAGACATTGGCGTGGTATTGAAACGTAATGCATGGAAGGGAAAAGATGACCATGACTACAAGCAGGTTCTCGATTTCAAGCACAAGGGTGTGGGAAGATTCTCTTTTTTAGGTATGGGTGTCAGGGATTGGAATGAGTTACAAGAGAAATGATGAATAATTTACCAAAAATGTTGAAATTTGTAGAGGGCAAATGTAAGAGGGTGCAGGAAAGGGGGGAAATGGGTGTCTAGGGAAATTGCCACCGGAGCGTGTGCTCCATTGCAATTAAATTAAGACCTGGTGATGAGAAGTCCCTGTACCACCGCTACTCGATCCAGCGGTGAACACCTTCATGGTGCCTAAGCCACCTCCACTACCGAGCCGGGGCGACAAGTAAGGAATCAAGGGAAACAATGGCTGAAATTTTGGATGTGCAACTTAATCCGTAAATCTTACGAGAGATCGCGTCTGGGTTTGGAATAACTGGAATAATCGCATCAGAGGAATAAAGTTGGCGCACTACGTCATGAACCTGAGGGCATTGAAAGTTAAGGCTGATTGTTTCCTATATTTTTGCTGAGAATAAAATTCAAGACGACGGAGCAAGCAGATCACGGAAAACAATAGTTTGGTAGTTTCGACGCTCCATGGATGGTGCAGCGACCCGGTTAAACTGCTGACGTTCCTGTCGAGCTTCCTGGGTGAACTGTACTTAGACTTGTTGTACACGCTCTACCGACGATCTTGTGAAAGAAATCAGGAAAGCACATCTATTACCTAATTTCGTACTGCAATTGCTCATTAGCTGCAATCGTTGTATTACTACTAAACGTTTTATCACCCACTGAAGCTGACTAATGGCAGCGACTTAAAGACGCACACCAGTTAAGCGCTAGTCTTAGCTTGGTGCAGAGTGTGCTGATTATTCACTCTCAGCCCCTTCCTTCCTATCTCTCCCCCTGGGCGCTGTGTCCAGGTAGGACGCAAGGACAGCGGACAGCGGACGGCGGACGAAGTGGCTGACCCCGAGCCAGCCGCCTCTGCTAATTGAACACGCTGTATAAACTCTGATGGAAGATAATTCTTTGGCAAGTATACAAGTATTCCCATACAATACTTCCATCGTGTAAAACAGTGGTTGCCAATTAGTGGTACGCGTACCTCCAGGGGTACGTGAGGTTGCTCCCAGGGGTACGCGAGGTTCTCTCTTGACCGAGGTATTCAATAAAACAATTGAAAAAAACAAACAATTACGCAAACATTACTACCGCCAAAATATATTTTAAGACAGTCAAACGGTGTGTGTGTGAATTACATTACTGTAATGCTGTGGATGTGCGAAGCACTAGACTGGAATGAACGCAGAGGCAAATGTAGCTATAAGGGGGTACGCGAGCTCCAGCGCTTTCTTGAAGTGGTACTCGGAAAAACTATTTGGGAACCATTGGTGTAAAAGAAAAGCTGGGTTTTACAATAACATTTGGTGTAGGAAATTTAACGTAAAATTTTCCTTATATTTTAGCTCGTGTAGTAGTAAGGAGGGGTCCGTTCAGGATAGATGAAGCTGGAAGATCGCTTAGCAAAACTGAATCATTCTGAAACTGCAGATTTAAAAACCCCGTGTTCTTCAGAGTTCCTTCCATTCGGCTCTGATGTCGGACAAAACTTCTTATTTCGTGATCGCATCAATATTAGGTTTTGTTAACAAACATCTGAGAGAACGAATCCACTTATTCTCTCCTATACTGACTGGTCTCGCTTAGATCACAGGTGTTGAATAATTCTATGCATAAGTTATCAGTGTCTTGGTTACTATTTGGGACCTGCCTTTCCTGCTCTGTATCATTTTTCGTTCATAGGCGTTTCATGTCGAATTGTGTTTTTAGGAAGAGCTTCGAGTACCGCTGCTGTCGGTAGTGTATTTTCTCACGAGCCGCGATCAGAACTCTCCACGAGCAGCTCGGCTATTTCAACGAGAATAGTGGACTTTCCTGTCAGATAAATTACGGCAAATAAAAAAGCTAACTGCAGCATCTCGTGGAAGCAAGTTACATATGTGACGTCAGCTCTCATTAAGCTATGTGTTCTTCGTAGTAGAAGCAAAACTGTTTCAACAGTGGTGGACTTTACTAACCAAATCTTCTAATAGTTTGCGTTTTAATTCGAGTATCTCCCAATACATATGGGCTGACTGTGAAGCGGAGGAGTCTTGGCCTAGTCTCCTCTGACAGGTACACACTTCCTTCAACGACGTTCTAATGCTCTCGCACAACATATGACATCACCACCCGAATTGGTGCCAGACAGATTTTATTTTTGGAAAAATGTGGACATCCGACTGATATAATACGTAGTTTTTGAGGGGCTGGATGAATTAATTTTCCTTGTCACATCATTACCTTAAGCGTTGATCGTCGTAAGATGGACTACTAATGCACTGAGTGAAGAGAAATATCGTTAAGGTTCGCAGTAGTCAAAAGTGCTGACAGGGAGATCGGAAAGATCTCAACTCCGTCGATGTGATTCTGATTTATGTACTGCGCAACTTAGTCAGCCTTAGTACCGGTTGTAGTAATACATTTAATAGTGGTTTTACACTCTGTGATCAGGTGTTTCAATTCGTATATTTACGTATTTCTCTATACAATCGGGACTAAATTAAAAGATAGATCAAATTCCACACTTGCAACTGTGAGCGGGAATATGTAATGAAGTTAATTACGTGTGTAGTTACAGGGTGACGCAGGACGTGTAGTCTGATTTGCCAGAGGGAGTCGTTACAGTCTGTTTCAATCACGGCAGTGCCAGTCGGAGGCAGCTTTCTCCGGCGCGCCGTGATTTACTGACGAGCCAGGCGCCGTCCGACTGGAGAGAGCTGTGCTTCAGCCTCCCATCTCACAATCGCCCATCATGGGAGTTAAAAAAGTGGCACATCAGCAGCTCAAAGTGAACTTCTGCCACCAGAGGGTGAAACATAATTTCTATCCTAAGTGTCTTGGCATCATCTTAGACCGCTCCTTAACATTCAAAAAACACATCGAAAGCACAAGTCAGAAAGTGAAAACACGAAACAACATCATGAAGAAGCTAGATGGTTCTTCGTGGGGAGCTGATGCGGACACACTACGAACAACCGCTCTCACCATGGTTTACCCTGTTGCTGAGTACTGTGCTCCAGTGTGGCAACGTAGTGCTCACACTAGAAAAATCGACGTCCACCTGAATGAGTGTATGAGAGTAATAACTGGCACCCTAAAATCCACCCCAATCTCCTGGTTGCACCTAATCAGCAAAATACCATCTCCAGAGATAAGACTCCAAGAAGCAACGGCACGTGAGTGGATAAAACTACACCATCCTGATCATCCACAGGATCTCCCAATTCAAGAGGTTCTAAATAACTTACCACCCACTCGTCTTAAATCCAGAAATCCGGTATGGCAAGATGTATTTGACTTTGATGTCATGGAAAAATGGCGACAAAGCTGGTACTCCGCATCTGTAGAACATCCAGATAGTAAAGATCCCACAACTACACTTCCAGGATTCCATTTAAATAGAGACCAGTGGGTCAAACTAAATCGCCTAAGAACAGGCCATGCGAAATGCAACGCCATGCTGTATAAGTGGGGTCTTCAGGATTCTCCTGCATGTGACTGCGGTGCTCCTTCCCAGAGTGTGGAGCATATTATCAGGGAATGCCCTCTACGGAAGTATGATGGACGATATGAAGATGTTTTTGGAGCTACAAGTTCCTTCGTAGAATGGCTGGAAGAACTTTACATCAGCTTGTGAACGCTACCAACGTTCTTGTCATTGTATATATTTATTATTGTATTAGTTGCTTGCCATACGACAAATAAATAAATAATAAATCGTTGCGATCATGAGTTGCTGTCTGTGATTGTTCATTACCGACTGCTGTCTTTTGAAAATGGACGTCAAAGTGATAGCGGCTTGTGGTGATCACGGATTAATAAGTTATTCTATGTTACGCAAGCATAATTATATATATTCCGTGAGGTTTCGTTAGGTTTTTGTTTGTTGTGTTGGTTGCTAAGACAAATCTGGCTGTGTCGTGATATTGAACTAAGTCATCTCGAATTCCGTTTAAGAATCGTGCAACCTCAGAAGGAAGTCCGATGTAAATGTTATCTGTGTAGTTTCAGCTGGTGTTGACGGAACGTTGTAAAATAATTAATTTACTGAATTAAAGTTATGATTAGTACAAAGAAAGGCTTAAGAATCATTCATTAATCAGAAAATTTCTATAACGTATTTGAAAAAGAAGAAAATGCGACCACATGACTAATGAAGAGATGACCATAATCTTCCGGAAATAAATGAAAAACATTAAATAAGTACCGGGCAGAAACAATGCACAAATAAAAATAGCACAGGCTGCTGCTATGCATCTGCTTAATACATATAGGTAATCGTTATCGGAATGAACAGCAAAAAGAAAAAGAAGTAGTTATGGAAAATAGATAGAGGAAGAGAAGATGGTGGATTTTGACTATTCACCGCAACTGAAAAGGCACGGAGCCTCCTATAATTGTGTTAGGTATCCCTGCAGTGGTCGCGTGGATTACATATGTAGTCCACTCAAGCCATTTCTAATGGGACTTTTCAGAGCGCGACTACTGCAGGGGTATTAGGCAGCTCTTGCCTGCGACTTCGTTTTCACTTCTCCGTCTATAATTTTTTTTTTTTTTTTTTTTTTCCCAGACAAACCATGAATAAACGACTAGCTGAACTTCTAGCAGGCCACTTCATTTAATGACTGAACAGGCTGATAATGACGGTACAGACCTTTCTTAAAATGCGCCTATCCAATAAAAAGTCCAAATGCCTTTTGTGGCGTATATTACCCAGAGTCAACGTTATGTGGGCGGTATAGTGTCCGCTCTCCCTAATTTTCCGACCCGGATTTAAATCCTCGCAGTATCAGATATTTTTATTTATTTTTATCTGCATACATTGTTGAGTATGATTTTTTGTTATTTTATTTCAACGTTAAACAAATCTCATTCCTTCTAACAACAAATGCAATTTCGGCCAATATATTAACTTCCTAATATGCCTCGTCATTGGAATTTGGTTTGGAGGCGAATCTGGTATCGTCACATATTTTCAACCATTTATACCTCATCACTTCACGGAATTAAACATATTAATCATAGAAAAAAAATCAAATTTATCGATGTTTAGTATTTCGTTGAAAATACTTCTTGACGACATACAAGATAGAAGAGACGAAAATGAAATGAAGTAAAAAATAATATATATTTCAATTGTGAAAACAGCAAACTAATAAACTTATTTTAAAAAAAAAAAAACGTGAAAAAATGATGTATGAATGTAGACTTCCCTGGCGTATGATTGCAGTGAAGAACCTCCGGATTCAGTTCCGGGGATCCAACATTCTTCTACAGCCCTTGAGCTTCCGAATACTTAATTGAAGTTTTGCCTGTTTGGCGTTTCCTTCATTTTCACGTGGGGTTGTTTGATTAATGTATTTCTGTTTTTTTTTTTTTTTTTTATCATTTCCTGTAAGCTCATTTTATTTGTCCTTAAATTAGTAATCAATTTTTGAATTTGTTCTTCTTAGCTCTCAATTGGATTACGTTAAGTGGTCTTTTGTGCGGTCCTACATTTACGTCATATTGAGCGAGTGTATTAATTGTTGGATTTGTACTCGTTTCTGCCTTGTTAAAGAAAGAGGTTCTCAACTTGCGGTATCTATCTTTGAGCATTTCGATATCAGCTATCTGGTGGAGTTGATTAATCGGGAACATTATAGGTAGGTGAAGAGCCGTTTTTAGCGCCTTATTTTGCAGTCTTTGCAGAGTGTCCAAATGAGTTGTATACTTCCATCAGTGGTCTGACAAGCGACTTGTATAATTGGATGCTAGTTCTAGTGCTGAGGCTGCTGTTGTGATTGAGGACTAGATATAATTATTCGTCCAGTCGGCGCAGTGTCCTCTGTCTGACCTCATCAACATGTGCCTTCTAGGTCAGCTTAGTATCTAGGGTGACGCCTAGATACCAGGCTGTGTTCACCCAAGGGATTCTCATGTCAGAAAGTTCTAATCTGGGTCGAGCTGGCATTCTTCTTTTTATTAGCCAGATGGCCTGGCTTTTAGACGCATTAATGCGTATTATCCATTTTGTCGGCCATCTACAATCTCATGCAGTGTGGCCAGAAGCCTCTGTCCAATCATCTCTGGGCTACGTGAAGTTGCAAAGACTGCTGTGTCATCAGTGTAAAGTGCAATTTCCTTCCTTGTTGCATGGGTAGATCAGCCGTATACAGAATATATAGTACTGGGCCCAGTACACTGCCCTGTGGAACCCCAGCATGTATGTGGTTCTTCGGGTGGATGTGATGTTATCTACCTGCACAACAAATGTTCGTTGTTGCAGGTAAATGCTGATCTTCAAAAATCTACTTGGCACGCCTAAGATTGCCATTTCCGGATTGTGTTGTGAAATCACAGTCTGGCGCTACACCCGTGAAGACTTTCATTTCGAAACAACGATTTTGTGAAAAAATGCTTTTCTGCTACTTTATTATGTTACTAACTTTAAAGCTCTTCAAAAATGACTGGCTGAACGGTATTTTCTGGCAACTCATTTCGTTGCAACTGAATAACTTAATAAAATTGTTATAAAACAACGGGCAATGTAATCAGTTGTCACGCTGGTCCGGGGTGCATTTAAACTTTATCACAAACTCCGCTAATATTCTAGATCTAGACCTATATTTGAATTACATACATATTTTACATAGTCAAAAATTTTACTGTCGGTTACTCCGGCGTGTCCCTTGATTCGCTTAGGTGTTTCTAATATGTAACTAATGCACTAAAAGCATAAAAAATTAATAATTCAAATATTTAACACTTAATTACTTTCACTACGTCAGCGGCTGTAGAATCCGGATTTGATGCCAAATACGTCGTCATCAAGAAAACTTCTTTTTTTGAGGAGATTGTTTTACACTTCACACTTTATACTGTACGAGTATTCTCGTAAGAATGCAAAATTTTACCAATTATGCTGCTAAATCATGATGAAACTTAAACACAATCACAAAATTATAAAAACGCTCAGTATCTACGCCTTCGTTTACCATATGAACGTGTACCTAGGTGTCACG
Source organism: Vandiemenella viatica (assembly GCA_031002005.1). Classification (NCBI taxonomy): domain Eukaryota; kingdom Metazoa; phylum Arthropoda; class Insecta; order Orthoptera; family Morabidae; genus Vandiemenella; species Vandiemenella viatica. The sequence goes on along the minus strand of JARYHS010009186.1, from coordinate 18,897,732 downwards.
ATTCGATTCGACCAATAGCCTTGTATTTTTAACACTATTGATTAATTAAAATCAACAAATAAAAATCGAATAAATAAGAAAGAACCGTTGTAGCGATATTTCTACAGCAATAAATGTTACAAATAAAAATACTGGCCATATATTTTAATTTGATGCATATTCCCTAATAGGACTTTTTCAACAACGAGCATCTGCAAACGAGTATCTCAGTTAGTACCCACACCAACTCGTCGCGAACAGTGGATGGAGGGAAGACTATATGGATTTACAACAATGCTGTGCCTGTCTATGAGGTATTTCTCAACGAATCAACTTGGGACAACACGATTGATGTCCTGCCTGCAGATACCAGCGCCATCAATACCATGAAGCCCTCCCTGGAGTAATCAAGTAACCAAGTACTACAACGAGTTTGTGAATACATTATCAGTGAAAGTATTTCGTGAGCAAGGGCTTATATATTTGCTTTCTGATAACGTAAATGTCAATGAAGTGTCATGCAATGCCAGTAAACACTAGTGTGTGGACGTATAAAGCTAGAGATTGAGGCATGTAAAAAACTACTAGTGTATGATGATGTTGAGCGCAAACTAAAGGAACTCATTCATGCGGTAATTACATAAATAACCTCATTTTACCGAATTTTTATTTCACTTATTATAATTAAATAATAGGAAAATATGTATTTTTAAATAGTTTATTTCACCCACCAATTTACTTTTCTGAGGATTCGGATTGGCTTTTACATATGAATTTATATCGTCCCTAGCTCGAATCAGCATTAGTTCTTATAAATATTGTTCTCGGGTGACTAGTCGAGTTATAGGACTGTTATAATTACACAATATTTTGGCGCTCTCAATCGTTGTCGCCATCTTCTGGTCACCAGAGAACAATATTTATATTCTCAACGCCGAGAAAAACTACGTAATTAAGCATTAGTTCTTGTTTTACATTTGCAAGTTTTAACATTAAAAAGAATAATTAACTGTTCTAGATTTAAAGCAGTTGATTAATTAATTCTATTACTACAAGCTCGACCTGGTCGCCACCAACGATGTGTTGGAAATGTTCTGAAACGTTAAGGTTTCAAAATAATAAGTCATAAGCATTTGCTTTATAAGAACACTTTTACTCGTCACCAGATGCTTTCAGTGAGCACTTAAAAAATTGACCGTGAATTTTAATCGCAACTTCTTATTCTTGAAGACGCAGATTATTGCGTTCGTTGACCCTTATATTAACTCGATAATTATCCCGACAGTTACTAGTTCCACGATTCACAACACTGTCCTTCACAATGAAGTGGGTATATTTCATACTATTTCGTCGCCTACTTTACTGTTCTAACTATGTTCCACACGCACTTCTAAAAGCATTCTTCGCTTTCCTTCAGCGCCGAACACAACACACGCGCTCGCTTCCCGCCAAACCGCACACCTCCAGACTGCTCACTTTGTCACGTGACCTTTCCGCCACAGATACTCCTTGTATCCTGACAGAGTATTCTTTTAAAGTCTTTCCAAACCCCAAAACCATACTCAGTTGTATACATACATCAAAGTAACTATTTCCCGGATCGCTCTGCCCCCATCCTGCCTTGTTTAACACACCAATTTGTTGAGGATCAGCAGAAATGAGCGTTTTCAATGTGCTTGTGATACCACCGTTTCTATTTCGGCCAATTTCAGCTTCATCGAGTTCGTTCTGAATTAACTCAAACAGAAACACGAATGTATTGGGTGTGACCTCCTGACCCACCTCATTTGATGAATCTTCCCTGAGTATGCAAGTAACTTTCGCACGACAGTTGGTTAGAAATAAGTATCCGAATATCTTCATGGCTAAAAAATTATTCGCGCGTCAACGACTCGTCAAATTCCACACTGAAATTTATGTCAATCACCTTATCCGTGTTTTTTAACGTTATAGCCTAATAACTACAGGAAGGGCACGCTCTCAGGTGTTGATCGTTTTACTTTTGGTACCGACACTAAATATTAATTGCGTAGCAAATTTCATTTAAATTTTTGAGTAATTAAGGCAGGATTGAGCAAAAAAAAAAATCCAAAATCTTCAAAACACAAACATATATCCATGCAAACATTCTCATTCATAATATTATAAGATATACATATATTCTATCTCACCATGTTGAAGTACACATTTTGAAGAACTATCGCACTCGAAAAGACAAAACAATCTTTTTTTAATGTTATCTTCTAATTACGGCTATATGGTTCGTGAGATCATCGGAACCGGGAGGGGATTGCAGACGGATCTATCCCGCGGCTGCCATGAAGTCATTTCAGGAGCCATGGAAAACGAAGAAATGGGTGGCTGCACAGGGGATGACACCAGCTGTTCGCCACGGTTCTCCCTCCAAGCTTGGTAACCTAACAGTCTAGACGCTGTAATTTGCGGTTATACCCTGCCGAGCAGTTACCTCACTGTCGTTGTCGACTCATTGCAGTTCTGCAACTGTAACCTCCAGTGTCAGTTGTCGCACATCGGACTGACGTCACTCGTGAGTGAAAATATTGCAAGACCTTCAAAAATTGTATATTTTCCGACCAAATCTGCTATACAATTTCCTAAGCTCACTCATTCACTCGCCTTGATAGCTACTGGTTGCAGAACGGTGACGTCACTTGCCAGCCTTCACTCGCAAATTAAGTGTCCATAGTGATTAGCAATTAAAGGTTAGGTGCACAGTTTAATAGCTAGCAACTGCTATGAAATTAACTGTCGTAATATAGTCATTAATTTTGATTTTCGTATCCTTCCATAGTTAAAAAAAATCTATGAACTTTAGTATTAAAAAATCGTGGAACTTCTTTTCAGTAACACGTTGACTTTAAAAAACTTAAATTACTCATGTATTATGCTGTAACTGCCATTTGGTATTCGGATCTAGGATAATTTTTACGATGAAAGTTTATCACGTGTGTAACATCTGGTTTGTGACGTTATTAAAATTAAAATAAAAAAATAAGATGCATTAATTAATAAATTAATTTGCAAAATTAATCCCGGGTAGGCGCCAAGAATGGAAGTGTTCTCTATCCGAGAGAAGCGACATTCCAATTCTGAAATACTTTTAATCAAAGCAATTGTACTTTTAAAATACCATTAAAAACACAAATATTTACCTATTCAAATGATATACTGATACATTGGAAAGGAAGTTATTGAAAGCAGGGTTTACAACACCTATTATTTTCTTTGAATATAAAATTGATTGGTTTATTGAACAGAACTGAATATTAAGAGTTTCTTTTGAACAATTTAGAGCATGATTCACATCTCAGAGCGTTGCCTACGGTTGAATGATGCAAGAGTGTCTATACATCGCCGGCGTTCTTTACCGTAGCAGATGAGTTGCGGAGAAATCAGACGGACCCTGTTGATCAGCTGGGTGCAAGGTCATTGGTAACGTCCACTTGGCGAGTTGGCTCCCCGCAGGTAGTGACCTCTCCGGCGATCTCCCGGGGTGCGCCGGTGCGGATTGTTTGCTGGCCAGAAACAGAATGTCTTCTCCCCCGCTTGTTCGCCCCGTTGAAAACTTGCAGGCTACGGAGTTTTAGTAGACGCGGGAAATTTCAGCGATTCGCAGCGTTTGGTGGGTCGTCCACGATCTCCATTGGCGCTCCTCATGCAACATAAAAAACTTATGGTTTCTAAAAGTTCGTAACACAGTTTGATTCGCTGGTTCCCAACAGAGGTGTTCCGCAACCTGATTTTTCTCCGAAGCATCGTTTCTCTAGTTTCAACTTTCTACTGTACCAGGAAATCCTCATTTCGGCACAGTCCCTATACTGTCCTTTGAATTTCATTGAATGCGTAAACTTTTAACTTTACGGCCTGCCATAAATCGTTCGGTCTTTCAGCGCAGGTATGAGTCACCTGGCTCTCGCCGATGCCACAGAAACGTGGAATTCACATGCATAAATTTCCCGTCACCAAGGGACATTACACGTGTTAGATGTTAAATGAGTTTTAAGCTTACCTTTTTATATAGATTTAAACCATCATGGAAATTACTACATACAAGCAATGTGAAACTCATTAATTTACTTGATTTTTGCCTTTATCTACAGAATTTACACTGCATAAATAAAATATTTATTCCTCTTTTTATTTCAGGAAATTACAGCACTTAATTTATTTAACCAATTTAAAACACAACTAACAGCTTTTATTTATTAAACGTAATTCAACAACGATATTCTTGCCACTAATAAAAGTAATTAGAGATATCAGAGATTATGTACACAGTTTAATACTTAAGCAACTACTATTAAATTAATTGCAATAATGCAGTCATTAATGTTGCTTATCGTAGCATTTTATAATTAAAAAATGGCTAAACTTATAAGAAAACGTGAAACTACTTTTAATTAATATGTTGACGTTAAGGAACTTAAATTACTCACGGTGTCTGCTGTTACAGCGTACGCCAATTGTCATTTCGGCCTAGGCTAAATTTCAGTTTAATTAAAACTTTTGCTAATGCTGCTGTTTGACTAAAGTTTATTCATTACGGTTTATTTGCTTTTTACCTATGTTGCTGACCACTTTTGTTAATGGTCTTCGTACATGTTCGGTGTACTTGAGTTATTAGGTTATTTAAAGATGATATCAGACCAAATATGTTTCCGAATCGAGCATTCTGGCAATTCATTTCTGCGGTGTTGCTGAACTATTTAATAATCTGTATTAAGTTCTCTGGCCGTTACGGACACTATGACCAAGATTACCTTATGAATATTTTCCCAGCATCAATCAAAAATAGCGTGATGCTTTCGGAGCAATTGCGCACACCCTTTAAAGAGAAATTCTTCAAATTTTGCGAAGTAGACTTTTATGGTCAAATATAAGTGAAGTTTCAGCAAGTTTGAGTCTAGCAATCATGACCATTTAAACAATTATACGATAGTGTGATCGTCTCTGTCTATGTTTAATGTACTTCTGAGTTCCTCGGACATTTTATTTCAGGTAAAGTTCGTATTTGGCCAGATCAGGACAACCTATAATAATCTTTGACCCTGAAAACTGTAACTACTCTGGACCCGTGCATGGGCGTATCCAGCGAGGGGCAGAGGGGGGCTGCTACCCTCCCCCCTAGAAGAAAAATCAAGTTGCCTTCAGTACGCTTCGACGAGTGAAGAAAATGGCTCTGCAGCACTATGGGAGAGGAAAGATTGACGGGATTATGCCTGATGAGTATGCATCGAAATTTCGTGAAAGTACACCGTGAGATATTGACAAATAAAGTTATTGAAAATTTTTCTGAGAATCCGATACGATTAATGTTTACATAGAAAAACTGTAACTGAGTTACGATCTTGATTAACTGCATAGTAGGTCCTTGGATTACTGTGTTAATCTTATATATATATAAAAATAGACGTGTTTTTTCCTATATTTCACTTTTCAGCCACCACTACCTAGCACAGATCACTGATGTTTGTGAGCGGAAGTAGCATGGAGTTTCCTGTCGTGCACAACGTTGGCCGAATGCCGATACCTGTGGGGATGTGGGAGATATAATGATTAAAGTTGGTCAGTGCAGGGCGTTTTCATATTTCGACCAAAAATTCGTATCTCCGTTTACTTCTCTTTCCTGCCACAACTACATAACATAGACTTTTGGTGTTTGCGTGTGGTGGTAGAATCGTCTTTCCTGTCGTGCACTATGGTTGTTAGATGTCGGTAGCTATGGGGATGTGGGAGATATGGGGGTTGAAAGTGGTCGACCTGTGGCAATTTCATACTTCTGCCAAAGACAAAAGTGTCATGGTGTATCACTTTTCAGCGAAAACTATAGATCACAGATAACTGGCGTTTGTGTGTAGTGGTAGCACAGAGTCACCTTTCGATCACAACAGCGGCCGAATTTCAGAAACTGTGGTACTGTGATAGATATGGTGGTTGTAAGTGGCCGACCAAGGATATTTTCGGATTTCGACTGTCTCCGCATATGTCACTTTTCTGCCACAACTACATAGCATAGAGCATTGGTGTTTGTGTTTGGTAGTAGAATCATATCTCATGTAGTGCACTATGGTTGTTAGATGTCGGTAGCTATGGGGGTGTGGGAGAAATGGGGGTTGAAAGTGGTCGACCTGCGGCAGTTTCATACTTCTGCCAAAGACAAAAGTGTCATGGTGTATCACTTTTCAGCGAAAACTATAGATCACAGATAACTGGCGTTTGTGTGTAGTAGTAGCACAGAGTCACCTTTCGATCACAACAGCGGCCGAATTTCAGAAACTGTGGAACTGTGGTAGATATGGTGGTTGTAAGTGGCCGACCAAGGATATTTTCGTAATTCGACGAAAGGCATGTGTCTCCGCAGATTTCACTTTTCTACCACGACTACATAGCATAGAGCATTGGTGTTTATGTGTGGTAGTAGAATCGTGTGTGTTGTCGTCCACTATGGTTGTTAGATGTCTGTAGCTATGGGGGTGTGGAAGATATGGCGGATGAAAATGGTCGACCTGCGGCAATTTCATATTTCTGCCAAAGACGCATGTGTCACAGTGTATCACTTTTAAGTGAAAACTATCAATCGCAGATCACTGGCGTTTGTGTGTGGTAGTAACACAGAGTCTCCCATGGATCACAACGTTGGCCGAAATTCGGTAACTGTGGGAGTGTGTGAGATATGGTGTTTGAAATTTTTCGATCATGAATATTTTCGTGTTTCATCCAAAGACTTGTGTGTATCCGTAAATTTTACCTTGCTGCCGGAACTACATAGCGCAGAAGACTGGTACTTGTGTGTGGTAATAGTATCGAGTCTCCCATCGTGCACTAGGGTGGTTAGATGTCTATAGCTGTCAATATGAATTCTTTACAATCACGAACGAAGTCGTGGGTACCAGCTAGTCAATAATAAAAATAATTTCCTCAATAGTTTGAGTTTTATTTTGTAAGAAATCGTCATGTTTCAGTCCCCCATCTCAATTCCTCGAAAAAAATACGAGTTGCCCCCTCCCCTAATTCAGATGTTGCCCCTCCTAGTTCTGATCCTGGATACGCCCTTGTACCCATGATGTTACGCAAGAAACGGTCACGGGCTTATACTTGTATATTATAAAGTTTACTATGTTGTTTAACAATGAATATACTGACCTAAGTCGCAATCTAATTCAATATCATGGCCTTCAACCTTAATATATTTTGGAGCTCAGTTTTGAGTGGTTCTCGATGACGACACAAAAGTTGATCGAAATCTGTGTACTGCAAGTTCCCATCTTCCCTGGTGAGCAGTACGTAGAGGCTAGGCTTCCTGGTATGTAAGGAATTTATCTTTTTAGTGTAGCTTCATATATTGTACTACAGAACGATGTGGTGGCTCCGACTAGGTATCGGAAGGTCCGCGGTTCGAATCCCGTTCTCTGTTGGAACTTTCAAAATCTCTTAATCCAAGTATCCAACCTTCAACTTTTGTACAACGTACTATGTAATGTGAGGTATGCCGTAATGATTCCGTGGTGTAGATTCAACGTTAAACAATATCTCCTATTTATTTAGCTTATGGCCATTGCACAAAAATAATACAATTTAACATTAATTACAATTAAAATTCAAAATTAACATGATGTAGCCAATCTAAAGCTTCATTTGATATGTTAATAAAAATCTATCGGTGATCACCTGAAGGCTCGAAGTGGGAAGTCAAATGTCACGTGACGGATGGTTTGTTATTCCACACCACAGTCGCATCTCGGTGAATCTCTCACTCCCCATGTGTACAAAGATGAAGCAGATCTTCCATGACCAGTCCTAACTCTGTTAAGAGCTGCCCAGATCTTGCGAGGAAGGTCGAGTCCCTTTAGTGCCTGTTGACTGTCGAACAGGGAGTGCCATTCTGGTGGGGCTGAGGCTATCCACTCCAATTTCCAAGCTTCTCTACCATTAAAATTATCAGATATAATCTGTTTTACAGTTTTTACACTTGGACTTGTTGATTTAAGCCTCTGAAATTGGGTTGCCATGTCGTCGTGGATAAGCAGATCCAAGTTATGACAGATCTTATTATATTGGGCAATTAGGAGATTGTGTCGTCTTATTGTAGGCGGTTCGATGTTACACTAAACAGGTAGCCAATACAGTGGAGTGGTCTTAATACATCCGCTAACTATCCGCATTGTCTGGTTTAAAACTGTGTCGATCTTTTTGACGTGGGCGCCATTTATCCAGACAGATGAGCAATACTCAGCTGCAGAATACACTAGGCTCAGTGCTGATGTGCGGAGTGGAGAGAACTATATCTCCTTTGATGCTATAATAGGGGCGCAACCGGTAAGAAACCTTATTATTATATGAAATTATTATTGCTTCACATAACCCATGGTTTGCGGTGGAATGAGAATAATAACAAACACATTACTGAGACTGCAATAGCTGTTAAGTTTGAGTTTGAAGCCCTGCCTTATCGATTCGCCGGCCTAAATTGATTCCCTAATGCGCTCAAGGCTTCATTGTGCCGGCAAATTGTTGCACGGAGGTTGTATAATGACGACATAATGGCCCACAGCTGCCCCGGAAAACATCAAAGAGTGTTTCCGATCTCTTGGGGCGAGCGGGTGGAGTGCCCTGCACAAAGCACGCCGCCCGTATTTTCTTTTCCGGCCACTGTGCGATATGCCCTTTCTGCTGCCTCCTGAGCTTAGCGCCTTTGATGTTATTTCTGCCATAGTCGTTTTATGCCGTATTTCATACCCGCTTTCCTAATTGTGAGAATAACATTGCGTTTGCTGCACCTGCAATCGAAAGAGAAGAGGGCTGGGGCCTGACACTTGACTGGTGTACACAGCATAAACTCGATGTCGTGGCTGCTACTGGGCTTCGTGTATTTACTATGCGGGTATTGTACCGTAGTCACACCCAAACCAACGCAGTTTGTCATACAGCATTAGTTCATTGCGTAACTATTCTCTGTTAAAGAACAACTGCGAAGATACATCAAATAACAAGTTAACACTTTTTCAGAAAATTGTGGAATGCCGTCGGGTGGTGTTTATGTGAGAAAACGTCCCTTTTTCAGAAACCAACTGCAGTACTTAACGAGTAATTGTTTATCCGTCCAACATTTGACGATTTACTACTATTTTTTAAATGCAAGTTGCTTTGTTCCATAAAATCAATGAAAATTCTACTGAAGCCAATTAAAATGATCCTGTAAGATCCAGGGCTTTCACGGCGTTGTTTACTCATAAAAAATTGTCGAGCGTCCACAATGATGCAATTCAGAGATAGAATTAGACAGAACATTTAGAGATTTGAACTCTAATAGATAGTAGCAATTGATGAAATTCCTGTGGATCTGCTAAAATTTCTTGGGAAGTAAAATATCAAACTGATATCTAAAATTCAGGAAACAGGAAATATTCCAGTAGATATTAATAAAAATATCATCTACGGAATAAACGACAACCTTATAAATATGAAAACCATCACACAGCAAGTGTGCCATCACAACTGCACTGACTGGGACGATTAGCTTTAAGGGCCCCATACACACATCAACTTGTTGTCCAACCATGTCTCCCAACTTGGTTGGCCAACACAAAAACTAGTTGGACAACACAGTTGGCCGACATCAGTAGAGAGAGAACCAGCATACTTATACCAGTAATGTTTTTTTTTTATGATTATTATTAAAATAGCATTTGGCAGAGGAGGCCATACAGCCAGCTCAATGTGATTATCGTAGCTTCCAGTGAATCAGTCATCCAGTATATATATATATATATATATATATATATATTGCAGCTTCTAAGTATAGACGGACAGGACATCCACACAGACACACAACACTTAAACACCCATGCCCTCGGCCAGACTCGAACCGGAGACCTTCGGCACGTGGAGCCAGTAGTCTAGCCCCTACGCTACCAAGGCCGGCTATCAGTAATGTTGGAACTAGAAGAAATAGCTTTGTGCACAATTATTGTTGGTGCCAGCGCGTAAAATGAGAGGGAAAAGAGAAAAAGAAAAATTTGCGCAAAAAAAATGGCTCCAAAAATGCCCCAAATTTTCACTCACAAATTTGCTGTCGCAGCTCAAAGTAACTGCACCGGAAGATTACAAAAATTTCCACTTTTTGGAAATCAATCAGCAATTCTTCCCAGCCCTTGATTCTTGAATTTTTATTTTTATATAAATCAGATTTCACTTTCCACAGTTGTGGTAGACTGTGAAACTTTTCGATGACTGTTCCATGCATTGTTGTTCTGAACAATATACATCACAGTACTGCTATTAACATAAATCACTAGCACTGCCTCGATGAGAAACCGGAGCGGACTGATGTTGGCAGCCAGGTTGGACAACTTGCCCATACACACTACAACATGTTGGCACAACAATAGGCCCCGCCCACAAATATCAAAAGGGTTTGAAAACCGCCAACTTGGTTGGCCAACTTGTGATTTGGTCTGCCAACCTACCCATACACACACCAACTTCAGCTACAACACAACCAAGTTGGCCAACAAGTTGCTGTGTGTATGGGGCCCTTTAGGAAAATCTGTTGTGCCAAAGAAGAATATTGAAAGGCCCAACAAAGAAAGTCGTGAATGTTTGCATGGCATTTCTAGACTTATTTAAAGCTTTTAATAGTGTTGGAACAACATCTATAAAATTTTAAAGAAGTGAGGTCTGAAATATCACGATAAATACTAATTTATGGTCTGTTTAAGAATCGGATTGCTATAATAAAAATGGATATTCAAGAGAGACAAGTATCAGATAAAAAGGATGTGCCCAAAGGGTGTGTGCCCACTAATATTCAAATTGTGTGCAGAGGAAGACCGTATCTCTCTTGATATCTAACCGATGTAGATAAATGATGTATGTTTTTAAAGATTAAGATCTCCGCCGTGGCCACATTATACTTTGAAAAAGTAATTTTTCGGAATTCGACCCTTTCAGGGCAAAATTACCATTATTTTCATAACTTTTTTGTTTTTGTTTTGTTTTGTCACCAGCTATTTATCTCCCTTGATATCTAACCGAAAGAGATAAATGAACTATCATATTAAAGATTAAGGTCTCCGCTTTGGTCACATCATATCTTAAGAACGAAATTTGACCCTTAACGGGCAGAAGTAATAACTGCTAGGCCTTATTACACTAGGCCGCAGGCAACGCAAGCAGTTGCGCGACTGGTGGCGCTGCTCGTCACTGGGCATTGAGTCTTATGGAGCTTATTACACTAGGGAAGCCAGTGGCGTCGCCACAAACTGGCGGCCGACTGGATGGCGTGAGACAACTAGGGACAATCATCCTGTGATTGGAGGGAATGAATCAGAGGAGAGTTTTCCTAAAAGTGTAAATGAGGAAACTACAAAATTTGAAATAAATTCTCAGGAATTTATGAAGAAACCCAAAAAGCTAAAAAAGACTGGTGTAGATAATATTACTACACATTATTAAAGATTGTTGGATACTATATTGTACCTAACCTTGAAATTTTATATGAAATTAATTTGGAGTCTTACTGCTTACCAGAAATAGAGTCAAAAATTACAGCCCAATCGGTTTGACATCAGTGATAGGTAAATTAATGGACAGATTTATATGCAACCACATCAGAAATACATGTGAGGAGCGTAAGTGGTTTTCAAGCAGGTAACATGGCTTTAGGCAATGATGTCCATGCAAATTTCAGTTAGTAGGATATATGCAACATATTTCGGATGAAATGGACAAGGGAGGCCTAATTTATAGTATAGCACTAGCTCTTTCAAAGGCTTTTGACAGAGTGAGTCATAAAATGGTAGTAAATAAGGTAAAGACTATTGGAGTGGATGAGAAAGTGATTTGCTGGGTAGAAGAATATTTTTAAAAAAAAGTTAGGATAGGAAATGCAGTATCAAAAGAAGTGGAAGTAAAAATGGGGATGCCACAGGGTAACATGTTGGGACCACTGCTATTCATTATTCTAATGAATAATTGTGTTGATCTTTGACTATCAGAAATTAGATTGTTTGCAGATGACATAATTAATGCTATATAAAAGAATGAAAACAGTAGAGCATTATAAAAAGCTGCAGGATGATCTGAACAGGATATCTAGTTGGGTTTGTAAACATGGGATGAAGATAAATGCAAAGAAGGGTCAGGTTATTAGATACATAGATAAAAAACAAAAGTTTGATTATGGTTATAAGGTGGGGAAATAATTTCTTGTTGAAGACTTGAAATGTAAATATGTTTGCATTACATTTGATAGCAAGCTTAACTGGGCAGGACAAATTGGACAGGTAGTAGGAAAAAGTTTCAAAATTCTACAGTTGTTGGAGAGAGTGATGAGGGAATGCACGAGAAAAGTAAAGGAATTGGGTTACAAAACTTTGATCAGACCATTGCATTGCTCGAATACGATTGTGTAGTATGGGACCCACATTTGAGTATCAAATACAAGAGTTGGAGAGGGTGCAAAAATTAGCTGCTAGATTTATTTCTGGAAATTACAGCAGAGTACAATATAATAAAAGAGCAGATATGGTATTCATTGGAGGACAGGAGGAGGGTGAAGAGGGTCATGGGAGAGTACAAGGCGTATATTGGTGATGAGGCATAGAAAGATATTGGTGTAAGAATTGAAAGTAATGCATGGAAAGGAAAAGATGACCACGACCACAAGCTGGCACTAGATTTCAGGCTCAAGGGAGTCGGAATATTCTCTTATTTAGGTAAGAGTGCCAGGGATTGGAAAAAGTTACCAAGAGAAATGACGAACGATTTATTAAAAACGTTGAAAGATTTTAAAGTTGACATTTGTAGATGCAAAATTGAGGAGGGTGCAGGATAGGGGGCGGGAAGACGGGTGTGTAAGTAAATTGACATCGGAGCTTGCGCTCCATTACAATTAAATTAAATGGCACGAATGACATGTGTTCAGGTTGGCAATCGATGGGTTTGATCTTTGACTAGTGTTGTAAAAAAATGTTTTTTTCTGACTTGAAAAAAAAATCATGAAAAAAAACTGCGAGAAAAACATGTTTTTTTTTTTCTGGGACATGTTTTTTTTTTCTTGGACATGTTTTTCTTCATAACTACTAAATCTCAAATTTGTAAGGCATTTATCGTTTAGTTTGACTGTTTTAGAGTTTATTTTAAGTACTTATCTTAAATTTTGAATCTACTAGGCCTATATTTTTCTGGTTCAGTAGAAAAAAAAAATACAAAAATATTGGCAACATTGACTGAAATTTTCTTTTATGAACGCGGACTTCCCGAAGAGGCTAGGTTGCACGAGAAGGAATCCCCGTTCCTCGTTATTTGGATTGATACTCGCTATTTAAACTAGTGCTGCCAGCCCTACGGATTTATCTGTATACCTACGGATCTTTTCAAAATATTAGGAATTTAAAATTTATCTACGGATTTTTTGCCTCTTTTAATTACTTATTGTGCTTTCCTTATATTCGTATACTTGTTAAACTCTCAGCGTATAGTGATACTGACTTATTTAATTGTGAACCGTTTCCTTGCAAATGTTGGCGTAAACCAGGGGTCCCCAAACTTTTTATCACGTCGACCCCCTCATAGAACATTTGTCTTCTCATCGACCCCCAGATTAAACGTTTAATAAAAACCAGTGCCGGATCTGGTGGGGGGGGGGGGGTACAACGGGGTGCCAACTTTAAGGGGGAGGCAAAATAATGTTTGAATGGCGGCGATTTAAGTCACGGAAATCTCTTTTTAGCTCTACTAGTACACTGGGCGCCGGGCGGCGACAACAATGAGTTTGACCAACAATCGAGGTGGCGACAATAATGTGTTTGGCCGACAATCGAGGCGGCGACACTTGGGGTCAGACAGCAAAAATGGGAGCTGCAAATAATGTTGCAAGGGGTGGCATTTCTACAGTTTTTGCCCCGGCTCGAAAAATTCCTGGATTCGCCACTGATGAAAATTTTAAATCATTTTTAGCATTTCTGATGCTAAGCAATAAGGAGACTTGCATAACAACCCAAAGAAAGTAAAAACTCCACCCAACAACACTAACAAAAAAAGGAGATATTTTACACTGTTATTATAATCGTAAAAAATAATAACAAAATTATAGATAGATGGAAACTAGCCTATAGCCGTAAGTGTCATAAAATGAAAAACACAAAATAATCATTGAAAATTTAAATACATTATATTCGATGAAAAAACATCTGCCATTTTACGACTACTATTGAATACATTAAAAATATGTTAACATACCTTTTTATTAAAGTAGCTGATATTAGTGAGATGGACGGGTCTGAAGACATGGGCGCCGGCAGGATTGCTTCTAGGAGGGTGCACCAGGGCTGCATTGGTGCCCCCCCCCCCCTATCGGCCCCAAAATTTCCGGGCTGGGCGACCTTTTTTTTTAGCTCTACTACTGCCCAGACGGCGACCCGGGATGTCAGGAGGGGGGTGCAAGTGCACCCCCTTGCACCACCCTCCCGGCGCCCATGTCTGAAGGGCAGCATCAAGATTACTGATGTTCGGTTGAAAATTGGTAAGTTTTAGTCGCAAATCACCACGATTTCCATGTTCAGTCTGTTTCTTTGTTTTGTTAAATAGCGTCGCGTGGTGGCTAAAGCCAGCTTCAACCATGTATGAAGTTGGGAATGCAAGTAAGAAAGGTTCGGCTTCTGCTCTGATCTTGGGGTATTTTGTAGCAATATTGTTATTGCCTCCAAAATTCGCTGAGATTTTTATTTTTAAACAACGCTTTAGCTTCCAGATCTACGCATATTTCAATCAGTTCATCTTCTAAGCCACGTTCATTACCTTCATTATCAACCTTAACATCAAAATGGAGAAGCAAACCATTCAGGAACATGCATGTTCTCCAAGTCTTAGAAACGTGCTTTGAAGTCTTCTCTTAATTTATCGAGATGTTTAATATATATCTCCAAATCACGGTCGGGAATCTCTTCATTTTCTTTTAGTAGTCGAAAGTTTGAAAAATATTTAAAATCTTTACGTGCCAGTGAAGATTTTAACAGGTCCATTTTTAGTTGAAAGGCCATTATAATTGTTCGAGCTTGAACAATTGTAAAATTTTTTCCTTGCAAACGCTTCTGTACTTCGTTAAATTTCGAATAAAGATCTGCCAAATGGGAGCGTGCATAAACCACGTAGCTCCATTTTGGCCCCCTGTGATCCCCCCTCCTCCCACGTAGCCCTACGTGGCTTTTGCCTCTACCCTCCCTCCCACTCCCCTCCCCCACGTAGCACGTGGCCTTTTTCCCTTTTGATTCCAGAAGACATTTTGCACTGTTTTCTCTTTTCAGATGATTGTAAATTACATAAGGAGATAATTAACTGAGGGAATTAAATATTCACATGCTGTTGTGTGTTCTGTTCTCATTTAACTGTGAAAAATTTTATGAAGTGAAAGCTACGTGGCCTGGCTCGGAACCCCCCACTCCCACCACGTAGCCCAGCGTAGCCTTCCAGCCAACCCCTCCCCCCCCCCCCCCCTGGACCGAGCCACGTGGTTTGTGCACGCTCCCAATAGAACAAGATAGTTCTTGCACTGTTTTAACTCGTCACATAGTAATGGATCCACATTCTTAAGAAACTCTGCAGACGAGTCGTACAAGTCAACAAGCCTCTGCAAACTATCACTCTTGACAACCACATTACCTCAGTGTGCAAAAGTAATTGATTGAAAGGTTCATCATTTTCTTCACATAACTTCGCAAACAGTCGGGAATTGAGAGGATGAGCTTAATTTTATTAATTGACGTAATGCATACTTTTAGAGTATCATGCAGCTCGCCACTCAATTTTTTGGCTACAAGATGCTGCCTGTGTAGGACACAGTGAACGGTACGTACATTAGGAACCTTTTCTTCAGAAAGACTAAAAATCCTCTATAACGGCCTACCATAGCAGTGCACCGTCAGTAGCTACTGCAGTAATATTCCCGAAAGAATGTTGGCTTGTTCAAATAATCTTGCAAAAATAAAAAAATTGTCTCACCTTTTGAATCAGTTTGAAGATATTTAGCAAACTGAAATTCATCAACAGTGTCATTCAGGAATGACTATGGAACCAAACATAAGCCATGAGAAGATTTGAACTTCCGAAAGTTGATTCGTCAAGCTGAATAGCAAACTTACAATGCTGGAGCTCAGAGGTCAAAGTTCTTTCCACATCATCGGCCATTTCCTCTATACGTCGCTGCACAGTATTTGCACTCAATGGTATTCACTTTAAAAATAGTTGAGAGTCTTTCTTCATAACATTTTCAATTACATCTTTTATAGCTGGTACTATAATCTCTTCACCAATAGTGTAAGGTTTGCCTTTCTTTGCTATGTTAAGAGAGATGCTGTAGGATGTCCTCAGTCCTCCTTCACTATCAGCGCTATGTACTTAAATTTGGCCGATCTCTCAATTTCTGTTTTAGTATTTTGAAATACTCAATATCTTTGTTTTTCTTATCAGAATGGATCCTTTCCAAGTGATCTTTCATTTTCGCCGGCTTCATAGCATCATTGCTGAAAGTTTTTTTTTCACATAAGCTCATAGGAATAGTTTCATTAGCAGAAGATGGCACAAAACCATATTTCAAATACTCGTGTGAATATTGTCTGCATTTCTTCTTAGCACTGGTAGACGACTTTGTAGGTATTAAACTCAGATTTATAATATGAACAACACGATACGATCGCAGCACAACAAAACAGCGGCAGTCAGAGATGCAACGTATTCCCGCACGTATCTTGTCTCAGAGTGCATTGTTGCTACTTTTTGCTAGACTTGAAGGAATAATAATTACATCTAAAGTAACCTATTCAATAGAATTAGATAGGAAAAGATAAAAAAGAAGTATCTAAATTTAATGGTTTTCGGTATATTACGATATCTTCTATGTAAAGGACAAAATCTACATTTAGATATACAATACATAGAGTGGAAACATACTAGAGTTTAATAGTGCAATTTGTGTATAATGAACCAGCAGCGTTCTCTCCCCCCCCCCCCTTGTGGCTTTACGTCTCGTCGACAGCGCGGTCATTAGAGGCGGGATGGAACTGCGGACAAGGAACTGGAAGGAATTCGGCCATGGCATTTTGGAGGAAGCATCCTGTCATTAGCTTGAGTGATTTGGGGAAACCATGGAAAACCCAAATCCGGATGCCTGGACGGGGATACGAACCAGCGTCCTCCCGAATATAAAATGCTTAAATACCCGAAGTAAATAAAAAATAAAGTTTTAATACTTGTTGAGTTCATCACGTAGCTTAGCTAAAATAAAATAATTGTGATGTTGAACTTCTTTCTTGGAAGAGACACAATTCGTAAATTGGTCTACATTCGTTTCTCACAGGAATAACCACTAGCTAACCTGCAATGCGAGTGAAGAATAAAGCGGCGAAATCAAATAGTTTGAACGAACGCTTTGCGCCCCGGTATGAGTCACCGCAACAATCCAATTGGTTTATTTGTTTTCGCTGCTTTGTTCTTCGCTCTCGTCGTTTCTATGCTCTCCGCTCCAGTATGTTTTCTCCTTAAAAAACACATACCTAAAGCGACGCAGGCTTCGGTAAAACTCAAATTATAACGGAGGTAGTCAGTTATTTTGATTTTTGTTGGAATATTTCCATTTTTTTCCTAGACCATTTAATTGATCATATTTATTATCAATCGACCCCCTTTCGACCCCCGGGTATTAATCGACCCCCGGGATTATCGACCCCCGGAGAACTCTTATCGACCCCCAGGGGTCGATATCGACCACTTTGGGGACCCCTGGCGTAAACCAACGACTGGAAGGAAATAAAGCTCATATGTTGTTAGCTAATAGATTTAAATTCAAACTTAAAAGACCGTAATACAGAACTATCGGTAGTCTTTATGCACAGTGTGTACTTCGCCCATAATTTAAAATTGCAGTCTCAAAATCTTTTGCGTACAATACAAGAACAACCAGTAAAAGAAAATGTAACTATTTCTGAAGTTATGGATCTAGAGGAGACAGAGAAGAAACAGGAAATTCTGACAAAAACGGAACTAGTGTTGGTAGTGCTGATACTAGTGAGTGTGGTACTGACATGGAGGATGAATAAAAAATTATGTTACCTATATAGATACATTTATGAATCATTATGTAAGACATTATATCATTTAGTAAGATTTAAAACACACATGTAAAATGTAATTTCCATAAATAAAACTATAATTTATCAAAAATATACTTTTCTGAAAAAAAAAACAAATTTAGAAAAAAAACCAGGGTGCTAGGTTTTTTTTTCATAGTTTTTTTCACAAATCTGAAAAAAACAATGTTTTTTTTTCAATTTGCAACAGTATCTTTGGCGTATTTGTATTAGGTCTTTTTAATGGCGTACAAGTGTTTTCAGTGACGGTGAATGTATAGCGACCCAAAACTCCCTTCTGATTTTATTCTGTGTATTTGATTTTTGTCCACTCAAAACGATCTTACCTTGTGTTTCTTTTATGTTGCAGGTATGTGACTACAGTGTGCTAAACGTAAAGCCAACTTATTTGTAAGTACACCTTTCACCTACGATTTGCTTACTAGCTTTACTACTTTACTATTTTGTAGTTTTGAGAAACTGTAGAAATATTGTAGTTTAAACCTTTTATACAATTACCTCAAACTCATCAAAATCCAGATTTGCCTTATATTTCAAGTTAACAGTGAAATGGGCTCCTCCACAGAACATTAATTGGTGTCACTGTAGAGTGTCTACTTATAGTATCTCAGTTCTCCTTTATTTCATTAATTTGTATCTCGTGACCACTGTTAGAAATCTAAGCTGCTAACACACTATTACGCGCGAGAAAAGAAGCAATACCAGAATACCGTTTAATATGTTCACTGATATTCTTAGCAGTGAAAACGTACGTATATACTCGATAGTAATCGTTTGAAGAAAGAAGTGACACATTGTGTGTAAGGAATGCCGCCTTCAGTCGGGACGTGGCGCAAGTTGTGCCGTGTCATATGAACCCCATGGGAACGTGGCCAGCAGTCGCCAGCGGTCTCACCAGAGCAGCCAAGCCACGAATGTCCAGTGCATAGCCAGAATGTACGTCG
>JARYHS010009186.1:18798645-18877645 GCA_031002005.1 Vandiemenella viatica | reverse complement strand
ATTATTAATATATTGTTAATAATTTAATTCTGGTAACGGTATTAATAAAATTTTCAATTGACTTGGCTTTAATGTTAACAAGAATCAGCATCGAGAATCTCACTTTATCATTTGACACTTCATGAGAATATATTGTAAACCAATAATCGAATCGTAACTGTCCCGGCTAATCGCAGTCACATAAGCCACTGTCCCAGACTCCTTACGGTTCATACGATATGACGAGTTCCGCGGGCGTTGCAGGCGCAACTAGCCCGGTCCGATGCTTCCGGCATCTCACGCTAGAGTCAGACCGGAGGTTCGGCTTTGGCCACCTTCGGCCGCACATTCGGCTTTGGCGAAAATCAGCCGAATGTTTGGCCGAAGCCGAAGTTTTCCATCCAGCCGCCGAAAATGAACCAACTTTGACGAACACCGTCAACGTAGCGCGCCAACAGACTATAGTACAGATAGAAAACCATTTGGAAAAAATCATTAAAAAAAAGTGGAAAGTCTATTTTGAAGCCAGTGTTAAATACCAAAGCTTGATTAATTTTTTTTTTTAAATCAGAAATCTTGTATGCACCCCAAGATTTTCAATAGGAAGTTTAACAATCTACTTTACGGGATATCGCAGAAAAAAGTAGCGCCATCATGGCCCGATAATCATAGGATTTCTTTGCGGATTAATGTATTACGTATGGACCTCATCATCGTAAATATGCTTCCGTACAACCTCGTTGAAGGAGAAGCAATTCCCATACTTAATTTTACCGATTCTCAAACTCGACCAAAGTACAGACAAAAGCGAGAGAAATATTTTAGAAAGTTTTTAATGCCAGCTACGTACGAAAAAGTAAACAGTAAAGTTACATTGCTTTTAGAAAAAGGGTGAATGGATCAGTTTTACCACGAGCATATGAAGTGATCAAGCAAACACGTTTTTAGTGTCAAAGCACATGGCATGGTTACAAAAGGAGAAAAAATAAACAAAATAAACTGTCAGATAGTGTCTTGGAAGAAGATCATACAGGGAAATATATTGCACAAAAAATTAGCGAAACTGTTAAATTCCAACTGCAGAAGAGCGGATACAAATGAACAACTGTATAACCGTGATGAAGTGTTTTTATCAAACAACAACTTATTATTATATGATGTATCATCAGTATTTTTAATTATATCAATGATTGCCATCTTAAATTCAAAGGATGAAGACTGATCATATAATATTGCACAAAAGCCGCTTGTGTGTGTCTGTTAACAGGAGATTCGCTTTCGCAAGAAAAACCTTAGAGTCATCGATTGCCGCTCTACTCGATCCACGGTTTAAAACTAAGTATTTGACTAGCGAGGAAATTGTAAATGCGAATACGGAAATTTTGGCTTTTCTATGTCAAAATTGTCCACTGACAATATAAAATAAAATGGAACATTTGAATTTTGATGAACCTGGACACACCAGTTCAACACCAAATTCTACTCCTGAAAACATATTCCCAGCAGGCGATTTAAGGGATACCCTAGACAAAATGAATTTGACATAATTGGAATATTTGGAAAGCTGTCACCTGCCGTTTGAAGAACATTTTATTTGTTATTTTTAAAAAAAAAGACACCTTTTCTGCTGAGGACCGCTAATATTTTTCAGTATTGGCCTTCCAGTCCGTGTATTTATTTACGAGCGACAGCAACCAAATATTTATCAGCTCATCCCACTAGTCTTCCTAGCGAATGATTGTTCTGTGCTGTCTGTCAAAATCTATGACGACAGAAGAGCTAATTTAAGCGGCGAAAATGTTGAAAAAACTATTAGTATAACATCAGGCTGTTTGGCTTTGATTATTAAATCTTATTTTATTAGTGCCGATCTAATTTTTGTTTTGATTATATTTAGTACATTTTTAATTAATCTGTACACGTGAAACTACTTTAATAATATTGGTATTGATTCGGTTTTAACTGAAAATTTAATATGTGATTCTAATTTAGAGAGCAGGATATGATATTTTAAAAGCTAGAATAATTTATGTTAGGCAAGAAGATTGAAACTTGTTTTATTGTTGTTAAAACACGACAGTCTCGTATATTTAACCTAACATGTATTTAGTTTACCAAAGCCAAAACTCCAAGTAATTGAATATTAATTTAATCCACGAGACAAATTATTCTAATTTAATTCGGACTGTTACTGTTAAAATTTTATAATTTCTTTTTATTATTGCTAAATAAAAATAACTGCATTTAATTTTGTTAAATTCCGTTGTTCAAAATCTGGTTCGGTACTATTTTAATGTTTTATTTTAATCTAATAAATAAATATTAAAAAGTGTTTATAATTATTGTTAAGGTGCAATTTATATCAACAATACTACATACAACACAAAATAACAGTTCAGTATTTGCATGTCATATATACTTCGTGTCAGTATTCTAAGATATATGATTATTTTTGAACCTTCGGCCTTCGGCCTTCGGTCGGTCGGACACTACTCACGATCACAGGCATGGTGGTGCACGTTTCCTAGTACCTAGACCCACACCCCTCCCTGTGGGCATGGAGCGGGTGCAGTGTTTGTGGCGATCCGTCTATTATATGCGAATCTCAGCTGATGTCGTGGTTAAGGATTGCAATCCCGCAGTGTTTTCAATCCCGCGGGATCCGTGCGGGATTTGCACCAATCCCGCAGGATCCGTGCGGGATTGGCGCAAACAGTTTTTTAACGCATATATATTTAAAACATAGTTACTTAAAACGTTAATAAATTAAATAATAATAATTAAATAAATTTTAAAATGATAAAAATTAACAGTTAACAGTATTTTAATTGGCAAAATGACATTAGCACAAGTCCCCGTCCGGGCATCCAGATTTGGGTTTTCCATGGTTTCCCCAAATCACTCCAGGCAAATGCCGGGATGCTTCCTTCAAAAGGCCATGGCCGAATTCCTTCCCATTCCTTGCCCCCATCCTTGCCCCCCATCCTTTCCCGTCTCTAAAGACCTCGATGTTAAAAAGAGACGTAAAGCAGTTACAAAAAAAACAAAAAAAACAAAAAACAAAATAAAACTTTTTAGCATGTCTTAAGTATATTTCAAGGTTTTACATTTTTGGTTTTTAATCTAAACCAATGTTTACATAAATAAAAAAATGGAAAATATTGAGTGTTAGTTCATATTATGTGCCTTACAATATAATCACTTAAGTTTAAAAATATAGTTTGCTTAATGGCCAAGTTACCAGAGTTTTTTTTTTTTTTAATTTTAATTCTAAATAAGCGTTCCATAACACCGAGAGAAAGCATTCCATTTCACAAAGTGAAGTGAATATACTCTGTAAAGTGTAGACTTGGCTCAGAACAAGATCTCATAAGTTTTTGCCACTGTACAAGCACGAGACTTGGCCCTTTTTTTTTACAAATATTGCTTTTATGGGATTCATTATTATATCTCCTGATTCCTTGATTGATCTTACAGTTGATTCAATGTTATTAAAAGAAACAACTCACCAACAATTACCCTGTATTTCAGTTTTACTTATGTGGCGTAACGACGTTTTTAGAGTGGAAATTATTACTTTTTAGTAAGAAAGGAGACTTTCTCGGCGAATGATTGCAGTGAAGTTTTCATAGGTTGTATCTCCGGATTTCATTGTAAAAACACGAAATTTCACACGTGGGGGAGACGGTGGAGGCAGCCGTCGAAGTATGGTTGGTGTTCTTACAACACAATTCGTCGATATACCCGTGAAAACTTCATTACAACTTTTTTTGCCTTTAGTCGCAATAATAACAAGGAGAAGAGGCATTAATCGATAGCCTGAGCGGCACATTGAGGCAGCGGCTAAAACAACAATAAGTTAAAGGATATACAATTTCCATTTGATAGCTGCTAAATAAATAGTTATGCGATCTTTAAAATTACGATAACATTAGTTTCCTATCAACGAATAATCAAATTTTCAGCGGCAAATAAGGAAATTGTCACAATAACTTTATCTGAAAATACAGAAAATGGGAATAATGAAACCGTGAATAAAAAGCTGTAACTGTGTAGCTCAGATTGCGGGATCCCGCTTTGCTGGATTGCAATCCCTAGTCGTGGTGTCTTTCCGAAGATTTGGCCTCAATTGGCCGGCAAATTCAGTCTCTCTCTTCTTTCGTTTCTCACGGACAACAGAAACAGCTTTCTTTATTGAACATGCGCAATAACAGTAATAAAAACTGAAACTAAAATTTACGAACTCTTTCACACAAGGAAACTCAATCAGAAAACACTCTCCTCGGGAGCTTACTGAACAGAGATAACATAGTAAACGCGTACGTTTGGTTCCCGGTGCAGCATACACATTGACCGTTACTAATGATGGATGGTTCGTGCATGCGTCACCGAGTAGGCTGTTTAGACATCCACAGAAGTTTTTACTTCTGTTACACGAGCGAGAGGGGTGTGTGTTGTTGCTGTTTTTTTTCTTGCCACAGTCAAAGTCATACCTGTGCCTTAGGCCCAACACTCTGCCACGATCAGACCACGACGTGATCCAGTAGTCAGTAGACGCCGAGAGTGGAGGCTGTGCAGAAAGCGTGGCTCCCGTCTGATAAAACAGAGAAAGCGGACAGTTCCGACATGAAGTGCTTTCCAAAACGAATAAATCATCTGGGGACTGTGTGGATACACTGCTTCCAAAGAATCTTTAGAAAAATACGCTGGTATATTCTGCTTTCAATCAGAGTGGTCACAAAAGGGAAGTTGTGGCTCAACGTATCGTCGTTTAGACAAGACATTTCACAATCTGAGATGGGGTCGAAACTGTGAGGTAAAAAGTGGAGATTATAAGTTTTTCTACTCTGGTGAATGGTGAAAATGGAGTGGGAATAATAATAGGTAAAAGACTGAAAAACAAGGTTGTGAAGGTGCAATATATTAATGGAAGATTGATGATGCTAAGACAGCAGGGTAGTACAAAAGATATGGTATATATGCCAACTAGCCAGCATAGAGATGAGGAGGTAGAAGAATATTATGTTAATATGGAAGAACTTATTGAGAAAGAGAATAGAAATGCTTGTATCATCATTATGGGAGACTGGAATGCTGTGGTAGCTGAAGGAAAAAAAGAAGATATAATAGGAAAATTTTGATTAGGGATAAGAAACGAGAGGGGTGAAAGACTAATTAACTTTTGCAAAGAAAATTCACTAGTGGTGGGTAACACTCTATTTGAAAATCACACGGATCTCTAATTTAAATGGAGAAAGATACCAGCTGGACTATATTCTGATACAAAAAAGGTTGAGGAACTGTATGAGGAATGCTAAAGTTTATACAGGAGCAGATATAAATTCAGATCACAACCTCGTAGCAGGAGAAATACAAGAAAAATTGAAAAAAGTGAAGAGAGGAAAAGCAAGAGAAAGACTGAACTTAGAAATACTAAAGGTGGAAGGTAAGGCTTTGGAGCTAGAAGAAAGGTTTTTGAAAAACTACAAAGGAGGAAAATTTGAAGAATGTAAAAATGAAAAATTGATAAAAATGAGGGAAGGGCTCAGGACAGCCGCCAAAGAAACTCTAGGAATTAGAGTCCAAAGGAATCATGAAAGAATGGGAACAGAAAAAATGCTGGAAAAGATGGAAGAACGGAAGAATTGGAAAAATTCTGGAAATGAAGAAGGAAGAAAGAGGTACAGGGAACTGAACTAAGAAGAGAAAATGGACAAGCAAGTGATAGATGGATGAAAGAGAAATGCGAGGAAAAAGAAAAATTGGAGAAAGAGGGAAAATATAAAATGATGTACAAAATGACTTCTGAGATAGCCTTTGAAAGTAAGAGAAACAACATGGAAATAGAAAGAGAGGATGGCACGTTAGTCAAAGAACCACATGAGGTGCTGAGTAGATGGCAAGAATATATTGAATGCTTATGTAAGGGAGATCAAATACCAAGTAAAATTGAAGAAGAGGCACAGGTAACAGAAGATGGAAAGGGGTATGGGATCCTAGAGACAGAGGTAGGAAAGGCTCTGAAGGAGATGAAGACTCGGAAGGCATGCGGAATCGATAATTTACCTGCAGAATTGTTGAAGAGTTTAGAAAACAAAGGAAGAAGGGAGATAGTACACTTTTGTAATGAGATATACGACAAAGGGGAATGGCCAGATGACTTTCTCGCAACGGTAATGATACCAATTCAGAAAAAAAGAATACTAATAAATGTGAAGATCATAGGACTATCAGCCTAATTTTGCATGCTGCTAAAGTGTTGTTGAGAGTGCTGAACAGAAGGTTATATGGAAAGTTAGATAGGTTGATTGGAGAAGAACAGTTTGGATTTAGGAAAGGAAAAGAAACAAGAGATGCTATCGGCCTGTTAAGAATCAAAAGGGGAAAGATATATTGAGAAAGGAAGAAACATCTATGCCGTCTTTATTAACTTGAAAAAAGCTTTTGATATTGTGCAATGGAAGAAGCTGATGGATATCTTGAAGAGGAAAGGCGTAGATTGGAAGGAGAGAAGGTTGATACAGAATTTATATTTACAACAGAAAGTACGAATAAAAATCGGAAACGAGATGTCGGGAGAAAGCAGCATTGGGAGAGGAGTAAGACAAGGTTGTTGCCTTTCCCCGTTATTGTTCAATTTATACCTTGAAGAAATTATTGGAAAAGGCTTAAATGGAAAAAGAGGAGTGCGTATTGGTGGCAAGAGAATAGAGTGCATACGATTTGCTGATGATATGGTATTGTTGGCAGAAAGCGAACAATAAACAGAATGCTGAAAGATCTAGACGAAGCTTGCCAAGAGTTTGGAATGAAAATCAGTGCAGCAAAAACTAAGAGTATGTTGATTGGAAAAGGAAGGAAAATAGTAAATATTAAGTTAGGAATAGCTGATATCAGGTAAGTAAGATCGGTCAAATATCTTGGGAGTATGATCACTGAAGATTTGAGTTGTCATCAAGATATAAAATCTCGCATTGCCGTAGCGAAGGAAGCTTTTAATATGAATAGGAGGATACTAACTGGAAAAATAGACAAAACACTTAGGAAAAGACTCGGTAAATGTTTTGTATGGAGTGTAGCTCTTTATGGGTCGGAGAAATGGACACTGAGACGAGAGGATGAAAAGCGGTTAGAAGCATTTGAGATGTGGATGTGGAAGAGGATGGAGAAGATAAGCTGGGTGGATAAAATAAGCAATGCTGAAGTGCTGGACAGGGTCAGTGAAAGCAGAAAAATACTCCAAGTAATAAAAGAGAGAAAGAAAAATTGGATGGGACACTTGTTGAGAGGGGAGTGCCTGATAAAAGACGCCTTGGAAGGTCTAGTCTGTGGGAGAAGAATAAGAGGAAGAAAGAGGTACAAAATTATAGACAACATCGAGGAAGACGGCAACTACATGGTCCTTAAGAGAAAGGCAGAAGATAGAAGAACATGGAGAGCAGCCAAGAGAAAACCTGCCCGAGGGCAGAAAACTGATGATGAGGTGACTTATACGCGTTTTCCTCAGTTACTGTTCATTAAACTCGTTTCTCCTCAATGTTTCCGACTTCCCTACTAGTTATTTGTAATCTATTATGACATCAAACCTGCATCCTAAACGACTCGTGTTAACAAGATCAGTAACACATCACATCTCACGACGCGTCGGCAAGGAATTTCTATTACCTTGGTTCTCCGGGTGGAGCCGCGTCGATTTATTAAAATGTAGCGTTTCTGCCATCGTGTTGTGGCTTTCCTCAGAGGACGGTATATAGTGGCCACGGAAGCTTTCGTAATCACTTAAGGAATTTCTCTTTGACGCATCAGAAATATTCTCCGAACTGAAGGTATTTTTTCACTGTGTGGATTTATCTTATAAGCATGGCAACATCAGAACTAAAGGGTCCATCCAGCAATTAATTCGGAGCTCACATCTATACACAGACCTTGCAACAAAAAAGTGGAGGCAAGAAAGTCAGATCATGTAAAAAAAAAAAACAAATGCTAAGACTGGGTTAATTTTTGTCCATTTTCTTACCGCGATTGAGAGAAAAGGTACCGAACGGATTCTCTTTTTTTTTTTTTTAACTGCTTAGCGTCTCTTAACAGTGAGGTCTCTAGAGACGGGAAAGAATGGGGGGCAAGAAATGGGAAGGAATTCGGCCATGGCCTTTTGAAGGAAGCATCCCGGCATTAGCCTGGAGTGATTTGGGAAACCATGGAAAACCCAAATCTGGATGCCCGGGTGGGGATTCGAACCGACATAAGGATTCCCATGAGGTTGCAAATAGTGCACGACTCAGGATAACAGCAGTAAAATGAAATATTTTTATCTTGCTGTGACTTTCGCAAATTAAGAAATACTAAAATTGTCTGAAAATTAATATGTTTTATGCTATCATTTGATGGCGTTATTGTCCAGCGTTATATGGAATTTGGTTCCGGTTCTTCAAGTGCTTAAAACGTAAAGAAACGAGCAATTCCTGGTTTGACTTAATGATGTGACGGTTACCTTAAATTATTTTCAGCCCACGTCCGTTCAATCGAAGAAGACTATTGTTATAATTTTACAGATTAAACAGCGCTTCTGTGGGCGTTTATGTAGGGCGGTAGCTGGTTTCCTTTTACTTCTAAGAGGGTGGTGCGTTGTTTTCGAAATCATATCGTCGGTGCTAATAAGCTTGGTAAAGGACCTGACTTCTCAGTTCAATAACTCAGAACTTCTAACGATCCAAAATCGAGCTAGCGAATGCCATCAACAAGACAGGTGGAAACGACGTGGAATATACTTCCACAAACATTATAAATGTTGAAAATCACTCTCGATTCCTATCATAACGAAAGTGACTGAAAGTTGGTGTTCCAAGCATGAGTGGGAAAAGGAATCCGATGTAAACACAAATTACGACTGGTTGTAACGCAGGCTGGACCTAATGTTCTCGTTCCTAATTATTTTCGGTTTGAAAAGCGTGCTGTTCCCAGAGACAACTGCTTCGTCCCGCCTATCAGCGCAGTCCAATTCGTTTCTCATCATCGCACGTTGCTTCCTCTTACGTTGGCAGCCTGAGGATCTTCATGTTTGGTAAATAGTGTTTAAAGTTTACCACATTTTATTTTCTAAGCCAACGGATTTTTTTTTAAATACTGTTTCGTTTTTTTTTCATATTGTATGTGGTTAAAGAATCATAGCTCAGCCAAATACGTTTTAAGAGAGCTGTGAATGAAGTCTGCGGCATCAATTGATTGTCACAGGTGGGGGTAGGTACACATCATCGCGATGTTTTGGGCGAGAATTGCAGAGGCGAACTGCAAAACTCGTTGCAAGCTGACAGGGAGCAGGTCGTAGTTCGCGAAACGCGGGACAGAGGTCGCCGTGCAAAGCTGATCAGCTGAGCCGCAAAAACGAGCGGCGTGTCTGCGGGAGATCGCGGTCGACGGAGCGACAGCGCAGAGAAAGCGCCGGCAGCCAAGGGAACCACTGCACTGAGCGACGTGTCCTCTGTACAGAAGTAACGAAACATTGCGACACCTCATATTTGAATTTGATCTTGAGTAAAGAAAAGGAAAAATGTTAGCAGGAATGAAGCATTTATTTTAGAAAATAGGGCCTTCTTATTACAAATCATTACTGTTCTAGCGGCTTGAATGAAAAGAACTCTGGAAACGGGAACTACAATGGCTGGAGTAGGGTGCGATGAAATGAAAGATATTCAGATTCTCTTCGGAAGTCCGAGAGCAGACGGAGGATTGCGTTTAACCCGCGAGAGACAGACCGATGGTAGTAATGTTATATATATGTTATCACATTTCCTTAACTGGAGGCGGAAAAGAAAACTAATAGTTGACCAATATAAAATCACGACATAAAACCTACAGATAGTCGCAGAGTAGTGGATGGAGCCAACGAGTCAAGTTGATAACGAAATTATCCATTCTACGAGACGCTAGTACATCACCAGAATTTTTATTAAAAAAAAATTGTAACTGGTCACAGCATTTTTATAGCGATAATATTGAATGTTGTAATGAGAAAACTACATGTTAATATACCATTTTTGATTCATCACATAATAGGCAGCAAATATTGATAAAATAATTTTATAATGTGCGAAAAAAGAAGATACGATAGAAGTGGGCGGCTTACGCGGAAAAGCAAGAATTTTTAAATTCTTTTGGATAGGTGTAACAACATATTCCAGTGGAATGTTGCAACGGAAATCGAATATCCAGGAGACGTGACAGATACGTATAATCGTAAAAACAAGGAGATCAACAGTAAGAGATGAGGATAAACGCAATGTCTGCGAACCATCCTGATGTACTCCTGTGGTGATTCGCGAAACCGAAATCTGGAAGGGTCGACAGGAATGCGAAGCCGAGTCCTCCCGAATGCGATCACTACCGCCTTACCCACCAGGCTCGGTAAACGAAGTGGAGCAGTGAGATATCTGGTAAGCGGTGCCAGGGGAAGCGGGGGGGGGGGGGAATATCGGGTCACAGGGTGCGGCGGAGCAGCATGCAGAGCCCCTCGCCCAATACAGGAAGCCCGCTGCTGTCTGACAGTTCTCAACGAAAAACAAAGTACTTATGAGGTTTACGAATATACGGACAATAGCCGCAATAACGCTAAAATAACTGATGCACTCTTTAAATAATCACTACTGGTAGGAGGAGTTCAAATAAGTTGTGTACAGTTCATTCGCAATCACATTTAGGTAAAAAAATTATACTTAAAAAAACAATACTGCCAACGTGGCCGACTACGTTAAGGTCGACTTCTGTCCCCGCCTACCGACCGCAAACATCTCAGCCTCACATACTACATATTTCAAAAACAAAAATACACTTATCATACATATCGCAATGTTTTGCAGGCACATGGAAACAAAGATTTCCGCCTATAGGCCGCTGCTAACGAACTCTAGCAGGCTGCTCAGTATTTTCTGATTTGTGGGGGGGAGGTGGGGGGGGGATGTGTTAGGTTCGTAACTACGAATATTGGTGGCAGTGATATGTGGTATCGGCTGACTATACGCGCACTTTCTAATAGTTCGTAGTAATTGTTTACAATTTACCAGAATCAACAATATTTTTGATTATTGCTTCCATTTCCGTTTCCCTCCCTCCCTTTTCTTTTCTTTCATTTAATTTCCTACCTACCTTCCTTTTTTTCCTTTCTTTTCCCCTTACTCATACCTTCCTTCCTTCCCCCTTCGCTACCTCCTTAATATCCAGGCTGCATAGATGGTTAATAGTTCCCTTGTCCAAATACCGTAATAAGTCACAGAAACTGCACTAATCGCGATAATACAAACTGCATTAGGTAACTCGTCAGTTCCAAATTGCAACGAACTAAATGCAGTGGAAAACCAGTTAAATTCTATTAAAAAACTTAATTTACACACAGGTTATGAAG
Source organism: Vandiemenella viatica (assembly GCA_031002005.1). Classification (NCBI taxonomy): domain Eukaryota; kingdom Metazoa; phylum Arthropoda; class Insecta; order Orthoptera; family Morabidae; genus Vandiemenella; species Vandiemenella viatica. The sequence goes on along the minus strand of JARYHS010009186.1, from coordinate 18,866,271 downwards.
GTGCAGACTGCTAAGAAGTAATTATTCTGAGAACGACCGACTTGTCTCATTGCTGTCGCTGAGAGTCAGTGCTCGCGTCACGTGACTGCCTGTGATCCGTGGACTCGGGTTACCGCCGACTCGTCACGCGCCCCATCCGTGTTTCCAATTTCGCATCAAGATAAAATCCTTTGTCGCGGCAAAAATCTCTTTCTGGCTTTTAATTAAATCGTACCGCGCGCCCCGACTACACGGTACTGCCACACCTCCCCTTCTCATCAATTTTGCAACCTTAACCAACAAGTTGGGGACTGCTCTACCGTATCACCAAACTCGCATCGAATCCGGTGCCTCATTCTCTCTTGACAGCAGTATTTATTTTTTTCCTTTCTTTTCCTGTTCACTACAATTTTAGGAAAGTAAGTATCTAAACTGCACATCACTGTTTGCAAGCTAATACTGCGCTTTCACCCCAAGCTGAAGCATCCTTCAATAACGTAATCTCATATACAGGGTGTATCAAAAAGAATCATCAAATTTTAATTAAAAAAAATCTATATATTAATACGCTAAGCGAAAACTTGTGTTACATTTTTAAGAACATTGCGCGCACGGAGAAGTGTGAGATTTGGCATAGTTAAAGATTATATGGAGAAGAAGTGAAGGAAGCTAAAATATATATATAATATGCGTTACAAATACATTAAATTAAGTAAAATAAAACGCTCGCTCGCCTACGTAGTTCGCTCAGATGGTTGGTAGATGGCGCAGCTAGCGGCCTTACTTTGTCTTCTTTGGTGAAACAAAACAGTCGAAATTATTCTCCCCTATCAGCCAGAATATTGGGCGAACGGAGGAACTTAAAGAAATACAGAAAGCTAAAATTATATATAATATATTTTACAAACCTTGGAATCGATATAAGCAGTCAGAGATAATCGATTGCTTCTGGTTTGCGACATGGGCTGCGCAGAACGAATTTCCCGTAAACTTTTTACTCTTGGTCCAGGCCGAATTTCAACCTAACCATGATAACTATGACAAAACGAACCTATTTAGGTTGATATGATCCCTGTACCGATAGTTTTTGTGTCATTTTTACAGTGCTGCTAACATTTCGCGGTTGCGGAGCATCCCATATTTCGGCATTTTTAATTTAAATAGTGGCGACTTTTCCGGAAAAAGGAGAGTGCTAAAGGTGAAGAGGACACTATAAGAAAACAGTTAACCCAAATTTCAACAGGTCAGTAACAGTTTTTCACTGGTGGAGAATGTCCCACCCCACCCAAAAATATAATAAGCATTGTTAATACATATTACAAATAGATTATTAAAATAAAAAATTAATTTGCGAACGTGTGTGTGCGCTTGAAATAGGATCGGAGCCAATGTTCTTACGTGAATTCCCCGCATTGAGACACTGTGTGGTCTTTGGTAAAACGAAAGACTCGGATAAAGTAGAGATTAATGTTTGAAGTTATGAAAGGAATACTTTGAAAAGGAATTTAGCGATCTGCCAGATACTATATGGTCATATGATTATTTAAAATGTTAAACTTTGGTTAAGTGTGTTTTGATTTTTTAATTTCAGTAATTTCATTAGAGAGAGAGAGAGAGACAAGAAATAAGGAATACTTATTTGAGTGAAATTCAAAATGATAATAGACGAAACTTAAATAGCGAACACACAAAATGACGAAATTATTTTGATAGATACAATTAAATGTGTATATTTCATAAAGCTAAATCAGTTTTCCGGCCTAAATTAACCATCGATAAATACATTTCATCATTTGCCATGGTTAGATTAGAAGCTAAAATTTAGCATACAGTCACGCGTGGAGTGTATCGTTTTCATTTTATAGGTAATGCAGAGAATTACTAGATTATTACTCTTTCATGAAAGAAACTAAACAACTTAATGAATTACGGTCGAATTTCGATCGCTGGGCGATCACTAGTTAGAATTATTATGTTCATTGAGATATGTGAATGTACAACGTACTGCTGAAAAGAGCACACTTTCGAGTTTAACAAGATTCCCGTTAGGTAGCAGCAGTGTGCGCCCACTTCAATTGTAGTAAAAATGGCGTCGGGACTAGAGATGGGTAAAGTGACTCACTAAAAAGAGCGGTGTTCATTTGATCACTCCACGAAAAGAACTGGTTCTTTTGAACGGTTCACTAGCTCAGTTTTATTTGAGACCTCAGAATCCGGTTACACCCCCCTTAAATCGACTTTGATGCAATTAGTAGACAATTAGCCGACTTATGACCGACTCACCTAGAAGAACTACCGTTCACTTTTAGTGAGCGACTGCTCACTCGCTCTTTAAAAGAATTGCTCTAAAGAACTGATTCACTCGCGAACGACCCATCTCTAGTCGGGACAACAGAAAGCGTTTTATGTTCTACGTTTTGCGCAGTGCGGGTCAGTAACAACTGTTCAGCGTGACTTTGTTAATAGGTATGGTGTGGATCCTCCTACAGCACGGAGCATTAGACGATGGTATTAACAATTCCGAGAAACAGGTTGTTTGTGTAAAGGCAAATTGCCGTCTGACGCAGACGTTGTACGCATCCGCCATACATTCACAAGGAGTCCGCAGAAATCCACTCGGCGTGCAGCTCGACAGCTCAACATGCCCCCGATGTCTGTCTGGCGTGTGTTGTGTCAATGTTTACACATCAAACCATACAAAATTCAGCTACTGCCAGCTCTTCGTGAAGGTGACAAACTACAAAGTGTGGAGTTCTGTATTTTCGTCCTCGGCAAGATGGAGGGTGACAGTTTTCTTCCACGCGTAGTGTTTAGTGACGAGGCAACATTCCATTTAAATGGAAAGGTGAACCATCATAATGTGAGAATATGGGGTACGAAACAACCACATGAAGTTGTACAACATGAGAGGGACTCGGGGAAAGGTGTACGGTCCATTTTTCTTTGCCGAGAACACTGTTTCAGGAAACACATATCTCGATATGCTTGAGAACTTTCTTTTCCCACAGTTGGAGAGTGAGTCGAACGACTTCATTTATGAACAGGATGGGGCACCCCCACACCGGAATCTAGAAGTGCGGGAATTTTTAAATCAAAGGATTACTGAACGATAGATCGGTCGGACTGGACCAAATGATTTAGCCTTACATTACTGCCCTCCAAGGTCGCCAGACCTGACTGTATGTGATTATTTCTTGTGTGTGTGTGTGTGTGGGGGGGGGGGGTTATGTGCCTCCGTTACCAACAACAACTGAAACATCGCATAACAGCAGCTATGGAAGCTGTCACTGAAGACATGCTCGCTGCAGTATTGGAAGAATTCGAATACCGTACTGACATATGCCGTGCACCTCAAGGGGGGCATATTGAACACCTATGAAAAGGTATGAGAAAAAAAAAAAACATTTGAGGTTCCCGTCCAACAAAAAAAATATAAAAAAAAAATAAAAAAAATAAAAAAATAAAAAAATAATTCATTGTATGTGTTAATTAGTTTCACAAATATAGACGTGCCAAATCGGATGATTCTTTTTGATACATCCTGTATATTACGTGACGATATTATTTATTGCAATTTATGAAGGATTATTAAATTAATATGATTTAAAACAGTTGTGAGTCTGTGTACGAACTATTTTATAAAACTGTTGATTGATTATTTATAGGTGTTACGACTTACGCCAACAGTGGGTACAATATCTCAATTCATTTTCGGCCATGACGAACAGTTAAATCAACTGTATTACTGATAATAACCACGAGTGAAATTTTTATAAATTATTTTAATAATAGCTGATACCTCGTGAAGTGCTTGTTGATTATTTGCAACGTTCCCCTAACTACTGCGATGAAGAGAAGGAAAACATGAACTTTGTTAAATGGTTGGGGTTTGATAAAGCACATAACACTTGGATAAATGGCAAAGATTTAATTAAGTTATAATTTACATTGTTTTGATTAATAAACTACATTATTCTAGGTGTTTCTTCTTTCATTGAAATTGATACTAATAAAAATGACATTGATATTTGTTCATGAGAAGCAATTGACTTTCAGCACATACAGAAATTATGGAAAAATAAATTCACATTTAAAAACATGTATTGATACAACACTCTGTAACTATTTTATTACATGAAAAAATTTAACTTAAACATATATTGAGCTCACAAGTAGCATTTAACTTAAACATTGAGCTCAAAACAGTCTACAACTAAATTATAGTGGACTGAAAACTCTCAATTCTTTTTGCAATACTGTACACATGACCACTTCTTCAAGACTAAAAATCGTTTTCTCCTTAACTGCTGGAACAAGCAATTCGATAATGTCATTCCTGTACAATTAAGTATGAACATATTTAAGTTATATATACGATATCTACAGGGCAAAGCAATATTTACACTAGGGTTACCAGAATTTTTTCTCCGAATCCGGGGACGCTTCAGAACTTTTTCACCAAAATCCGGGGATACTTTCGGCATTTTTCCTAATGACGCGTTGCACTTTTATAAATTATATGATTAAAGGTTGGGTTAACTTAAAAGCCACATATTATTTATATTTTAAATGAGGATCACAGACAGCCATGTTGCACACAGCAAGGAGACATGATTTTCCAAAGATGTTGTGTCCAAGACGCAGTATCTCTGTAATTTTCTTTTATTCCTAGGCACGCACAAGGAATGAAGTGCGCTTCATATCTCTTGCTTTAGCAAATCATGGCTTTTGAAGAACTCTCGCTTAGTTAAAATAAATTCTGAGGACAACAGTAAAAATCCGGGGACATTGCGGGGACGAAATCTGCCCGGGGACAGAGCTAAATACGGGGACTGTCCCCGGCAAACGGGGACGTCTGGTAACCCTATCTTAAAGTGAAACAAGATAATCAAGTAAAAACAACTTACCGTAATGGCCTCATTCGATCTCGAATATAGCATCCATGATCTCCTGGTCACAATATGCTGTGACATGGCGGTGGATTTGCAGCGAGTTGTGAGGGTCATCGTTTCGCTGATCGGTGCAGGATTGGGTGACATAACTCGTGTCTACTTTCAATGCCGAACGTCTCCACGATGCTACGCTGGGCACGAGAGTGGCGCTGAATATCTTCTTGTAAAAAGATCTCAAGCACTATCCTAAACCGCCTCTGAGCAGAGCACTTGGTCCCAAAAGTAGCGCTAAACTACCAGCCCCTTTGTGAGCGGACTGGTAAACAGAAAAACGCAACTTCATTTCTTAATTCTGCAAAAATTTCGTTAACCTAAATATTCTGTATCATAACAGAACACTTTGTCAGAGAATATTTTTAAAGCGATGGTGTCATTAATTTGCCATACCTCTGTGAAGGGAAGATAACTAATTCCAGTGCAATCTTGTCTTTGTTCAGACCAGAACTGTACATCTGTCTAGCAATGGTGTAACAGTTGTGATATACAGAATGCAAGACAAAGATATATGAAACTCGAAGCAGTTGGGTGTCTGTTAGAGCTGGAATTGATCTTTTTTGCAAGCAAATCCATTTATTTTCACAAAAAGTCCGCGAGCGTGCCAGCTGCGCAGGTCTGTCTCTAACAAGCTGTACATGCTGGCGCGCTGTTCCATTCATTTTGTCGCTGGTTGACAGATGTTGCCAGTGCTGCGCCTCACTTTGTAATTGATCTTTTTTAAAATGTTTTTAAGAACTCGATTTTGGCTTTGTCTGTGCGGGTGGAATTTAGTAATTGAATTTAAACTAACTTCTCGATGAGCTAGAGACTTGAAATTTTTAACATAGCTCAGAACTAGATGACAATGCATGAAAATGTGAAAAAATGGAAAAGTTAGCCGGAAAATTTGAAAATTCGGGAAAAACTGAATCTTTTCTATGGGCTGATTTGGCTATTTTTTTTTTTTTAAATGTTCGTAATGTATGGAATAAGCTTTTTCGTTAATGAAAATTTGGAAAATTTGCCCGGAAAATTGTAAAATTCGGGGGAAACTGAAAGTACTCTTTTCTTGGACTGATTTGGCTAATGTTTCTTAAATGGTCGTAATAGTCTGAATAAGGTTTCAAAAGTTACCCGGAAAATTGGAAAATTAGAAGGAAACTAAAAATATTTTTTTCTGTGTACCGATTTGGTTAATTTTTCTTAAATTTTAATAATAGTCCGAATTAGGGTTTTAGTTAAGGAAAAATTGGAAACGTTGCCCGGAAAATTGGATAATTTTGATAATTCTTTTTTTTTTGGTACCAATTTGGCTAATTTTTTAAAATGTTCTTAATAGTCCGAATAAGGTTTATAAACAAAGAAAAATTGGAAAAGTTGCCTGGAAAATTCTGGAAAAACTAACTCACAATGGGCTTTGTCAGAGTGAAGCTAGAGACCTGAAATTTAGACCATAGCTCAGAACTGGGTGACAATGCAAGAAAATGTGAAAAGTTGTCCGGAAAATTTGAAAATTCGGGAAAAACTGAAAGTACTGTTTTCTATGGACCGATCTGACTAAATTTTTTTAAATGATCGTAATGGTCGGAATAAGGTTTTAAGTTAATGAAAATTTGGAAAAGTTGCACCAGAAAATTGTAAAATTTCGAGGAAACTAAAAGTTTTTTTCTGTGTACCGATTTGGCTAATTTTTTTAAATGTTTGAAATGGTGCGAATAAGGTTTTTAATTGATGAAAAATTGGAAATCTTGCCCTTGGAAATTCGGAGGTAACTGAAATTCATTTTTTTCTGTGTACAAATGTGGCTAATTTTTTTTTTAAAAAAATGCTCTTAATAGTCCGAATAAGGTTTCTAAAGAAAAGAAAATTTAATAATTTGCCTTCTAAAATTCGGGAAAACCTAACTCGCTTTGAGCTTTGCCTGTGCAACAAGGAATAGTCGTCGCGTTGCCGCAGCGTGATCCAAAGAGTATAGAGAACAGTCATCTGTTTTATTTTAATTTCTATATCTATGCAGTGTTAAAATTAAAGAAAACCCACTGAATAAACGGTGCAGTTGTAGGATTAGTCGTTACGATATTATTTACTGTTCAGTTAATTTTTATTTCTCCTAGTCTCAAACAGATTCCTAAATCTAGTCAGCTTTCCTGATGGACAAGTCTGGTATTGCGGTCCGACACCGTTACATGCCCGGAAGAAGAGATAGAGGCGAACAATAGATGAGACGGCGCTAGCAACAGGCCAACTAGCGCCACCGCATAGCAGGGTTTCCGCCACGGCCAATCAGAAGCAACTTGGCTAGTATAAATACAGCCGCGAGGTCCCACTTAGGATAGTGCTGTGTGCATTGCTACTCAGTTTCGCTTCCGTCTCTCTGTGCATCTCCTATTGGACTCTGACCAGCGCACATCTCGGTTTACGTTCGGTTATTCCATTGTACTCTGTGCATGGCATATTTGACTCGGATCAGTGCGCGTCTCGGTCTACGTTCGGTTTCTTCCTTGAACCCCGCGCACCTCATCTTGGACTTTGCTTTGGTTCTCGCTTGATCGTCTCCGGGCGACCGCCCGCCCACCGTGTTGACATTTCGGGTGCCGTGCGGACACAGCAAAAAGTTTCTCTTATGGTAAAAGAGACAGCCATTCAACGCAAGCGAGGCTTAGAAAAGCAGAAGCAAAAGCTACTTGCAACGCTTCAACAGGAGTTGGCAGCAGATCGGTCTGCAAGATTAGCCAAACGTCGGAAGCGAGCAACAGAATTTCATGAACATCATCGTAATGTCGAACGCACTAATGATAAGGCCCATGCAAGATCCATCGAGAACTCGTTCACACACTCTTCTCGACTTGCTAGTGACGCACAACGACATGCCGAAGCAAGAGCGAATGAAACAGTTAATCAGCATAGCTCTTGACCGGAATCAAGTCGATTTAGATTCTCGGAATCAAAAACTAGAGAGACAAGTCGGGAGCGTGAAGCAAGATTTCGATGTCGACGTGAGGCTTATACTCAACTATTAGCTGATGACTCAGACTTTCAATCAACTATAAACAGTTTTTGCGACAAGTGTTCTATCTGGAAAAAAAAAAACTGCTACCCCAATCAGGTACTAAATTATCGTTTGACTTTGCCAAAACCATGCTTGCTACCGGAACTTGTCGCTAAAAATGATTTACCTGTTTGTCATCGATACAATATGCATTTGAAAAGCTCAAAGAGTCATGCTCCGTCTAAGGCGTATTGGAATAACTTGCTTCCATTACTGGTGAAATTGCAGTATTAATAGAACCAGAACAACGTTTTACTTCAGTGCATCTTCCGTATGTCAAAGTGATCAAATTTCCAGGTAGATTTGGTAAACATGGCTTCAAAGGACATGAAACATTATTTGCTCTCGATATTTGTGAAGTCATTGAAAAGCTGCCTGAAATTCTTCCTCGATCGAGCACAGATGGAGGAATAATTGTAGCAACTGAAACTCTGAATAACTTAAATTTATCAAGAAATTACAACATATCGCAGGATCTTGTCTACACAGCGCTTGATTGGTTAATTGCAAATAACCCACTCTACAAGGACGTACAAGTAAATCGATTTTCTCAATTAAATAGGCAAGATATCTTTCACGGAACAACCCGACGACTCTGATGACCAAGCTACTGATGCTCCAACTGGCAGTGCCTACATCGAAATTAATGATTTATCTCGAATCGTACGTGCTTCCTGGAATCAAAATAATGAAATCTTCCGATCTGGACTTGATGGACATCAATGCTTTGCCATGGTTGTTGCAAATTTAATTCTTGCAGCCATACTTCCACCGAGCCAATGGGATACAAATGTTTTAAATCTAAACACAATCGAAGGCGATAGATTTTAAGAACGTATTGACAGAGAAACTAAAAATCAACCAGCTTCTTTTCCAATTGATAACTAATGGCGGCTACTTAGAGATCAGATATCTTGATGTTGTAAGACATGATATCCTTATGTTCGACAATATCAATGCTGTTGAATGTAATGCTTTAGATGGTGCCATTATGGCTGTTTATGCGACAGGGAAAAAATGGAGTTAATTTCCTAAATCTTCGTGCTTCGATAGACTTATTGTTCGTCGAACATAATGTTGGTATTTTGATAGTTGCAGGTAGTGCATATGGTCTCATGCATTACGAAGACAATTTTAATTTCACCGAACCTCATTCATGCGGACCGAAAGGGAAAAAAAATTGCAGCTCAAAATGGAAAAGCATGTATCATCGAATGCGACACTCTTGACCAGTTTCTTCGTATTATCCGCCGAACTACACATTACAATGCAGGTACACAATTTTCAGTTAATGCAATCAATGTTGTCGTAAAAGAATGATTTGTACCAATGCAACAATATTCAGAACCATATCCATCAATGGAGTTTCTACTGAACAAAATGATCTAGAACCAGAGCTAGTAAATGTATCGCAATTCGTTCCTGAGTAAACATCTATAATGGCACCAATTGATCACGAGCAGCCAGACGTTAATGACGAATTTAAAGAAAGTAGAAACATTAACGAAATTTTTCGCAAAACTAAGGTCAATATTGTGAATGTAAATCGGGAATTGAAAGCAGAAGAATTTTCATGGTTCTATCTCTTACCCTATGGCAAAAATGGCTTGAACGAAAAGCGTTCGGTTAAAAATTACTCCACTGGATTACTTTCAGCAGCGAATTCTAGGTTCGGAAACTTGTTTTCAAAGGACAGACTATTTGTTTTATGTGCTATCGAGGTTTGAATATCATAGAGTACAATCGATGCATGTGGCAGAGCTCTACGTGGAAAACACGGTATTGTTGTACATCTTCATTGATATTTAAAGAATCTCAGAGGATCTGAATCATATTGGCGAAAGCTCATAAGGAAGTAATTGCATTTATTCGTTGTCTTGGTCCTCCAACTTGGTTTCTTACTTTTAGCTGTAATGATTTGAACTGGACTGACATGCGCAAAGTGTTATTGATTACAGATGGTAGCCAGTTAAAGGTCGATGAAGTGCAACGCTTAATTGAATCGTATCCTGTTGTGTTGAGCCGACATTTTTCACGTCGGGTTGATGCTTTCATAAAACAGATTAAACGTAAAGATGATCTTCTTGGTGTAAAACTCATTGATTTCTGATATCGAATTGAGTTTCAGAACCATGGAAGTCCACATATTCATCTTGTTGCATGGATTGAAAACGCTCATCGTTTGAAACTCAAGAAGGACTTGCGTACATCGACCAAGGGATCTCTTGCCAAGCGTAGAAGATCAAGATTTAAGAACACTCCTCAAACTGAACCAAATTCACCGCCATTCGCATACGTGTAATAAGAACAACTCTGATACATGTCGATTTGCTTTTCCTCGTGACCCATGTCAACAAACTCGTATTGCACCACCGAGTTCAAACGAATTTATTCAAAATGGAGGAAGATTTTGAACTTTAAAACGAACAACAAATGAGAAATGGGTCAATAATTATAAACAACATGTTCTTAAGTTTTGGAATGCTAATATAGATATACAACCATGCGGATCAAACGAGTCCATTACCCATTACATTGCCCAATATATTTCGAAGACGGAACCATCAGATGTAAACCAAAATGTAGCTCAAGCTTTCCGTCAAATTCGTCAAGATGAAACCAACATTGCAACCAAGCTCTTTAAATCATGCATGCGGATTTTGAAAGAGCGACAAGTTTCCGCGTCCGAATGTGTTTATCGACTTTGCCTCCTGCTACTTCGTTCTAGTTCAAGAAGTGTGTGTTCTTGAATACAAGAAAGACCGATCAGCGATATCGAGATTTGAGGATAATCAAGCAATTGGACATTGCTCAAACTTATTTAAGAGATATGCTAATCGCCCAAGACACAAGAACAGGGTTATGATTTTCAAAATATGTGTCTTCTTGAATTTTCAATGAATTTTGAGTCATTTTATGCAAAAAAGGGGGAGATGGTGAAGAAAGAATTGATGCGGGATACGAAGAAAAACCAACAAGACTCATAAATCTAGTAAACAACAGTAAAATGGTCATCAGAAATGTACCAGCTAATGTAGGAGTGCCATTTTTTCAAATGCAGAAGGACCCAGAAAATTATTTCTATAGTCTGCTTTTACAATATGTACCATTTTACTCTGAACATGACTTAATTGATGAGCATAATAATGCACGTGAGGCTTTTCTTGCTCAAGAACAGCAATTGAGACATACAAATGCATATCTTGAAATACACCGTGCAAGAGTTAGACAACTTGAGATTGCTTTTAATCAGGCACATGCTTTCAATCTTCTTGAAAATCCAGAAGAAATTGTTGAAGCAAAACTTGAAGATGAAGTTAATGAACAGACAATGACAAATGAACAGTTTTGAGAATGTGTGTGCTGCAATGAATTTACGACAACGAGAATTATTTAACACCATAACTCACAGTATCCAGGACCAAATGAATGGAATTCCGGATAGCATTAGAATGTTTATTACCGGAGGGGCTGGAGTTGGCAAAACATTCCATTTAATGCACTAAAAGAACAGGTCAATCACTGTTCTGCTAAGAAGACAGTAAAAGTTGGTGCTTTTACCGGATAAGCTGCACGACTTGTTGGTGGAACAACACTACACACACTATTTAAATTACCAGTTGAGAAAGACGGAATTTTTTTTAGGAAATTTGGCACCACTCACTGGTCACTATTTGAATGTCCTTCAAATCAGTGGAAGGACATAGAATTTCTGTTCATCGATGAGATTTCCATGTTTCCAAACGAAATGTTATGCGTGATTGATTGTAGATTGCGACAATTGAAAAAGAAGGAAAGTGAACCTTTTGGTGGCATCAATACTATGGTTTTTGGGGATTTGTTCCAGTTGCAACCTATTTGAGGAGCACAGACATTTCACAAACCTGAAAGATTCATCCCGGTAACTCATTTGTGGAGACTCTACAGTCTTGTTGACAGAAAACATGCTACAACAATGTGATACAACATTTGCCGATCTCTTGAATACTCTACGTGTCGGTGAGTTGAAGGCCCCACATTTTGCTCTATTAGTGTGATAAGTGCTAACAGAGACATCTGGCGATTTTGATTTGGATAGAGCAATCCGCACATATCCAACTCGTGCATACGTTGATGCACACAACACTGTTGTCCTTGACCGATTTCGAGCCAAAGGAATGCGAGTTTTCAGAATTTGGTCTCAGGATGTTCTGATAAATGCGACAAGTAATGCGGATAATGTTTGAACATGGACATCATTGTATCAGGTGATATCAACATGACTGGAGGATTACGAGAGGAGTTAGAAATTTTCAACGGAGCGAGAGTGATGCTTCACTCGAATATTAATATAGAACAAGGACTTGTAAATGGTTCAGTGGGCATTATAACCAAAATTGTTTGGCCGTTGTTTCGCCGTGATCAGATCTACGATACTGACATTCCATCTGTTCGTATCGACTTTGGCAAAGATGGAATTCATTTAATCAAGCCAAAATCATTACATTTTTCGGCACTTCGAAACTATGGATCAATTGAGCGAACACAACTTCCGCTAATACTATGCTGCGCCTGCACAGTCCATAAAATGCAATAATGTACAGTGGACCATGCTTAAGGACAGGCGTATGTCGCACTAAGCTATATCAGATTTTTTTGATGAATTAAGAATAGTGGAGCTCGATTGCTGGAAACTCACTGGCAAGACACCGTGCAATGAAAATGCAATGAAGGAGATGGACCGAATGCGACATTTAAGATCTCCACCATCATGAATGGAGTCGTATATTCAAAATTTTGACTAAAACGGATCTGATATTGATTTTTTAATATTTAAATAAAAGTTTTATAAAAAAGAATATTCTCGCCTGCTTCGTTATTTTATTTCTTAATAATAATAATTGAATAGTTTGATGTATTATTGGTATGTAGATATAACATTTTTCTATTTCATATATAATCAGAAGAAAAGAGACTGAAATAAAACTGAAATTTGTTGCATGTCTCTGTGAATATGTCATCAAAATATCTAAAATAAGTTTCAAATTTTCACTCACTTAACCCTAAAAAGCATAAAATAATAATAGAATAAAAAAACGTTTTAATGTAAAGAGTTTTTTTATATATATATATATTACACCGAGGGTGGTGGTGTAACGGCTAGCGTGCTGGCCTCGTATTCTGGAGGACGGCGGTTCGAATCCCCGTCCGGGCATCCAGATTTGGGTTTTCCATGGTTTCCCAAATCACTCCAGGCAAATGCCGGGATGCTTCCTTCAAAAGCCCATGGCCGAATTCCTTCCCATTCCTTGCCCTCCCCCCCCCCCCATCCTTTCCCGTCTCTAAAGACCTCGCTGTTAGTGAGACGTTAAGCAGTTTAAAACAATTTAAAAAAAGTTTTTATAACGGACTAAAAAGTATATAATAATTGGCCTGCAACAACATTGCACAGTATAAAATAATTTATCTAATCCTTAAGATTGATGACGAAAAACATTGGGCGCATACAATACGTAACTATAACAAGTGTAGAGAGGAGCAATTAATGACAGAACTTACTTATCAGTTCATATTATTTGCGGTGCAATAAAATTATCAGTAGAGGTTTTAATGCATCAATTATCTGTTACATGTGCCCTATGTTTTTCGTCATCAATCTTACTAGTAATTTAATAGCTATCAAAAATTTCCAAGTATAAATTTGAGTGCAATTTAGAAGAAGTTAGAAATCTGTACGTGGTTTTATCCTTCATTAGGATTGATAAATTATTTTACAACTTTCAGTCCGTTATAAAAACATTTTACAATAAAAAGTTTTTCTATTTTTTCGTAATGGCACACACTGGGTCCAACAGTACGAGTGGTTACTTACTGTATTCAAGAAACTAACGTTTACTGAAGTTAGTTGTAACTCCGATGTGGTTATCCTGTGAGAAGAATAGGGTAACGGGCTGATATTTGACCTTGCAATTACAACATGGGAGCATACAGTCGAGTCAATCGTATTGCGAGTACAAAAGGATATATTTTTTATGTACAATACACGACAAAAACTATAATTTTGAATCAAATAATAGGCAAAAAAAATGTAGCGCCGTTCGTATGGAGGACGGAAAACTAACGCGCGTGGATGATTCCTCGGCCCAGACATCCCTCAGTGACGTAACTGTTGGTTGTTGAACTAACGGTCATTTCTATCGGATCGGTATGTGTGTAAACTAGTTTGCGAATGACCGACCACTCTGTGAGGTCATGAGGGATAAAACAATAGCATGCAGGGCATCCTACTCCTCTGCACGCCGATAGTATCTCTTCTATTCCTCACTGACTTGCTGTCCAATGATTACCGAGTCACAATCGCTACAGAAATGACGTTAGAGTGGGATTAAGTTAGCGATTTCCAAAACGCGTTATCAGGTTCTTCGGTGGTTTAATTACAGTAGTAATTAAGAAGTAGTCCACCAAAGTTCAGTTTAATATTTTTGTTTATTTTTCAAAACAACAAGTCAGCGATATTTTTCACATGCATAGATACAATCCAGAGATACTGCTGACGCAGTTTCAAAGAAAATCTGTATAAACTGACTGTAAACTAACTATAAAACTCTACTCTGTCCTTCTGCCGATTTCTTTATATAGGCTCTATCGAAATTTCTGGAATTCTTCAAAAGCATCCGCCCGATATTTATCGAACATTAACAATTACTCAAACAATTAAACATATTAAAAAACAATCATAATTAATACATAATCACTTAACATCATTACGAAACAGTCAGAAATTGAAATTAAAGATATTTAAAAACAAAATTATTTACAGAAATCATTTTAAACTGTAGAAAATTGTCCTGTAGACATCGTATCTTGCATTAATACTTGGAATTACACACATTTAAGCAATTCTCTTGCACAATTCGGTTCTTAAACATATTAAATGGCCTTTAAATCTTTAAATAATTTCTTCTCATAAAACAAAGTCTATATACACTGATTTACAAGAAATTGCAAAACAAACATACCAGATCATATTCAAGCAAACTTTAACTCACTACAGATACTTCATTAAATACAATCCTATTTAAAGTTCAGGTATGAGGGCTGTTACAGCGTGGTATTGATAGCAACATTCATTTTCAGTACGTAAATTTTGTTTTGAAAACAAGTTTAAAAAATACCATTGGAAAGATGGAGGAGGAAATAGGACAGTGAGGAAAAGCGAATAATTTTATAATCTGGAATTCGAACGTAGAGAATTAAACCAAAGTCTTGCTCTATGAAGCTTACTACCAGCCACTACTGAGCTATGGCTCTAAAATCTAGACTTGAACAGAGACAGTAGAGACGAGGTTTCTAACAGGGTGTAGAACGGCACAAAAAATGATAAAATTAGAAATGAAAACAGTAAGGAGAGATTAAAAGTTGAAACAACGAAAACGTTGTTAACACAGAATATACTGCAATGATTGAGGGCGAAGGAGTCGAAAATGCCAAAACAAGTTCTCTTAAACAATGGGAAAGGCCGGAGACCTTTTGGAAGACCACGGAGAAGATGATTGCACCACAAGACGGACGAACCAGGTGAGACAACTGGTGGAGAAAAATCAGATATAGAAGAGGTCACGCCGCACGGTCCGCTAAAGTGTAAAAGCCTATTGATGTAAATTTGGGAATTATAAGTTCATGTAGAGTGATATTTTTTTATGATTAACATAGATAATTGCCATTCAATGTATGCCGCTGTTACATATGGAAAATACAGGGTGTCCAGAAAAGGACTCCCTGATTTCAAAATTAAATATCTCGAAAACAAAGATCGATAGAGGAATGCAGTAAACGGTATGTTTATTGTGACAGCTGTAAGAAGTGTATACAGCAGTGTGAAATAATAGTTACAAAAGCTGCTAACAGATGTACGCTGTACAGCTCATATCAGCATACAGAAGTGAAATAATCGTATGAAAACAATCTTTGCAAACAATCACATCACAATGTTTTCAAAATGTTCACCATTGGCACTACAGATGTGGCGCAAACGAAGAATGAAATTCGCCATCACATTTCGTAGTGTCTCGACCGAAATGGATTCACATGCCGCAGAGATCACCGATTCCAGCTCGTCCAGCGTGGCGGGATGCTTCGGGTAGACCATGTCTTTCACTGTGCCCCATAAAAAAAAAAGTCACAGGGAGTCACATCCGGCGAATATGGAGGCCAATCCATGCCTGCACCAGTAAATTCGGGATATCCCAAAGCAATGACTCGATTCCCGATGTATTCCTCAAACTGCTGTATACACTTCTTACAGCTGTCACGATAAACATACCGTTTACTGCATTCCTCTATCGATCTTTGTTTTCGAGATATTTAATTTTGAAATCAGGGAGTCCTTTTCTGGACACCCTGTAAAAAGAAGCCGAGCGTACTCAAGGAGATTGCTTATAACTTGTGAGCACAGACTGCTGTCGGTCGCCCAGGCACCGTGATGGTGTGAGGCGGCTGACACGGGGGTAGCTGGTTCGAACCCTGGAGGGAACAGATATACAAGTCAGGGAAGTCGGATGGGGACCCCTCTGGGTATATTCGATCCTCAGCACAATCAACACACACCATTACGGTCATCCACACACAACTTACACATGGGGGGAAAGCAACGGCAAACCACCCTAGTCGCCAGATTGCAGGGTAGCTGCTAATTGAAACCATGGCAACAGGCTGCACTGGACACCAATAATAATCATGTTTTAGTACGACTTTTCAACTTTCTGGATAGACTGTGATGAGTATATCACTGTTTCACTATAACACGACGGTTAAATTAATGGTAGTACGTACGAAAGGAGATCCTGCTTGTACAGTCCTGCCATCAGAGACAACAGTCGATCAGATTTGGCGCGGCGGCCTTGGACGCTCCTAGACGCATCTAGATGTAAATTTTATTGCGAGACGCTCTTACACAGTACTGCAGTGTGTTATCTGGCGCGCCAAGGGCACCTTGTATTTCACCTTACATTACACACTGGCCTGACGTTTTAACGGTTACACCCCGGGACTTTTACTATTACACTATAATCTCGGGATGCCTTTTACTGCGACTACGTTCAGTACCAGGTGGAGGCAGTGTATTGATAACACGTTCATATGAAGAGAGTCTATCCTGCAACAAGGTAGCCGCTGTGTTAACGAGGCAGCAAATCGAAACGCGTCTGTTATGGAGGAGAGACAGCGTCTCCAAGTGGCAGCTGGGCACAGCTCTGGCAGTGTCTCAAGGCTGGTGAGGTGTTCCGCCACGGGCAAGTTCAACGTCGCCATAGGACCCGTGCCAGATACCACTGGCAGTCTCTTCATGGACTCTAGACCATAGTGCACCTCTCTCCTGTAACCTCCTCCTGCGCTGGACTCCGGGTCTTCTACTTCCAGTCATATCCTTGCTACTCTAGTTGGGTCTATTCGTTTGATATGTTCCAGCTATCGCAATCTTGCTTTTACAACTTTTTCACGAAGGGTTTCACTGACTGTCATCAGGGCCCGCTCTAGGGGGGGGGGGGGCAAGCCGGGCATTTGCCCGGGGCGCTAAAATTTAGGGGCGCCATTTCGGCTGTAAGTGTGAGAAAAATATTAATGATATTAATGTGTTAAATACCCAATTAATAAAAAAAATCCACATACCGATTTTTTCTTTCGTTAAAAACTTCCAGTTCTTAGCTATTTGGGTGCGCCCCTAGAGACTTCGAAGAGACGGGGCGCGGACCTCATAGGGGCGCGCCGTTGTCCAGCCGCCTCTGTGTAAATTGCGCTATAGGAGCAACTTCAAAATGCGCCGCGTCCGCGCCACGTCTCTTCTGTGTCAATTGGGCCTTAGCACGCGAGTAGAACGCTGTTTCGACTTTTGTTGTTTCAACTTGCTTATTATTACTAATCATTAAAGTGGTTTCATTACACAACAGCATTACTCTTACTATTACGTTATTAGTGATAAGTGGAAGTTCATAAAATTTACTTCAGGATTTTATAATTTCTAAAGGTAAGTACATCTATGATTAAACTGTTATTTAGTTGGATATACGACATAAGCGCACAACGACAAAAGCGCACAACATAAGCGCGGTAGGGTTACACTTGACCTTTGCTACCTGCGCTGATTCCGACATTATACTGCCCACAAGTTACTAGACACGGCGAAAAGGAGTGTTTTAGGCTCTAAAACACGGAATCGATAGTGCTTGACGGGAAATGCTGAGTATTTATTTTATTGAATTGATGAACCAAATCAATATGGATCTTAATTATTGGAAATCGAAGTGGAATATTTTGCTTAATAATTTCTTCTCGTAATCCGAGCCTCACAGATTTGTTGTAAAAATTAGATATAGGCATTGAAAGTGTTATGGTTGGGTTAAATTACATACGCTTGTGAAAATACTGTAGTTTAGTGGGTGAGGGACAGTACTTATAATCATTAATAAATATATAATATTAACAGCTACTGATTACCGATTAGTTACTTCACATACCATTAGTATATTCAATTTCGAATGTTAACTGCTAATATATAATAACCCATGATGCTTATTATATATACGAATCCGGTTTCCAGATACTCTAATTGCTGCATTTGAAAACCGTTTCAACAAAAAAAATTCAATAACTATTTTAGTGAATGTGAATAACTTTGTCAGTTGGTTTAGTAAGTGCATTGCGCGACAATCACTCCTCAACATTTTTTTTTTTTGAACTTGGAACGTATTCTGTTTAAGCCTATAGAAATTGCCATTCTGTATACACGGTTTCTGCATTTGCAGCAAATTTACGGATCGTATCCTCCGAAACCGAGTGTGGCGGTGTAACGGTTAGCGTTCTCGCCTCGCATTCGGGAGGACGGTGGTTCGAATCCCAGTCCGGGCATCCAGATTTGGGTTTTCCATGGTTTCCCAAATCACCCAAAGCAAATGCCGGGATGCTTCCTTCAAAAGGCCATGGCCGAATACCTTCCCATTCCTTGCCTCCATCCTTGCCCCCCCCCCCCCCCCATCCTTTCCCGTCTCTAAAGACCTCGCTGTTGAGAGACATAAAGCAGTTAAAAAAAAGTATCCTCCGCGAATAAGCTTTGACTGTGTAGTAACACTAGACTTTCTTTATGTTCACAGGGCATGGAATATATTTTGTGTTGTGCATAAATATTTTTTATATCCACTGAGAATATGGTTTTAGCTTATCTAGAACAAGGATAAATATTTACTTTTTATATTATTTTATAGTGTACATTGTTTGAGTTACGTGCGTGCCTCTTCCAAAATGTTTGATGGTCAAATAAAACTATCTGGTTACCAGTACAAAAAAAGAAGGTTGGGAAAGGAAGCGGAAAGGCAGAATCAATCTGGCGCGTTAAAAAAATACACTGCATTCAGGGTTTACCAAAACAAATCTTAGAATCCAATATCAGGTCAGGATAAAAAAGAAGTACAGAATCGTCAGAGAATAATAGCATACAAATCAACGAAGTTTCTAAACCAATTGGAACTGACACCAACGTGAGACTCACAGAAGGCGTTTTAAAACTCTGTGGCCAAGAATTTTACGAGACGCCGTAAGAAGCTTTTTAGTAAGGCAAGGTCCACCTAAACTATTGCATAATTACAAATTTCCTTCCAATGACACAGGTCGACATTGTAGCACAAAATATTATGCACGAAATTTAAGCAACGGAGAGCAAATATTGCGAGATTAGCTACTATCTTTCACAAAACTGCATTTACTGCTTCTGTTGCAAAATTTTCGACCGTTTAGTTAGTTCTCTCTCAAAGGAGGGTTTTAAAAATTGGAAGCATCTCGACGAAACTTTAAGAGAGCATGAAATTTCGAAAAATCATATTCAGGCATACAAAAGAAAGATTAAATTGTTGTAAAACTGTAGATGCTGCCACTCAAAAAGTTATTAATGCCGAAATAAATCATTGGAATGAGGTGCTTCTAAGAATCGTTGCAATTACCAAAATGCTTGGTAAAAGTTGTCTGGTTTTTCAAGGTACAAGTGAGAAGTTGTTTGAGCATAATAACGGTAATTTCTTAAAAATAGGTGAGTTACTGTCTGAATACGATCCCATTATGGAAGAGCACGTGCGTTGAGTGCTCTAAAAAGTAGAGACTAAAGCTCAATATCTTGGGAAAAATATGCAAACAGTGATAGTAGATCTGCTGCATCAAAGTGTAAAGTCTCATGTTATTAATGAAATAAAAAAAAACAATTCAAATATTTTTCCATAATTTTAAACCGTACTCCTGACTTTAGTAAGATACAGCAAATTACTCTTATAATCAAATATGTTTCAACCAATAAATTTAATCCTAATGTTGAAATTAAAATTAATGAAAGCTTTTAAGGCTTCTTACCAGTCGAAAGATCCACAGGAAAACAAATGTCTGATACTATAGTTGGAGATCTTAATGACTTGGGTTTAAATTTGCAGGATATCAGAGGCCAGTGACTGACAACGGGTCCAATATGAGTGGCAATAAAGCAGGAGTGCAATCTAGAATTACACAATATAATTCACGAGCATTCAATGTTTCGTGTAGTAGCCATACTCTCAATCTTGTTATTAATGGCAAAAGCATCCTTGGAAGCCGCTAATTTCTTCAATATGGTCCAAAAAATATATTTATTCATTTCGGCATCTACTTTTCGATGGGAAATACTTTTAAAGCATATTCAGGGTTCAACTTTGAAAACATGGAGTGACACTAGTTGGGAGAGTAGAATAGAGGCATTAAAATTTCATTTTGGAAGATGTATACGACGCCTTGCTAAGCATTTACGAAAACCAAGAAATTGATAATTTAATGATTTAGCCATTTTGGTAATTGAATATGAAATTGCTGATGAAGTAAATTTAAAGATGTAATACAAAATTCGCAAACTGAAAGTAAGAAAAAAAGTTTTTTGGGATTTTAGCGTATTTGATGTAATCTCGTTTTATTTTCAAAATAATGGCATTTACATTGTTTGTGTGATAATACCCATCTGTAATAGCATTTAAAAATGTAAAAAAAATATGGTTAATTTGTGGCTATGTACAGATATTTCATAATTAATTTCTCTATTTTGTGCAGCTAGATCAAAATTCAATAACTTTATTGATGAGTATACGATTTTATTAAAATTAAAATAAAATATTTTATTCGATTAAAAATATATTTTTTTAAATAAAATATATAATTCTACATAGTCTTAAGGGGCGGCAATTTGCCTATTTGTCCGGGGTGGAAAAACCACTAGAGCGGGCCCTGCTGTCATCCCATTATAGATTCGTTCATTCCTCACCTTGTCCTTTCTGGTTTTCTGTCTTACATAATACGAGGGCGAGTCAAATGAAAACCTTAAATTTGTAATAAAAAAATCGAAATTTCGCGCCGTTATCCTGTAAGTTGGTAAGCGTGCTACAAGCAGCGTGCAGAATGGCCTGTAGGTGGCAGAATAGTGCAGATGCACAAATACCGTCGCAGTATCAGGATAAATATGGCTGCCCCACTTGAGACTTGCCCCAGGGAAGAACAGCGTTCTGTTATTCGGTTTTTGAGTAGTGAAGGTGTGAAACATTTTGAAATTCATCGAAGAATGAAGGTTCAGTACGGTGATGCATGTTTGTCACAGCAGCAACTCTACGAATGGAGTAGGAAGTTCGCAAATGGTGTGACTTCAGTGGCAGATGCTCCTCGTCCAGGTCAGGCACAACGAGTTGTGACTCCACAGAACATTGCAGCAGTCGAAGCCATAGTGATGGAAAACCGCCGAGTGACACTGAATGACATTGCAGCATGTTTAAAGAATAGTCATGGTTCAGCACTCCACATTGTGCATGATGTGCTCCAGTTTCACAAAGTGTCTGCAAGATGGGTGCCACGGCAGCTGACTCCTGAAATGAGAGAACGACGTGTTGATGCTTGTGAAGAACTTCTTCGACGCTTTGAACGAGAAGGTGATGGCTTCCTTGCAAGAATCGTTACTGGGGACGAAACCTCGTTTCACTTCCACCAACCGGAAACGAAGAGAGCGAGCAAGGAATGACGCTGTTCCTCATCACCAAAACCAAACAAGTTTCGAATAGAACCCTCAGCAGGAAAGGTTATGCTGACTCTCTTTTGGGACGAAAAAGGTTTCATTTTGGAGCATTACATGCCTAGAGGGACCACTGTCACCAGTGCATCATACACAGATCTCCTAAAAAATCATCTTCAGCCTGCAAACAAATCAAAGCGACGTGGATTGCTGTCATCAGGTGTCCTTTTGCAACATGACAATGCAAGGTCCCATACTGCCCATACAATAGTTGCAATAATCACAGAACTGCATTTTGAGTGTCTTCCTGATCCACCATACTCACCAGACCTTGCCCCAAGTGATTTCCATATGTTTGGACCACTCGAAGAAGCAATGGGAGGAAAGAAGTTCCGTTCTGATGAAGAGGTGTGCCACGCGGTGCACGAGTGGTTGCGCGGACTACCAAAAGAATTTTTTCTAAAGGAATTTATGCACTTTTTAAGCGCTGGAGGACTTGCATTGAGCGTGGGGGAGATTATGTTGAGAAGTGATACAGCTTTGTACCACTTCTGCACAATAAATAATATTTAAAAAAATATTTAAGGTTTTCATTTGACTCACTCTCGTATAACCTGTTGAAGAGCTGGGGTAGTCCTGTACAGGAGAGAGAATTAGTTCCAGTCAGGAACCTTACAAAGTAAATCGTTCGATTGGCCATCTGCACGCAGAAGACCTCTGGCAAGGTTTGAAACATAAAAGGGACAATTCCATTACTCACGTCGTTATTAGTTAAACGTAGCTGTGTCAACAAACAGGAAAAGCAAACATTGTTTTTTTATTAGGTTACATTTACATGTAGACATCTTTGTGGTTTTAATTACCTAAAATTAGAAGTTAATTATTTTCTCAAGTAGTTGCTCTTCAGTTTCTTAGTTTTTCTTTCTCTACCTGCAATCTGTTCTTCAAGAGAAGAGTATAGCATCTAGATGCTACGTTAGAATGAAAATGGGAAAATAAATAAATAAAACAAACTGTGGCTGCTGTGAATTGTGCTCCTCCCTATCTGGCCAAGGTCCGAATGGGGAGAATTCGTTCCACCCACGAGACTCAAACCAGCGTAAAGCGCAGGACACCACAGCAGAGCCGCAACTACCTAGTGAAACCGAGAGGGCCGGTAAATACCAAGACACTGGAAAAATATTCATTCCTTTCCTTATTCTTCATTAAAATAAAGAAGTATGGAAGACTTGACAAATTCTTGAGGTTGAAATGAAATAAAATGTAAAATATTTCCTCAATTTTTGAAAACCGCTTTTCTAAGGAATATTTCCGTGCATTTGCATTGTACTAAATGCATAAAAATAAAACGTTATGACGTCTGAATGCTAATTTCTAAAACCCAACAATGTTTACTTAAATATTGCCTTGTAGAGATTATGCCTCGAATATTTCCTTCTCCACAAGGTAATTGGAATTTGCCTTTCTGTTACTGGCGCTGTTCACGAATGGCGTTACTGAGTTTCTGTTGAATGATAAAACAAAACTACTTCGATTTTTTGTAGTATGTGTTCAATTAACAATTATCTCGGGGTTACATTCAGCATCAAATACTGCATCGAATCGTTAAATTTAGAAATAGAAGCAAGTCATTTGATAGAAATCTAATGCGACAAAAGACTGAATTATTTAAGGCAACTCCATTTATCATAGTGAACGCATTTATCATTGAGTGTATCAGTATCCTGTTTGTTTGGTCATATAAATTTTAGAAATTATTTTAAGTGTCCCACCGACTATTAAAGTTTTTTGATTAATACCATACTTTTAGAAGCTAGCTACAACGAGTCTACCAACCTCTTCACGCCATCTGCCGAGAAGCTTCGAGAACGGGCGCGGAACCGAACATTGACGTCGGGCAGCATCCCGGTTCGATTCCGGTGTAGTCATACATGTTTTTGGGATTCCAAGCTTTCATGAAATTACTACCTACGAATAGCGGTAACGTTCGTTCGTCAGGTTCGAGGGAAATTTCCTCACGGGCCCTTCTCAGGACTGTAAGAAGAAACTATAGCGAGGAATGTTTCCCAATGGAAACGATTTTTTATTATCTGTCTCGGAACAAGTTTAGTAAGTACAACTTGCCTTTTTGCCCATTCGTCCTGGTATTTTGACAGTACGTTGTTCCTAAACGCCACATACGAAGGAGACTGATTGTTCATGATTAATATACTTTCGGGTTATACCGCGTTGTTTATTTCATTACCTGAGCTTTCGGCTGGTATCCTGTGAAGGTTGTAGGATCTTGATTCCTAAGGCTTCCGCGGCCGTGTTTGCTCGTGATTAATAGAAGGTTGTAGGATACCAGCCGAAAGTTCAGGTAATGAAATAAACAACGCGGCATAACCCGAAGGTCTATTAATCATGAACAAATACGGCCGCGGAAGTCTTAGGAATCAAAATTGATTGCCTTGATCAGTCGCAGTTAGATTTTGCGCAGATGACAATGTTATATAATAGGAATGAAACTAGAGAAGATTGAGCAGCTGCAGGGGTATACGAGTGAGCTTATTAGGCACTCAGATAAATTAAAGGTTTTGTACGACTACAGGGTGAGGGACGGATCCCTTGTTTAAGATGTAAATATCTCGGCATAAGATTTCATAGTAATCAAATTGAGATTTCAAAATCCTTCATTTGCTGGATAGTGACGACACCTTGGCCAGACCACTGCGTGAATATGGTGGAGTGGTAGGGGACCCACATTGTGGGTATCGAATTGAGGAGGAGTTGTAGGGGGTTGAAAGCAGAGCAGCTACATTTATTAGTGAAAAATACTGTAGAATGCATTTTGTAACTGATATGAAGAGTCATATAAAGGTGGCCTTACACGATCGCTCCATCCGTCCAAATGGAGCGATGTCACTCCATTATCGCATCGTGTGTGGAGAAATTGATGTGGATGACGTGGAGTGAAGGGATTATTTGGGTATCCGGTCAGTCCAATATCCACCAGTTTCGTCCATCATGCCATCAAGCCAACTGACGGTGTGTGGGGAAAACCACGTGGAGCGACACCAAGCCATCACTCCAGTCGGCTCGTGTATGGCGAAACTGGGGTCCAAACTCTTCTCATTCTGTCACCGACCACCGAGCAGACAACATCAGTGCCTTGAGTGGACTATGCAAACATTGTACCATTTCTTTATTGTTTTGTTTGAAATATTTGTTTTGTTACTAGTTAAATATTATTTTGAATGTAGAATTGAAAATAATACAGTTTTAAATATTATTAAGTAACAATTAGAACGATTATTTTTTAAATAGTAATAATAATGTTGTCTCAATAAGACTTTGTGCTGGAGATTATAGAGAAATATAAGGACTTACCATGCTTCTAGGATCTCTAATCCTGACTACCATGACAAAATATTAATAAATGTGGCAATAGATAAATTGCTAATATTATTTAAAAATAAAGACATAAACGCCAACAGAGAAACCGTGTTGGAAAAAAAGAGATAATTCTATTCGGTTTTTCTTTTTAAAAAGATCATAGTATTATAAGATTAATTTTATATGAACCTACTTGTTTAAATATGTTGTTTTACTACATTTGAAGTACCTGTCACTTTTTTCAGCCTGCTAAACTATTTCAATTTAATAAATCTGATTTATAATCATTTTGTAGTATTTTTAAAAGTTTTCGTAATACCACAGAGCTTATTTTTGATAATTTCGCACTTTTTTTGGAGGTTTATTTAATTCTCAGGATTTTGAATATCCTTTAAAATTAATTCGGGCTCATTTTATTTAGTACTTGGCATAACTAGATTGTTGTATAGCAAATTGACAAACTATTGTTGCTTGCTTTGCCTCTTTTTTCATTGTCGTGGTTGACTGGAGTGATGGAATGATCGTGTATGTGCTACGCTTTTGGATGTCATCCATACGGATGACATCTAAATGAAGCGATCGTGTATGGCCACCGTTACAGTAGAGTAAAGGCAGTGTTTGGATTGTGCAAGTGTTATGATCGCGTTGACGAATGGATGGATAGGAGTAGTACATTTAAGGGAGAAGATCATCAATTTCCGCAAGATGGCATAAGGAAGGGGGACTCAGGGACTGGAATAAATTACTAAGGGAAACGATGAAGCGCTTACGAAAATTCGGAAGGAGTAGGGGTGAAGGTGCGCTCCATACCAATCGAAACTGAATTAAATTTAAAATAAATTAATCACACCAAAGTGTCAATACACTTCGAAAATGGTATGATTTGTTCAGTTAGGTCTGTTAACCCGTTGTGATGACACTCAGTCTCAGAGGCGTAGCTACTATGGGGCTAGGCGGTGCAGTGCACCTGGGCCCCTACACTCAGGGGGCCCCCAAGCATACCTCAAGCGGCCCCAAAGCGCATCTCTGGGGCCCCCAAGCGCAATTTATTAGAGAACCCACGAGCCATCTCGGCAAAATGGCGACCTTTTTTTTTTGCTCTACCGTCGTCTAAAGGGGCTCCTGAGACACAGGAAGACCCCCACTAAGGGCCCTCGCTGCTCAGGGGGGCCCCCAACCACTGCTCACCGGGCCCCTAAGGACAACTCAAGGGCTCCCATCCTCAGCTCACGGTGCCTATACCAGCACACGAAGCAAAAAAAAAAGGTCGCCGTCTGGCCTGAGGGCCCAAAATAATTTTTTTTCACCGGGGCCCTTGTTGACCTAGCTACGCCACTGCTCAGTCTCAGTTGGTACTTGTTAGGAATACAGAGGTTGTAGAGATGATGATGTGGCACAACTCAGCACGTAACGTTGGCACGCCGTCAATTAACACGGCCGTGCCGGCAGCAAAAATCAACACGCGGGATCCCGCATCGCTACCAAGTTCCGTGTCGTTATCGAATCACAAGCTGCTAGTAGTTCAGCGACAACATACACCTGCAATTCTAGCAACTTCTTTGTTAGCTTCTCGTAGAAAGTAAACACAAACGTTACACCATTTTTTTTTAAAATGAGTTGAAACTTTTCCAAGCATTTTCCCCCCCTTTTCAGTTCTAAGAATATTTGTGTTAAGCTAAAAGATAAAATAACAACTTCCGCTCGTTTCTTTAATTTCAAAGTCAGTTGAATACTACCGACCCACATTGAGGGCAAAGTTGTTTGAAGTTAGATATAAATACGTCATATTTCAGCATATTTAATAAACAAAAAAAATTCGCAAGCAGTAAGTGAATAATTTTTTGAATCGAAACACGAACAATTTCATTTCACCGCGTAAACCAAACATTTACCAATGTTAGGTTCTTAGAAGTTGCCTTGCCGACTCCAATATTAGCGAAAATGGTTTCAGAGGCTTCCGGTCGGACAACGTACAGATGTAGCGTAACCAGGGCTTGACCGTGACATTATTCAAGTAGGTACTTTTATTGGTTAAACAATAAACTGTGTATAAGTAAAAAACAGTTATTCAAACCAGTTTTTTTAAAAAATTTTCTTTAAGTATTCTTCTCAGAAGTATATTTTCAGAAAGTTCGGGCTGCCCAGAATAGCTAAACTCTTTTTCTAATGTTCTGATCAGAGTTTAACATTCTCTTGCGTCCCCTGATTGGGTGACGTCATTTTAAGTTGTACTCCAGGATTTAAAGCTGTGACAGCTACACAAAAATCCATTAATTAGTCTTCAAGCGAAGCGAGAATATGATTCAAAAAGTTTACTGCTCAGAGCAGATAAATCTCTTCACTGAGGAAGTCTCCACACGTGCAACGTCGGACAGTACTGCAAAACACACCCCTCTGCAGTCCTCCGCAGAAATATGTTATCTTTCAACACATCTGTGAAGATTTCAGTTCAGTGACACGCCGGGAAAAGCTGCGTTCAGTATGTTTACGTTCGAATAACCACAGAAACAAATGAAGATTGTTGAAACAATTGTTTTGCTCCCAGGGAGAGAGTGTGGTAACACTCATGAGTGCCAAGTTGGGGGTTTCCCCTCTATATCTGAGGAGTCTCCACGCGAGATGGGACTTTTTTAGGGGTTTATAATTTTAGGGGAATTTTTGGGGGTATTTTTTCGGAGACATTTCAATATATTTGTTGAGCATTAAAATAGCATCAGGTAAAATACCTTGTTACTAAGAATTCAGACTTCTCTATG
The DNA here is from genome assembly GCA_031002005.1 of Vandiemenella viatica. Lineage (NCBI taxonomy): Eukaryota > Metazoa > Arthropoda > Insecta > Orthoptera > Morabidae > Vandiemenella > Vandiemenella viatica. The sequence continues at coordinate 18,838,152 of JARYHS010009186.1, read as the reverse complement.
GATAGTTTATCCATATCTATTTTCTGATTCATAATTTTAGTTATTGTTTTTTTTTTTTTTTTTAAAAAAAAGGTCACCATAGACTCAGTGTTTAGTGTTTACCATAGATTTAAACTTCTTTTGGTTACCTACGATATGTAAAGACGTGGTTGTTGGAGCAACGTGCAACAATGTTACCGTTGTTGTTTACTAATTTCTGGTAGAACTATCTGTACTGTTGGGATATGTCAAAACTGAGACCAGTGAAATTTGAGGCCAACCTAAAATCTGCGACCAATACCTGTTCTCTTTGTGTCATTGCCGGGCCGTCCTAATCACTCTAAAGCAGTGGTTCCCAATTAGAGGTACGCGTACCTCCAGGGGTACGTGAGGTTGCTCCCAGGGGTACGCGAGGTTCTATCTTGACTGAGGTATTCAATAAGACAATTGAAAAAAAAAACGCAAATATTACTGCCGCCAAAATATATTTTAAGACAGTCAAACGGTGTGTGAATTACATTTCTGTAATGCTGGGGCTGTGCGAAGCACTAGACTGGAATGAACGCAGAGGGAAATGTAGCTATAAGGGGGTACGCGAGGTTCAGCTCTTTCTTGAAGTGGTACTCGGGAAAAACTATTTGGGAACCACTGCTCTAAAGTAAAGTGACCAGATTTTAACATCGGTAAAGCGGGACACCATTGACAAGGGGGGGGGGGGGAGGGGGTCGGGGTTAGGGTCTTGATTATTGTAATACATTTTTTTTTAATTTCAACATAAGTACAATTTACAAATATAATACACTAAAAAATAATGTATAGTATTATTTTATTATCTGGCATGTTTCTAATTTGAGTGATTTTTTTTCAGTAGATTGCTGTCATTGTTTAAAAACCCATTAAATTTAATTATACTTCACACATAATACGGCTCTCAAAGTCTCAGCACTTAACTGTGACTTTTCTGATGTCCACTCTTTATTTATCGAGGGCCTCTACAATTTTCCCCCGGATGGCAAAAATCAAGGGCCTTTAAGCTGTGGACATTAACGACAACGAAGAAGAACAAAGAAGTATACAATATTTTAGGAAGACGCAATCATTACGAACAGCTAAACCAACCAACTCCCTTCTAGACTGGCGAGCAACGATGTAGGATTTAATTTTTCATTGTTTATGCACTCATATCTTTGCAGTATCTATGTCTTCCTGCTACTTTTGCTATCGCGTGATACCGGATTTCTGTTTCACGTATGAAACAGTTTCTCGAAGAATAAAACGTGATGGAAAAAATATAATAATTTCAGTTATAAATTGCGAACGATAGTTCAACGGGATCCTAATTTTTTCTGAACATTACTATTAATTATAAAATACAATTAATGATAACTCCTTGACTGCTATCAACTCTTACTTGAAACTTGTAACTGTAAAAGACGTTTGTGTCAAACACATCTAAATAGGCGTATCCAGCGAGCGGCAGAGGGGGGCTGCTGCCTCCCCCTAGAAGAAAAATCAAGTTGCCTTCAGTACGCTTCGACGAGTGAAGAACTAGTTCAGGAGCACTATGGGAGAGGAAAGATTGACGGGATTATGCATGATGAGTGTGCATCGAAATGTCGTGAAAGTAAACCGTGAGATATTGACAAATAAAGTTATTAAGAAATCTCTGAGAATCCGAGACGATTAAAGTTTACATAAAAAAACTATAACTGAGTTACGATCTTGATTAACTGCATAGTGGGTCCTTAGATTACCATGTTAATCAATAATCAAAATAGTTTCCTCAATAGGTTTGACTTTTATTTTGTAAGAAATCGTCATGTTTCAGTCCCCCACCCTACTTACCCGAAAAAAATACGAGTTGCCCCCCCCCCCTAATTCAGATACCCCCCCCCCCTAGTTCTGATCCTGGATACGCCCTTGCAATAACCAAGAAAGTCGTCAAACCAATCATACAAACGTTGTCGCATTAAAAGTATCTCAAAACATTATAATTGCATCGTAAACTTGAGAATAAGCGCTTAAATAAGAAACCCAGTACAATACTATCCAACAAAATGGCCTGAAATAAAATTTTCACCACCCGAATACCACCCAAAAAGCGAATCCTTCAATAATACTTCCCACTCTGAGTTACTTGTATGTACGAAGCTATATAGAACTTTGCACAAAAAGAAATTAGGCGGCGTCCCCTTACGATGACGTGAGAGCTGAGGGGACCCCCCCCCCCTCCCCCGCTGGTCCCTAGGGCGGCTATACCCCCCCCCCACCCCCCAATGTGATGGACTCTATCTACATCTACATCTACATCCATACTCTGCAAATCACAAACATTGTGGGTGGCAGAGGGTGCTAAGCACCAATCCTAAACCCGCCCATTCCAATCCCGAATAGTGCGAGGAAAGAAGGAATACATATAAGTATCAGTACGGCATCTTATTTCCCTAATCTTATCCCTCCGGTCATTGCGACCTAAATAGGTTGGCGGAAGAAGTATTTCATTGCACTCGAAATTTAAATTTTTTCGCATATTCTCCAGTAAATTCGAACGCAAGCTACGTCGTCTGTCTTCCAAACTATCCCAGCCCAATCTATGTATCAATTCTGTGACGCTTTCATAAGGGCTGTAACAACAAGTCACGAATCTAGCGGCTCTCCTCTGCACCCTCTCAACTGAGTCAATCAGAACCTTGCGATACGGATCCCAAACTCCACAACAGTAATCCAGATGCGGACGCACCAGTGTTTTATACGCTATCTCCTTTGTTTGAGCATTACAATTCCTCAAAATACGACCTATGAATCGTAATTTAGAATTTGCCTTGCCTACGACGGAAGTTATGTGCATGTCCCATTTCATGTTGCTTTGTACTATCACCCCCAGATACTTCACGGAATCAACCGTGTCAATAGGTGAATTGTTTATTTTGTACTCGTGAACAACCTGATTCTTCTTGTTACTTATCCGCATTGCCTTGCACTTTTTGCAATTAAGTGTAAGCTGCCATTTACGGCATCAATCGAAAATAGCATCCAAATCACGCTGAATTTCTAAGCAGTAGTCGGAGCACCTTATTTCCCTATAGATAACCGCATCGTCGGCAAACAATCGCAACCAGCATTTGACGTTGTCACCTAGATCGTTTATAAATATTAAGAAAAGAAGTGGACCTATTACACTTCCCTGAGGAACGCCCGAAGTAACATTTATCTTAGATGAGGCTTCCCCGTCAACAACGACATATTGTGATCGACCAGTTAGAAAATCACGTATCCACTCGCAAATCTGAGCCGAAATACCGTAAGCTCGAATCTTCGCTAAAAGTCGGTTGTGTGGCACAGAATCAAAAGCTTTCTGAAAATCCAAAAAAAACCGCATCAACTTGCGAACCTGCATCGATAACTTTCATTATGTCGTGGGAAAATAGGGCCAATTGTGTTTCACACGATCGCTTCTTCCGAAATCCGAGTTGACATGGTGTAAGTAACTCGTTCTCATCTAGAAACTTCATTACGTTCGAGCATATGACATGTTCCAGAATTCTGCTGCAGACCGATGTTAGAGATATGGGTCGATAATTCCTAGGATCACTCCGATCTCCTTTCTTAAAAACGGGAATTACCTGGGCTATTTTCCAGCTAGAAGGTACTTTTCTCTCTTCTAGTGATTTACGGAATATATCTGACAGAAATGGTTCAATATCCTCCGCGTATTCAGAAAATACTCTTACCGGTATACCATCGGGACCCGGCGCTTTACCCTACTTCAGGAGTTTTACAATTCCTACGCTATCAATTTCTATCGGATCCATCTCTAATTCCACACGATGTGGTAAAGTGGGGATGTTTTCCAAGTTTTCTTGCGTGAATGAATTTTTGAATTCGGTGTTAAATAAGGTAGCCTTGTCGCGGCTGTCTTCAACCTCCCGTTCGTCTTTTATTAGAACTGGCTTATTGTTCCCACTACAACTAACTTTTTTTACATACGACCAGAATTTCTTAGGGTTTTCAGTGAGGCTCTTAGAGAGAGAATTTTCACGAAAGTTATTAAATGCCTCACGCATCGCATTCTTAACACGTCCCCTTAACTCCTCTAACTTATCTAAATCAGTCCGATGCATCGTCCTTTTTGATCGTGCATGTATCTTCCTTTGCTTCTTGAGTAACCTTTTAACCTCCCGTGTGTACCATGGGGGATCGTTCTCTTCCCTGATTGTCCGTTGGGGTATATGCAAGTTCATACCTTCCCCAAGTATATGTAGGAATCGATGCCACCTCTCTTCAACGGTGCCTCCTGCTACCAAGAAGGTGTGGTAATTATGCCTCAAATACGCTCTAAAACACTCATTTGAAGCCTTTTCGAATCTGTAAACGATCCTCTCTTTTCTCTTTCTGCGCGTGGTTGTTAGTTTTACTGTAGCAATTACAGCTTTGTGATCACTTATTCCTGCGGTGGTAGAAATATCCGTTAATAGTTCGGGCCTATTTGTAACAACTACATCTAAAATATTTTCGTTACCGTTGAGGCATCGCGTTGGTTCAGTTACGAGCTGTTCAAGATGGTGATCTGAGAAGAGGTCTAGAATGATTTCGCAAGCTGCCTTATCCCTGCCCCCAGTAACGTGAACGTAATTAGTCCAGTCGATATCAGGCAAGTTAAAGTCACCTCCTAGAATTATTGTATGGTCCGGAAATTGCCGTGCTATATTATTTACATTATTTCTCAAGGCCTCAGCAATATTTACGCTTGCATCGGGTGGACGATAGAACGAGCCTATCACAAGTTTTGTCCTAGCTACGTTGAGCTTGATCCAAATGATTTCGCAGACAGTATGGACATCTATTTCGCTACATGGGAGGTACTTACTAACAGCTATAAATACACCACCTCCTTGGGAATGCAACCTATCCTTACGGGAAATGTTCATGTTACTATTAAAAATTTCGCCGGAACTTATATCCGGTTTTAACCAACTTTCTGTGCCTAATACGATATCAGCATCTGCACTACGAATAACGTTTTCGAGTTGAGGCTGTTTATTACAAACACTTCTGCAGTTAACTACTAGAATTTTTAATGTTCGGGATTCCTTTAAGCTACCCCTAACACGCGGTGCTGAATTTATCTTGGCTGTCCGCAACTGAATTTCCTCCTCAGAGTCATCTTCCCTCAGCCTAAAAAACCACCCAATGCACTCCACACAGCCCCTGCCACCCGTGTAGCCGATTCCCGTGTGTAGTGCACCCCTGATCTATCCAAGGGATTCCTACAAGACTCAACCCTAGGGCGAAGATCAAGGAATCTGCAGCCATGACTATCACAGAAGCGCCGTAATCTCTGGTTCAGCCCCTCAACACGGCTCTGAACCAGAGATCCACAGTCAGTCCTATCGACAATGCTGCAGATGGATAGCTCAGCCGAAATCTTGCGGCCAATGGCCACAGAGTTCACCCTTTCTGCAAGTCGCCCAAAGGACGAGAGGATAGGCGGCAAGCATCATTGGTGCCGACATGAGCTACAATCCGCAGCTGGCTGCACCCCGTCCGTTCAATGGCATCCGGGATGGCCTGTTCCACATCTCGGATCAGACCCCCCGGAATACACAATGAATGGATACAGGAATTCATCCCCGACCTCTTCGCCATTTCCCTAAGGGGTTCAATAAATCGCCTAACGTTGGAGCAACCGACCACTAAAACCCCCTTCCGACTCTATGTCGGTCCTCTGGCGCGTGGCGGTGTAACGGATAGCGTTCTCGCCTCGCATTCGGGAGGACGGCGGTTCGATCCCCGTCCGGGCATCCAGATTTGGGTTTCCCATGGTTTCCCAAATCACTCCAGGCAAATGCCGGGATGCTTCCTTCAAAAGGCCATGGCCGAATTCCTTCCCATTCCTTGCCCCCATCCTTGCCCCCCATCCTTGCCCCCCATCCTTTCCCGTCTCTAAAGACCTCGCTGTTGAGAGACGTAAATACAATAAAAAAAAAAAAAAAAAAAGGTCCTCTGGCTCTCATAATGAACTAATAGACATACCGAAACTAGGATAGACAAGAATGAACGCCAAACCTGAAGACACTTACAGCCAAGAAATGTCTCATCTAACAAACTTGGAGGAAATGTCCAACGACAAAACCTCCATAACCCTCTGCCGGAAACTAATAGGCAGTAAATTAGCGTGGCTGCTGCTACGGCCTGAGATTTCGCCGAACCCCCCCTCCTCCTATTTCACCTCACGTAGTTAATATAAGCCTCGTTACTATTCCCATGCTGCAGCCACAGTTTTAAACCCATCTTGTCTGAATAGAAGCATTTACGGAAGTATGGATGTAAATTGCGTGTTTCAAGAAACGAAATTTAAATTCTATGTCTAAATGTCATTAAGTTTCAAAGCTGAAAATATTCTCCAACACTAACACTGAAATAAAGTGGCTAAATTGTAATAAATTATAAATTTGCTAGTTATAATAATAAATGTACTTACAAACTCGAATCACAGTTAATGGCTTTCAAACGGCGACTTCTCCAGTACATTACCTGTAGACATAACCTCCAGTTAGTGAATTACCAGCACAGAATTAAATGTGTTCTTATAATATAAAAACTGAACAAGAAATTAAGATAATTTTTAACAGAAATGTACCTTTATTATAAATTGGAGGAAAAAATAAAACTTATTGTCGCTGAATTCATCATAATTCACCAGTCAAAAATTAAAGTTATACGTTATTGTCACTATCTAGAAGTCCCTCTACAATGCAGCAGTAGCATGCGTGTGTCGAGCCGCCTCACTCAATGTCTCACTATTCCAATCTTTTTTAAATTATCTTCAGTCAGTGTTAAATCTGTGGTGGATCTGTGAGTACCGCAACGTCGAAAACAAAATTTACAGTAAGTTCGAAGTTACGGAGTGACGAAAAGGAATTTGGAAAGGAGTATTTCAGTACAGACAAAAGAGTTCATTTCTGTAAATTATGTGGAATTAAAGTGACTTCAACAAAGCCATTTCATGTGCAATACATCAAGTCACAACAACACTCTATCACGGCATACATCTCCACAAAGCAGACAGCGAATTTATATGAATTTGATAAACGTAAAATTCCAGTAGTTTATTCTTTTGCTGAAACATGAAAATAATTTCTGAAGAAAAATTCTAAACGGTTCACGCAAACAAATTATGTTGTCTATAAAATAAAAGCGACTATTAGGTATTTGGTTGTGTGAAACAATTAATCCAAGAAATAAATTTCCACTTATGTTTACTCTCCCGTGGGTCTACAACGACATTACCGAACAAGATATCGTCTCGATCCAAAGATATAAAGTACAAACCTAAACAAATGTTCCAGCGATTGAGCTCACACACTTCTGAGAACTAGTGGCTGACAACAACTCTGCGCGTCTAAATAGGATATAATAATAATAATAATATTTAATTAAATTGCAATGGAGCGCAGGCTCCGGTGGTTATTTCCCTACACACTCGTCTTCCCCCTTTCCTGCACCCACCTACATTTGCCCTCTACATATTTTAACTTTAAATTCTTTCAATGTTTTAGTAAATTATTCATCATTTCTCTTGGTAACTTATTCTAATACTCGACACCCGTACCTAAAAAAAGAGGATCTTCGTGCATGAAATCTAGTGCCAGTTTGTGGTCATGGTCATCTTTGTCCTTCCATGTATTACTTTTAATTCTTACACCAATATCTTTCCATGCATCATACCAATATACGCCTTGTACAACTCCCAAGATCCTCTTCACCCTCCTCCTGTCTTGCAATAAATCCCATTCCAGCTCTTTTATCATATCTGTTACTGATTGCAGTTTGCGATAATTTCCAGAAACAAATCTAGCAGTCCTTTTTTGCACCCTCTTCAACTCCTGTATTTGATATTCAAAATGTGGGCCCCATACTACACTACCATATTCAAGCAATGGTCTGACCAAAGTTTAGTAACCAAATTCCTTTACTTCTCTCGTACATCCCTTCATCACTCATCCAACAAGTGCAGAATTTTGAAACCTTTTCCTGCTACCTGTCCAATGTTTACTGCCCAGTTAAGCTTGTCATCAAATGTTGTTAATATTAATAGTATTAGATATTAATTGATTTATGAACATTTTTGTTAACAAGGAGCAAATCTGGCGCCAAGAAGGTTGTGGGAGATGGACTGACTGAGAATATGATTTAAGATGGATCTATTCTAATGAGAATGATGATTTTATTGTGTATGTATTAATAAGGATGATAATACAAATGTACCAAGATTGATTAGAGTGGTAGTGTCTGTGAAAGAGCTGCGAAAGTATTATGCAAATAGTTTGACTTCAACTGTGAGGAATTTGATTTATGTAAAAATAGTTGCAGCTGCAAGCAAGGAATAATATGTTTTTGTGAAAATTATGTTGAGCCGAGACACGTTAACTACATCCAGAACTGCTCAAAAAGTTCCCACCGACATTTCTCGAATTCTAAATCTAAAAACGAACATTATTAATGTAAATCATTCACAACTCTCACGAAACACATGGAAATGAAAATTAAAAATATTTACAAGTATTTACTCACAAAATTATCTACATAAACCAATCCAAACCGTCACAAATTGTCATCCAAACATCGCATCTCACGTCAACATTTAGATTTACAAACTTTTAATAAATGTTTCGTGCATAATACAGGGTGTTTTAAAAAGAATATACGTATTACAAAGTATTCTTTTGTCCAAACTATCGATCGCTGCGTCCCGGCTCGGCTATTGGAGAAACGAATACATAGTCTATTTAATAGCCGCTAGATGTCAGTCATCTTGTGTTATTCTTGGTAACCGTCATATGTTTAAAATGCGTGAATATCTGAATGAAACTCTACCGAACCGTGGGGTTGGTCGTCAAGGAGCTGGCGACTTAGCATGCATCAGCTGGGCTCCACGGTCACCGGATTTGACACCCTGTGACTTCTTCCTGTGGGGTTTCATTAAAGACAACATTTATGTACCACCACTCCCACAGAACCTTGAGGACTTGAGGAACCGGATCGGTACTGCCATAACATCAGTGACGAAGGACATGTTTGCCCGAGTATGCGATGAATTCGAGTATCGATGTGATATTGTTCGTGTGGCTGATGGAGGACATATTGAACATCTGTAATCTGAACTTAAGAGGTTGGTAAATATGTGTGTAAAGTTTCATATTCGTATGTCTTACAGTTTAATAAATATATGCATTCGAAATACGTATATTGTTTTTGAAACACCCTGTACTATCGAACATATTAAATAGTATTTACACAGTTTCTCTCCATAAAACAAAATTTACACATATTAAAAATTAATTACACAAAATATACTAAATCACTCCCAGCTTGCTATACAATTCTTCAAACAACATTTCATAAAATCGGTTGCGTCTGACGGCTGTTATACGACACTCCTAGATAAAATAAATTACGTATAACTGAGCGATTTTGATGAGTAGAAAGATCCGAACCCCATTCATCACATATGGGTTTGCGGTCCCCGGGATAGTTCCCTCAAAAGACCATCGCAAATTCCATCCCACTTCCTATCCCCTCACCATCTCCCCGCTGTAATAATTTCAACGTCGAAAGCCGTAAATGGCATAACGAATATTTCCGGCATCATTAATTCGTCTTGCATAGTGGAAAAAATGTTTACCTCATTGTATTCGGTAAAATTTTATCTCCATTTAGTTCCTGTGCAAGGTATTTAGCTTCACCTTTCAGAATTTTCAGTATCAACATTCCCTCACGTAGGTCTGAAAAAGTGCGTCGTCGTGTTCTCGCTATCACCGGCCTATTTTCTTCCGTCACATTTTTTGATTCTAGTTTTTTATTTATTTGAGATTTTGCGACTCGTCGACGAAAAGACAAGGAAAAGAGAGAAAATCGGTCCTGACATGCAGAAAGCAACAACTGCGTCATTCCCTTCGAGTGACTTCTAGAAACAATGCAAAAGCGAAATTTGATTGGGCCCAGAATGAGGTGGATTACTCGACTCTATCACCTACACAGCTGGTTGTGTGTTGACTTTGTATGGTTTAAAGTAGTGTTAGTTAATTAAAAATTCGAAAATAACGTCTGTATTTGTGGTAGGGTTGAAACGGAAGTCATCTTTGCGTTTACCCTTGTTCAGTGCTTGACAGCAGCGGATGCGGAAAAAAATTATAATTATTTAGAGTTTATCAAAATAAACTTAAAATCAAAAGAAGTATATTTTGGATTCCAAATTCTACGTTTTTTCATAAGCAAAATCTATTTCCGTATAATAGGCTACTGCCATATTGATTTATTTTTTGCGTCATCTCTCAACACCAAAAAACGTAGGATGGTTTCACAAGTGAATTAAATTATTTACATAGTTACACACGCGTCAAAACACAATCTTCTCATCTACACTACGTTTTTTGGTGTTGAGAGATGACGCAAAAAATAAATCAATATGGCAGTATTATAAGGAAATAGATTTTGCTTATGAAAAAAACGTAGAATTTGGAATCCAAAATATACTTCTTTTGATTTTAAGTTTATTTTTGATAACCTCTAAAAAATTATAATTTTTTTCCGCATCCGCGATTGTTTGTTTGAGTTAGATGATTAGGCTTAATGGTCTCTTATGACGGTCAATGGTGATGTCATATCGACCGCTGTTGTTTACTTCCGGGTTACTGCTTCTATTTGAACTTGTGTAGAATAATTCTGCCAGTTGTCGGAATCTGTCATGTAGATCTGGAACTCCTGTAGCTTTGTGGAGCGCGTCGGTGGAAAACCTGGCTGGAAGGTGCAGGGCTCTTTTCAGTGCCCTGTTTTGTATAGCTTGTAGCCTGAGTATATAGCTGTCAGAAGCGTATGCCCACACTTGACAGGCATACTCATTAATAGGTCTTACTAGGGTCGTGTAGATCTTAACGCCAGTGTTTGGAGCTAAGTTTTTGTCTCTGTTGAGAAGCGAGTAGAGGCTGTGTAGCCTCACGCTTGCTTTCCTGTGGACGTCATTAATATGAGCTTTCCAGATTAGTCCCTGTCTAGCAGCACTCCCAGGTAAAGGCCGCCACGCACGTACGGGAAACCCACGGGATTTGGACGGTATGATCACGGCCTTGCTGGATCCCGGCACGTTTGTGGGCATTTCCTTGAGCCCGTAGCCGCACCCCAGTGCGGCCAAATCCTTTCCGAAAAACAATTCTTATTTCCTCGAAGGCCGGGACGGAGGATGAGAATCTCAGCGTGTGTGTCCTGCGGTCAGTCGGCCTTCGAGGATTTCTTGTGAGTGCCTGCGTTTGTTGCGATTTTGTTTCTCTGTTTTGTTTGTAATGTTCCGTGTTTATAAAAATGTATGATAGTGAGCGCCCTGTCTATAGGAATTGAAGTCCCAGGAATATCACGACAGAAACAAACGAGAAGCTGCCTACGCCAAGCTGGCATAAATATTGAAGGAGAATAAACAAAATGCAAAAAATAAAAAAAATAAAGAATCAGTAGTAAAAAAAATCAGCAACATTAAACCATCAGGAAATGAATCTTTGCGAAGTGATGTGCTGAAGAACATTAAAAAAAACCGGCTGCAAGAAGATCACTTTGACGTTTTTAGCAAAACCGTTGCCATAAAATTACGTGGCCTTCCGACCAATCAAATGCTAATAGCAGAAAAAATAATTAATGACACCCTGTTTCAAGTCGAAATGGGCTGTTTAGGAATGTCTTACAGTGAGAAACGGTTACCTACTTCTGGCCTGTACTATTCTGCAGGCAGCAGTTCTGGATTTTTTTTTTTTTTTTTTTTTTTTATCCAGGAACCTCATCGAATAGTCTCAGCCCACAACCTTTTCAAGCAACACCCGCAAGATCATTAGAAACCACAAGCAGATTTTGATAAATTACCTCATAACAACGACACAGCAGCAATTGTTCTATCAAATTATAATGCAAATGATTTCATGTGATTTGAATTTGAGTTTACATCATATGATCACCTATATTAATGACAACATGATTTTAAACTAATATTATTTTAATTTAGTTTTTATGTCATTTAAACTTAATTTTATGTTGTTGATGTATTTACGAATTGGAATAAATCAATTATATTAAATAATATCAGTGTGTCAAAGAGAAATCGTCATATAATCTTTGCCAAGAACTTTATAAATGACCTCGCATGTTCCTGGTATTATGTAGCCAAGGGCTTGAGGAGAAATTATTGTTGAAGACTTGAGATCTTCATAGCTTCTTCCCGTTGCCAAAAACCACAGCTTAGCGGTAAGTCTTTCGTGGTGCGAAATTTCTTCCCGCATAACGGTATCTTTCTTTGTAATAAATGGAGTGACTGACGATAACAGATTTAAACAGATTTCTTCGTCCATCCTCAAATAATTATGAAAATCTTTGTGAAAATACTTCAATTCCGAAAGAAGATTTTCGTGAGAATATTTTCCTGTTTTGAGTAGCCACTCTTTGCACCATACACTTCTTCTGATGCGCTGTTTTGCGCGAGTTTTAGCGCTACTTGACGCGATTAACAAACTAACAGCAGCCAACGCGTGCACATCATCGGATGCTGCCATCGTGAAGCCAGCTCTGAGACTGAGAAACCGTTGAGGATTTTAACGCCCCGTGTGTGTGCAGCGCCACTTCGATGAAATCCCTGCGGTCCGGCCCGCGGGCTTTTTCCCTGAGGCCCGGCCTCCACGTGTATGGCTACCTTAAGGGGAGACGGTGGCAGAAATCATGAAAGAAAATCATTTTTTTTATTTGTTTATTTTAAAGTAAATATTGTTAGGATTATTATCACAAATTTTTTTCTTTGAAATTCCAACTACAAATGGTATAAAAATATTAAAACCATAAACAGTATAATGTGCCACGCCCATATTTTAAGGTATCCAGCGGAAAAACAATTGTCTTGCTTACTTTTTTCTGTGTAACGTGGATATATAGCTTTAGAAGGCTGTGATTTATTTTATACTGAACAGCAGTGATGTAAAGAAGGCCATTTTATGATCCAAGCAGTGTTGTATAAAAGGTTGTGAATTTCGTAAACAATTTTTGTGCTGTATAGTATAATTTGTGTGAAATTGGATTTATTGAATGATTCCTTGTGCCAATATTGGGTATATTGATACGGTTTTACAAAGCCTAGGTCAGTTAAAGTATTTAAAAAATACAGTAAGTCCCATATTTCCAATATAAGGCGAAAAATTGATGTTGATGTTAGGTCTGGGCCTGTAGATGTAAACATTAGATTGTCTTCAAGTGCATCCAAAGTAAAACTTTGGAAAGATATTGTGTCAGAAGAAGCAAAACATGACAGAAACACAGATTTTTAGAATTGTGTATCTGGAATTGGTAGTAGAAGCCCTTAGGAAAGCTTACAAGTGCTCTGTTTGTGAAGGAAAAGTCAGTTTGGTGGTCGATGGAAAAAGTTTTCATGTAAAATTTAAATTAACTTTTCTGCAACTTTAAATTTTTCTTCTCTCAGGAACACATATATCAGAAACTACTGGAAGGATTTCTATGAAATTTGGAACACCCATTCCTCCAAGTGAAATGAACATTTAAGTGGAACAAAGTTTTAATAAATCCATTTTAACAAGTTTTATGGTTAATAATATGTGGAAAATTTGGCTGTAAAAAAACCTCAAATGCAAAATATCACAGAAAATAATTGAAATAATTTATCAAAAAGATACTGCACTTAACTGTACATTTATTAGTGTAGATTAATCTGCTATACAGAAATTTTAATAATTTTGAATAGAAATAATAAAAAAGTGTACCTCAAAAAATAATGTAATAAAAAATTCAAAATACTCTGATAGCATTAATATTTTATTAAAAATTCTGAAAAATCTTATTTAAAGCATGTGGGAGCCCTATGCACAAGTGTGCAAAATTTCAATGAGATTGAACTCGAAATAAGAGAGATTTAGATTTACCAATAAATCAGTGCAAGACTGCCACCGTCTCCCCTTAACGGGCAGTAGCTGAGCAGGGTATGTCACTACCGTGAAGGTGAAGGACAGGATCCGGTTGACGTGGACGACGGGGCGCAGGTCTTTTACTGATCATTATTGCCTGAGTCTTGGCTGGGTTAATGTCAATCCTCCATCTCCGGGCCCAGGCCTCCGTTACCTGGAGGACTTCCTGAAGGCGGCGAGTGGCTAAAATTCTGCTGCGGCTGGCTGCGAGGTGAGCTGTATCGTCTGCGTATGTTGCGACCAAAACTCCATTGGATGTTGGAAAATCTGCAGTATATATTGAATATAAAGTCGGAACCAGAACTGAGCCTTGGGTAACTCCCGCTTTCACATTTCTGACACTAGAGAAAGCTCTGTCGATTCGAACACTGAATGTGCGGTCGATCAGGTATGATTTTATTAATTTCACGTATGGACCCGGATACCCTGCTCGTTAAGCTTAAGTAGGAGGCCCGAGTGCCATACGGAATCAAATGTTCGGGAGATGTCGAGCACTACAATGGCACAGTATTGTTTGTGGTTGAACGCTTTTGTGACAGCTTCTGTTATCATCACCAGCTGCTGTTTAGTTGAGCGGCCGCGACGAAATCCCAGCTGGTGATTAGGTAATGCATTTGTGTCCTCGATGTAGTTGGACAGTCGTTTTAGCAGTAGCCTTTCAAATACCTTGCTGATAGAAGAAGGCTTATTGGCCTGTAGTTTTGTGGTTGGTGTGGGTCCTTCCCACTCTTGTGGATTCCCACCACCACTGCATGTTTCCATCGGCTAGAGTACTGTTGTCGGCGCAGAATGGTGTTGAAGATTTCTGCGAGGTAAGCTTAGGCCTCTTGGATTATATATAGTAAGGGCGTGCCTTAAACATTATCAAAGAATGCGCAAAAAAGGACACAGTAAAAATTACATATGAACCTGATGAAAAAGACCTCCCACCCCACATTTCGGAACTGATAAAATTTAAAAAAAAACTTTTACAGAAAACGTTGGTAACAATACAAAGATCTAACTGACCATAGAGCAACTTACAGGCTAGCAACCCAGGTCAGATGGCACCTACAAAAACACCGTACAGAAAGTTGGGCGAACATTCTCAGTCTAGCGGAGTGTAATCCAGACTTATTCTGGAAGGTCGGAAAATCAAGAAAAACACCACCCTTGTCGAAAAATCCATTACACGGACCAAATGGTATTGTATACACAGCGCGGGAAAAAACCGAAGCCTTGGCAGACACCTTAGAACTACAGTTCCAGACAGGATAGTGATATCAGAAGAAAGGGTAATTAGAGAAGTGCCTCGCATCTTGCGAGAAAATTTACGTACCTCCTTCAGCCCTGTAGAGCCGTCTGAAGTGAGCTCAATCATAGGGAAGCTAGGTAACTAAAAATCCCCCGGTTTCGACGGCGTAAAAGCCACTTGTCTTAAAAATCTACCACATCCTGCAATAGTTCACCTAACCAAAATCTATAACTTCTGTCTGAATATATGCTTCTTCCCTTCCTCCTGGAAAACAGCCAAAATTATCACTCTTCCAAAACCAAACAAAAATCAACTCTTCCCTCAAAACCATTCACTCTTAAATTTCCTTGCTAAAATCCTAGAGCGTATAATCATGACCTCACTCCAAAAATTCCTAGATGACAACAGTATAATCATTCCTCAACAATTCGGCTTTCGTGCACAGCTCAGTACCATCCACCAAGCTACCAGACTGGTTGAGCATATCTGCAACGCGTGCTCTATGAGGCACAGTACAGGCGCTGTTATGCTAGATATTGAGAAAGCTTTCGACAGGGTTTGGCAAGATAGATTAATCTACAAATTACATACATTTGGCTGCCCTGGACAATTGACAAAAATAATAAACAGTTTCCTCAGAAACAGAAAATTCTGCTTAGTAGTGGACGGAACAGAAGCCAGTTGAAATCAATTGAAGCAGGCGTACCACAAGGATCGGTCATGGCTCCAGCCCTGTACAGTGTGTGTACTAATGACATATCCCACCAACCAGGCGGAGAAATTGGGTTATTTGCGGTTGATACTACCGTATTAAGGTCGAGCGCGTAAACTGACTCAGCACCTCGAAGCAATCACACAATGGTGCAATCTTTGGAAAATAAACATTAACTCAGAAAAAAGTCAGGCAATTATGTTTATAAACAGATTGAGGAAACCTAATCAGAAAATTTCGCTTAACGGAATGGACCTATCCTGGAGCAATTAGGTAAAATATTTAGGCTTGAAAATTGATAGCAAATTGACATGCTCAGCCACATTCAAAACGCATGTAATATAGGTTCGGCTCGACTCTTACCAACTGTATTCCCTCCTCAAGGGGAAGAAACTTAGAATTAAGACTAAACTTAGACAATATACTGTAGTAATAAGACCTGTCCTGCTCTACGGATCTGAATTATTTAGTATGGCAGAAAATTCCAATGTAAAGAAGCTGCAAACCACACAAAACAAATTCCTAAGGATAATAGTAGACGATCCCCGGTACATGTCAAACCTACCCATACACGAAGACTTAGGCGTACCAAAAATCACAGCTTTCGCCCCACCAACTAATACAAAACATAGAACAACAAAATGACGCCGCAAATTACAATTGCCCCATCACAACTATAAACAGAAACTACAGGGTCTGACAACAACAGTAACATAACAAAAAAAATTATGGCTTCCATAAAAAGCCAGCTCACAAACACCCATTCAGAAAAAAGTTAGAGGGCTACAAGGCCCTGGTGCTTTAGTTTTTACATGGGTTTCGGCCCAACCAGATGTCTGTCTACATGACAGCTTTCATATTTCACGCAGACAATCTCGTGATTCTAATATGTTAAAATATGTGGAAGTCGGTTATAGAAAGGAAGCAAGGAGGTTGATTGCACAGCGCTCAACATGACGTGCAGCGGATGCAGACAGGGTCCCGCTATCATACGTAATAAGCAGACCACGCACATTCAGAGCTAAAGTTGGCATTATTTCCTAGTTCTGTTTTTTCGTAATTCTTAAATTATGAAAATGAAGCTAGTTATCATATCTTCCATATTTAACAAATTTTGCTGCAAGCCATCTAATTCCGAATCCTTAACGCATCCGACAGGAGAACGAAAGGTCACCGGTTCGACTCCCGGTCTGGGATTTTTGCATCTCTTAAGGAGCGTCCATAAACCACGTAGCTCCATTTGGCATTCTGGGAATCCCCCCTCCCTCCAAGTAGCCCGCTGTGCCTTTCGTCTCAACCCCCCCCCCCCCCCCCCGGCGTAGTACGTAGATTTTTTCCCTACTAATTCCAGAAGACTTTTTGTACTGTTTTTCTCCTGTCAGACAATCATAAATTACGTACGGAGGTAGTTAAATTACGTAAATAAATATTCACATGCTGTGGTGTGTTCTGTATCTTATTTCAACTGTTACAAATAATATGAATGAAAAGCTAAGTGGCGTGGCTTGGAACCGCCCCTCTCCTCTCACGTAGCTCAGCGTAGCTTACCAGCCAACACCTCCCCCCCCCCCTTTTTTTAGACCGAATCACGTATTTGATGGTCGCTCCCTTAATCCGGCCTTTACCTGCGGCGTAGCTTGTTGTGTAATGTGAAGTACGCTTCCGTAGTTCAGATTCCACTTTAAACCATAGGTCACCTAAACCGGTAGCATTAATGGGATAGTTAAATGTCGGCTACTACAGGGGCGTATTGCGCAGCCGGTAAAAACCTGTCACCAGCTCATTACGACCAGATCAGTTTTAACCTTTTATCTTGAACACTTCCCCTACCCCCTTTTTCTTCCCCGATAATAATCATTAGTCGTGTGCCACAGCGATTAATTAATAAGTCAAATAATTAACAACACAACTTTTAAGGGTTATTACAACAGCAATATTTACAGTCCACCTCAAAGACTGAGAGGAGTGGATACACAGACTTCTTTTTTTTTTTTTTTTTTAATCTGCTTAACGTCTCTCTAACAGCAAGGTCTTTAGAGACGGGAAAGGATGGGGCGGGGCAAGGAATGGGAAGGAATTCGGCCATGGCCTTTTGAAGGAAGCATCCCGGCATTTGCCTGGAGTGATTTGGGAAACCATAGAAAACCGAAATCTGGATGCACGGACGGGGATTCGAACCGCCACCCTCCCGAATGCGAGGCCAGAACGCTAGCCGTTACACCACCACGCTCGGTCACAGGCTTCTGTTTACATTCTAATTCACCAGTCAAAACTGGTTGATATAGTAAGTGCAGTAGTGCATATCGTGTGTTTGTCTCTGGTTCACCGGATACCGAGTCAGAGTATTTCTAAGAGTCATGTAGCGCTCGTGGCCAGCAGCCGCCAGCTAAGTAATTGCAGCGCTGCCAACCTCTCACACACAAAAGCCGGCGCGATATTAAATTGCGGGAAGCCAGCGTCTTTCCTCTCGCCTGCTGCCGCGCAACAGGTCCTGCACACAACACAGCATCTAGTCTGCCGCATTACATTGCGTCACATGTCCATCGAGGTCTTCCCGTTCCCCACGCTGTTCACCATTCCCGATCTGTCCGTCTTAATGCGAAGTAGGATGCCTGGATAACTCCCAGCATCCTTTAAAATCAGAGATTTTTTTATTTACTTATACGAGGTAATTACAAGCGTGAAAGGACTGTGGGTAAGAACTGGAAGGAATTCTGCCGTAGACTTTTGAAATAAGCCATTTGGCATTCGCCTGGAGTGATTTGGGGAAACTATGGAAATTCGAAATTTGGATGGGCGGACGGGCTCCAAACTCGCGTCCTCCAAAATGCAAAGCCAGAGCGTTACCGCTCACCCACGCTCGGTACAGAGTGTCCTAACATACATACAAACACAAGCAACATTAATGAGTAGACTTTCGTAGCTTCACATGGAAAAGCGGAGTAGTAATCTGAGTTGCCGCTCCAAAACAAGACTCTGTCTTATCCCATAGGAAACAGTCCTAATTTACTGTAAAGAATACTAAACAAATTTGTTGTACCATTTACATTCCAATTTTCCAAATATATAATTTACAAAACTAGGCATTGATTACGAAATGTACCTAAGTCATCAACATTAAAAATCGAACGATGCTTAAATAACAAAATGCAAGAACTAATTCTTATTCGAGATTAAACTATTTTTGTTGATGTTTCTCAGTGGTTAAAGCGTCTCAAGGATCCCTGCTTCAAATACGATGGAATTTTTAAATGCCTTTAACATTAGCTTAACCACTGACAAAGATTGCATTTGTGGAGGTAAAAAAAGCAGCGTAAATACTGCGGTCGGTAATTAAGAATGTTAGCTATTTCCTGGAGTGTAAGGTTTCGGAAACGGAAGTCATCTTCGCGGGTGCGGATCTAGATGTTCAGTGCTCGACATTTATTTTTAGCCTCATCTTTCAACTACTAAAACCTGGAATGAGTTAACAAGTGAAATAAATTATTTACGTAACTACACACGTGTCAAAAAAAAAAAAAAAAATCTTTAATATGAAGTATTCACGGGTTGATGACGAAAAACATAGGGCGCATGCAACAGATAATTAATGCATTAAAAGCTCTACTAAGAATTTTATTGCACCGCAAATAATGTGAACTGATGAGTAAGTTCTTTCATTGATAGCTACTCTCTACACTTCTTATAGTTACGTATTGTATGCGCCCAATGTTTTTCGTCATCAATCTTACTAGTAATTTAGTAGCTATCAAAAATTTCCAAGTATAACTTTGAGTGCAATTTAAAAGAAGTTAAAAATCTGTATGTAGTTTTATCCTTCATAACGATTAGATAAATTGTTTTATAGTTTTTAGTCCGTTATAAAAACATTTTACATTAAAAACTTTTTTATTCTATTATTATTTTATGCTTTTTAGGGTTATGAGAATCAAAATTTGGAATTTATTGTAAATACTTTGATGACATTTCCACAGAGACATGCGACAAATTTCAGATTTATTTCAGTCTCTTTTCTTCTGATTATATCTGAAATAGAAAAATGTTATATCTACATACCAATTATACATAAAACTATTCCATTATTATTATTGAGAAATAAAATAACGAAGCAGGCGAAATTATTTTTTTTATTAAACTTTTATTTAAATATTAAAAAATCAATGTCAGATCCGTTTTGTCAAAATTTTAAATATATGACCTTAAATGTCGCATTCGGTTCATCTCTTTCATTGCTTCATTGCACGGTTTCTTACCAGTGAGTTTCGAGCAATCGAGCTCCACTATTCTCAATCCATCAAAAAAATCTGATACGGCTTAGTGCGACATACGCCTGTCCTTAAGCACCGAGGTATATAACAGCATGGTCCACTGTAGGGATTTTATGGACTGTGCAGGCGCAGCATAGTATTAGCGGAAGTTGCCTTCGCTCAATTGTTCCATAGTTTCGAAGTGCCGAAAAATGCAATGATTCTGGCTTGATTAAATGAATTCCATCTTTGCCAAAGTCAATATGTACAGATGGAATGTCAGTATCGTAGATCTGATCACGGCGAAACAACGGCCAAATAATTTCAGTTATAATGCCCACTGAACCATTTACAAGTCCTTGTTCTATATTAATATTCGAGCGAAGCATCACCCTCGCTCCGTTGAAAATTTCTAACTCCTCTCGTAACCCTCCAGTCATGTTGATATCACCTGATACAATGATGTCCATGTTAACACATTATCCGCATTCCTTGTCGCATTTATCAGAACATCCTGAGACCGAATTCTGAAAAGTCGCACTCCTTGGGCTCGATATCTGTCAAGGACAGCTGTGTTGTGTGCATCAACTTGTGCAAGAGTTGGATATATGCGGATTGCTCTATCCTAATCAAAATCGCCAGATGCCTCTTGACACTAACAGAGCAAAATGTGGGGCCTTCAACTCACCGACACGTAGAGCATTCAAGAGATCGGCAAATGTTGTATCACATTGTTGTAGCATGTTCTCTGTCACCTCAACAAGATTGAAGAGTCACCACAAATGAGTTGCCGGAATGAATCTTTCAGGTTTGTGAAATGTCTGTGCTCCTCAAATAGGTGGCAACTGAAACATATCCCCATAAACCATAATATTGATGCCACCAAAAGGTTCACTTTCCTTCATTTCCAATTGTCGCAATCTACAATCAATCACGCACAACATTTCGTATGGAAATCTCATCGATGAACAGAAATTCTATGTCCTTCCACTGATTTCCAAGACATTCAAATAGTGACCAGTGAGTGGTGCCAAATTTCCAAAAAAATTTCCGTCTTTCTCAACTGGTAATTTAAATAGTGTATGTAGTATTGTTCCACCAAAATGTCGTGCACCTTATCCGGTAAAAGCACCAACTTTTACTGTCTTCTTAGCAGAACAGTGATTGACCTGTTCTTTTAGTGCATTAAATGGAATGTTTTGCCAACTCCAACCCCTCCGTTAACAAACATTCTAATGCTATCCGGAATTCCATTCATTTGGTCCTGAATACTGCGAGTTATGGTGTTAAATAATTCTCGTTGTCGTAAATTCATTGCAGCACACATTCTGAAACTGTTCATTTGTCATTGTCTGTTCATTAACCTCATCTTCAAGTTTTCCTTCAACAATTTCTTCTGGAATTTCAAGAAGATTGAAAGCATGTGCCTGATTAAAAGCAATCTCAAGTTGTCTATCTCTTGAACGGTGTATTTCAAGATATGCATTTTTATGTCTCAATTGCTGTTCTTGAGCAAGAAAAGCCTCACGTGCATTATTATGCTCATCAATTAAGTCATGTTCGGAGTAAAATGGTACATATTGTAAAAGCAGACTATAGAAATAATTTTCTGGGTCCGTCTGCATTTGAAAAAATGGCACTCCTACAATAGCTGGTACATTTCTGATGACTATTTTACTGTTGTTTACTAGATTTATGAGTCTTTGTCTTGTTGGTTTTTCTTCGTATTCCGCATCAATTCTTTCTTCATCATCTCTCCCTTTTTTGCATAAAATGACTCAGAATTCATTGAAAATTTAAGTAGACACATATTTTGAAAATAATAACCCTGTTCTTGTTGTCTTGGGCGATTAGAATATCTATAAAATAAGTTTGAGCAAAGTCCAACTGCTTGATTATCCTCAAATCTCGATATCGCTGATCGGGCTTTCTTGTATTCAAGAACACACACTTTCTTGAACTAGAACGAAGTGGCAGGAGGCAAAGTCGATAAACACATTCGGACGTGGAAACTTGTCACTCTTTCAAAATCCGCATGCATGATTTAAAGAGCTTCGTTCCAATGTTGGTTTCATCTTGAAGAATTTGACGGATAGCTTGAGCTACTCTTTGGTTTACATCTGATGGTTCCGTCTTCGAAATATAATTTTCAATGTAATGGGCAATAGATTTGTTTTATCCGTATGGTTGTATATTCATATTAGTATTCCAAAACTTACGAATATGTTCATTATAATTATTGACCCATTTCTCTTTTTTTTTAATTGTAAAATCTTCCTCCATTTCGAATAAATTCGTTTGAACGTGGTGGTGCAATACGAGTTTGTTGACATGGGTCACGAGGAAAAGCAAATCGACATGTATCAGAGTTATTCTTATAACATGTATGCGTTTGGCGATGAATTTGGTTCAGTTTGACGAGTGTTCTTAAATCGTGATCCTCTTCGCTTGGCAAGCGACATGAGACCACTTGGTCGATGTACACAAGTCCTTCTTGAGTTTCAAAATATGGAGCGTTTTCAATCCATGTAACAAGATGAATATGTGGTCTTCCACGGTTCTGAAACTCAATTCGATGCCAGAAATCAATGAGTTTTTCACCAAGAACATCATCATTACGTTTAATCTGTTTTATGAAAGCATCAACCCGACGTGAAAAATGTCGGCTCAACACAACAGGATACGATTCAATCAAACATTGCACTTCATCGACCTTTAACTGGATAGGAACTTCATCGAGTCTGCCATCTGTAATCAATAACAATTTGCGCATGTCAGTCCAATTCAAATCATTACAGCTCAAAGTAAGAAACCAAGTTGAAGGACCAAGACAACGAATAAATACAATTAATTCATTATGAGTTTTCGCCAATATGATGCAGATCCTCTGAGATTCTTTAAATATCAATGAAGATGTTCAACAATACCATGTTGTCCACGTACAGCTCTGCCACATGGATTTATTGTCGACTGCGATAGCGAATAAAATAAATAATCTTTCCTTTGAAAACGAGTATCCGAACCTAGAATTCGCTGCTGAAAGTAATCCAGTGGAGTAATTTTGACCGAACGCTTTTCGTTGAAGCCATTTTTGCCATAGGGGAAGAGACAGAACCATGAAAATTCCTTTGCTTTCAACTCCCGATTTCCTTTCACAATATTGTCCTTAGTTTTGCGAAAAATTTCGTTAATGTTTCTACTTTCTTTAAATTTGTCATTAACGGCTGGCTGCTCGTGATCAATTGGTGCCATTACACATGTTTGCTCAGGATACATTTACTAGTTCTGGTTCTGGATCATTTTGTTCAGTAGAACCTCCATTGACATGTATTAATGGATGTGGTTCTGAATATTGTTGCATTGGTACAACGCATTCTTTTACGATAACATTTATTGCATTAATTGAATATTGTGTACCTGCATTGGAATGTGTAGTTCGGCGGATAATACGAAGAATCTGGTCAAGAGTGTCGCATTCTTTTCCATTTTGAGCTCCAATTTTTTTTTTTTTCCTTTCGGTCCGCATGAATGTGAATCGGTGAAATAAAACTTGTCATCATACTGAATGAGACCATATGCACTATCGGCAACTATCAAAATAGTAACATTATGTTCGACGAACAATAAGTCTATCGAAGCTCGAATATTTAGGAAATTAACTCCATCGTTTTCCCTGTCGCATAAACTGCCATTAAAGGCACCATCTAAATCATTACATTCAACATAAGAATATCATGTCTTACAACATCAAGGCTTCTGATCTCTGAGTAGCCGCGAGTATTTATCAATTGGAAAAGCAGCTGGTTGATTTTTAGTTTCCCTGTCAATCCGTTCGTAAAATCTATCGCCTTCGATCATGTTCCGATTTAAAACATTTCTATCCCATTGGCTAGGTGGAAGAATGACAGCAAGAATTAACCATGGCAAAGCATTGATATCCAGAAAGTCCAGATGGGAATATTTCATTATTTTGATTCCAGGAAGCACGTATGATTCGCGATAAATCATTAATTTCCATATATTCCCTGCCAGTTGGAGCATCAGTAACTTGGTCATCAGATTCGTCGCGTTGTTCCTGCGTATTTAATCGAGCAAATCCATTTACTTGTACGTCCTTGTATTTGCAATTAACCAATCAAGCGATGTGTAGACAAGATACGGCGATATGTTGTAATTTCTTGATAAATTTAAGTTATTCAGAGTTTCAGTTACTACAACCATTCCTACATCTGTGCTCGATCGAGGAATAATTTCAGGCAGCTTTTCACTGACTTAAAAATGTCTAGAGCAAATAATGTTGCATGTCTTTTGAAGCCGTATTGACCAAATCTACCTGGAAATTTGATCACTTTGACAGACGGAATGATGCGCTGAAGTAAACGTTGTTCTGGTTCAATTAATGGTGCAATTTCAACAGGAGTATCACCTGGAAGCAAGTTATTTTAATACGCTTTAGATGGAGCATGAGGCTTTTCAAATGCTTATTGTATCGATGACAAATAAGTAAATAATTTTTAGCGACAAGTTCCGGTGGCAAGTATGGATTTGGCAATGTCAAACGATAATTTAGTAACTGATTAAGGTAGCAGTTTTTTGTGGCACAACACCTGTCGCAAAAACTGTTTGCAGTTAATTGAAAGTCTGAGTCATCAGCTAACAGTTGAGTATAAGCCTCACGTCGACTTCGTAATTTTTCTTCCCGTTCCCGACTTGTCTCTCTAGTTTTTGATTCCGAGAATCTAAATCGACTAGATTCCAGTCAAGAGCTATGCTGATTAACTGTTTCATTTGGTCTTGTTTCGGCATGTTGTTGTGCGTCACTAGCAAGTCGAGAAGAATGAGTGAACGAGTTCTCGATGGATCTTGCATCGGCCTTATCATTAGTGCGTTCGACATTACGATGATGTTCATGAGCTTCTGTTGTTCGCTTCCGACGTTTGCCTAATCTTACAGACCGATCTGCTTCCAATGCCTGTTGAAGCATTGCAATTCGCTTTTGCTTCTGCTTTTCTAAGCGTCGCTTGCGTTGAATGGCTGTCTCCTTTACGATAAGAGAAACTTTTTGCTGTGTCCGCACGGCGGCCGAAATTTCAACACGGCGTTCGGGCGGTCGCCCGGAGACGATTAAGCGAGAACCGAAGCGAAGTCCAAGATAACCTATGCAGATTTCAAGGAAGAAACCGAACGTAGACCGAGACGTGCACTGATCCGAGTCCAATATGCCATGCACAGAGTCCAAAGGAATAACCGAACGTAAACCGAGATGCGCGCTGGTCTGAGTTCAATAGGCAATGCACAGTGAGAGGGAAGCGAAAATGAATAGAATCGAACACAGCACTGGCCTAACTGGGATCGTGCAGATGTACTTATACAAGGCAAGTCGCTTCTGATTGGCCGCGCCGGAAACCCTGCTATGCTGTTGCGCTAGTTGGCCTGTTGCTTTCGCCGTCTATCTGTTGTCCACCTTCATCTCTTCTTCCGGGCATATAACGGTGTTGGGCCGGGATACCAGACTTTTCCATCAGGAAGGCTGACTAGAGTTAGCAATCGGTTTGAGACTAGGAAAAATAAAAATTAACTGAACACTAAATAATATCCTAACAACTGATCATACAACTGCACCGTTAATTTAGTGGGTTTTCTTTAATTTTAACCCTACATAGATAGAGAAATCAAAATAAAACTGCTGACTGTTCTCTATACTCTTTGGATCACGCTGCGGCAACGAGACGACTGTTTCTTGCTGGACAGGCAAAGTTCAAAGCATGTTAGTTTTTCCAGAAATTTCCAGGCAACTTGTGAATTTTTCTTTCCATAAAAACCTTAATCGGAATATAACGAACATTTTTAAAAAATTAGCCAAATCGGTACACAGAAAAAATATTTTCAGTTTCCTCGAAATTTTCAAATTTTCCGGTACAAATTTTCTAATTTTTGACTAACTAAAAACCTTATTCCGACTACTAAGAATATTTAAAAAAATAATCAGATCAATCATGGAAAAGAGTACTTTTAGTTTTTCCCGAATTTTAAAATTTTCCAGACAACTTTTCCATTTTTTCTTTGTTTAATAACCTTATTCGGACTGTTAAGATCATTTTTAAAAAAATTCCAAATTGGTACAAAGAAAAAAAGACACAGTTTTCTCCGAATTTTCCTATTTTGCGGGCAACGTTTCCAATTTTTCCTTAACTAAAAACCTTATTCGGACTACTACGAATATTTAAGACAAATTAACCAAATCGGTACACAGAAAAATATATTTCTAGTTTCCTCCGAATTTTCAAATTTTCCGGGCAATTTTCATTAACAAAAAACTTTTTCCAACTATTACGAACATTAAAAAAAATAGCTAAATCAGTCCATAGAAAAGAGTACTTTCAGTTTTACCCGAATTTTCAAATTTTCCGCACAACTTCTCCAATTTTTTTCACATTTTCATGCATTGTCATCCAGTTTTGAGCTATGGTAAAAATGTCAAGTCTCTAGCACATCGAGAAGTTAGTTAAAATCAATAAGTAAATTACATCCGGACAGACAAAAATAAAAAATCAATGTCCCTACTATCCATGGTATTATCCGGCCCTATTTCTAACGCTTTTTTGAAGACCGACCCCAGGAGAAAGAGACCTCCCCTCACCGTATTTGTCACCCTCCCCCTGCCAAATGTCTCACTGTGGAGGAGAAAAAACATTAAAGCTTTGGAGTCCGCAGTCAACACTGTACAAAAACAAGAAATAATGCATATTGAGATTTGATAGAAAACATGAACGACGGGACGATTATACCGTGAAAAGTATAAAAATCTGTGGTTAAAAGCTTGGGTCTGTCGATCACTATGTAGAGGGGAAAAAAATTACAATTCGAAGCAATTAGCGAGTCACTTAAGCAGGAATAGCATTTCGCTAATGTGTATTTTTATATTTTACAGCCCTTTCGACTTTAGATAGTAGCTCATGGCTTTGATGCCGTAGGATGAATAAATGATTTCCACAGCCTTCAATATCTTCATCTCGCATTCATAGTTTGGATTAACTGTATTGCAAGTAGGGATTGCAATCCAGCAAAGCGGGATCCAGCAATCCCGCGGGATCCAGCATCATTAGACAGTCTGGCGGATCCGCAATCCGCAAAATCCGGCGGAAACGCGTGTCAGTCTATGTGACTCGCTGCTCCACTCGGTCTCTGTCGGATGTATTGCACTGTTTGCCTGTACCCTTCCAGTTGGCATTTGACTCATGTGAACAAGCGTTTGTTTTTGTCAACCTTCGTCATTCGTAAGTAAATAAATACACTTTTACGTATTCATCAAAACTTATGTTTGTTTCGAGTACACATTTCTGTAATTTGAGTTATGGTGCGTATTTAGTACGATTTTCTAAATATATAATTATTTTTTAAGTGTCGCACACGTTATCTGAATTACACGGTTACAGCTTTTTATTCACGGTTTCATTATTCCCATTTTCTGTATTTGCAGATAAAGTAATTGTGACAATTTCCTAATTTGCGGCTGAAAATTTGATTATTCGTTGATAGGAAACTAATGTTATCGTAATTTTAACGATCGCGTTCCTATTTATTTAACAGCTATCAAAAGGAAATTGTGTATCCTTTGACTTATTGTTGTTTTGGCCGCTGCCTCAATGCGTTACGAAAGCCACCTGTTTACATGTGCCGTTCAGGCTTTCGATTAATCCCTCTTCTCCTTGTTATTATTTCGACTAAAGGTAAAAAAAGTTATAATGAAATTTTCACGGGTGTATCGACGAATTGTGTTGTAGGAACACCATACTTCGACGGCTGCCTCCGCCGTCTCCCTCACGTGTGTAAATTCGTGTGTTTACAATGAAATCCGGAGATACAACCTAAGAGGACTTCACTGCAATCATTCGCCGAGAAAGTCTCCTTTCTTACTAAAAAATAATAATTTCCACTCTAAAAAACGTCGTTACGCCACATACGTAAATCTGAAATGCTTGACAGTTTGCGTGTTGGTGAGCAGTTTCTTTTAATAACATTGAATCAACTGTAATATCAATCAAGGAATCAGGAGATATAATAATGAATCACGCAAAAAAAGGATAAGTCTCGTGCTTGTGCAGTGTCAAAAAGTTATGAGATCTTGTTCTTAGCCAAGTCTACACTTTACAGAGTATATTCACTGCACTTTGTGAAATGGAATGCTTTTCTCGGTGTTATGGAACGTTTATTTAGAATTTAAAAGAAAAAAAAACTGGTAATTTGGCCATTAAGCAAACCATATTTTTAAACTTATGTGATGTATTGTAAGGCACATAATATGACCTAAGACTCAATATTTTCCATTTTTATTATTTATTTAAAAATTGGTTTAGATTAAAAAACAAAAATGTAAAACCTTGAAATACGCTTAAGACACGCTAAAAAGTTTTAATGTCATTTTTCCTATCAAAATATTGTTAACTGTTAATTTTTATCATTTAACATTAAAAATTATTTATTAACTTGATTATTATTCAATTTATTAATGTTTTATGTAACTATGTTTTAAATATGTGCGTTAAATAACTGTTTGTACCAATCCCGCACGGATCCCGCGGGATTGGCGCAAATCCAGCGCGGATCCCGCGGGATTGAAAACACTGCGGGATTGCAATCCTTAATTGCAAGCAATAGAATTAATTTGTTCAGTTCTGTGCAGATGTTTTCCTGCTTGTGCCTGCTAGTGAAAGACATGTGTACTGGAGTGTCTCAACATGTTAAAAACGTGCACGCTTATCCCAAGCAAATGTATACAGTTAGAGAACAAGTTCGTTTTATCAGTAGCTTGTCTACGTGTAACGTATCGCCCCTGTGTAACAGGATATCGACTCACAGAGTGTCGGCTCACGGGATGCCACGCCACGCTCACCAACCACGCACAAAGGATAAGCGCATCGCAAACAACTACGCGCCGAAACTAAACAGGAATAACGGACATTCAGCAGCGCTTTGCACGGACGGATTTCCGCGTAAAGTGAGATTTATCGATTATGTTTTGACACGAAATATTGCTGTCGATTTTCTCATAAAGCATCTGTAGAGCAATACTTTTAACACCCGGATCAATATTTAGGTACATATTAAAAAACACATTCCGTCCAAACTGCTGAGCAACTCTGAACGATATACACAGAGTAGGCTCACAATAGTTAACTTCATTGCTCTTTGATCGGCGGAAACACATATTCACCCTGATCTACAAGGGTGGCTAAACATTCTCGATCTCAAACATTGTTGGCTACACTGTCGATGGCCAATGAAACACTACTTTCTCTAATATCTGTTAAACATCACTCTCTAGAAAGTCTTACGACGACTATCGTTCTGGCCTCACATTCGCTAGGACGGCGGTTCGAATCCCCGTCCGGGCATCCAGATTTGGGTTTTCCATGGTTTCTCAAATCACTCCAGGCAAATGCCGGGATGCTTCCTTCAAAAGGTTAAGGCCGAATTACGTCCCATTCCTTGCCCCCTATCCTTTCCTGTCTCTAAAGACCGTGCTGTTAAGAGACGTTAAGCAGTTTAAAAAAAAAAAATCTTACGACTACCAGTATGTCATAAATCCTGGCAAACCCATCAACGGTAAGTTCCTATTTATTTGTTAATTAATTCTTCGATAACTGTATCATTAGAGCCGGGTAAGGGTTGGGACAAACGAAGTGAAACCAAATCGACAACCTAAACATGAATTGGCAAACGGAGCACCGAACATGCGACTGCCTGAATGTCAGTTCGGAATCTTAAACGCCCACCGACCAGGCTAGCTTTATAAGAGAGCAGACAAAATGAGTATCAGAATTAGAAACAAGCAGATGAAATTCTTGTCAGAAGCTATTATCACGTTAACCAATTCGTCATTTCTGAACGAAAGAATCAACTGGAAAAATTAAATTAAAAACTGAAGTCAATACGGGAGTATTGGGTTGAAGGGGAAAAATCAGTATGCTGTCATTTCCTAACGGCATTGTGCTAATAACAGCTAAGAGTGGTTATATTGCACTATTTGATTGCCATTAACAAAATATAGGTCGGAGAAGAACTTGAGTCAGGAATAAATCAAATCATGACACTTTACTTAAGTATAACGCAGATCATAACACTAACAATACACGAAATACACAAACTGGTTCATGTGTACCAAGGAGCGGGAAATAGAATTACAACTGACGGACCGAGCGTGGTGAATGAATGGTAACGCTCTGGCCTCGCATTCGGGAGGACGTCTTTTTGAATCCCAAGCCGGTCATCCTCATTTGCGTTTTCATTGTTTTTCCCAAATAACTCCAGGAGAATTCCGGGATGGATCCCTCAGAATGCCATGGCCGAATTCCTTCCCGGTCCCCTCCCCCATTCTTTTCCTGCCTCTTATAATCTCGACGTCAACGAGGCGTCAAGTCAGAACAAAAAAACAAAACAAAAAAAAAAACAAAAAAAAAACCAGTACAACTGTTGGCTGAATCACGGACGATATCGAGAGAAGAATAACACCAATATAATGAACTAACCCTCGAACTAGAACAGCAGAGGAAGACAAAGATTACAATATATGAAGCAGATAACAGAAGTGAACACTTAAAACTATGAATATCATCCGCGCAACACGTATAAGAAGAAAAATATCTGTCCGATATACAGAGCGCCGAGGAAGATTTCTGATGTCATCATAAAGGTTAAAGACAGGAGGGAGAAATTGCAGACAGCTGGCGTGTACCGGATACCGTGTAGCTGTGGCCAAGTGTATATCGGCGAGACTGGACGGACGGTCAAGGAAAGGCTGTGTGAACACATTAGACATCTTAAAAATAACGTAGTCAGCAAACCAGCTGTAGCACAACACTCGGCTGAGAGTGGGCACGTAATTTTATTCAGTGACCCTAGTGAACTGTTTCATGAAATCAGATGGTGGCCCCGGCGTATCAGAGAAGTGCTGGAAATTAAAAAGAGCCCAGTTAATATGAACCCGGACGGCGGGCTACAACTTGATCAAATATCGTCATGCTTGATTAGGAAAGCGCGGGACGCAAGCCCCAATCGGACCGACCACGCTGGCGGCGGCAACTTGAGTGACGTCACTCCGATTCCTTGACAGTCCTCTGAAGAACATTAGGTTTCGATAAATTGACGCGGTTCAACCCGGACAGCCAAGATAACATTGGCAACGACCGCGGAAGTCTGCGCACCCACACGGTGAATGAGTTTCTATTGGCTGCGATTTTCGGGCCTGTCGTAGCCGCCTTAACCTAAACCAGTAGTGGTACCAGGTACAGGGGACCTACAGTTTAGCGTGGAATCCGAACCACGGAAGCGTTTTTTTTGCGTACTTCACATAACACTGCAAACTATGCCAGAGGTGATAGTCAGGTTAAGGGTCTATGGAAATCCCCACTGAGACAGGGATTCGAACCGGCGACCTTTGGTTCCCCAGTCATACTCTTTAACCAATGAGCACCAGAACTCTACAAATATACTGTTAACATTAACATATCTATGACGCGAACTCATAAGAACAGAGGCGGCCTTAGGGGGTGGCGAATAGGGTAATCGCCCGGGGCCTCGCGCACAACTCGAGTTGAAAAAAGTTTGTATTTATCATTAGCTATTAGTGATAACAATAAAATAAAGTTGATTAATTGATAGTAAGTATATATTAGTAAGGGAGCGTGCATAAACCACGTAGCTCCATTTTGGCCTCCTGTGAACCCCCACCAACGTAGCTCGTAGTTTTTTTCCTCTTTGAATCCAGAAGATATTTGGTACTGTTTTCTCTTTTCAGACTATTGTAAATTACATACGGAGATTATTAACTTAGGGAAATAAATATTCACAAGCTGTTGTGGGTTCTGTTCCTCATTGTAACTGTGGAAAATGTTATGGAAAGAAAGCTACGTGGCCTGGCTCGGAAACCCCCCCCCTCCCCCTAATAGCCCAGCGTAGCCTTCCAGCCAACCCCTCCTCCCCCTGGACCGAGCCACGTAGTTTGTGCACGGTCCCTAAGTACGTAATAAAAAAAATTCATTTAGATTTATTCACTGTCATTTTCGTATAAAAAGTGAGAATAACGGACTCAAATTAAATAATTTATGAATGAGTAATATCAGTTGTAATTTAACTGTACAACCAAAGTCGAATAATTCATTACCATTTGAAACACGCGCCTCGCGTATTGGAAAACCCACTTGAACGCTCAGTTTTGTTACTTTCATAGTGTTTACGATTTACACTCGGGCAATCCTCGTGTTTCATTTCGTTCAACTTTTTGTCACATTACGCTGTAACATCCAGTCAGGCTTGACCGGTGCTCCGCACCGTCACCGCACCGAAGTCGGCCGAGTGGAGGCTCGCCCTTCCTGTGTTCACAGGTCGGCCGTGTGACGGACGTGTTCCTGTTGTCTTCAGTCTCCTTTAACGTGAGTTGGGGGTCACATCCACGGTTGCCAATCATACTCTGTTATAGAGAATTGTTCTCCATTTTGCGAAGGTGTATTTTATAATATAGTACATTAAAAGATTTTTTTTTTTATCTGACTCACGTCATCACCTCAATGGTTGATCATTAACTTTCACAAATAGTATCTAAATGCAGTCTTAATAAACTACCATTAAATGTCTTTCTCATACTGTACTGTATTGAAAGATTCTTGCGTTTCTGAACGCAGTTGCAATAAAATCTCAAACGTCAATCACTTCGCACTTGGTGTGTTTGTTTTGTTTGAGGTTACTTTGATTCACTCGATAGTTTTTGCTAATAAAGAATGAGATCATTATATGTTTTGTTGTCTCAAAGACCTAGCCACAGAGTTCCTTTCCAGCTGTGCAATGCACATTTATCGATCCACTTATTTTATACTGGTAATCCTACCAGGAATAGGAGACCAACAGCTTAACGCAGAATTCCAATCACGCAGTGTCCTAGCATCTTCGTACTGAGAAATCAATGTTTTGCCAGAAATAAAGATCAATTTTAAGTCAGGTAAAAATTGCATCTGAGACCGGGATTTTAACCAGGGACCGAACGTACCGCATTCGCAAGCCGTAACGATCTGATACATTAGATCAGATTAGAAGTAATGAAAAATATATATTCAAACATAGTAAAATAAATGTAATCTTTTCTGCATAATGTACGTTATTTCAGCTATCCCAAAACACACACCAAAAACAGGGTGCTACCTTTGTCACAGCATCTGATGGATGATGAAACGAATGTCTTAGAATGACACAATTTACATTTTACGATCGTCTGATGAATATGCAAGTGAGTATGAAGAAAGGTGTGCTAATATAAAAGCACATTTAAACTGCTTTTCGCTAAAACCACTTCCTGAAACTAGATGGGAATCCAGGATAGAATTGCTAAAGGACTTTAAATACCAACAAAGAGATATATTTGATGCTTTGAAGGATTTAGCAGAAAATACAACAGATTGTCAGTTGGTTAGTGAATGTCAATCTATAGAAAAATAAATAACTACCTACGAATTTGTAGTTGCTCTCGTATGGCATTCTTAGAAAGGTAAATGTTATAAGAAAAATGTTCCAAAATGAAAAATGCAAATATTGACGCATTTAAACAATTTATATATCTATCTATATATATGTATATCGGTAAAATGGTTTAAAATCATCCTTGGTAACAGCTGATGAAAATGATATTGACAATGTTCATAATCGTGAGAGAGAGACGTAAAAAAACGAAATTTGATTATGAATGGGAAGATGAAGCTCTTGAATTCCATGCGGAAAAGTTTTTCAAAATAAACTGTTTGTATGTTTTTGTTGACAATGTGTGCTCAAGTTGCCAACCTAGCTAGATTTGAGACACTTGAACATGATTACATATTTGGTTTCATGTATAATATAAAAAAAATAAAGGAAATTTGTGACAGTGAACTTTTGAAGTGATGCAGTGACTTGCAAAAACCTCTAACAGTAGGTGAAACATCTGATATTGATGTACACACTTTGACAATAAATTTGGCCGCCGCTGAAAAGTTCTATTACTCTTATTTTACACAATCTGACATCAATGTCATCCCAGGAAACAGTGATGCAATACTGGCAAGCCAGTACTGTTTCTTAATATGACATTGATGTCAAATAGTGCAAAATAAGGGTGATAGAAGTTTTCAGCGGCGGCCAAATTTATTGTCCAAGTGTGTACAAGAATTGTATGCACTGATCAGGCAGAACATTATGACCACCTGCTTAACAGCCGGTATGTCCGCTTTTGGCACGCATAAAAGCGGCGACGCGTCTTGGCATGGAAGCAATGAGGCCTTGGTAGGCACCATATCTACACACACAAGTCACCTAATTCCCGTAAGTTCCGGGGAGGTGGGCGATGCACTCAGACACCACATTCAATCACATCCCAGATTTGTTCGATCAGGTTCAGATCTAACGAGTTGGGGGGCCAGCGCATTAATTCCAACTCGCCACTGTGTTGTTCGAACCACTCCATCAAACTCCTGGCCTTGTGACATGGTTAATTATCTTGTTAAATGCCACTGCCGTTGGGAAACATGGTCGTCACGAAGGGGTGTACATGGACTGCAATCAGTGTACGGTAGTTATTGGCCGTCATGGTGCCTCGGCATGATGAAGAAGATATCGTGATTCATCAGACCGTGCAACGCTCTGTCAATGCGCCAACATCCCGTGACGATGGTCACGTGCCCATATCAGTCGTAGTTGCCGATGTCGTGGTGTTAACATTGGCACATGCATGGGTCGTCGGCTGCGGAGGCCCATCGTTAGGAGTGTTCGGTGCACTGTGTGTTCAGACACACTTGTACTCTGCCCAGCATTAAAGTCCGATGTCAGGACCGCCACAGTTCGCGGCCTGTCCTACGAAGTCCGACATCTGTAATGAGGGGTGGCCGCCAACTCCTCGACGTCTGGACGTGGTTTCACCTTGGTTTCACCTTGGTTTCGCCACTTGCTGAAGACACTCAACACAGCACACCTCGAACACGCGACAAGTCGTGCAGTTACCGAAATTCTCGTCCCGAGCCTTCGGGCCAACACAATATGTCCTCGGTAAAACTCAGATAGATCGCGCGCCTTCCCCATTCTAAACACTGCTAGCATTCTCACTGATACTACATGCACCGTGCGTGCGTCTGACTAGCAGTCATTCCTCGTCAGGTGATGCTGCTATTACCTGGACGGGTTTATGTCTATAGTAGGTAGATAGTCATAATGTTCAGGCTGATAAGTGTATAAGAAGAAAATGACGGCGTTATCTAGATGATGAGACATATAATAGAAAAAACATGAACTGAAGTGTACCCCACTATCGAAGTAGTCCTGAGAATTTTTGCCACCATACCTAAGACGGTTGCGTCCGCATAAAGAAGTTTTTAATGGTTAAAAATTATTAAAACATATTCGAGAAATTAGATGACATTGCCCTTACTATTCTTTGAATTGAAAATGACGTAGCTAATTTGTTAGATTTTTGTGCTTTAATTAAATATTTTAGTCTCAGAAAAAGCCGAAAACATTTTCAAATCCCTGCGTATATCTTTCAAGGCATTTATGTTGTTCAGTTTATCCTTAATAATTTGACGTCTTTATGTTTGTTAACTTTAAATAACTCTTCTAATATAATATTTTAAAACCCAAAATTTATTTATTTATGAATTTTGGATTTTATCAGAAATACCTTCTTTCGATTCAAATACTTTGCACAAAGGACAAAGGTCTCGCAAAGATCTGCCGCCCCGGGCCTCTCAAAGCCTAAGGCCGCCGCTGCATAAGGCTGTGGTTACACTGCAAGCGAATTCGCGCGAATAATCCTTCGCGCGAAATAGCGCGATTTCGCGCGAAATCGCTATTATAAACAAACACATACAAACAAAGGCAGGCGGTTACAGTAAAAGCGAATTGGTCGAGCGAATCGCTTGTTGTCGCTAGAAGTTCAAACGGGTTTGTTTTTTTCGCGCGAATGGAGCGATTCCATCCTAGGCTGAGGCAAGTGCTGTAGATTCCGTATAGGTGGAAAAGGTTTTATTTCGCGTGAATCTATCCTTTGGTTATTTCAGTTGTTTTACTTATTATTATGGATTGTGAAAAAATGATATGTTTGGTGTTTGAAAGAAGAATATTGTGGGATCAGGATCATAAAGGATATCATAACGGTGATAAATCAAGGAAGTTATGCGAAGAAATAGCAGCTGATTTAAATGTTGGCAGTAAGTTAACGATTTTTCTGTAAACTTCTTTTATTGTTACATGCAGTACATTGTCTAAATACATAGTAAAGTATTAATACAAATCACATTAAATATTATACTGTTGTGGTATGGCACCAACATCAGCTTTGTGAAATCATATTTTAAGAAAGAATGTTTTGGGAATTCAACCCTTAAAGGAAAAAAGTAGTCTATAAATTTTTCTATAAACGATTTTTGTGTCACGAGCGATTTATCTCCCTTGATATCTAATCGATATAGATAAATGAGGTATCATATTAAAGAATAAGGTCTCCGCCGTGGTAACATTATATTTTAAGAAAGGAATTTTTCGTAATTCGACCCATAAAAGGCAAAAAAGTCAATTTTTCTAAAATGCGTTTTTTGTGTCTCAAGCCACTTATCTCCTTTGATATCTATCCAAAATCGATAAATCAAGTACAATTGTGAGGAATAATGTCTCAACTTTGCTGACATCATACTTTAAGAAAGAAGTGTTTGGAATTCAACTATTAAAGGGAAAAAGTATAAATTGTTCTACAACGTATTTTTGTGTCACGAGCCTTATATTTCCCTTGATATCTAATCGATATAGATAAATAACATATCGTATTAAAGACTAAGGTTTCCGCCGTGGTAACATTATATTCTAAGAAAGGAATTTTTCGTAATTCGACACATAAAGCGCAAAAATGTTAATATTTCTAAAATACATTTTTTGTGTTTCGAGCCATTTATCTCCCTGGATTTCTAACCAAAATCGATAAATGAAGTAGGAGTATGAAGAGTATTGACTCAACTTGGTGACATTATATTCAACCTCACTATTCATCGCATTTTATTCGCGAAATTTTCGCACGGGTCGTCTAGTATGGATTATTTCTATCCGATAATGTCAATCACTCATTTTAAAAGCAAAGAGAGATCAACTGATCAGAACCGATTTTCGCTCTCGCTAAATGCAAGCGAAATATGGCAAAGCAGAAACTTGTGAGCCAAGCCGACGGCTCGCTGTGTATCTCGTGAAGTATTCGCAGCACCACGACAAGTCCACAGAGGCCGGCCGGCCGCCCGCTTGGCACAGCTACATCGACGAGTCATTCCACGCGGTGAAACGTAATGAACCCTCGGAACTACAGAACGCTTTTTTATTTTTTTTTAACTGCTTTACGTCTCTTTTTAACATCGAGGTCTTTAGAGACGGGCAAGGATGGGGGGCAAGGATGGGGGGCAAGGATGGGGGCAAGGAATGGGAAGGAATTCGGCCATGGCCTTTTGAAGGAAGCATCCCGGCATTTACCTGGAGTGATTTGGGGAAACCATGGAAAACCCAAATCTGGATGCCCGGACGGGGATTCGAACCGCCGTCCTCCCGAATGCGAGGCGAGAACGCTAACCGTTACACCACCCCGCTCGGTCCCTTTTTTTAAGCTGGTTATAAATCTTTATATACATATACTGTATGCATCACTTAAAAAAGGGTGCGAGACAAGGTTGTAGTCTATCCCCGTTAATATTCAACTTGTATGTAGAAGAAGCAATGAAGAAAGTCAAAGAAAAATTTCCATGTTGCATAACTTTTCAGGGAGAATAAATCAGTATGCTACGATTTGCTGATGACATTGTCTTGTTAGCAGAGAGGGCTGAGGATATTGAGAAGTTACTTAATGGCATGAACAAAATACTGAAGGAAGATTTTGGACTGAATATAAATCAAAGCAAGACAAAAGTGATGAAATGTAGCAGAAATGATACCAACACTAGTAGATTAAATATAAAAATAGGATCGGATGCAATAGGAGAAGTAAGTGAATTCTGTTACTTGGGAAGTAAAATTACAACCGATGGCCAAAGCAGGAATGATGTTAAAAGCAGAATAGCACTAGCAAAAAGAGCCTTCATGAAAAAGATAAACCTTTTAGTTTCAAATATTGATCTAGGAATTAGAAAGAAATTTTTAAAACTCTTTGTGTGGAACACAGCACTGTACGGTAGTGAAACATGGACTTTAGGAATACCGGAAAGAAAGAAAATTGAAGCATTTGAAATGTGGTGCTACAGAAGAATGCTGAAAATTAAGTGGACAGACAAAGTAAGAAATGAACGAGTTTTGGAAATGATGGCTGAGAAAAGAAGTTTGTGGAAGAATCTTACGGAAAAAAGAGACAGGCTGGTATGTCATATTTTGAGTCATGCAGGATTGGTTAATTTGTTAGTGGAGGGAACAGTCGATGGTAAAAACTGTAGATGAGGACAGAGATTAGAATATATGAAACAGATAATTGAGGACGTGGGCTGTAAGGGGTATGTAGAAATGAAGAGGTTAGCACAAGATAGGAAAGGATGGAGGATTCCATCAAACCAGTCGAAATACTCACGACAGCAAAAAAAAAAAATCTGTTTATAGAAATCGTATATTACGCTGATTGCGACAGAACGAGAGATTAGGTATCGCGAGGTGAGCAGGTCGCTGCCACCCCTGCCCGGGCAGATAACACGAGGGAAATAAGACTCGCCCGCGCCGCGCCGGCGCGTTGACTGTGGTCAGCTGGAGGAGCAGGCGCCCGGTGACCTCGGCCGCCGGGTCGCTGACCCCGCCGCCCCGGCGCGGCGCAACAAGTAGTCACCAGAGTGGGGGTGTCCACTTACAAAGTACATCCATGTTCCCTGCATCGATGTTGTTCGATCGGTTTTCAACATCGAATATGTTTATGTTTTTCTTAGCTCAACAAATACCAAACCAACAATGTCGTTTCATGTATCTCTTACATGTTCCTTTAACAAGAGAAGATGTGACAATTGTGACAATAATTTGATATTCACCATTTCCAGTTGAACGTATATAGTTCATTGGCTTTCGTTTGGTCCAGGTGAACACAGAGTAACGGTATACCAGCAGTGTAGTCCTGTAGCTGTAATGATGTGTTCGATTTTATGCTTTTTTTGTTTATGGTCATTAGAGGAGGGAAAGCACTGGAGGCAAGGAACGGGAAGGAATTCAGCCAAGGCCTTTTGAAGGATTAACCTGGAGTGCTAATTATTGTTTAGTAGATACGCCAATACAACTGTTGTTGGATATTCTTTATTTTTCGGACGCATTTCGTCTCTCGTC
>JARYHS010009186.1:18587598-18797645 GCA_031002005.1 Vandiemenella viatica | reverse complement strand
TTTTTTAAATTGTTTTTCCCTGGATCTTAATTACCGGATTTCGTTTGAGTGTTCCTTTTAGGAGCACGAATAGGTCGTCTTTTGTGGGGCTACGTTTAACTTCTGCACACCACTTACTCAGGCAATCCAATACCGCTTTGCATTTTGTTTCGAGTTCCTGCCTGGTGTCCGCGTCTATCAGAAGTGCGAGATCATCAGCGAATGCCACCACACCCAGCAGTTCTGAACATTTGATGTAATATATCCATGACCGGTTCCAAGCCAATGTCCCAGAAAATTGGTCCGCACACTGATCCCTGCGGGCAACCTTTCGTCAGTCTCTTCTCTATGTACTTGTTGGGGCACCGCAATGTGGCATATCTATTTCTACAATAATCTGTGAAACTGTTGTGTAGGTTTTTTGGACAGTTGATGTTTCTTAAGCGTTCGAACAGCGCGGGGCCACCAGAGATTGTCGAAAGCGCCGGCGATATCTACAAATACTCCACCAATAATTTTGGAAGAGTTTGAGCTATTTCCATTAAGCGGTTAATGGCGTCCTCTGTTGACTTGCCTGCTCTGAACCCATACTGATTTGGGTTCATCCCATTTATTAACCTGTGTTCCTTTAATTTCTTGCAAAGTATCTTTTCTTGTACTATCCCTAGAACATTGAGTTAAGCAGATTGGACGATAGGATTTTGGGAGTTGTGGGTCTTTGCCTCCACCTTTCGCTATAATAATCGCGTCACTTCGTTTTCCATGCGACGTACAGCGTAAATATGTGCAGAAGCGAATTTTACTCTCTTACTACTTCCAAAGGGCTGAATAAAATAATTGAAGGTTCTGTACGAGTATCGCCCTTGACCGTACGAAGGGATAGGTATGGTAGTGAAGTGTTTCATAATACTGCCTAAACCATTTGCCTAAGAGGAACAAGTTAACTGCGACGAGAGCCGGAACAGAACTGCTCTACACACTGTAGCTACCTCCCTCCATAGTGGGGATGACTGTTTTCTATTGGCTAGCTCGCATCGCGCGGGGCGCATGCAGGGCTCTAATTGGCCAGTTGAAAACGGTCATTCTAGGAGGTTCCAAAACTTTACGAACCGCGTCTCCCACGCTAACCTGCTGGCTCTGGGTCCTTGAGTGTAGGATTCATGTTGCATGCTTTCCCACCCATGTCGGCCGCTCAGAGAGGCTAGCTTGTACCACACTAAATAACTGTATCTATCAACTAAATTATTAAAATATACCACACGATTACCCACTAAGTAGGCAATTTTGCCAGGGTGACCGCATCAGGACACTTAGTGATTGGATAGTTGTAATCCCCTCCTGGGAGCAATCAACGGAACGGGGAAGAACTGGAGGCCGAGACCGCAGAGCTGGGAGATGATGGGCAGCGCTGACCGGGGCTATGAGCGGCGCTACGGTAAGTGCGAGTGGGAATGATCCGGCCTACAAGGGGAGGGCACGACCTTGGGATTTTATTTTTGGATGAGACTTTGCGTAATAATTGTACCCCTTTAGGATGTTTGCCTCCTGCAATCGTAAGACGCAACGCTCAATAGATTCGGAGAAAACGACTTTAAAAATTCAAGCCCAGCATATATACTAGTGAAATTCCAGTTAAGCTAGCAGCAAAACAGCCTAGTCAGTAACGAGCCTGCGTCATGCCTGGGCACTCTGGGTTCGAATCTCGATTCCGTCTATTTTTCTTTCATTTTAATTTTTCTGTTTTTACAATTAAATAAGTTTTTATTCAATGTTATTGATTATTTAATTTGAATTTGAAATTTTAAATCGTAATATGAGTGTATTAACTACCCTATAACTTACTTTAAAACTATAATAGTTACAATATTCTTTAAATATAATTAAATTTTAATTTATTTTATTAACAGTGTTATAAGTTTTACTTCGGATATTACCGTTGTTCTAGTAAAAATTCCGCTTTCATTAATTGTGCTCGTTGCTAAAAAAAAAAATATTGTTTTAAATGTTTTTATGATGATTATCATCCCAGCTCACATTTGTAGTAAAAAAATTAAATAAAATCAATAATAATAAAAAAATACAACGAAATTTTTTAAATTATGAATAAATATTATTATTATAACCATTCGTAATAGTGTATTTTAAACAATAAAATATTGTAACTATGATAGTTTTATAGTATTTTAAGTTAAAGGGTAGTTGATATAAAAATTTTAAAAAAATTGAAAAAATAGACGCCCAGGCATGACGCGGGATCGTTACTGACTGGGCTATTGCGCTGCTAGCCTGATCGGTATTTTACTAGTACAGTATATAAGCTGGGTTTGAATGTTTAAAGGCCCTTTTTCTCCGAATCTATTGAGCGTTGCGTCTTACGATTGCAGGCGGTAAACATCCTAAAGGGGTACAATTATTACACAAAGTCTCATCCCAAAATAAAATCCCAACATTGTGCCCTCCCCTTGTTAGATGAAGATAGATTTGGGGATGGTTGAGTCCAACGGAGCAGGGTTTTCTGGAATGCTAGTCTCCGCCATTAGTCGCAAAAGCTAAAGGTGACCTGTCTAATTCGTCGATAAATGGTTATCATGTATATAATTGAATTAATATAAATACTTGTACATAGCCAGCTGGTGTATTATTTACGCATTATACCGCTCTCATGACGATAGGTTCTCCTACGAGCATACAAGTTTCCTCTCGATACTGGCCGGTCCACCACACATCGAAAGTGTGTGGGGGAAAATTGCTGCCTAGTGTACGGAACTCACGTATCGTCCCTGGCCTGTGGTGCGGCGAGTGATGCGGCGAGTGAAAGGCCAGTGTGGGTGTCGCGAATCGAGTACACTGACACCAGGTGGTCGAGAGCAGGACGGCCAACGGAGAGACATCCTCTCCCCCCTGGCTGCCTCGCTGACCTTCCAGTTCTCTCCGAAAGTGAGGTCGACTTGCGTCGCCGTATTGCACGACTCTAACTCTATGCTTCCTTCTGCCATTGCAGAATAAAACATTTAAGTTCCGTCTTCTGACGCCAGAACGGCTAACGACTTGAAAATGATCAACTATCGACGAAGGTATTCACTGTAATGAGGCACACAGTTTTTAGGTTCCTATGTTTATATTGAAATAGAGAACTTTCGAATCAACTCGGTGTAAATACAGCACAATGTTGAATATTCGACTCCAGAGCGCTTTCCAAATCATTGTTCAGCTACGTGATGATTTGTTTACTGCTTCCCCAATTTCCAATAAGTTTCTTTTGGTATTTGTTTTAAATAGGCTGTTGTTCAGGCCACTGACGATACATAGCATAATTTATATTGCTTGCAGACATGTTCCTGTAATATGTGCAAATATGATCATGCCCTACAATCACATCACATTTTTCGTAGTAAAAAACAAACAAACAAAAAAAAAAAAAAAAAAAAAAAAAAAAAAAAAAAAAAAAAAAAAACTTTGTTGGTAAGTTGTGCGTTTCACAAAAAATAAGATCTTTCCTCAGCATCACAATAAACATCTTTCTTTCACCAGTAAGTTTTTGTATTCGTGCATTGTGATTGGAAAGTAGGTAACTCACTTTGAGATTTTGTTGTATATGTGAGTTATTTGCTTTATTCTGAAATCTTTGCTTTGGGACGCATGCTTGTCATTCATTTAATGTACGAATTATCAGTCCTATTATACCTATCATGCCTTCCCATTTGAAAAGTTGGCAGTCATCATTAGCAATTTTCGCTACACTCTCTGCTGCTTGGAACAAATGACTGATTCGTTGCGCAAGTCAGTCGCTAAAACTCTGCAGCCACGATTTCGGCCAGGGAAATAATGGAAAGTTTAGCAAGAAAAAAACTGATGGAGTTTGAAGTTTCAATTCGTTAAGGAAAAAAGTATGAGGCTGGTGAAAAATCATAACATAGGCGTGCAGGGTGAGTATGCTCCGTCCCGTTTGAATTATTAAAATTTTACAATAATGGACATTGGTGACATTTCTCTTCGTGCTGGTAGAGTAAAATTTTACGTCCCTACACGCATAAGTTGCCGCTAATCATTTCCACAACGACAAAAGATTTAATACTTACCTAATATTACTTGGACGTAGATTGAAATAGTTTTTAATGAAATGAAAAATTTTAAGAATTTTGATCGTGATAAACAACCTGTGTTCATTATAAACACAACTTCAAGTTTCAAAGTCCTTTAATTCAATGTTAAATGCCAAAATCAATAACAAAGTCCGACACACGTCTTCAGAACCATTTCACACAATGTACAGAAGGAAATACTAACTAATCTCACGTAACTACAATAAATGAATCGTTTCCTCTAGTTTACATAGACTTAGTTGAGGAAAGAATTAATGGAAGGTTGTAGTAACATTACAACTTGTCCTGCTCGCTGTCTCCTATCCAGTCCGGTGTGATACCCGCGGATATATCTCGACTGGATCTGAAGCACACCAGGTTGTGAGCTACTCCTACCAAACACAGTTCACTCGCAGCCTGTCAGTGAGTTGTCACCCAAACTAACCAACATCTTCCCCTACTGTCACATTAAAGGAAAGATTGTATAATCATTTGTAAAATCCACAAAGTGCAGATTCTGTACGTTCAGTTCATATTTTTAGAATTTATAACATCACAATTCTACCCATGGGTATCATACCTACAATTAGAAGATCTAAATTATTTTTTCCTTTTGTGCCCGGGAGTTGAAACCTGTCTCTGTCAAGAGCTTTTCTTCTAGTTCATAAATGGAGGCATTAATGAATTTTGTATATTCAGCGGAATCGTGAAGGTAAAGAAATTAATTGTACGTCTTCCGCCCCCTTTAAAATTAATACGTTATTTCGAATTCCAAACACGGGGGGTTCAATTGTCAGACGTGGAATAATTAAATTTCTTTATTAAGGGGGAATGGAACATTGTGGCGTCACGCCTGCCACCTGGTGACCTCTCGAAGAATCAATGTCGGGCACATTGAGGGTTCTTCTTTACTTACGCTACATGCCTGATGACCAGATACGGTACTTGCAAAGAATGAAAATGAAAGGTTTAATAATTTACTGCATATGATGCAAGCCAATAATTGTAAACATAGTTGATGTGCAATACTTTATCAATGATTTAATGTCATATGCGTTCAGATTGCAATCGTGATTTCACTAGCAATCAATCCGTTCTCTGGCCTCGCATTCGGGAGGACGCGGGTTCAATCCCCGTCCGGGCATCCAAATTTGGGTTTTCCA
Organism: Vandiemenella viatica; assembly: GCA_031002005.1. NCBI lineage: Eukaryota > Metazoa > Arthropoda > Insecta > Orthoptera > Morabidae > Vandiemenella > Vandiemenella viatica. The sequence continues at coordinate 18,792,421 of JARYHS010009186.1, read as the reverse complement.
TGGTTTCCCCAAATCACTCCAGGCGAATGCCGGGATGCTTCCTTCACAAGGCCATGGCAGAATTCCTTCCCGTTCCTTGTCCCATGTCCCATCCCGCCTCTGATCACCTCGACGTCGACGAGGCGTAAAGCCATAATTAAAAAAATCCGTTCTCAAGGTTTACATTTTGTTTGCGGCTTTTAGTTATAATGCTTACTTTTACATGTGCCTACTGTTTTTTTACGCTGTCAGTAAGGGAATTGGTAACAGCAAGTTACTACTTTTGTTCTCAAGCACTGGACACTTGGTGCTCATTATCTAGTGAACGGCAAATGCAGCTGTGATACAATAGCTTCGAGCCTCTTAGTCTGATTTGGTCTGATCTAATAAGGTCTGTTTTACTTGCTCGTCTGTCAACAGTCAAATTATTTTTAAAAATTCCAGTGTTGTCAGTAACCTGCAGTTTTGTCTACAGTTTGCGTCAGGTTCTCCTTGTGGCGTTGTTGCTGAGTGAACGGCCGTTATGGGCTGTTCCCCTACCTGCATCCGATTGTCATCACTAAATCATGACAGACTCTTTTTCCCCTGGGAACATAACCAACCCTCTCGTAGGTCGATAGCCATTTCGCTTCGAAGTCCGGGCCCGGATGGAATTCCAGTAAGAGTATTTTCAGAGTATGCGGCGGAAATCAGGCCCTTTATGTCTGATATATTCAGTAAATCATTAGAAGAGCAAAAAGTACCTTCAGACTGGAAAATCGCGCAAGTAACTCCGATTTTCAAAAAAGGTGATCGAAGTGATCCTGGAAACTATCGTCCCATATCTATAACATCTGTTTGTAGTAGAGTTATGGAGCATATTATATGCTCGAACATTATGAATTTTCTAGATGATAATAATTTGCTTATAACAAATCAACACGGATTTCGGAAGAAAAGATCATGTGAAACACAGCTGGCCGTATTTACACACGACGTAATGAAAGTTATCGATGCAGGTTCACAAGTAGATGCAATTTTTTTAGATTTCCAGAAAACCTTTGACTCTGTGCCACACAACCGCCTTTTAGTGAAGCTTCGGGCGTACGGTATATCGGATCAGCTTTGTGAATGGATCAAGGATTTTCTAACTGGTCGGTCGCAGTATGTTGTCGTTGAAGGAGAAAGTTCTTCTAATCTAGATGTTACATCGGGTGTACCTCAAGGAAGTGTAATTGGACCACTTCTTTTCTTAATTTTTATAAACGATCTCGGAGACAAAGTGAATAGCCTTTTTAGATTGTTTGCTGATGATGCGGTTATTTGTAGGGAAGTAAGAAATTTGGCCAATTGCTTAGAAATTCAGCGCGATCTGGATGTTATTTTCGCTTGGTGCGCTGAATGGCAACTTACTCTAAATTGTAAAAAGTGCAAGACAATGAGCATAACTAACAAAAAGAATCCAATTGTTCAGAAATACGAGTTAAACAATACAGTTATTGATATGGTCGATTCTATGAAATAATTGGGAGTAACAGTACAAAGGAACATGAAATGGGACATACACATTAATTCGTTAGTAGGTAGAACAAATTCTAGGCTACGATTCATAGGTCGAATCTTGAAAAATTGTAATGAACAAACAAAGGAGATAGCGTACAAATCTCTTGTGCGTCCACATTTGGATTATTGTTGTGTCATTTGGGACCCGTTTCGTAAGGGATTGATCGAAAGTATGGAGAAAGTACAGAGAAGAGCCGCTCGATTCGTGACCGCTTGCTACAGTCCTTATGAAAGCGTCACAGTACTGATTAATAGATTAGGTTGGGAGTTTCTGGTAGATAGACGACACACGTTTCGTTTAAACTTATTGGTAAAGAAGCGTACTCCCACTTTCACTTTTGGGTGTAGTGTAATACTTCTTCCACCAACCTATTTGAGTCGGAAGGACAGGAAAGATAAAATTAGAGAAATAAGGTGCCGGACTGATTCTTATATGAATTCTTTTTTCCCTCGTACCATTAGGGATTGGAATGCACAGCAAAGATTAGCTTTGGTGCTGAGCACCCTCTGCCACCCATAATTTTGTGAATTGCAGAGTATATATGTAGATGTAGATGTAGATGAATGAGCAAATCGACTGCGAGACGGGAAATAATTCGACCACCGAATTTACAACGAACCAATGATCATCTCGGAATGCCATCGACGAGTTATATCTGTGTGGCTGCACCGACAGGATCGATCCTTCGTCATCTCGAATGACAGAAGCAAACTTTAACCATTCAAACACCTAGGAAACAAAGGAGTTAAGCGTAGGAATACTCCTGAAATCTTATAAACAACTGGAAATAGCACGTTGAAAAATTGATTCCCATTACGAGATATTAATTGAATACCGGATTAATTAGTTAATAAATTAAGACTCGAATATGAGCCTTCAGAGCTCGACACCTGAGTTCCGCTGCACAGTTTAACAGCTCATCACGAGCACCCACTCTGCTATGAACAAAATACTGTGTCCCATCTGTTTAACGAAAGAAGATAAGCTCCGAACAATTCTTTGATAGGAATGGATATAATAATCGTGTACCCATCAACACCGAACTGCAATTACTCAATTTATTGCTAACACTCTGCGTCAAAACTCCGTTACATATTCTAGATATACAAAAAGATGCTTTCACCTGGTGAAAAATTGACGAAATAAATCGAGTTTGATAGGTATCGCTCTGGCTTCACATTCGGCAGGACGCAGGTTCGAATCCCCGTCCGACATCCAGATTTGAGATTTCCACGGTTCCCCCAGATCACTCCTGGCGGATGTCGGGATGCTTCCTTCAAAAGACCATCGCCGAATTCCTTCCCGTTCCTTGCCACCATACCTTTCCCGCCTCTAATGACCTCGAAGGCGACAAGACGTAAAACCAGAAGCACAAAAAAGATAAAATACAAATAAATTGCAAAGCCGCAGCATGCATTTTGTCTGCCATAACAGTCGTCGTTGTTGTTCTCTTTACATCTATCCAAGGGAACCCTACACAACTCGACCCCAGGGCCAAGGTCAAGGAATCAGCAGCCATGATTACCGCAGAAACGCCGCAGTCTCTGGTTCAGACAGACCCTTGACTCGGCTCTGAACCAGAGTTCCACAGTCGGTTCTATCGACAATGCTGCAGACAGTTAACTCGGCCGAAATCTCGCGGTCATCAACCACAGAGTTCACCCTTTGAGCAAGCCGCCGGAAGGAAGAGAGGATAACCTCCGACCCGAGGCGGCAAGCATCATTTGTGCCGACATGAGCTACAATCTGCAGCTGGCTACACCTCGTCCACTCAATGGCATCCGTGATGGCTTGTTCCACATCATGGATCAGACCTCCCGGAATGCACAATGGATGGATATTGGATTTCATCCCTGACCTATTCGCCAAGTCCCTAAGAGGCTCAATGAACCGCCTAACGTCGGAGCTACCTATCAGCAGAATCCCCTTCTGTGGTCGCTCAGACCTTGCGGACGGGGGTAGCTGGCAACTCGCAAAATGACGATTGTGGAACTGAATCAATCCCAGACAATACATCAAACTGATTGGACAGTGGTACAAGCTTGCCCTCCTGTTATTCAGACTTGTTCGACTGCTTCCGCATGCGGCGTCGACGTCCGGAAACCACACGCCAGTCACCGTCAGGTTACCGTCGCACAGAATCCAAAGTCTCAGCTTGGACTGCAGGTACGATTATTGGTAGGGGAGAATCAGTGAGAGCACTAGCTTCAACAGGGTCACCCGTATCACAACTGCTGTAGTTGCCTACGGCAGCTTCCAGGCTTGTAACTTTCGTTAGCAAAGCTGCAAGCTGAGCGCGAAGATCAGCCACCTCTGCCCGCGTCTGCACACAGCAGTCACAGTCCCTACACATATTATTTTCAAAACAAAAACTACGGAGAAGCTGAAAGAGGAACTAACTGTGTGATCCAAATAAACTGTTCACTATCGCTAGTCACGGCTTAAATAGAAGCTAAATGTGGAGGTAAATTTAGACCAGACGGCGAATACTGCGCTAAAATGTTAATAGGACCAACTAGTAAAGAGTGCTGGCCACCCACAGTAATAAACAAAAGACGAATAAGCTTTATATACCTCCCTACGGAAAAAAATTAAAACTGATCACGATTGCTGAACGCTACTGCTATTCAACTAACGCAAATAAAACAAAAGCTATCACAACACTTTAAATTAAGTAAACAGAAATGGCGGCACTCGTCACGACGGTTGCTGGAGATCCACTTGCTGCTGCTCTGCGACCACAGTAAATATTCAGATATAAAATCTAACTACTATAAATTAAATAAACAAAACCTATCAATACACTTTAATCTAAATTAACACAGAAGGCTCTTCCTCGTGTAACGGTTGCCGAAGACCGACTGGTTCACATGATAGCACAGGAACTAGCATATCTATTGCAAGATACACATTTCTATTTCTTAATATTAGTTAAGCTTAAACCCTTCGTGATTCTAAACTTTTTGGCGCTTTCATGCGGTAATATTTTCTTGTTACGGTTTTCCATAATATGGTAAGATTGCGCAACAAATTGAAGTTCTTTCTGAAGCTCGTTAGGATGAACAAAACGTATTTATTTATAGGATACTTTTGTGGCCTTTCCCTCTGAAGTTGCAGAGGATTTCTCAAACGTTGTTAATACTGTTACCCTTTACCATAACAGTGGATGTCCTCTGCTGAGAATTGCAACTTTCTCACTGCAAGTAAAGCGACGAGTGATCAGAACAAACTGGTGACAGAGTTTCAAATTTCAGTCTCTCTTGTGGTGGACTGACAGCTTAGCGAGAAATCAGAATAGGAACTTTAAGCGGCTTCTTCACGTGTACAGGCCAGACTGTGAAAGATGGCAACGTCGAATCGACTTGACAATCGACTGCATTGCGTCTGTTTGACGCACTTTAAGCTGAATCAGGGCTGCTTCGAACACAGAGTGATGATATAAAACAGAACTGAGGATATCGCCAGAAGGAACATTCCGATTGTAAATATTTGCACTAGTAAAAAGTGGATTGCTAAATATCTTTCGTAAGTTCAGTGGAGGAGACGGAAAGTGGAAGCTGTAATACGGAAGACCAGGCGAGTAATGTGATTTGTCAATGTCATTTCTTCGTCAACCTGATTTTTCAGTCTCGCGTTGGTCGTTGATGCAAACGGCCCTTGCCGATAATGGACACAATCAGTACATGAAGCAAATATCAGAAAATCGGCAGAATTCGACCTCTTGTCCAGAGTTAAGAGTTGGAAACGTGCGTTGTTCTAACTTAGATTACAGCAAGTGGAACCATATGCAGAACTGTCCGTGCGATGAAAGAAACTACAAGGCGGTTTCAATATTTGTCGTTTAGTTTGGGACATGCTCTCGTGGACAGTAACAAATCTCTGACAGGGGAGTCGGATCCGAGTGTGACGTCAGACCAGTTCTCGGCTGCAGACGGAGAGGAGACGAATAATTCAAGTCTGTCGGCAGTTGCTGCGTTCTAATTGATTGGACACTTGTTTGTAAAATGACATTTGCTTTCCTATCTGCCAGATTGCGTTCTCAAAAGATTCATTTTGTCGGAAGAGCTACCACCACATCACACTTGTAGCGACTTCACAAAAGAAAGAGAGAGGAAAAAGAACAAGAACATTAAATTATTCCGGTTTATTCTCATTCATAACTTCTGTAAAAGATTGTTCAGGAGATACCTCATAGCTTCATTGCAGAGTAAAATAACTCTTGTTTTTATTATTATTATTTTATTTTTATTTTGGCGTACTGCACATACAGTGTCATCACAGTTTAACTAAATACTAAACACAAAATGTTTGGAGCTTCATATAAAAATCTCGTACATAAGGTATTACTAGAATGTATTGTATCCAGACAATTCACAAAATGTCCACTAAATGCATGATTTTGATACTGACTGCCTGCTATGTCCAACGGTTTGTGTTTCAACCGTATAATCGCATTCTGGCGCTGACATCCTGCTCAGCACATGTGCACTGAGCAGAGTTTAGTGGAGTTTTTGTCGGCTGACATTTACTCCAAGATCAGTACGATGTGGCGTAACTTCGCTCTAGGTGTGTCATCAGTTTGGCTGTTCTTATGGAATCTTCAAGGTATGGATTCTGACGCCGCTTGTCAACAGGAATGATCAGCGCCTCAACCAAGTTTGTGATGATGCTCTAACTAGCTGCAAGATGGCAACAAGAGATCAGCTGCGTCAGTAGTACTGGTCTTCACGGCGCAGCTCCTCTCGGCAGTCATGTCTGCAGCATCGTTGAGTTGGTAACCGCTTTGCTGTTAAACCTGTCCTGAGGTTGCCTTGGTGATCTTCAACGGTAGATGACTGATATTTCGAGTGGGCTATATGGTACGGATGATCCGGTGTTCGTTTCCAATGATGATTCTTTTCTTCTGCTGGGTGATTGTTTGTGGTTGGCAGTGGCTGGTGGGTGGAATCCTCCGGACGGTTGCTGTTGATCACGGAGTCAGTCGACGGTGGCGCACCAGAGTCCCCCACCCCAGTGCGCATGCAGTGAGGGCTACGCATTCTTATTGGTCGTTCGTCCGTGAAACGTAAACCTCCTAGGGAAGGGTCGGTGTAACTAACAGATGCCTGTTTTTCAAGCTACCCTTTCCTTCGTGAAGACACCTCTAATATCACAATACATTTTTATAAAAATACTCAGCAGCACCTATAATAAAACAGTCCGCCGCACTGGCAAAGGAAATTTGAATGCGCGCTATTTAAATTTCCCCTGGGAGTAGCAGTGCAATAAACGTTGAGAACGAATTGCGAAATGTTAATAGTTTGCGACACTCACTATAGCAAGAATCTAGACAGGCAACGGAGTATATGAGATAGAAGCAATTTTCATATATTAATGACAGTTAATACTGCCAGCAAATTATGTATTTTCATCAGAAATTGGAATACTGTTGTAACTGTGAACAATATAATTGTTTTTAAAATGTTATTAAAACCTACCAACATTTTTCAAGAGCTAATCACATACAATGACTTGAAATGTGATCCGCACTGTGACCTGATACTATTCATTCTGGAGAAAAAGTTGTATCGTAAAAATACTTTGTCCTATAGGGAGGGCAATACGAAAGCGTCATAAATTGTGAAACTTGACGAAGGTTTTTGTAGTAAGACAAGGTGTGGCTACATGATAACGAGCTGAGTAGCGCGAAGTCTTCTCTTTTGAATGCAGCGCCTCCCGCGTGTGTAAACATTCAGTCATTTGTATACCAGCTGTTGTTTGGTTTTGCAGGAAAAATGATAATAGAGCAACGAATTGTCGCGAAATTTCACACAAAAGGGGGGGAAAAAAACGCTACTGAAACTTATCTTTTGTTACAAGAAGTATATGACAGTGAATGTATATCACGCGCGCGAGTTTTTGGGTGGTTTAAGTGTTTTCAAGATGGCCGGGAAGAAGTTGAAGATGATTCACGCCCGGATGGTCCTTCCATCCCCTGGGTTTAAGAACATCGGTACCTGGGTATATTACTGGATAACAAATTACTTTTTAGACAACATATCATGGATAGGAAAACAAAAGGACTAGCAATTATTTCCAACCTTTCACCAGTATTACGAAGCAGCAACCTACAGTTTAATACAAAAATAAGAATATACAAATCGGTTATTCTCCCATTTTTAATGTACGGATGCCAGATATGGGGGCTGGCAACGCAAACCAATCTACAACAAATCCAGCTACTCCAGAACAGATGTCAAAGGATGATCCTAAACGCACCCAGATATACACCAATAGAAACTCTACATAACGAGACAAATATTCCCTTAATTACTACCGAAATATTTAATCTAACAGAAAAATTCCACAAGAAATTGAACGACGCCAGAGACGAAAGAACTGAGTCGATTGGAACGGTAATGCCGAGACGTTGGCATAAGTATAAAGTTCCCCTCAGTATTCTATACCAACCATCATAGAGCAGCACAGAACATGAACTCCGCAGGGGTTTTTTCACCATTAAGACCATCCTAGATGGTCATAGCCCTAGTTTTACCCCTGAAAGTGAAATGAAAAGTGTATAAAAAATAAACACCCAATCCTAACACCTAGAAGTTATACTACCGAAGGTAGTGGGACTTCAATCACAGCCGCAGAGGCAGCGAAAAAAAAAAAATACGCACACGTCAAAAGGAGACGAAAATACTAAAATAGTCGGTAAGCTATTTATATCTGACCGTTGTTTAAGTAACCTTGAGGTCCTTACTCAACACCATGAAAAAAAAAGAAAAAAAGACCCGAATTGTGGAAGAACAAGTCACGGGTTTAGTGTATCAAGTAGGCGAATAGTAGTACATCAGAGCGCTTTCAGCCCAAATCGATTCCACAACGATTCAACGAGTGTAAGAGTAACTTTAGAGCACAAATCTCTACAACCTGTTGATTGCTGATAACTTGGATCATTTAAGTTGTCTGACAGAATATATAGGCTACGACACGAAAAGAATGCTCTAATCAGACTGAATCCTTTAGCCACACACACACATTTGTGCACGAGTAACCTCGCTGAAGATTTGCGCGCAGATATTCTCGCGACGATCCTGTACTTGTGGAAGCCCATACACAGGAACGTCAGTTCCACACATTTGTCGTTCAGCTGGCTCGCCGCGCTCAAATTGCTGTGTTGTTCGTAGTGGTCTACGGATTTATCCGTCATGATTTCTTGGCTCGAGGCTCACTGGGAATTCAAAATCATCGCGAGCCAAGTGTAGTGAGGTTGTGTTACAAGCGACGTGGCAATATTGAAATGAAACAGGTTTTTAAGTTCTACACACAAAAAATTTATTTATTCGTGCAACAGCTTATATTAGAACTGTAAAAAAGAAAAAGAAACGGACAGTATGACAAAAAAAAGTTGTTGCAGGAAGATTATAACACGATCATATAATGCTACTTATACTATTTGAAAATCATTTTCTTCGATTTCTTCAGTATTACATAAATGCACAGATACATCTTCCTACGCATTTCCTCAATATCCTTCATCTTCCCCTCCATAATTTGGGCTGGCTATATTGCTGATAATGTCCATTGGTTCGTGTTGATCTCTCATAAACTTTAGTAAGTTGTAGTAATATCGTAAATTAGTTTTGTAGATTTCGTCTTCGCCTATTCCATTTATTGTTGAGTTTTCATTTTTATATATATTTCTTGCGAAAAGCATTCGGCAAAGAGTGTATTTTCTTTTTTATTAATGCAATATCAACGTTTATACTATATTTCCCACAAACCTCTATCAGTGCACTCACTATATTCTAATTTGAATCTCGAAGTATTACGTTTAAATGTTTTTAAATAACTGGCATTTTTATGGTTATGAAGGGGTTTCTAAGTAAAGTATAATTTCAAAAAACGAATGACTATTATTTATTTGAATAATACATTTCGTTGTTACCTACATTTCATGTAAACGTTCTCTGATTTTTTTAAAATAAACTTCTCTGTTTGTAAAAAAAATATCTTGCGTTATATTGTGTTCTCTACAAACTGCTACATAGATTATATCGTAAACATCGGCTGTTCTTCTCCTTACATGAATTTCTCCATCTAGTCATCGTAAATAAATACAACGAACATATAAGTTTAAAATAACGTCACGTTATAATTTTTTTTATTTCTCTGCCTGGCGTTATAATTTTTATCTCTGTCACACAGCAGACATCATAGTTACACTTTTTTTAAGAAATAAAATTATTTTTTTATTATTATTACTTTTTGTTGTTGAAATTTAAACTTCCTTTTAACAATATAAGCGCAAATAAAGTCAACGCAGTTACGCATTTGAAATTTCCTGGTTAGCCCAGCAGCGCTATGGTGGCGCCCAGTGAAACTAACAGTTCGGTTATCATCGGAGTCGCCGAAGGTTGACGTCCAGCGTACAGATTCAGTGCATTTTATGAAAGTGGATTTCTTATTTTTTGTAAAATACAATACATTAAAATATACAGGAAACGAAAATCAACTAGAGGAACACGAAAAATAAGGAATATCTTACATGCCATTTTGCGTGTTATCCGTCTCCGGGATAAACTGAATACTGCCCACGCTAGACCGGCGGTGAGGTGTCCGCTGACCTTAGCCCTGCCCTAATTATAATTTAGCCATATGGTAATGAGCAGCTGTATATCTGGCTCCGCTCGCACGCGTAACGCGTTCTATAAAACAAATTTACGGCCCGCCGTCTGTGTTTTGTTTTCTGACGTCATGTCACGTGGGCGGAAGAAAGGCTGCCTTGGCCTTGGCACAGCCGACAGACACCGGACCAGACACCCAACCAGAACCTCTCAAACAACCCGCCAGTCGACCAATTAAATTTTTGACAAAGTAACCTAAAAAAAATAACTTGTGCTTGTTTTGTTCTAGATTTAGAAACTGTTAGCCGCAAGTACGTTTCATACATGTCTTTTCAGTACGGGATTTGTTGGATATTGGGATCAAATTTCAAGTTTGAATTAGACACTTTAACGAAAATGGCCTAAAATTGACAACTTTGACAACCACTGATGTCCTTAAATTGAAAAATAATAGAGAACGATTAACGACAGTTGTCTATGAATATATATAGCCTATTTCTATCGACGCTCTTTATTTCTGCGAAAAACTTTACACATTTTCAAATCGATATTCGATTTTGGTCAAAGAAACACATGAACATTTGAAGTCTCCGTTTATTCCTTCTAACCAGTAAGTGTCAGAGTCGTGTCTGTGAGAGGCGTGCAAAGGACGTAGGGCTGCGCTTCCTTTTAAAAACGAACGCAACGAACAACAGAAACATGCTGGTTACGTTATCGACTGCACAATAGAAAACTTTCGGCACTGTGTTTGTTACAAGTCTTAGCTGATTAAATCACTACATATCTCTCTTAGCACAGCGCAGGCGGCGGATGTTAGAGCGGTCATGTCTCAGGTCTAGCAGGACACGGTTTCTCAGAGGCGGCCCTACCAAGTTTTTCAGGTGGTGCGAGATCTCATTGTGGCGCCCCAAATGTGCTATTGCTTATTGGTGATTAAGGTGTCCATATAGATAGACTGAAGATAACATACAGGTTTTACATACTATTAATGTCATTAATGTAAAAGTTTGTTTACTTGGATGTTTTAACTGTTTCACGTCGAAACGACTGAACTGCTTAGGATAAATTTGGAATAATGCATTGGCCATATACTTTTACCCCAAATAGCAGTTCCCATGGGATTTGGATACGAATATGTATATGAATGCTTTAGGAAAAGATAGTCTTTATATAATAATAATAACTCAAACCTCGGAAAGATTATGATAGCAGCGGTATGAATGAGAAACAACAGTGAAATGGAATTCTATATGTTTGAAAAGGTTTATTTAAGCTACTGTGGCGAACACAGTGCTCATTTCACTTACACGTAAAATTCACAGTTTTTAATATTTTTTAAAAATAAATAAAAATAGGAAACATAAGGAAATAAAAATTCCTACTTTTAATACCGAGAAATAAACTTTACCAAAACTTTTCCAGAACCTTCGTTGACTAATGCTTAAACAGGTTAAATGAATGTACTTTTTTCCCAGGTAAAACAATTTTCAACAAGTATTTTTAATTGTTTTTGCCCCACTCTGTAGCTAATCCTGGCTAGGCCCTTGGGACGTTGTGCAAATAGAGTGATCAACGCATTCTCAGTTGTATCGATCATGTGCTACTGTAAACAGTTCTCCGGATCTGTTGCTATGTCATTTACAGCTCATACTAAACTAGTCTTTACTTTCTTCTGCATCTGACTGGGTTAATAATAGGAAATGTTCCAGTCTGAAAATCAACTTCTCTAACTGTCTGTTTTCAGAGCTGGCACTCTTTCTCAAATTCCGATGTGTTTTTCAACAACTGTGAATAGTTTCATAAATCCACTTTCAGCCTGCATAGCCTTTGTTTACAATGTTTACTTGAAACAATGTATTATACCAAGTCACCACTCTAATTATGAATTCAAATTGCTTCATGATCTGGCTAAGTGACAAGGCATCTGTTGCGGCAACTGAATAATTCGTTTCTGAAGGGCCATGAACTAAAGAGTAGCGACGCTAGAAACTCTATTCCCAAAACGAGTTTCGCAAATTTTTTGGCGATAGTCCTTCTAAGTGCTTGAATTCCACTTCCCATCGCATTTTTAATCTAGAGAATAAAACAAATATTCTTCAAAGATATCCGGACAAGGAAACTGATGTTTTGGTGGTACTTGCTATTACCAAATTTAATGACAGTTACATGGATTAAAAAATACTTGAAGATACTGGTTCAGAATTTTGGCTTGGACACATTTATTTCCTCCTACCAAATTGAATCCACTATCATATTTTTAGCCTCAACAATCGTACATATCCAAATCGAACTTTTACGAAGTATCAATGATAAATAGGGCAACGAGTCCAGCTTCCAGGTCCCAAAGAGTCACTTTCCGGATTGTAAGCACAGCGAAATACTCACGCACTTAGGCTTCGTCTTCATTAGTGTCAAAAACAGCAATGTCAAAGATAAATTTTCGGCGTGACTTACATCAGGGGTTAAATTCTATATCTTGGAAAAATATTTAGATGACCCAACTATAGTCAAAATTTTATTACGGACTTCATTCGTTTTGAATACATTTGCCAATGTAATACGACATTAGTCTCGTTATTAGCAATACGGCGGAGATGCTCCATCATCACAGGATCATATTTTCCTAGCAGTTGCAATATAACTAGGAAGTTACCCTCATTAGAAGTATTTAGTATTTCAGATTCAAAGCTTCCTCTAAACAAGACATCATTCATTAGAGGGTTGCAGCCCACTGTGATTTTTCGTCTTCACTCTGTATTTACAAATGCTTGTCTAGTACATTGAAGTTATTTAACGGAATCAACGCTTCTATCCAACTGAGCATGGAGTGATTGTGATCTGAGGAAGTTTCGTGAGTTTTGAGACGCTCTGATAAATAAATCCAGTAATCAAATCCTTCTTTTCCCAAATAAAAATTAGACCTTCTGCTGAATAAATAATATATAAACAATATACTTTATCTGCAGATTTAGAATAAACAAGCTATGTGCTTTTATAAGTTTCTTCATTTGGTGTTACTCTTTGAAAATACGTATTTGAAAAATGAAGTCCATGTTTTTTTTGCTTGGATTTATTCATTTCTCGAATAATTATTTCATCTATGCCAGCAGAGTCAAAGAGCGACAATTATGAAATATTGTCATAATTTGTACTTTGAAGAGTCGACGGTAGTGGTATATCTTGTATACCCATTTGTTATCTGTTGAACAGCAGACGACGATCCAGCCATAGATAAATCTTCTTGTACATGCTGCTCTTTACCATGAGCCTCTTTTGAATAACTTCCATTAAAAGTTTTCTTCCGTCTCGTGCTGAAATATTTCTGGTGACGACGATTCTGATGACTTCTAAAAAAAAAAAAAATGCCAGCGATTTTGAAACCTCAGTTTCGCTTTGGTTTTTTTAAGTATTGTGCGCCATACAGTTTTTTTTAAGTTTAGGGACATGTCTTTTCTATGAAAGACAGATATGCTTTGTAAATATTTACGATACCAACGTTAATTGTAATCACCGAGGATTTAATATGGTAAAAAGAGATAAATAGGTTGAATCTCGCCCCATGTACAGGTACCCGCATGCATTAACTTCAACACTACAGACGAAAAGGCAGGAAACAGGTGCTGGAGGCGCGATGCGGCACGGGAGAGTGCTAACTTTGGAACGAGTTGTGATTTTCATAATTCGAGTAACTCGAACTGACTCCAGTAGCAACTCGAAATTGACTCTATTCTATGGTAACATACGACTATGCATTAAGCTGAAGCTCTTACTTTTATAAACTCTTCTGAATGGTGCGTGTTAAAATAATATATGAACAGCAAGCTGGGTTATTGTAGAATTTTTTTTCATTTTTTGCGCAGACGATCTCTCGCTGCCTTTTCGGCGCCCCCCATGTGACGGCGCCCGGTGCGGTCGCACCGCTCGCACCGCCCTAGGGCCGCCCCTGGCCGGACCTCCTTGTTTTCCAGAAATCACTCCTATCGAAAGGCCATGTCCGATTTCCTTCGCATTTTTTTGTCCTAAAACCTCTCGCCACCCGTAATTACTAATAGAGTTCCCGGCGTTCGTTGCTCGGTTACCTGAGGTTGTTTTGCCCTTACAGCAATTTTAGTCGCTCAATTGAAATATGTGTGCCAAATTCTCCCCAGGCTTTCCGGAAAAATGACAAAACCATTTAGAAAGTTCAACAGATATCCCAACCGTCCGGGAAACTTGGGGATGGGGATGGGGGAGGGGGGGACAGTTGTCATTCTGAGGGTTAGAGTAGGATTTATAATTTTCAATTCTCGTTTTTTTCACGAAAAAAATTAATTATACAGTGAGGAAGACCATTAACAGCAAGAAACGTGAGGTGTCATGCTACAAGTATTTTGATTTCTGCATCGAAGATTTATGATCTTTCAGAAATGAGTGAAACATAACGCTAAAACATTTGCGAATACGTACTCATTTTCATTTACTGCTTCAGAGCAAGTAGTGTTGCCCAAAATCGGTCTTGGTCTTGCATTTTGCAAGACCAAGACCAAGACCAGGTGTATTGATGCAAGACCAAGACCGGCCAAGTCTGGTCTTGTTCTTGCATTTGGGCAACACTAGTGTTGCCCAAAATCGGTCTTGGTCTTGCATTTTTGCAAGACCAAGACCAAGACCAGGTGTATTGATGCAAGACCAAGACCGGCCAAGTCTGGTCTTGTTCTTGCATTTGGGCAACACTAAGAGCAAGTCACATAACAACGAGAGACATACGGCAGATTCTAAGTCAAGTCTTAACCTTTCAAATTTCCTAAGTTCGAACATAAGGTTTGTTGCAGTGAATAAACCGTCAAAATTGATCCAACAGTTTTCATGTTAGGCCTAAGCGAGATTATTTGTTAAACTATGTTGAAGTACATAACACATTTAAAAGTTCTGTACCTGAGAATCAAATTTCATGTCAGTCGTTCAATTCGTATCTGAACGACGATTTAGCCGAAGGGAGATGGGTTGTGGTTGGTTTATTCCTACAATATTTTTATTTGCCCAATCAGAAACACGTGTACCAAGTTTCATCAAAATAACCCTAGCCAGTTGTGCAGCAATAGGAGTAATGAACTTTTGTTATGAAATATGTAAAATCCAGATGTTATTAACAAAAACAAAATTGTTCAACAATAAATTATAAAATATCGGAAATGGATTACGGTACTCAGTAATACAATTGTCAAATGAATAAATGCTATATTTTAGAATAAACTGCACTATGTATCACAATCTGCAGTAGTACCACAAAAACTTCAGTGGATAACAAGTATCTAGAAATATTTTCCTAAATTGCTTTTAGTTACAACTGTAAAGACTTTCAACTGTCAATTTCATGTTAAAACCCATCAGAAATGAATTACTCACTAACAACAGTGAATATAATTTCACTTCAAATGTCAGAGATTATACCTGTTCGGCCTAAGATCGTTGCTTCTAGTATCAAAGAAGCTCTCGAGCGTTCTTTTCCATAATTCTATCCCTTTACGTAGTTTCCCCGTGTGCTGTCCACATGAAATACTGCCATCTTTGAGGATTAAAGACCAAATAACCGAAACTCAAGGAAGTAATATCTAGTTGCTGTGTTATTTTTACTAAGTATGACGTATGCAACATCTAGTTGGCATTACATCTTTGGTGTTTCTCACGATACATTCACAATTACATTTACTGCTCCGGTATCACTTAAGGTTGAAAGATGAAATATGCCAAAAAATTCATGACTGCTCTTAATCTCTAACAAGAGGAGAACCCCGTCGAAATCTGCTAAATAGTTTTTTAGTTCTTGTGGGACAAATATACACAGGTTTCGATTTAGAGATGAATCTCTAAACGGACTGTGTCTGGCCTTTGTGTAGCCATCACGCTAATACTACCAGTCCAATTTTGATCGTAGTTTCACGGTTTAAAAGTTTATAGTCTAGGTTTAAATATGCAGAAACCACTCTTCATTATCGGGAACGGAGCAAGAAATGATATTTCATTAGTTCAGAGAACATATGACCCCACAGACCTCATGACATCTTAGGTGAACTCTCCATTACGAAACACCCTCCAAAGATCGCATTACATCGCAGATAAACTCTCCGCCTTTTGTATTAGTATTGTTTTTTTGACTATTTAACTTTGGTTATTTATTTCTTCAGTTTTCCTAAATTTAGTACTGCAGAATTTACGGAAACGTTAATCAAGCCTCTGCATCGAAGATCAATATTCCAATAAATGTAAAGAAATTCTGGAATTTAAATTATGCTTTGCTATTGGCGGAAAAAAGGCTAACGGAAAGTAGCAGGAAAATGCTAGTAATCATTAAAGAAAAAGAAAGATTCACTGAAATTCTCTTTATCATTCCAGACAGATACAGTTTAATCACTTGGCCTTACGCTTTTGCACAGAGCTTGTAATAAGAGCCGACATGGGATTTCTAACAAGCAATCACTGTTTATATGAATGAACCATCATGGCATTCCTCGAGAGATTTTTAACACAATTTCCCGTCCATTACTACTTGCGTTACGATCTTTAAATTTGTGGAGTGAGGTATAAACAGGGTGCATAACGTGACAGAAAGTTTGATTTAAACATAGTTTCTGGAAAGTAACCCGTAGTTTTGTTCATTGAGCATGTTGATACAGTACTAACAATTTTTTAAGTAGTTCAAAGTATGCGGCAGCTGTGACGTTAGAAGAGTTCGATTACAAGTTTTAGATTCATAAACTCTAGTTTGCTGCCTACAAACCAAAGACTTCATGCATTAAGCCTGTGTAGTTTATCTGGAACGAGTCGCTTTTCGATTTTTAGTACTCTTTACTAGGCACACCGATTTGTTGTAGTAGGAACTTAATACTGGTGATTCGGGGCAACGAACGAGAAGGAATTAGGCCTTGCCCTTTGGAGAAACCATTCCATTATTTGTCTGTAGCGATTTTGTGAAACCATGGAAACCCAAAATCTTTAGCACTGTAACCTGCAACCTTCCGAAAGTCAAGCTCGAACATTAGTTGATTACATAGAGATTAAGCTTTTGTTAATGAGAAGATAGCTGTTTGTGTTCAGCATTTGTTTAACACAGGATAAGGCTGAGTGCTCTGTCCATGTAGGCACCTAGAAATTTTAGAGCAGTATTTCTTGGTTGGCATGAAATCAGCTAGTTGCTTAGGTTGTTTACAAGGGTTGTTTAGATAGCGCATTGTAAACATTTTTTGTAGATTTGGATGTGTGTCTTGTTGAATCAGACCGAATGTTCAAATCGCGTGTCTAGATTCCGATGATAATGCATCGATTACCGCTGGCCGTAGTCTCTGACCACCTCGCCGTGTCGGCTTTAAGTCTGCACAGTGACGTCACGTGACGTCACGCCCAGCAGCCGCAGTCAGAGCAGCCGTGACAGCTAATTAGCCCGTGCTTTATTGTTGGCGATTGCCACACAGCCCTGCGGCGCAGGTACACGAGGCAACATTCTGCACAGTTGGTATAAACAACCTAACAATTACTACCCTGGCCTTCGGTAGGTTGGCCTGGGGTCCCGAGCTGGCAACTACTTGGTGCGGAAGGAACTCTTTTCCTCCGTGCTTCTTTTTATATGCGTACGGTACCGGGAGCCACCCAGTGCTGGATTTCCCATTAGGCTGTATAGGCTCCAGCCTAGGGGCGGCAGCGTTTTAGGGGCGGCAAATTTCCTAGGGTGCCCGCTTTAGTAAGCCGTCAAATTTGTGTATGATTATAAACAAAATAGAAAAATGTCTACTATAAGTTTTCATTTAAGTGATGACATCTAGTAGTGAAGTGACAAACTCGGAACAATTAATGGAAAAATACGTTTACTATCAATTTTCATTTAGGTAAGTGATGACAGCGAACAATTAGCTAAATTATTAATTTAATTCTTAGTCAGTTTCCGTTCTTAAATCTTGTTCAACGTAGTCTGTAGCTCGTCGTATATTTCCGAAAGAATACTCTATAGACAGAGGTTAGTTTCTGCTGACAGACTTACATTTCATGATTTCTATAATAAAAATACTTGAGTATGATCTAAGATTTCATTAATTGAGTAATTATGTGTTGAAAGTCCCCGAGTGTTCGAAAGTCCTAATTTTATTGAAAAAAATCATTTGAAAAGTCAATGATTTTTTAATTAACTCGTCATTTCTCAGCTAATAACGAATTAAAAGCTTTGAAATTTTTAAGGAACACGCATTGAACTATGCCGGAACCGGTATTCTGATTGAAATTAATATAAATTATAATCATTTAATAATAATTTATTACAAATAAGAACGTACGTCTTAAGGTATTTTCTGTTCTTTGCCGATACAAAGTATGTGTTACGAAGTTTGTCGTATGGAAAACTGTCAGTGAAAAAGTTGTTCCTCTATGTTCGCCAATCAAAAATCCCATAGAAAACTATAATTATGTATTGCATTCTTTATTTTCTTGTTTTTATTCTTGTTTCATAATAAACATTCATTTTTCTTGTTTCTATTTTATGACTAAATCTGAATACTTTCAAGTAATGAAGTCACTCTTAATCTATATCCATTCACATATACAGATATAATCGTTTGCTACCTAACAAAGGTAATACGAATTAGTGATTAGAATAGGTATGAAGGAGAAAAGGGCGGCACAAAATGAACAGCCTACACTGAAAAAAGTTTAAATCCGGCCCTGAAGCCACCCCAGGTAAACTGGGCGGCAGTCAGGGGAGTGGTGCACCCTGCCACCGCTGGGAAGACCGGGCGCGCAGAACTGGGCTTCCCTCTATTCTCGCAGTTTCCGGGAGTAACACCAAGGTTCGAGGGATCGCGTGACCTTGCTGGATGGAGAGCGTCACATGTAGTCAGGCTGCATGTTGACGCACTACTGTGTTGGCCGCAGCTCGAGTCGGTGAGCAAGCTTGCCTTGACTGCTACGGTGTTGGGGGTGTCGAGGTGAACGAGGACCAAGTACCCCAGAGGCTTGGTGCACCTCTGCTGACAGCGCAGCACTGCAAAATCCCTGGAGTCGAATGAAGGGGTCAGTACCACGGCCTTGGATGCTGCGTTCGGATGTGGTCTGCCACTCGGGTGCGGCTCTCAGGGGAAACATGCGTTGCCGAGAGTCAATGTGTCTGATTGATTGAAGCCTGAGTGCGAAGCAGAGACGGATTGGTGCCCCGTGCCGCCAACGGCCTCGGCAGTAGTCCCGTTGGAGCGGGGTGCAGAGAGGTGACGTGGTCCTGCTTGTGGGCGACGCACTGTAGCGGTAAGCCAGCGTGCGCCGTTTAAGGTACAGCCATGTGATGGGTGTCTAAGTCCCCGGTATGTCGGGTGTGACTGCTTCGGCACTTGGTCTCGGTGATCAGGGAAAGTAGTTCCCCCTGCCGCTGGTATGCACCTGTCTCTTTGCTGCCATAATAGGTCCTCTATAAAAGTGGGTACTGGTGGTGTGTGGGTTTTACCCGGGTGTGGCAGCAACACCCTGTGAGCGCTGTGGGTAGCTCTGGGACTCTGCAGTGGGATCGTGATCTACGACGGTGATCTGTGCAGCTGGGACGAGTGCGTGGCAGCAGCCACAGCCAAGTACTTCTCCGTTGAGCAGAGTATAGTGGAGTGTATTGTCGTTAGACATTTACTCCAACTTCATTACGATTGGACATTTCTTCTCTGTTGGTTTATCATCTCGTTGGCTGTCAATGATTTCTTGCTGCATAGATGCCGCCGCAGCCATCTTCCTCAGAAGTTGTCCGCTGCTTTGTATGTAGTGCAGTTAAGGCTGCATCGGGGAAGTAACCGTATCTTCTTTTGCTGTCAGATGGTTTACAAGTTTCGTAAGAAGGGCGATCAGAGAGTCTAGTCTGTCGTCCCTTGGACCGGTAGCTTGTTGGGTGCAGACGCATGTTTTTCTGACTTCGCCGTTGCATTCTCCTCTGCTGTTCTTCGCCTCTCTTTTTTCTCTGGTGGACGCCTTCTGGTTTTAGCAGTGTGCTGTCTAGTTGCCTTTTATCGGGTGGCCCTGCTCTCTTGTGGTCTTGACTGCGTGTTATAATGACGCTTTCGGCGCTCCTCGGGCCGTGTGGACGCTGCAGGGCAGGACCCGCTCTCTTGACGCCTTGTTGAGGGCTGCGAGTGTGACCCACAATTCGGGTGCGGTAACTTCCTGCTGGAGTGCTGCTGCCAAGCTCGGCAACCACGGAAAGAAGCAGCGTGTGAGGAGCCTCAGTTACAACAAACGGCGTTCTCGCGACGCTGGTTGCATTCTGCGACGAGATGTCTACCTCCGCAGCGAACGCACCTGGCCGGTTCAGTGCATTCCTTGGCACCTGAAGCACTGGACCGGACTGCGTGAGTGCGTCATCGCTGCAGTAGTCTGCGTGGTGGCGTTGTTTATAGCTCTACTGGGAAACTTGTTGTGAGTCCTGGCTGTCAGCTGCATAGGAGCGTCGTGTTTCTGGGAAGCTGCGCCAATACAGTGACGTTTTGCGAGTCGGTTGGATGTGGTGGAAAGCGCACCAGGAGCGCGCCCTACTGCGGGTAGCTGCGGTATTCAGTGACGCCTTGCACATTTGGTCTGCATAGTGTACCGGAGGCGGGGCACTCCTGTTCGGCGTACGATCGCTACGGCCTCCGTCTTGCCCATGCGGGGCCAGGTGGGACCGCGTGCGCGCGTGAAAATCACAGAGATGATTATGCTATATGGCCAGGTTTTGGAAGGGTCTTCGGGCTAGTTCGTGGTGGACGCTTCATCCGCGCCACTCCCCGTGGGCACCCATAATGGGTGGCGAAACGCACCTTGTCTCGCCACCCCTGCTGTAATTGCGGGTGAATCTGAAGGGCGCAATTCCGTGGCAGAGGTGTTGTGAAGTGGGAAGGTAGTTCTAGTCTGGTTCTCGAGGGAGCTAATGGGCTCTGCTAGGGTGTCCCCGGTGACGGATCCTGGTGCTGATAAGGCGGCCACGGGTGAGGCGCAAGCTGATCCTTTTTCCGGAATTCGGGAACCCCCCCTTCTGTGGTGAGACTTCGTGAGATTTTGTCGGACCCCTCCCCCTGTAAAATGACCTGAGATTTTGACGGGGACCCCTCCCCTACTGTTTTTTTAGCTCTACAGTCCTACAAATATTTCAAAACCTCACAAACCCCTTGGTGAAGTTTCGTGGTATTTCGCTGGATACCCCCCTCCCCCCTATTTCACCTCGCAGGTGGCATATAACTCTGAGGAATGCCAAAAGAACATAAGAATGGAGTGCCCGCAATTTTCGATCTGTGAGCCTTTCTTCTGGAATGTATTTCTGGATGAGTTGCTACAGGAACATGAGTGCCAGCTGTCGGACATTATAGCCTACGCCGACTATATAGTGGTGGTGGTGCCGCAGGGTAGAATCCGTTCACGGATGGAAACCCTAGTGGGGAAAGTACTAGCTTCGATACTGTAATGGTTAAAGAAACATGGAAAGAGCGTATCAGTTCAAAAGACCCAGGCCATGTTCCTCCAGGGTGGCCTGGATGCAAACAGACAACCCATAATTAAACTTTCCGAGACTAAAATAAAATTTGTGACACAAGTTCAGTATCTCGAGGTGAAACTAGACGACGCAAGGTCGTTTCTCCTCACGTGAGGGCAACACGGGATAGATTCTCCGTAACCGATACAATTCTCCTACGAGTCACAAGAAACGAATGGGGTCTACCTAAAACGTGGCGTGGTCAATCTGTGTTTTCATTGCGGCAGCATGGGCGCGAATGGCAGTCAACAGTAGCGTACCCTCGTTAATACCGGGCAGTGCATTGCAGTATTAGACTAGGTGGGGCAGCGGACATCTCAGGACACAGATCTGATAAAGGGAAGCGCCACTTTCAAACAAGTGGCAAGAAGACAGAATACACGACTGCGTGATGCCTGGCATGCCCGATGGGAACAGTGTGAGACAGGCAGGCACACGTGTCAGTGGATAGTCCACAGCGAATGGGATAGCGCCTGGAGACGCAGCACCAGGTGCTCTATCCCGTGACGTGTCTCGTTACAGGCCATGACTTACTAAGCCTACTACTGTTCCAGAGGGGGATTGAACCCTCCGACAGCTGCCATTGCGGACAAACAGAGGATGCCGATCATATCATCAAGTATTGCGCTCAATATGTAGACGCAAGAAGGCACAGAAGACGTCCACCAAAAAGAAGACTCGGCACACCTTCCTAGTATCATGTATAAGAAAAACTGTCGGAGCCAGTGAAATTCTGCATTATCGACGGCTCGTACGAACCCTGCGCTAGTGAGGCTCAATAATGCACGGCCATCCCAACTGGTCCAGGGTCCTGCGTCTTTCAGTGCATTATAACGGACGTCAAAAATGGCTGGTGATTGACTTCGACCGCATGCCATGTCAGCGTTGCCGCTACGAGGCTCCCCCTGGGCACCTGCAAGGGCGGCTGAAGACGTTTCTTCCGACAGTCCGTAACTTCTTCCCTCCAACGAATATGGCGGAGAGAAAGGGGAGGAGTGATTCTTCAGAGTTCCAATACTGCGGCGAGGTGGTTAGGCAGTTCTGGTTTGTTTCTCGAGAGGGCTTAATATGAGCTCTGCTCGGCTACCCCCGAGGATGGTTCCTAGCGCTGTTAAGGAGGCAGGGGTGAGACGCAAGCTAATCCTTCAGACCGTAAACAGTGAATCTACTGCCTTGTTTCGTCGCAACTGAATGGAAGCGCTATGGGCATACCGCGTTTCAAGATACACTAATATCTCACGCTTCGCCTTCTTTTCGTGGGTGAATTAGACCATTTCACGTTTGTCGTAAACAAGAAGTCTTCTCAGTTGTAGCTCCTTGTAGTCTAGTCGCTAACCTTACTGACAGAACTGTGCGGAATCAACACGTAACAAAAATGGTTGAAAGAAAGTACCCAAAAAAACAAAATAATTGAATTATCCTTGAAGGAGGAGGAAATAAGCAAAGTTAAAGGTGGGTGGGAGTATTAAGAAGAAGAAAAAGAGAAAGCGGGAGGATCCTTCCCTTAGTATCATTATTTGCAGGTGTGGCGAATGTTTTCAAACCTGTCAGAACAGCTAAAGACGTGAATAAGCAGTTGGCTGAGGAGAAACGACACAACAAAACGATGGAGACACGTGCAATGAAGTATTTGAAGCCATACTGGAATGATGGGTCTGGATTAAAAGCCGCTGCCGGATGAAGATATATGGGGGCATGTAAAGTGGTTGCGCATACCACATTTTAGTGGTTTTTTAAGCGTGATGCATTATTTAACAAATTCGTGAACGTGAATGCGTAATCGTGAACTTGGATAGTGCTGAAACATATTGGATTGCGTACGTCAAGTACAAAGACGGTTTAGTTAAATATTTCGATTGTTTTGGTGACTTAGCTTTGAAGCACTTTCACTGATGACGTATTCACAAACTCGTTTTAGTACTTGGCAACTTCATAACTCCAGGACTTCATGGTGTTGATGGCGTTGATCTCTGCAGGCAGGACGTCAACCACGTCGCACCATGCTGATTCACCCAGAAACATACCATAGCCAGGCACAGCACTGTTGTAAAACCGTGAAGTTTTAGTTAGGGACGAGATGGTGTGGCCGCCAAGTGAGACACGTTTGCAGAGATGCTCACTGTTGTCGAGAAAGCCACCAATTGTATAGACCAGCTATCACAGTACATCCTATACTTCATGCGTGAACGTGACTTTACTGTACCCAAGGTTTTCGAGCACAACTACCGGATTAGATTCCAGTTTAGATGAAAAACCTACAGTGAGCGGCTTGGTGTCACTGTTGTCAAGCTAGTAGCATGTTGAAAACAGGAACGCCTCACTAGCCATTTCTTTTCTTCAGTGAACTGCACTAGACGAGCGTCGGCCTGGAACTGAGGATGAGATGGCTGGTGCGATGGCATTTATACCTCTTTGAAACAAACATATAATTATTTTTATTATTATTTTTACTTACTGGTGGCTGTTTGCCCTACCGTAATGGAATCGCTTTCCTCTACCGCTTTCAATTAGAGCGGGCTATAGAAATAACGGGCCTCGTCAGACGCCCGGAAATAACGCGCCTGTAGCGTGGGGGCAATGGTGTCAATGGGAATCCCAGAGGCCTGGGGCGTGGAGCTAGAGGGAGACTGAAAATCTGACGTCCATGACCGCCATTGGTCCATTCGAATCCCCTACTAGTGACGTCATACATGTTGCACAGTCTACTCGAATCAATGGTCATTCAAAGAACATAAATCTGTGACGTCACTCAGTTGAGTGGAATATCTTTGCTCCATGTCCATGAACTTATTGTGGCTTGAAAATACCATCTGGGACTACTCTCTGAAACCCGGTTACATTGATAAAAAGTAAAAAAATAACATTTTTTTTCTCGTCAGTTTTTTTTATTTTACCTATCGTACAGTATTTTATTTGCAATACTAAATAGATTTTGTAATTCATTAAATCAACTTTATTATTACTAATTACTAATCAGAGGCACCCTGGAGATTTGATCGGCCAGTGGGTGACATGGTTTCTATTTGACGTATACTGGCCGTCTGTCTATGTCAGATTTACAAATTTATACGGAATCCGAACCAAAAAGCACCCTGACTTCTAATAAAAAAACACGATACCAGTACAAAATTTCTGGTGGAACCGGGATTCGAATCACGGGCCATGCGCATAGACAAAAAGGGAGTGGGATGTGCTTAAGCTCAGAGATAACATGATAAACTAAACGTGGACATGTTTTCGTTCTTAGGGAGGAAACAAAAAGAAGGTGTGTATCAACCAATGACGTCTGAAACATGTAGCAAAAACAAACTCATAATGACACTGGTAGGCTGTACTTTTAATCCGTCTGGGAGACAAACTAGTTGTTACTACGTCAAATAACTTACGTCGGCACAAAAACTGCCAGACAAAGTCCTGTCCTGGGTTAGTATTCGTAAAATCGACCAGCAGCACAGAAACCTCAACCAAATCAAACTACACCAACCAGATCCCAAGACAGGAGGAGGATGAGGAGGGTCATGGGAGTGTACAGGGCATATACTGGCGATGAGGCATGGAAAGATATTGCAATAGGTATGAAAAGTAGTGCATGGAAGGGAAAAGATGACCATGACCACAAGCTGGCACTCGATTTCAGGTACAAGGGTGTGGGAAGATTCTCTTTTTTAGGTAAGGGTGTCAGGGATTGGAATGAGTTACCAAGAGAAATGATCAATAATTTACCGAAAACTTTGAAAGAATTTAAAGATAAAATTTGTAGAGGGCAAATGTAGGTGGGTGCATGATAGGGGGAAGATGGGTGTGTAGGGAAATTGCCACCGGAGGCTTTGCTCCATTGCAATTAAATAATAATAATAAATGAATAAAATTCCATACCAAACCATTAAGCTAGCCATGAGTAGAAATCGCAGCCTGAACCGTGGTCACAGCACATAGTGATTTAGGAAAATGTGCTTTCAGATTACATTTTTATATAAAAAAAAATACTCTTTGGTGGAGATGGATGATGAATCAGGCGAGAGAAAGAGCAGTTAAAACTTGCCTGAGGCTGGCGAGCCGGCTGACTGCTGACAAAAGGACCTCCGCTTTCAAAGGACGACGAATTAGAACACGAGATCAAACGGCTGATACCGCAGCGCCTTCAGAAGTGACTCGCTGGGGTCACACAACGCAGATGACGTGTTTCCTCGGCTTATCTCCGAGAGTGGTCTGTGAGTTCATAATCAACACCCAACGCACAATCGTCGTCTTACAAGCGAAGGAATCGAAAGTACTTTCGTATCTTTACGTCATTAGATATAAAATTGTGGCGGCCATCAGACTAAGCTTCAGACTAAGTGTCCCTATTTCTCTTTTGCTACATTTTTTAAAAATGGCATTCGACTTTTTATCCATTCGGCCAGCATCATCTGTGTTTAATTTTACTCAATTGTGTTCGGATCTTTTTTAGTGTTTTTGATAATCTCAAGTGAAAGGACAAAACAGGATGAACACAACACCCATCCCCTGGGCCGGACTCGAACCGGCGACCTCTGCCACGCGAAGCCAGCTCGCATGCCCTGCGCTGCTGAGGCTGACCGTTTGCTGTGTTTCGATCAAATTTCTTGAAAATTACTTGAACATTCTCCTGAGATAGCCTCTTTCCTATTTTTTTTTTTTGCAACTTTCTTTCAACAAAGGCAAATGTATAAAGTGTTTGCGTTCGAAACAAAAATTACATGAAAAAATTACATCACTACAGTTTTATAAAACTGAAACTTCTAAACAAATTCTTCTAACATCACAGGTGCTGCATACTAAGTATTCACTCGTATCGTAATGCGAGCAGTGCCGGATTCTCGAGGAATGCGATGATGATTGATTCACATAAACAATGACTGATTTCCTACACATTGATTTTAAGAAATGCTATCCGGGCTGTGTACAAGCGTAAAGCCATAACTACTGTTTAAACTGTCTCCGTCTGAAATGATAAGAGAACTGCGATACAAATCGGACTGGTGGTGTTAGAGTGATAGCCAGACACAGCCTGTTTACAGATTCATTTATAAAAAGAAATGCGTGTATACTTGTCCCACAAGAACTAAAAAACAACTTAGCAGATTTCGATGGGGTTCTCCCCGCACTAGAGCTTAGGATCAGATCTGAATTTTTTGGCATATGTCATCTATCAACCCTAAGTGATACCGGAGCAGTAAATGAAATGGTGAATGTATCGTGAGGAACACCAAAGGTGTAATACCAACTAGATGTTTCATATGTCATAGTTCGTAAAAATAACACAACTAGAGATTCCCTCCTTGAGTTTCGGTTATTTGGTCTTTAATCCTCTAAGATGGCAGTATTTAATGTGAACAGCACACGGGGAAACTACGAAAAGGGATAGTATTATGGAAAATAACGCTCGACAGCTTCTTTGATACTTGAATCTACGATCTCAGGCTCCACAGCGATCTCTGCGGCTTGTCCAAAGACTCAAAAGGGCTTCAAAGTACCTTCAGGGACTAATATGGGGCAGTAATATTCTTCGAAACACTCTTGTTCTTTACATCCAGTTTAATCTTGCTGGAAACACATTATAGCAGTTTGTTCAGAAGATGTGAATACGAATCTTATCTTTGCAGTCAAATTCCAAATCGTAAGTCCGAAAAATAATTTTGTTTTACTGTAAATCATTATGATGAACAGCTGCCAAGTGAAATGTTTCATTTATGCATATACACCATAATTCAAACAACTTGCTGTGCAACCAGGCTGGAACACAGTGGGGCAGTCAACCAAGGCAGCACACTTGCGAAGTTTGCTGGCAGCGGCTGGTGTATTGTGATCTGTGTCTGGGATCGCTGTAGGTGGCTGATGCAGTCTTGTGTTTGTTACAGACCTGTTTTGATGGAGGTGGACAAGGTACTGCAGTATGGATTGATTAGGGCGGTAATGTTTCTCTGGGGCTGCATTGGAGAGTGACTCCGGTGTAGGGATAAACACTAAACATCGATGCATCGTATCCATTCGATGTTTACGATACGATACTTCCGATTGATTCGATGTTTTGGCAAAGAATTTTTCTATTCGATGCTTCGATTTAAAAAAAATAAAAACATCGAATCAATAAAAAAAAGCTAACACTGGCTCATAAGGGACCGTGCACAAATCACGTGGCTCCGTCCAGGGGGAGGGGAGGGGTTAGCTGGAAGGCTACGCTGGGCTACGTGGGGGGAGGGGGGGGGGGTTCCGAGACAGGCCACGTAGCTTTCCTTTCTAATAATTTTTCGCAGTTAAAATGAGAATAAAAAAACAGAACACACAACAGCTTGTGAATATTTATTTCCCTAGATTAACTATCTCCGTATGTAATTTACAATCGTCTGACGAGAAAACAGTACAAAATGTCTTCTGGAATCAAAAGGGAAAAAAGCTACGTGCTAGGGGGGGGGGGGAGGGGGTAGAGGCAAAAGCCACGTAGCGCTACGTGGGGGGAGTTCTACAGGAGGCCAAAATGGAGCTACGTGATTTATGCACGCTCCCTAATGACAAAAATAATAGAAATAAATGTTAAGATTACTAAATTTACTGAAGATTAAATTAAATTATTTCAATTTGAAGTAACTGTCATTACCAGGTGGTGACACCTGTGAACAACTAGAGGGACACAACAATGATGAAAATGAATTTTTCTTGTGGTTGGCTATCCTGTCTGCATGAGAGAATGAATAAAATCAATTTCTTAGGTTCACTCCCTCTGTTTGCTGGTGTTTTCTGTGAATCGAAATAAGATATTATTACTTTAAAACAACTAAGTGTTACTTGATACTACTCAATATGTAGATATAATTCAGGTTGGGGCAACATCTGATTGACTATTGTTGGGACTTCTGTTGCTTCCGAACGTTTATTTTCGAAGGCTGCTCAAATAGTCAGTGAACAGAATGAAAGGAAAACGACTGAGTTCACTTTTGTTTCTGCAAAGTTTGCGTAAACACCATTGGTGTTAAGTGGTTAGAGACTTACAATTAATATATTCGACAGATTTAGTATTTAATGTCTGTTTTTTTTATTGTAATTGTCTGCTATCGTAATAAAATATTTCTGTTAAGTTGTAGTCTCTGTTTCACTCATAAAGCTATCCTCACTCATACATTACTACTTAACCATCACACAAGATCATAAAATTAATTTTTTAATGATGGGTGAAAGGTATACGTAGATCTGGCCTCGCATTCGAGAGGACGTGGGTTCGAATCCCCGTCAGGGCATCCAAATTTGGGTTTTCCATGCTTCTCCAAACCACTCCAGGTTATATGTGATTATTGCAGGCCATTTCTTCCACAGTTGCTTGTTAAACTAATTATTGTTTAGTAGATACGCCAATACAACTGTTGTTGGATATTCTTTATTTTTCGGACGCGTTTCGCGTCTCGTTGTGGTATCCTCAGCGTACAATATTTTCTGTAATATGCGATTAGTTATAATTTGAAAAATGTTTTTGTTTTGTTTACATATAACGAAATTATTCTATCTATAGGATGCATAACATGACATATATTTAACATACTAGTTATGAATTATCTTATAGAACGTTTGTTTACATAGGTGTAATAAGTTGGAAAATGAATCCCATCCTATTACACCAATGTAAACAAACGTTCTATAAAATAAATCATAACTAGTATGTTAAATAGAAGTCATATTATGCATCCTATAGATAGAATAATTTTTATTATATGTAAACAAAACAAAAACATTTTCCAAATTATAACTAATCGCATATTACAGAAAATATTGTACGCTGAGGATACCTCGACGAGAGGCGAAACGCGTCCGAAAAATAAAGAATATCCAACAACAGTTGTATTGGCGTATCTACTAAACAATAATTAGCAATCCAGGTTAATCCTTCAAAAGGCCTTGGCTGAATTCCTTCCCGTTCCTTGCCTCCAGTGCTTTCCCTCCTCTAATGACCATTAACAAAAAAAAGCATAAAATCGAACACATCATTACCGCTACACCACCACACTGCTGGTATAGTGTTACTCTGTGTTCACATGGACCAAACTAAAGCCAATGAACTATCTGCGTTCAACTGGAAATGGCGAATATCAAATTATTTTCACAATTGTCACATCTTCTCTTGTTAAAGGAACAGGTAAGAGATAAATGAAACGACATTGTTGGTTTGGTATTTGTTGAGCTAAGAAAAACAAACATATTCGATGTTGAAAACCGATCGAAAAACATCGATGCAGGGAGCATCGATGTACTTTGTAAGTGGACACCCCACTCTGGTGACTACTTGTTGCGCCGCGCCGGCGGGGTCAGCGACCCGGCGGCCGAGGTCACCGGGCGCCTGCTCCTCCAGCTGACCACAGTCAACGCGCCGGCGCGGCGCGGGCGACTCTTATTTCCCTCGTGTTATCTGTCCGGGCAGGGGTGGCAGTGACCTGCTTACCGCGCGATACATAATCTCTCGTTCTGTCTCAATCAGCGTAATATACGATTTCTATAAACAGTTTTTTTTTTTTTTTTGCTGTCGTCAGTCTTTCGACTGCTTTGATGCAATTCTCCATCCTTTCCTATCCTGTGCTAACCTCTTCATTTCTACATACCCCTTACAGCCCACGTCCTCAATTATCTGTTTCATATATTCTAATCTCTGTCTTCCTCTACAGTTCTTACCTTCGACTGTTCCCTCCACTAACAAATTAACCAATCCAGCCCAGCATGTCTCAAAATATGACCTACCAGCC
Organism: Vandiemenella viatica; assembly: GCA_031002005.1. Lineage (NCBI taxonomy): Eukaryota > Metazoa > Arthropoda > Insecta > Orthoptera > Morabidae > Vandiemenella > Vandiemenella viatica. Next base: position 18,762,046 of record JARYHS010009186.1, on the reverse strand, counting down.
TGTCTCTTCTTTCTGTAAGCTTCTTCCACAAACTTCTTTTCTCACCCACCATTTCCAAAACTCGCTCATTTCTTACTTTAACTGTCCACTTAATTTTCAGCATTCTTGTGTGTCACAAAATTTCAAATGCTTCAATTTTCTTTATTTACGGTATTCCTAAAGTCCATGTTTCACTACCATAAAGTGCTGTGCTCCACACAAAGAGTTTTAAAAAGTTCTTTCTAATTCCTAGATCAATATTTGAAACTGAAAGGTTTCTCTTTTTCATGAAGGCTCTTTTTGCTAGTGCTATTCTGCTTTTAACATCATTCCTGCTTTGGCCATCGGTTGTAATTTTACTTCCCAAGTAATAGAATTCACTTACTTCTCCTATTGCATCCGATCCTATTTTTATATTTAATCTACTAGTAATGCTATCATTTCTGCTACATTTCATCACTTTTGTCTTGCTTTGATTTATATTCAGTCCAAAATCTTCCTTCAGTATTTTGTTCATGCCATTAAGTAACTTCTCAATATCCTCGGCCCTCTCTGCTAACAAGACAATGTCATCAGCAAATCGTAGCATACTGATTTATTCTCCCTGAAAACTTATGCCACATGGAAATTTTTCTTTGACTTTCTTCATTGCTTCTTCTACATACAAGTTGAATATTAACGGGGATAGACTACAACCTTGTCTCGCACCCTTTTTAAGTGATGCATGTGATGCATACAGTATATGTATATAAAGATTTATATATATGGAGATTTATAACCAGCTTAAAAAAGGGTTCTGTGGTTCCGAGAGTTCATGACGTTTCACCGCGTGGAATGACTCGCCGATGTAGCTGTGCCAAGCGGTCGGCCTCTGCGGACTTGTCGTGGTGCTGCGAATACTTCACGAGATACACAGCGAGCCGTCGGGTTGGCTCAGTAGTTTCTGCTTTGACATATTTCGCTTGCATTTAGCGAGAGCGAAAATCGGTTCTGATCAGTTGATCTCTCTTTGCTTTTAAAATGAGTGATTGACATTATCGGATAGAAATAATCCATACTAGACGACCCGTGCGAAAATTTCGCGAATAAAATGCGATGAATAGTGAGGTTGAATATAATGTCACCAAGTTGAGTCATTACTCTTCATACTCCTACTTCATTTATCGATTTTGGTTAGAAATCCAGGGAGATAAATGGCTCGAAACACAAAAAACGTATTTTAGAAATATTGACATTTTTGCGCTTTATGGGTCGAATTACGAAAAATTCCTTTCTTAGAATATAATGTTACCACGGCGGAAACCTTAGTCTTTAATACGATATGTCATTTATCTATATCGATTAGATATCAAGGGAAATATAAGGCTCGTGACTCAAAAATACGTTGTAGAACAATTTATACTTTTTCCCTTTAATAGTTGAATTCCAAACACTTCTTTCTTAAAATATGATGTCAGCAAAGTTGAGACATTATTCCTCACAATTGTACTTGATTTATCGATTTTGGATAGATATCAAAGGAGATAAGTGGCTCGAGACACAATAAACGCATTTTAGAAAAATTGACTTTTTTGCCTTTTATGGGTCAAATTACGAAAAATTCCTTTCCTAAAATATAATGTTACCACGGCGGAGACCTTATTCTTTAATATGATACCTCATTTATCAATATCGGTTAGATATTAAGGGAGATAAATCGCTCGTGACACAAAAACGCATTGCAAAAATATTGATACTTTTGCCCTTTAAGGGTTGAATTCCGAAAACTTTCTGGTTTAATATATGACGTCACTAAAGCGGAGATCTTAATCTTTAAAACGATACTTCATAAAACGGTTTCAGATAGGTATCCGGGGAGATAATTGACTCGTAACACAGAAAACAGCATTTTAGAAAAAATTACATGTTTGCCCTTTAAGGGTCGAATTCCGAAAACTTTCTTGCTTAAAATACGATTTAACCCAAGTGGAGACCATAAACTTTAAAATGACACCTCATTCATTGATTTCGGTTAAGTATGAAGGAAGATATAAGCTTGTGACAAAAAAATACCTTTCAGAAATAATATATATATGATGGTATCTGCACACTTATTGAATTGCAAAACTCACTTCAGATATTTGTTTGAAGTAAATTCTTCTATTGGCGCGCAACAGTGATGTCTGTTCGGGGGTATATCTATGAGTGCTACGACGTGATGTGCGTATCATATGCGCTTTGTACACTTTTTGCATGGGTATAATGTTATGATTTCGCGCCTCCAGCATGCTAATGTTAACAGTGTGACGTGTTGCGCTTCGACAGCAGTGAAAGTATAGATTGTTCTTGTATCTAAAATGAAGGTTTTTTTGCCGTTGTTCTGCATACAAACACACAGTTTTTATCCGATTTTGGTGGAACTTTGTATAGTATACTTCAAAACAAATAGAAAAACACTGTTTACGTTTTACTTACAGAAACCTAAAACCTCTCTTCCTTCCCCCCGACCTTACTTTCCGTTAACGTTGTTCACACAAACGTACAGTTTTTATCCGATTTTAAAAGTGCTTTGCACACGTATAGTTCAAAACAAGGCGGTCTGGTAACTCAGTGGTTAAAGCACTTATTTTCAAAAGATCCTCTCTCTCTGGTGGCGGGTTCAAATCCCATGGTGAGCAGGAATATTTAGGAGTCGTATTTGAGTATACTAGCCACGCCGGGAAGTTCCGTGGTCCTGATTCCACGTTAAACTGTAGGCCCCTGACGTAGGCCCCTGAGGAAAGGAATTGGCCTTCCTGCATCTAACACAATAGCTTATTACATCTCCTTCGGGAAGATTCGATCACCTTCATGTTGTGGACTAAGTCAGATTTTTAGTTTGTGAAGTGAAAACGTCGTTAGTCGCGTTGCGCGATTTTTGGATGAGTAAAGTCTTATGCAGCGGCGGCCTTAGCCTTTGAGAGGCCCGGGGTGGATGATCTTTGCGAGACCCTTGTCCTTTGTGCAAAGTATTTGAATGGAAAGAAGGTATTTCTGATAAAATTCAAAACTCATAAATAAATAAATTTTGGGTTTTAAAATATTATATTAGAAGACTTATTAAGTTAACAAACATAAAGATGTCAAATTATTAAGGATAAACTGAAGAACATAAATGCTTTGAACGATTATTATTATTATTTCGTATCAGAAACATACAATTACACAATTACAGTCATCAAATTATACTGGACCAGTACTTGGCCACTTCCAGTGCATTTTCTGAGGCCTCATACAGTTCAGCTGCCGAACAGGATGCTGGACACAGTTGACACTGGAGCATGTGCTGGACAGTCTGGTCCTCACCGCAGTCGCACTTGATATCACTGATCTCAGTATAGCCCCATCTTGCTAAATTCACTTTGGATCTGCCCACTCCTGATCTCAGCCTATTCAAAGATTTCCATGTCAACCATCCCTTGTCATAACCAGGTGGCAAAGATTCAGACACTCTTCCCCAGCCATGCGGAAGGGGAGCCTTAGCTTCCCATAGTTGTAACCTGGCTTCTTCAGTTGTTGTTGTAAGTTCCTGAGATATTCTTAGGAAACTTTTCCTGGACTTAAGTCTTTGCCTGTGAGGGATATACCCATATAGTGGATGAGATTTTTCATGGTTCACTTTCCTCCTTTCCTTGTTCGCTGCTATTTCCCTTCGAACAGAAGGTGGTGCTATTCCTGCGAGACGGTGGAGCCATTCGACTGGAGTTGATTTTAAGCAGCCTGTTATGATTCTGCACGTGTCATTAAGTGCAATGTCTACTTGTTTGGCATGGGTTGAACTGTGCCATACGGGACAGGCGTACTCTGCAGCCGAATAACATAGTGCTAAGGCAGAAGTTCTAATTGTTTCAGGTTGGCTGCCCCACTGCGATCCAGCCAGTTTCCTTATGAGATTGTTCCTACTGGAAACTTTCAGCTTGGAGTTCATGCAATGTTTCCTGAATGTAAGTGATCTGTCAAGGGTCACTCCTAGATATTTTGGAGTATCACAGTGTTCTAGTTCGACCCCCGACCATGTTACCTTTAACCTACGATTTGCTTCTTTATTTCTTAGATGAAAAGCACATACTTGTGTCTTCGTAGGATTTGGTTTAAGCTGGTTCGTGCTATAATACCTTGACAAATCTTCCAGAGCGTTGGTAAGGGTGCTCTCCACTGATTCAAAGTCTTTGCTCTGTGAGACCAGAGCAAGATCATCAGCATACACGAAACTCCTGCATTTGCGTGGTATAGGCTGATCATTGGTATATATGTTAAACAATAATGGAGCTAGCACACTTCCTTGGGGTAGACCATTCTTCTGTGGCCTCCAACGGCTACGCTGACCTTGGAAGTCAACAAAGAATCTGCGGTTCTGCAGAAGAGTAGCAATGAACTTACTAAGAATAAAATTCCTGGTCAGATTGTAGAACTTGACTAGTAGCAGCTGATGGTTGACGGTGTCATACGCTGCTGACAAATCAACAAATACCACCCCTGTTACCTTACGAGCTTCAAATCCATCTTTGAACGATACACGTAGGGATTTGAAAATGTTTTCGGCTTTTCCTAAGACTAAAATATTGAATTAAAGCACAAAAATCTAATAAATCAGCAATGTCATTTTCAATCCAAAGAATAGTAAGGGCAATGTCATGTAATTCCTCGAATATGTTTTAATAATTTTTAACCATTAAAAACTTCTTTATGCGGACGCAACCGTCTTAGGTATGGTGGCGAAAATTCTCAGGACTACTTCGATAGTGGGGTACACTTCAGTTCATGTTTTTTATATTATATGTCTCATCATCTAGATAACGCCGTCATTTTCTTCTTATACACTTATCAGCCTGAACATTATGACTATCTACCTACTATAGACATAAACCCGTCCAGGTAATAGCAGCATCACCTGACGAGGAATGACTGCTAGTCAGACGCACGCACGGTGCATGTAGTATCAGTGAGAATGATATCAGTGTTCAGAATGGGGAAGGCGCGTGATCTATCTGAGTTTTACCGAAGACATACTGTGTTGGCCCGAAGGCTCGGGACGAGCATTTCGGTAACTGCACGACTTGTCGCGTGTTCGAGGAGTGCTGTGTTGAGTGTCTTCAGCAAGTGGCGAAACCAAGGTGAAACCAAGGTGAAATCACGTCCAAACGTCGAGGAGTTGGCGGCCACGCCTCATTACAGATGTCGGACTTCGTAGGACAGGCCGAGAACTGTGACGGTCCTGACATCGGACATTAATGCCTCCGCAGCCGACGACCCATGCATGTGCCAATGTTAACACCACGACATCGTCAGCTACGACTGATATGGGCACGTGGCCATCGTCACGAGATGTTGGCGTATTGACAGAGCGTTGCATGGTCTGATGAATCCCGATACCTTCTTCATCATGCCGAGGCACCATGACGGCCAATAACTACCGTACACTGATTGCAGACCATGTACACCCCTTCGTGACGACCATGTTTCCCAACGGCAGTGGCATTTAACAAGATAATGAACCATGTCACAAGGCCAGGAGTTTGATGGAGTGGTTCGAAGAACACAGTGGCGAGTTGGAATTAATGTGCTGGCCCCCCAACTCGTTAGATCTGAACCTGATCGAACAAATCTGGGATGTGATTGAATGTGGTGTCTGAGCGCATCGCCCCCTCCCCGGAACTTACGCGAATTAAGTGACTTGTGTGTGTAGATATGGTGCCTACCAAGGCCTCATTGCCTCCATGCCAAGACGCGTTTCCGCTTTTATGCGTGCCAATAGCGGACATACCGGCTGTTAGGTAGGTGGTCATAATGTTCTGCCTGATCAGTGCATACAATTCTTGTACACACTTTGATAATAAATTTGGCCGCCGCTGAAAAATTCTATCACCCTTATTTTGCACTATCCGACACCAATGTCATCTTAAGAAACAGTAACGCAATACTGGCTTGCCAGTATTGCATCACAGTTTCCTGAGATGACATTGATGTCAGATTGTGTAAAATAAGAGTGATAGAACTTTTCAGCGGCGGCCAAGTTTATTGTCAAAGTGTGTACATCAATATCAGATGTTTCACCTACTGTTAGAGGTTTTTGCTAGTCACTGCATTGCTTCAAAAGTTCACAGTCACAAATTTCCTTTAATATTTTTATATTATACATGAAACCAAATATGTAATCATGTTAAAGTGTCTCAAATCTAGCTAGGTTGGCAACTTGAGCACACATTGTCAACAAAAACATACAAATAGTTTATTTTGAAAATCTTTTCCGCATGGAATTCGAGAGCTTCATCTTCCCATTCATAATCAAATTTCGTTTTTTTACGTCTCTTTCTCATGATTATGAATTTTGTCAATATCATTTTCATCAGCTGTTTCTCTCGTTGTTACCAAGGATGATTTTAAACCATTTTACCGGTATACATATATATAGATAGATATATGAAATGTTTAAATGCGTCAATATTTGCATTTTTCATTTTGGATAATTTTTCTTATAACATTTACCTTTCTACGAATGTCATACGAGAGCAACTACAAATTCGTAGGTAGTTATTTGTTTTTCTATAGACTGACATTCACTAACCAGCTGACAATCTGTTGTATTTTCTGCTAAATCCCTCAAAGCATCATCTCTTTGTTGGTATTTAAAGTCCTTTAGCAATTCTACCCTGCATTCCCATCTAGTTTCAGGAAGTGGTTTTAGCGAAAAGGAGTTTAAATGTGCCTTTAAATTAGTCCACCTTTCTTCGTCCTCACTTGCATGTTCATCAGACGATCGTAAAATGTAAATTGTGCCATTCTAAGACATTCGTTTCATCATCCATCAGATGCTGTGACAAAGGTAGCACCCTGTTTTTTGTGTGTGTTTTGGGATAGCTGAATTTACGTACATTATGCAGAAAAAGATTACATTTATTTTATTATGTTTGAATGTTTATTTTTCATTAGCTGAATTAACGTACATTATGCAGAAAAAGATTACATTTATTTTATTATGTTTGAATGTTTATTTTTCATTACTTCTAATCTGATCTAATGTATCAGATCGTTACGGCTTGCGAATGCGGTACGTTAGGTCCCTGGTTAAAATCCCGGTCTCAGATGCAATTTTTACCTGACTTAAAATTGATCTTTATTTCTGTCAAAGCATTGATTTCTCAGTACGAAGATGCTAGGACACTGCGTGATTGGAATTCTGCGTTAAGCTGTAGGTCTCCTATTCCTGGTAGGATTACCAGTGTAAAATAAGTGGATCTATAAATGTGCATTGCACAGCTGGACAGGAACTCTGTGGCTAGGTCTTTGAGACAGCAAAACATATAATGATCTCATTCTTAACTAGCAAAAACTATCGAGTGAATCAAAGTAATCTCAAACAAAACAAACACATCAAGTGCGAAGTGATTGAAGATTGAGATTTTATTGCAACTGCGTTCAGAAACGCGAGAATCTTTCAATACAGTACAGCATGAGAAAGACTTTTAATGGTGGTTTGTCAAGACTGCATTTAGATACTATTTGTGAAAGTAAAAGATCAACCATTGAGGTGATAACGTGAGTCAGATTAAAAATATATATATATATATTTTAATGTACTATATTATAAAATACGCCTACGCAAACTAAAGAACAATTCTCTATAAGAGAGTATGATTGGCAACTCTGGATGTGACCCCAACTCACTTTTTGGAAAACAACGAAAAGAAAACGTTGAAGGAGACTGAAGACAGCAGGAACACGTCCGTCACACGGCCGAGCTGTCAACACGGGAAGGGCGAGCCTCCACTCGGCCGACTGCGGTGCGGTGACGGTGCGGAACAGTACCGGTCAAGTGTGACTGGGTCTTACAGCGTAATGTGACAAAAAGTTGAACGAAATGAAACACGAGGATTGCCCAAGCGTAAATCGTAAACACTATGAAAGTACCAAAACTGAGCGTTCAAGTGGGTTTTCTAACATGCGAGGCGCGAGTTTCAAATAGTAATGAATTTTTCGACTGGTTTTACAGTTAAATTACAACTGATATTACTCATTGATAAATTATTTAAATTTGATACCGTTATTCTCACTTTTTATACGAAAATTACAATGAACAAATTAATTTTTTTTTTAATTACCTACTTAGGGACCGTGCACAAACTACGTGGCTCGGTCCAGGGGGAGGAGGGGTTGACTGGAAGGCTACGCTGGGCTACGAGTGGGAGGGGGGGGGGTTTCCGAGCCAGGCCACTTAGCTTTCCTTCCATAACATTTTCCACAGTTAAAATGAGGAGCAGAACACACAACAGCTTGTGAAAATTTATTTCCCTAAGATAATAATCTCCGTATGTAATTTACAATAGTCTGACAAGAGAAAACCGTACAAAATGTCTTCTGGAATCAAAAAGGAAAAAAAACTACGAGCTACGGTGTGGGAAGGGGGGTGGGGGGGTAGAGGCAAAAGCCACGTAGGACTACGTGAGGGGTGGGGAGGGGGTGTTCACAGGAGGCCAAATTGGAGCTACGTGGTTTATGCACGCTCCCTTACTAATATATACTTACTATCAATTAATCAACTTTATTTTATTGTTATCACTAATAGCTAAGGATAAAATTTATTTTTTTAATTATAAACTTTTTTCAACTCGGGTTGTGCGCGAGGTCGCGGGCGATTGCCCTGTTCGCCACCCCCTAAGGCCGCCTCTGGTCTTATGAGTTCTCGTCACGGATATGTTAATGTTAACAATATATTTGTAGAGGTGTGGTGGCTCATTGGTTAAAGAGTATGACTAGGGAACCAAAGGTCCCCGGTTCGAATCCCTGTCTCAGTGGGGATTTCCATAGACCCTTAACCTGACTTTCACCTCTGGCATAGTTTGCAGTGTTATGTGAAGTACGCCAAAAAAACGCTTCCGTGGATCGGATTCCACGTTAAACTGTAGGTCTCCTGTACATGGTAGGACTACTGGTTTAGGTTAAGACGGCTACGACAGGGCCGAAAATCGCAGACAATAGAAACTCATTCACCGGGTGAGAGCGCAGAATTCCGCGGTCGTTGCCGATGTTATCTTGGCTGTCCGGGTTGAACCGCGTCAATTTATCGAAACCTAATGTTCTTCAGAGGACTGTCAAGGAATCGCTGATACAGAGAGCGCGCTCACCGTTCGGAGTGACGTCACTCAAGTTGCCGCCGCCAGCGTGGCCGGCCCGATTGGGGCTTGCGTCCCGCGCTTTCCTAATCAGGCATGACGATATTTGGTCAAGTTGTAGCCCGCCGTCCGGGTTCATATTAACTGGGCTCTTTTTAATTTCCAGCACTTCTCTGATATGCCTGGGCCACCATCTGCTTTCATGAAACAGCACACTAGTGTCACTGAATAACATTGCGTGCCCACTGTCGGCCGAATGTTGTGCTACAGCTGATTTGCTGACGTCATTATTTTTAAGATGTCTTATGTGTTCACACAGCCTTTCCCTGACCGTCGGTGCAGTCTCGCCGGTATACACTTGGCCACAGCTACAGGGTATCCGGTACACGCCAGCTGTCTGCAATTTCTCCCACCTGTCTTTAACCTTTATGAGCACATCAGAAATCTTCCACGGCGCTCTGTATATCGGACGGATATTTTTCTTCTTATACGTGTTGCGCGTATGATATTCATAGTTTTAAGTTTTCACTTCTGTTAGCAGTCCCCAATAACTGCCAATTGCTCTTTTACTAGCGTCTCGACTGGGTTGAAGAAAGCCTCTCTCTCCTCCCATGTCCGCATATCTGTTACATTGAACGTCTCCAGTTATCTGCTTCATATATTCTAATCTTTGTCTTCCTCTGATGTTCTAGTTCGAGGGTTGGCTCATTGTATTGGTGTTATTCTTCTCTTGATATCGTCCGTGATTCAGCCAACAGTTGTATTGTTTTTTTTTCAGTTTTTTGTTCTGACTTGACGCCTCGTTGACATCGAGGTTATGAGAGGCAGGAAAAGACTGGGGGAGGGGACCGGGAAGGAATTCGGCCATGGCATTCTGAGGGATACATCCCGGAATTTTCCTGGAGTTATTTGGGAAAAACAATGAAAACGCAAATCAGGATGACCGGCTGGGGATTCAAACAGACGTCCTCCCGAATGCGAGGCCAGAGCGTTACCATTAATTCACCACGCTCGGTTCGTCAGTTGTTATTCTATTTCCTGCTCCTTGGTACACATGAACACGTTTGTGTATTTCGTGTATTGTTAGTGTTATGATCTGCGTTATATTTAATTAAAGTGTCACGAATTGATTTATTTATGACTCAAGTTCTTCTCCGACCTGTATTCTGTAAATGGCAATCAAATACGTGCAATATAACCACTCTTAGCTGTTATTAGCACAATGCTGTTAGGAAATGACAGCATACTGATTTTTCCCTTTCAACTCAATACTGCCGCATTGGCTTCAGTTTTTAATTTAATTTTTCCAGTTGATTCTTTCGTTCAGAAATGACGAATTGGTTAACGTGATAATTTCTACTGACAAGAATTTCATCTGCTTGTTTCTAATTCTGATACTCATTTTGTCTGCTCCATGGTCGGTGGGCGTTTAAGATTCCGAACTGACATTCAGGCAGTTGCATGTTCGGTGCTCCGTTTGGCCAATTCATGTTTAGGTTGGATGTAGTCTTCTCGGGAGACTAGCCGAGTAAACAAGGTGTTTCCACACGATATTTCGGCGATCTCAGGCTCCGTCGCCATCTTCACCAGAAGACTACATCCATTCTCAACGCCGAGAAAGACTTCGTTCCCATGTTTAGGTTGTCGATTTGGTTTCACTTCGTTTGTCCCGACTCCAATGATACAGTTATTGAAGAATTAATTAAAAAAAAATAGAAACTTACCGTTGATGGGTTTGCCAGGATTTATGTCATACTGGTAGTCTTAAGATTTTTTTTTAACTGCTTAACGTCTCTTAACAGCGAGGTCTTTAGAGACGGGAAAGGATAGGGGGCAAGGAATAGGAAGGAATTCGGCCATGGTCTTTTGAAGGAAGCATCCCGGCATTTGCCTGGAGTGATTTGGGAAACCATGGAAATCCCAAATCTGGATGTCCGGGCGGGGATTCGAACCACCGTCCTCCCGAATGCGAGGCTAGTCGTCGTAAGACTGTCTAGAGAGTGATGTTTAACAGATATTAGAGAAAGTAGTGTTTCATTGGCCATCGGCAGTGTAGCCAACAATGTTTGAGATAGAGAATGTTTAGCCACCGTTGTAGATCAGGGTGAATATGTGTTTCGGCCGATCAAAGAGGAATGAAGTTAACTATTGTGAGCCTACTCTGTGCATATTGTTCAGAGTTGCTTAGCAGTTTGGACGGAATATGTTTTTAATATGTACCTAAATCTTGATCCGCGTGTAAAAAGTATTACTCTACAGATGATTCATGAGAAAATCGACCAATATTTCGTGTCAAAACATAATCGATAAATCTCACTTTACGCGGAAATCCGTCCGCGCAAAGCGCTGCTGGATGTCCGTCATTCCTGTTTAGTTTCGGCGCGTAGTTGTTTGCGATGCGCTTAACCTTTGTGCGTGGTTGGTGAGCGTGGCGCGGCATCCCGTGAGCCGACACTCTGTGAGTCGATATCCTGTTACACAGGGGCGATACGTTACACGTAGACAAGCTACTGATAAAACGAACTTGTTCTTTAACTGTATACATTTGCTTGGGATAAGCATGCATGTTTTTAAGATGTTGAGACACTCCAGTACACATGTCTTTCACTAGCAGGCACAAGCAGGAAAACATCTGCACAAAACTGAACAAAATAATTTTATTGCTTGCAATACAGTTAATCCAAACTATGAATGCGAGATGAAGATATTGAAGGCTGTGGGAATCATTTATTCATGCTACCGCATCAAAGACATGAGCTACTATCTAAAGTCGAAAGGGCTGTAAAAACTAAAAATACACATTAGCCAAATGCTATTCCTGCTAAAGTGGCTCGCTAATTTCTTCGAATTGTATTTTTTTCCACTACATAGTGATCGACAGACCCAAGCTTTTAACCATAGATTTTTATACTTTCTACAGTAATCGTCGCGTCGTTCATGTTTCCTATCAAATCTCAATATGCATTATTTCTTGTTTTTGTATAGTGTTGACTGCGGACTCCAAAGCTTTTGGTAGCTTTGATAAAGTTTTACAAACTTTAATGTTTTTTCACCTCCACAGTGAGACATTTGGCGCGGACTCGTACACGCACGCTTGCCACGGTTGACTGATTGATACTAACATTATCATTAGCAATCACGTTCACAGCTGCTTACGACCACTGCCTCAGGTAGCACGCTCAAAACTCGACCATCGTTCGATTTGTCAGCAATCATATTTTCGACAAACATGCTACTAGGTAGGTAGCAGTTGCTCTATAATAGTATATTTTTCGTCATATATAGTAGCACGTCTTTCTGTTCCTTTGGAAAGGTAACTTTTAAAACACCGCGCAAATCCGAGTTGGGGCTTGTGGTAGGTAGGACGACGGTTGTTTGTTTCAAAGACACATTTTTAGCTTAGCACCAACTAAGTTGCCTAGTCTTCAAAAAAGCGTTAGAAATAGGGCCGGATAATAACATGGATAGTAGGGACATTGATTTTTTATTTTTGTCTGTCCGGATGTAATTTACTTATTGATTTTAACTAACTTCTCGATGTGCTAGAGACTTGAAATTTTTACCATAGCTCAAAACTGGATGACAATGCATGAAAATGTGAAAAAAATTGGAGAAGTTGTGCGGAAAATTTGAAAATTCGAGTAAAACTGAAAGTACTCTTTTCTATGGACTGATTTAGCTATTTTTTTTAATGTTCGTAATAGATGGAAAAAGTTTTTTGTTAATAAAAATTGCCCGGAAAATTTTAAAATTCGGAGGAAACTAAAAATATATTTTTCTGTGTACCGATTTGGTTAATTTGTCTTAAATATTCGTAATAGTCCGAATAAGGTTTATAGTTAAGGAAAAATTGGAAACGTTGCCCGGAAAATTTGAAAATTCGGAGAAAACTGAAAGTCTTTTTTTCTTTGTACCAATTTGGATAATTTTTTTAAATGATCTTAACAGTCCGAATAAGGTTATTAAAAAAAGAAAAAATGGAAAAGTTGTCTGGAAAATTTTAAAATTCGGGAAAAACTAAAAGTACTCTTTTCCATGACTGATCTGATTATTTTTTTAAATGTTCGTAATAGTCGGAATAAGGTTTTTAGTTAGTAAAAATTTAGAAAATTTGTACCGGAAAATTGGAAAATTTCGAGGAAACTGAAAATATTTTTTCTGTGTACAGATTTGGCTAATTTTTTTAAATGTTCGTTATATTCCGAATAAGGTTTTTAAGGAAAGAAAAATTTCACAAGTTGCCTGGAAATTTCGGGAAAAACTAACACGCTTTGAGCTTTGCCTGTCCAGCAACAAACAGTCGTCGCGTTGCCGCAGCGTGATCCAAAGAGTATAGAGAACAGTCAGCTGTTTTATTTTGATTTCTCTATCTATGTAGTATTAAAATTAAAGAAAACCACTGAATTAACGGTGCAGTTGTAGGATCAGTTGTTACGATATTATTTAGTGTTCAGTTAATTTTTATTTCTCCTAGTCTCAAACCGATTGCTAACTCTAGTCAGCCTTCCTGATGGAAAAGTCTGGTATCCCGGCCCAACACCGTTATATGCCCGGAAGAAGAGATGAAGGTAGACAACACATAGACGGCGCTAGCAACAGGCCAACTAGCGCCACCGCATAGCAGGGTTTCCGATGTGGCCAATCAGAAGCAACTTGCCTAGTATAAATACAGCCGCGCGGTCCCACTTAGGAAAGTGCTGTGTGCACTTCTACTTGATTTCGCTTCCGTCTCTCAGTGCATCGCATATTGGACTCGGATCAGTGCGCGTCTCGGTCTACGTTCGGTTTCTTCCTTGAACTACGCGCAGCTCATCTTGGACTTTGCTTCGGTTCTCGCTTGATCGTCTCCGGGCGACCGCCCGTCCGCCGTGTTGACATTTCAGCCGCCGTGCGGACACAGCAAAAAGTTTCTCTTATGGTAAAGGAGACAGCCATTCAACGCAAGCGACGCTTCGAAAAGCAGAAGCAAAAGCGAATTGCAATGCTTGAACAGGCATTGGAAGCAGATCGGTCTGCAAGATTAGGCAAACGTCGGAAGCGAACAACAGAACCTCATGAACATCATCGTAATGTCGAACGCACTAATGGTAAGGACCGTAAGGCTCACGAAAGATCCGTCGAGAACTCGTTCACACACTCTTCTCGACTTGCTAGTGACACACAACGACATGCCGAAACAAGAGCGAATGAAACACTTAATCAGCTTATCTCTCGACTGGAATCTAGTCGATTTAGATTCTCGGGATCAAAAACTAGAGAGAAGTAGGGAACGTGAAGCAAAATTACGAAGTCGACGTGAGGCTTATACTCACCTGTTAACTCAAGACTCGGACCTTCAATCAACTATAAACACTTTTTGCGACAAGTGTTGTGATATATGCAAAAAAAAAAAAAAAAAAATCGGGTACTAAATTATCGTTTGACTTTGCCAAAACCATACTTGCCACCGCAACTTGTCGCTAAAAATGATTTACTTGTTTGTCATCGATACAATATACATTTGAATAGCCTCATGCTCCATCTAAGGCGTATCAGAATAACTTGCTTCCAGGTGATATATCTGGTGAAATTGCAGCATTAATTGAACCAGAACAACGTTTACTTCAGCGCATCATTCCGTATGTCAAAGTGATCAAATTTCCAGGTAGATATGGTAAATATGGCTTCAAAGGACATGAAACATTATTTTCTCTCGATATTTGTGAAGTAAGTGAAAAGCTGCCTGAAATTCTTCCTCGATCGAGTACAGATGTAGGAATGGTTGTAGTAACTGAAACTCTGAATAACTTAAATTTTTGAATAAATAACAACATATCGCCGGATCTTGTCTACACAGCGCTTGATTGGTTAATTGCAAATAACCCACTCTACAAGGACGTACAAGTAAATCGATTTGCTCGATTAAATACGCAGGAACAACGCGAAGAATCTGATGACCAAGCTACTGATGCTCCAACTGGCAGTGCCTATATGGAAATTAGTCATTTATCGCGAATCATACGTACTTCCTGGAATCAAAATAATGAAATATTCACGTCAGGACTTTCTGGATATCAATGCTTTGCCATGGTTAATTCTTTCTGTCATTCTTCCACCGAGCCAATGGGATAGAAATGTTTTAAATCGGAACATGATCGAAGGCGATAGATATTACGAACGGATTGACAGGGAAACTAAAAATCAACCAGCTGCTTTTCCAATTGATAAATAATCGCGGCTACTCAGAGATCAGAAATCTTGATGTTGTAAGACATGATATTCTTATGTTCGACAATATCATTGCTGTTGAATGTAATGATTTAGATGGTGCCTTTAAGGCAGTTTATGCGACAGGGAAAACGATGGAGTTAATTTTCTAAATATTCGTGCTTCGATAGACTTATTGTTCGTCGAACATAATGTTCCTATTTTGATAGTTGCCGATAGTGTATATGGTCTCATTCATTATGATGACAAATTTTATTTCACCGATTCTCATTCATGGAAAAAAAAATTGGAGCTCAAAATGGAAAATGTGTATCATTGAATGCGACACTCTTGACCAGATTCTTCGTATTATCCGCGAACTACACTTTCCAATGCAGGTACACAATTTTCAATTAATGCAATCAATGTTATCGTAAAATAATGAGTTTACCAATGCAACAATATTCAGAACCACATCCATTATACATGTCAATGGAGGTTCTACTGAACAAAATGATCTAGAACCAGAGCTAGTAAATGTATCCTGAGCAAACATGTGTAGTGGCACCAATTGATCAGGAGCAGCCAGATGTTAATTACGAATTTAAAGAAAGTAGAAACATTAACGAAATTTTTCGCAAAACTAAGGACAATATTGTGAAAGGAAATCGGGAGTTGAAAGCAAAGGAATTTTCATGGTTCTGTCTCTTCCCCTATGGCAAAAATGGCTTGAACGAAAAGCGCTCGGTCAAAATTACTCCAATGGATTACTTTCAGTAGCGAATTCTAGGTTCGGATACTCGTTTTCAAAGGAAAGATTGTTTATTTTATTCGCTATCGATGTTTGAATATCATACAGTACAATCAATCCATGTGGCAGAGCTGTACGTGGACAACACGGTATTGTTGAACATCTTCATTGATATTTAAAGAATCTCAGAGGATCTGCATCGTATTGGCGAAAAGCTCATAATGAATTAATTGCATGTATTCGTTGTCTTGGTCCTTCAACTTGGTTTCTTACTTTTAGCTGTAATGATTTGAACTGGACTGACAAGCGCAAAGCTTTATTCATTGCAGATGGCAGACTCGATGAAGATCCTAGCCAATTAAATGTCGATGAAGAGCAACGTTTGATTGAATCGTATCCTGTTGTGTTGAGCCGACATTTTTCACGTCGGGTTGATGCTTCCATAAAACAGATTAAACGTAATGATGATGTTTTTGGTGAAAAACTCATTGATTTCTGGCATCGAATTGGTTTCAGAACCGTGGAAGACCACATATTTATCTTGTTACATGGATTGAAAATGCTCCATCTCTTGAAACTCAAGAAGGACTTGCGTACATCTACCAAGTGATCTCTTACCAAGCGAAGAGGATCAAGATTTAAGAACACTCGTCAAACTGAACCAAATTCATCGCCAAACGCATACATGTTATAAGAATAACTCTGATAAATGTCGATTTGCTTTTCCTTGTGACCCATGTCAACAAACTCGTATTGCACCACCACGTTCAAACGAATTTATTCGAATGGAGGAAGATTTTACAATTAAAAAAAAATGCTTCACTCGAATCTTAATATAGAACAAGGACTTGTAAATGGCTCAGTGGGGATTATAACTGAAATTATTAGGCCGTTGTTTCGCCGTGATTAGATCTACGATACTGACATTCCATCTGTACGTATCGACTTTGGCATAGATGGAATTCATTTAATCAAGCCAAAATCATTGCATTTTTCGGCACTTCGAAACTATGGAACAATTGAGCGAACACAACTTCCGCTAATACTATTCTGCGCTTGCACAGTCCATAAAATGCAAGGATGTACAGTGGACCATGCTGTTGTCTACCTCGGTCCTGCACTACTTGCTTAAGGACAGGCGTATGTCGCACTAAGCTGTATCAGAGTTTTTTGATGAATTAAGAATATTCGAGCTCGAATGCTCGAAACTCACTGGCAAGAAACCTTGCAATGAAGGAGATGAACCGAATGCGACATTTAAGATTTCCACCATCATGAATGGAGTCATATATTTAAAATTTTGACAAAACGGATCTGACATTAATTTTGTAATATTTAAATAAAGGTTTAATTAAAAAAAAATATTTCGCCTGCTTCGTTATTTTATTTCCCGATAATAATAATAGAATAGTTTGATTTTGAACATACTGCTTGCAGCAACGGTAAATAGTTGAACAGATGTACAGTACAGCCAACCAGTTGCATCGATAATTCTAATAGTCTTTACCGGTTTCGACCAACATAAGCTGGTCTTCTTCAGAAGCACCTACTATCATGCTATAAAAGAGAGTAAAAACTCTTGTCATTTTCAAGGTATAATCCCTTATGTCATATTAAAATCAAGATAAAAAACCCATCAAAATACAATATTTATCGTACCTAGTGGGCGGAGATGAACATGTGCTTGGTACCAAGCACACTGCGTCAACTGACTAATCTGTTGTAAACATTCTACTAGGAAGACTTTATAGGAGGCGCTACATGCGGGCGCATTCACGCAAACAAGGATCGATTTCGTGAACTTAACTATCGACAATTAGAATAAGATTTAAAATCGAATACATTGTGTTAGACTTGGTAACAAGTACATGTTTTACATAACTATATAATATTTTTATATCGCTTAAATGTAACAACAAGCCATTTTTTTATAGGTTTTCTGAGGAGAATAACATCGATTACTTGTTAATAAGTATAGGTCTGAAGCCTTCAAAGAATCGTCTGTTCGCGAGTTGCAACTGATCGTTTAACATATTATTGTCATTTTTTTCTAAATGTTTAAAAATTTCTAGTTCTTCAAATAAGTCCATTTTACGTCCTTTGACCTCTTTATGCAAAATTATGGTGTCTTTCAAAGCTCTGGGGACATGGTTTGTCTTGTGTAAGTGTTCAGCAAATGTAGAGTTACGTATGTTGTTGCCATTCTTACTTAATAAATGCTCTTTATATCTTGTTTTAACTGCTCTGCCTGTTTGACCTATATAATATTTGGAACAATTATTGCAACTAATTTTATAGATTCCAGACTTAGAGAATGGGTCGTCAACTGTCTTGAGATTGTGTATGAGGTTTTTCTTTAAAGAATTGCTCGCGGCAAATGTTATTTTGCAGTCATATTTCTTCTCTAGTAAGCGCTTTATTCTATATGATACGATCCCTAAAAAGGGGATCGAAATGAACTTACTGTGTTCTTCTTTACTAAGGAGGGATCTATTTGTTTGTAATGTAGAGCAATTTTTCATAGTTTTTTTTACTAACAAAAGCATCTACTAAATGTGGATCGTATCCATTATTAACCGCAATTGTTTTTATTATATTTATTTCTTTTAGTAGGTCGTGATGCGACAGAGGAGTTGTCAGTGCTCGATTAATAGCGGAACGGAAAAATGCTACTTTATGGGATTGTGGATGATTTGAATCAGCAGGGATGATATTATCTGAAAACGTGGGTTTACGATATA
Organism: Vandiemenella viatica; assembly: GCA_031002005.1. Lineage (NCBI taxonomy): Eukaryota > Metazoa > Arthropoda > Insecta > Orthoptera > Morabidae > Vandiemenella > Vandiemenella viatica. Next base: position 18,743,261 of record JARYHS010009186.1, on the reverse strand, counting down.
TGTCGAAGTTAATGTAGCTGTCTGCTATTGACAATTTAAGGTCAAGGAAATTCAGCTCAGATTTTTTATTTTGGACTTCTTTAGTGAACCGAAACGTTTCATGAAATCTGTTGAATGTGTCGTATAACATTTCTAATTCATGATCATCGCCATCGAATATGATAATTATGTCATCAACATATCGAGCATAAAATCTTATATTATTAAGTAATTCTGAATGGGAATTAAAAAAATTAATTTCCAATGCATTGATAAAAATATCTGCTAGGATACCAGCTAGGGGGTTACCCATTGCTAAGCCGCGTGACTGCATATAAAATTTCTCGTTAAAGGTAAAGTAGTTGTATCTTAGTACCGTATGTAAAAATTTATTAGTTCTACTCATTGTTCATCGGTCAATTTCTTGTGTTTTATCAAGTTTTCTTCGACGATCTTTATGGTTGAATCAATGGGTACATTTGTGTATAAGCTTATTATATCGAATGAGATTAGTCTACTCGATGGTGTGCATTTGATGGATTTTATATTATTAACTAACTCAGCGCTATTTTTAACCGAGTAGTTGTTTTCAAATACAAAACATTCTTTAATTTTACGGTGGAGGCATTTGGCAAGTAAATGGTGCGCACTTCCTATTCCATTGACTATGGGGCGAATTGGATGATCTTTTTTATGTATTTTGAATTGACTTCGTAGAACAGGGGGTTTCGGGTTCATATTAATGAGCCATTTCTTCTGAAATTTCCTGAACAAGTGTTCTGCGTTGGCCAAGCTTTCCCGAATTTCTTTTTGTAGGTCTGCGGTGGGATCGTGACTTATCTCTACGATGTTATTTTCCTCAAAAATTTTACAGTTTTGTTTACATATTCATCTGTATACGCGACAATTATTGTATTACCTTTATCGGCTTTGGTTATTAAAGCTTTGTTTCGCTTAGTTTACGATTGATAGTTCTAACTACTTTCTGCTCTTTATAATAAACATTCGATTGTAAAGCAATTTCTTTTTCCATGATGTTATTACATTCGTGTGCTATTTTGACTTGTTTGACTCTATCTAAAATACTTGATTCAATACCAATTTTAAGATCTACTATAAAATTATTAATAACTTTTGGATCGGTAAGCTTTGAAGTTACATTATATTTAAGCCCTTTGTTTAAAATTAGGTTTTCTTCTTGTGTGAAGATGATGTCTGTTTTGTTAATTATTCTGTCAAAGAAAAGCGGTTTACTACTATTATTTACCGTTTTATTATTATTACAAACTGGTCTCATGCTTTTAAGATTAGCTAATATCTTCACATGCCTGTCTGACATTTCACATTTCTGATTGTACAGCCAATCGTTAATATTATTCCATACTACGTCAATGTGATAATTAAAATGTTCTTTAAAAAAACTTTAGTTAAAAACATATATAAACAGTACGCTTCAGTATTTAGAGAGTCTTTTTTCTTATATAGTTCTCTATTTCTATCTGAAACTATTTGTTGCACTAGTTTCTTCTTGATGGTAGGGGATTTATTGCACTCCTTTATGTTGATGTATGCTTTCACATAGTTCGGCATTAAATCAAATTTTAAACACTGTTTGTTGAAGTTGATGGCCATACCTGTTTTCACAATTTTTAATTTGATGTCCTTGTATTTATTTGCAGTTTTTGTTACCTCGGCAGGCATGAATTTTATGATTTTGAACATACTGCTTGCAGCAACGGTAAATAGTTGAACAGATGTACAGTACAGCCAGATTTGAGAATTACAGACCAATATCACTTCTACCAGCATTTTCAAAAATCTTTGAAAAAGCAATGTACAGAAGGGTGTATGCACATCTACAAAAGAATGACCTACTCAGTAAAGTACAGTTTGGTTTTAGACAAGGCGTTTCAACAGATTCAGCAATTTTTGCTTTTGTAAACAACATACTGGAATCAATGCATAAAAAACTAAATTCCCTAGGTATATTCTGTGATCTTGCTAAGGCTTTTGACTGTGTTGATCATGATATTCTACTAGGTAAATTAGATCACTATGGAGTTAGTGGTAAGCCAGGACTTTGGTTTAAATCATACCTGGAAAATAGAAAGCAATGTGTATCACTGAAAGATGCTAATACAGGAGATGTTATAAACTCAGAATGGGGTATAGTTAAATGTGGTGTGCCTCAGGGTTCAATTCTTGGCCCTCTGCTGTTCTTAATCTATATAAATGATCTTCCACATATACTAGGTGATAATGAACACATAGTGCTCTTTGCAGATGATACTAGCATATCGTTGAAAGATCCATCAGCACAAAACCTCGAAAACATAGCAAATGATGCTATAAAGAAAATTAACAGGTGGTTTAATGCCAACAAACTAATACTTAATGTAGAAAAGACACAGTTACTTCAGTTTGTTACAAAAAATAAAACAAAGGACAGCTATAATGTGATATCAGAAGGGAAAACAATCCATGAAAGCAGTTTCACAAGATTCCTGGGTGTATATATAGATAACAAATTGAACTGGAAACAACATATTCAACAACTTCTTAAAAAACTGAATTCTGCAACATTCTCAGTGAGGGTAATATCTAGAATAGCTAATATAGAAACCAGAAAGTTAGTATATTTTGCATATTTTCATTCCCTGCTCACTTATGGCATCTCATTTTGGGGAAACTCGTCACAAGCACAAAGGGTATTTAAATTACAAAAGCGTGCTATAAGAACTATTTGTGGAGCAAACCCATGGACGTCGTGCAGAAATCTGTTTAAAAACCTGGGTGTTCTAACCATGCCAGCACAGTATGTATACTCTGTATTATCATTTGTAGTGGAAAATCCTGAACATTTCAATCTTAATGCTGACATACATAGCCATAATACTAGGAATAAATATAATATTCACAAGGATTACAAATCACTGTCAATTGTACAGAAAGGGTTAACATTTACTGGAGCTTCCTTATTCAATGTCTTACCAACAGAAATTAAATGTTACGTACAAAAACCCAACTACTTTAAGTCCAAACTGAAAGAGTTTCTGCTTCAGAACCCATTTTACTCTGTGAAAGAATTTTCTTCTTGGAATTTGGTAACTAGGAATGACTGATAAAATAGTATATATGGTGTATGGAAGGGGGAAGGTGACAGAGTTGTCCACAATTACTAAAATGATATATGGTTTTTCTTTCTGTTGAAACTTTTGAGAATTTAAGTAATTATTGTGTTTACAAAATTCCACTCATATATAGTAACTAACATGGGATAGCATGCATTCAAAAACTGCTGTGAAAAATTATCATACTAACAGGTTGTTAAGTAATTGACTGCTTATGAGTTGTTGGTAATATAATTGATATTGTTAATAAGTGTGTGTACTGTTCCACATAAATAGCAACTAACATGATATAATATGTAGTCGCAAATTACAGTGAAACTTATCATGGTTACTGGTTGTAAGAAAATAACTGATTATTAGATGCTGGTAACAAGTGTATACACTGTTCCACATAATAAGTATTAATTAACTCGGGATTGTATTTGTAGATAACAGGAGATATTGGTTATACTAATGGGTTGTAGCTAACTTGTTGTCAATATAATAACATTATCAATTATATAGTAATATTGACATTACAAATAAGTGTATGTACTGTTCCACATCCCCGAGATTATTCTCACATGGGATCAAAGTGAACATATCTATCTATCTATCTATCTATCTATCTAGCCAACCAGTTGCATCGATAATTCTAATAGTCTTTACCGGTTTCGACCAACATAAGCTGGTCTTCTTCAGAAGCACCTACTATCATGCTATAAAAGAGAGTAAAAACTCTTGTCATTTTCAAGGTATAATCCCTTATGTCATATTAAAATCAAGATAAAAAAACCCATCAAAATACAATATTTATCGTACCTAGTGGGCGGAGATGAACATGTGCTTGGTACAAGCACACTGCGTCAACTGACTAATCTGTTGTAAACATTCTACTAGGAAGACTTTATAGGAGGCGCTACATGCGGGCGCATTCACGCAAACAAGGATCGATTTCGTGAACTTAACTATCGACAATTAGAATAAGATTTAAAATCGAATACATTGTGTTAGACTTGGTAACAAGTACATGTTTTACATAACTATATAATATTTTATATCGCTTAAATGTAACAACAAGCCATTTTTTATAGGTTTTCTGAGGAGAATAACATCGATTACTTGTTAATAAGTATAGGTCTGAAGCCTTCAAAGAATCGTCTGTTCGCGAGTTGCAACTGATCGTTTAACATATTATTGTCATTTTTTTCTAAATGTTTAAAAATTTCTAGTTCTTCAAATAAGTCCATTTTACGTCCTTTGACCTCTTTATGCAAAATTATGGTGTCTTTTAAAGCTCTGGGGACATGGTTTGTCTGTGTAAGTGTTCAGCAAATGTAGAGTTACGTATGTTGTTGCCATTCTTACTTAATAAATGCTCTTTATATCTTGTTTTAACTGCTCTGCCTGTTTGACCTATATAATATTTAGAACAATTATTGCAACTAATTTTATAGATTCCAGACTTAGAGAATGGGTCGTCAACTGTCTTGAGATTGTGTATGAGGTTTTTCTTTAAAGAATTGCTCGCGGCAAATGTTATTTTGCAGTCATATTTCTTCTCTAGTAAGCGCTTTATTCCATATGATACGATCCCTAAAAAGGGGATCGAAATGAACTTACTTGTGTTCTTCTTTACTAAGGAGGGATCTATTTGTTTGTAATGTAGAGCAATTTTTCATAGTTTTTTACTAACAAAAGCATCTACTAAATGTGGATCGTATCCATTATTAACCGCAATTGTTTTTATTATATTTATTTCTTTTAGTAGGTCGTTATGCGACAGAGGAGTTGTCAGTGCTCGATTAATAGCGGAACGGAAAAATGCTACTTTATGGGATTGTGGATGATTTGAATCAGCAGGGATGATATTATCTGAAAACGTGGGTTTACGATATATGTCGAAGTTAATGTAGCTGTCTGCTATTGACAATTTAAGGTCAAGGAAATTCAGCTCAGATTTTTTATTTTGGACTTCTTTAGTGAACCGAAACGTTTCATGAAATCTGTTGAATGTGTCGTATAACATTTCTAATTCATGATCATCGCCATCGAATATGATAATTATGTCATCAACATATCGAGCATAAAATCTTATATCATTAAGTAATTCTGAATGGGAATTAAAAATTAATTTCCAATGCATTGATAAAAATATCTGCTAGGATACCAGCTAGGGGGTTACCCATTGCTAAGCCGCGTGACTGCATATAAAATTTCTCGTTAAAGGTAAAGTAGTTGTATCTTAGTACCGTATGTAAAAATTTATTAGTTCTACTCTTTGTTCATCGGTCAATTTCTTGTGTTTTATCAAGTTTTCTTCGACGATCTTTATGGTTGAATCAATGGGTACATTTGTGTATAAGCTTATTATATCGAATGAGATTAGTCTACTCGATGGTGTGCATCTGATTCAAATCATCCACAATCCCATAAAGTAGCATTTTTCCGTTTCCGCTATTAATCGGGCACTGACAACTCCTCTGTCGCATCACGACCTACTAAAAGAAATAAATATGATAAAAACAATTGCGGTTAATAATGGATACGATCCACATTTAGTAGATGCTTTTGTTAGTAAAAAAACTATGAAAAATTGCTCTACATTACAAACAAATAGATCCCTCCTTAGTAAAGAAGAACACAGTAAGTTCATTTCGATCCCCTTTTTAGGGATCGTATCATATGGAATAAAGCGCTTACTAGAGAAGAAATATGACTGCAAAATAACATTTGCCGCGAGCAATTCTTTAAAGAAAAACCTCATACACAATCTCAAGACAGTTGACGACCCATTCTCTAAGTCTGGAATCTATAAAATTAGTTGCAATAATTGTTCCAAATATTATATAGGTCAAACAGGCAGAGCAGTTAAAACAAGATATAAAGAGCATTTATTAAGTAAGAATGGCAACAACATACGTAACTCTACATTTGCTGAACACTTACACAAGACAAACCATGTCCCCAGAGCTTTAAAAGACACCATAATTTTGCATAAAGAGGTCAAAGGACGTAAAATGGACTTATTTGAAGAACTAGAAATTTTTAAACATTTAGAAAAAAATGACAATAATATGTTAAACGATCAGTTGCAACTCGCGAACAGACGATTCTTTGAAGGCTTCAGACCTATACTTATTAACAAGTAATCGATGTTATTCTCCTCAGAAAACCTATAAAAAATGGCTTGTTGTTACATTTAAGCGATATAAAATATTATATAGTTATGTAAAACATGTACTTGTTACCAAGTCTAACACAATGTATTCGATTTTAAATCTTATTCTAATTGTCGATAGTTAAGTTCACGAAATCGATCCTTGTTTGCGTGAATGCGCCCGCATGTAGCGCCTCCTATAAAGTCTTCCTAGTAGAATGTTTACAACAGATTAGTCAGTTGACGCAGTGTGCTTGGTACAAGCACATGTTCATCTCCGCCCACTAGGTACGATAAATATTGTATTTTGATGGTTTTTTATCTTGATTTTAATATGACATAAGGGATTATACCTTGAAAATGACAAGAGTTTTTACTCTCTTTTATAGCATGATAGTAGGTGCTTCTGAAGAAGACCAGCTTATGTTGGTCGAAACCGGTAAAGACTATTAGAATTATCGATGCAACTGGTTGGCTGTACTGTACATCTGTTCAGAATAGTTTGATGTATAATTGGTATGTAGAAATAAAAAATTTCTATTTCAGATATAATCAGAAGAAATGAGACTGAAATAAATCTGAAATTGGTCGCAAGTCTCTGTGGAATTGTCATCAAAGTATTTACAATAAATTCCAAATTTTGATTCTCATAACCCTAAAAAGCATAAAATAATAATAGAATAAAAAAGTTTTTAATGTAAAATGTTTTTGTAACGGACTAAAAACTATAAAACAATTTATCTAATCTTTATGAAGGATAAAACTACATACAGATTGATAACTGCTTTTAAATTGCACTCAAAGTTATACTTCGAAATTTTGATAGCTACTAAATTACTAGTAAGGTTGATGACGAAAAACATTGGGCGCATGCAATACGTAACTATAACAAGTGTAGAGAGTAACTATCAATGAAAGAACTTACTTATCAGTTCACATTATTTGCGGTGCAATAAAATTGTCAGTAGAGCTTTTAATGCATTAATTATCTGTTGCATGCACCCTATGTTTTTCGTCATCAACCCGTGAATACTTCATATTAAAGATTATTTTTTGACACGTGTGTAGTTACGTAAATAATTTAATTCACTTGTTAACTCATTCCACGTTTTAGTAGTTGAAAGATGAGGCAAAAAATAAATGTCGAGCACTGAACATCCACATCCGGATCCGCGAAGATGACTTACGTTTCGACCCTACAAAAGACTCTCCGAAACCCTGACACTCCAGGAAATAGCTAACATTCTTAATTACCTACAGTAGTATTTACGCTGCGTTTTTTACCTGCACAAAAGCAATCTTTGTCAGTGGTTAAGCTAATGTTAAAGGCATTTAAAAATTCCATCGTAGATCGGTATTCGAAGCAGGGATCCTTGAGACGCTTTAACCACTGAGAAACATCAACAAAAAGGGATGAATCTTGATTATGAATTAGTTCTTGCATTTTGTTATTTAAGCATCGTTCGATTTTTAATGTTGATGACTTAGGTACATTTCTTAATCAATGCCTAGTTTTGTAAATTTTATATTTAGAAAATTGGAATGTAAATGGTACAACAAATTTGTTTAGTAAATTAGGACTGTTTCCTATGGGATAAGACAGAGTCTTGTTCTGGAGTGGCAACTCAGATTATTACTCCGCTTTTCCATGTGAAGCTACGAAATTCTACTCATTAATGTTGCTTGTGTTTGTATGTATGTTAGGACACTCTGTACCGAGCGTGGATGAGCGGTAACGCTCTGGCTTCGCATTTTGGAGGACGCGAGTTTGGAGCCCGTCCGCCCATCCAAATTTCGGATTTCCATAGTTTCCCCAAATCACTCCAGGCGAATGCCAGATTGCTTCTTTCAAAAGTCTACGGCAGAATTCCTTCCAGTTCTTACCCACAGTCCTTTCACGCCTGTAATTACCTCGTATAAGTAAATAAAAAAATCTCTGATTGTAAAGGATGGTGTAGATGCTGGGAGTTCTCCAGGTATCCTACTTCGCATTAAGGCGGACAGATCGGGAATGGTGAACAGCGTGGGGAACGGGAAGACCTCGATGGACATGTGACGTAATGTAATGCAGCGGACTAGATGCTGTGTTGTGTGCAGGACCTGTTGCGCGGCAGCAGGCGAGAGGAAAGACGCCGGCTTCCCGCAATTTAATATCGCGCCGGCTTTTGTGTGTGAGAGGTTGGCAGCGCTGCAATTACTTAGCTGGCGGTTGCTGGCCACGAGCGCTACATGACTCTCAGAAATACTCTGACTCGGTATCCGGTGAACCAGAGCAAACACACGATATGCACTACTGCACTTACTAAATCATCCAGTTTTGACTCGTGAATTTGAATGTAAACAGAAGCCTGTGACCGAGCGTGGTGGTGTAACGGTTAGCGTTCTGGCCTCGCATTCGGGAGGGCGGCGGTTCGAATCCCCGTCCGTGCATCCAGATTTCGGTTTTCTATGGTTTCCCAAATCACTCCAGGCAAATGCCGGGATGCTTCCTTCAAAAGGCCATGGCCGAATTCCTTCCCATTCCTTGCCCCCCCCCCCCCAATCCTTTCCCGTCTCTAAAGACCTTGCTGTTAGAGAGGCGTTCAGCAGATAAAAAAAAAGAAGCCTGTGTATCCACTCCTCTCAGTCTTCGAAGTGGACTGTAAATATTGGTGTTGTAATACCCCTTAAATTATTAATCAATCGCTGTGGCACACGACTAACGATTATTATCGGGGAAGAAAAGGTGGTGGGGGGAAGGGGGGGAAGTGTTCAAGATAAAAGGTTAAAACTGATCTCTGATCTGGTCGTAATGACCTGGTAATTTATTTATTTATTTGTCGTATGGCAAGGAACTAATACAATAATAAATACTAGGGTCGTCTCAAAAGTAAGTTACACTTTAAAAAAAAAAAAAAATAACACCCAGAATTTTTTTAAAAGGTTATATTTGTGAAACTACATATATTAGTTATTTTTCTACATAATCTCCTTGAATTTCAATACATTTTTGGTATCGTGGTAAAAGTTTTTTTAATCCAGCGTCATACCATTCTGCCGCCAAACTGGTTAGCCATGTCTGAACTTCTTCTATGAGAGTTTTTTCGTTTGCGAAGCGTCTTCCCCCAAGGTGTTGTTTCAGCTGTGGAAACAGATGATAGTCGACGGAGCGATATCAGGGGAGTATGGTGAGTGTCCGAAAACATCCCATCGAAACTCTTCAAGCAGGTCTTGAGTTTGACGAGCAGAGTGTTGACGAGCGTTGTCGTGGAACAAAAACACAGTTTTCATCAACTTTCCCCTCCTTCGGTTCTGGATCGCCCTCCTGAGTTTCTTTAACACCTCACAATAGCGTTCAGCTGTTTCGTTGTCCCACGTGGCAGGTAGTCGACCAGCAATACCCCCTTCGAATCCCAGAAGACCGTCGCCATAACCTTCCCAGCTGATTCCACAACTTTTGCCTTTTTTGGAGTTTGCTCGTCCTTCCCTTTCCACACCATGCTTTGTCTTTTGGTTTCAGGCGTCCAGTGATGGATCCAAGTTTCATCCCCGGTCACAATTCGGTCGAATAGGCCATCTCCTTCACCCTCAAAAAACTGCAGAAATTGAAGAGCAGCGTCAACTCTCTGCTCTTTGTGGTGGTCTGAAAGAAGCCGTGGAACCCACTTTGCACACACTTTGGAGAGATGCAGATCATCAGAAATGATTCTGGGAAGCGATGCACGGCTAATTTCAACATTAGGCGGGAGTTGTGAATGAATGTCGTCGAGCGTAAGGCGACGATTGGCGTCGACGACTCTTCGGACTTCTTCGACAATGTTCGGGGCCCGTGAAGTGGATGGGCGGCCGATTCGTTGTTCGTCGTGTGTTGTTGTCCTGCCTTCAATAAATGATTGGCGCCAACGAGAAACCATTGGCCTCTCATGACGTTTTCACCGTACACACTGCACAACTCAAGGTGAATTTCAGTTGCATTTTTATTTTTTGCCGTTAAAAAACGAATCACACTGCGTACTTCGCAATCGGCGGTAGGAGTAAGTGGAAGCTTCATAGTGGCTTGATCGCAACTGACAAATGAGTCATGGCGGCCTCTTAGGAATTTTACAGTGCTGCCACCACACCCGGACGAAAGTTCGCTGCGAATCCCAGACGTCTCCTGCCAACTGCGCGGATATAAAAAAATAGTGTAACTTACTTTTGAGACATGCCTCGTATATATAATGACAAGAACGTTGGTAGCGTTCACAAGCTGATGTCCAGTTCTTCTAGCCATTCTACGAAGGAACTTGTAGGTCCAAAAACATCTTCAAATGGTCCATCGTACTTCCGTAGAGGGCATTCCCTGATAATATGCTACACACTCTGGGAAGGAGCACCGCAGTCACATGCAGGAGAATCCTGAAGACCCCACTGGTCTCTATTTAGATGGAATCCTGGAAGTCCAGATGTGGGATCTTTAATATGTGGATGTTTTACAGATGCGGAGTTCCAGCTTTGTCGCCATTTTTCCGTGACATCAAAGTCAAATACATCTTGCTATACTGGATTTCAGGATTTAAGACGAGGGGGTGGTAAGTTATTTAGAACCTCGTGCATTGGGAGATTTTGTGGATGATCAGGATGGTGTAGTTTTATCCACTCACGTGTCGTTGCTTCTTGGCGTCTTATCTCTGGAGGTGGTATTTTGCTGATCAGGTGCAACCAGGGGACTGGGGTGGATTTTAGGGTGCCAGTTATTACTCTCATACACTCATTCAGGTGGACGTCGATTTTTCTAGTATGAGTAGTACGTTGCCACACTGGAGCACAGTACTCAGCAACAGGGTAAACCATGGTGAGATCAGTTGTTCTTAGTGTATTCGCATCAGCTCCCCACGAAGTACCAGCTAGCTTCTTCATGATGTAATGACCTCGTGACAGGTTTTTACCGGCTGCGCAATACGCCCCTGTAGTAGCCGACATTTAACTATCCCAGTAATGCTACCGGTTTAAAGTGGAATCTGAACTACGGAAGCGTACTTCACATTACACAGCAAGCTATGCCGCAGGTAAAGGCCGGGTTAAGGGAGCGACCATCAAATACGTGGTTCGGTCTTAAAAAAAGGGGGGGGGGGGGTTGGCTGGTAAGCTACGCTGGGCTACGTGAGGGGAGAGGGGCGGTTCCAAGCCAGGCTACTTAGCTTTTCATTCATATTATTTGTAAATAAGATACAGAACACACAACAGCATGTGAATATTTATTTACGTAATTTAACTACCTCCGTACGTAATTTATGATTGTCTGACAGGAGAAAAAACAGTACAAAATGTCTTCTGGAATGAATAGGGAAAAAAGCTACGTACTACGGGAGGGGGGGGGGGGTGTTGAAACGAAAGCCACAGCGGGCTACTTGGAGGGAGGGGGGATTCACAGAATGCCAAAATGGAGCTACGTGGTTTATGGAATCTACTTAAGAAATGCAAAAATCCCAGGCGTGACCGGGATTCGAACCGGTGACCTTTCGTTTTCCTGTCGGATGCGTTAACAGCTGAGACACTAGACCGCTCAAGGATTCGGAATTAGATGGATTGCAGCAAAATTTGTTAAATATGGAAGATATGATAACTGGCATCATTTTTATAATTTAAGAATTACGAAAGAACAGAACTAGGAAATAATGCCAACTTTAGCTCTGAATGTGTGTGGTCTGCTTATTACGTCATGATAGCGGGACCCTGTCTGCATCCGCTGCACGTCATGTCGAGCGCTGTGCAATCAACCTCCTTGCTTCCTTTCTATATATTCCACATATTTTAACATGTAAGAATCACGAGATTGTCTGCGTGAAATATGAAAGCTGTCATGCAGACAAACGTCTGGTTGGGCCGAAACCCATGTAAAAACTAAATTGGTGTTTGTGAGCTGGCTTTTTATGGAAGTCATAGTTTTATTTTGTTAAGTTACTGTTGTCAGACCCTGTAGTTTCTGGTTATAGTTGTGATGGGGCAATTGTAATTTGCGGCGTCATTTTGTCGTTCTATGTTTTGTATTAGTTGATGGGGCGAAAGCTGTGATTTTTGGTACGCCTAAGTCTTGGTGTATGGGTAGGTTTGACATGTACCGGGGATCGTCTACTATTATCCTTAGGAATTTGTTTTGTGTGCTTTGCAGCTTCTTTATATTGGAATTTTCTGCCATACTAAATAATTCATATCTGTAGAGCAGGGCAGGTCTTATTACTACAGTATATTGTCTAAGTTTAGTCTTAATGCTAAGTTTTTTCCCCTTGAGGAGGGAATACAGTTGGTAAGAGTCGAGCCGAACCTATATTACATGCGTTTTGAATGTGGCTGAGCAAGTCAATTTGCTATCAATTTTCAAGCCTAAATATTTTACCGAATTGCTCCAGGATAGGTCCACTCTGTTAAGCGAGATTTTCTGATTAGGTTTCCTCAATCTCTTTGTAAACATAATTGCCTGACTTTTTTTCTGAGTTAATGTTTATTTTCCAAAGATTGCACCATTGTGTGATTGCTTCGAGGTGCTGAGTCAGTTTACGCGCTCGACCTATATACGGTAGTATCAACCGCAAATAACCCAATTTCTCCGCCTGGTTGGTGGGATATGTCATTAGTACACACACTGTACAGGGCTGGAGCCATGACCGATCCTTGTGGTACGCCTGCTTCAATTGATTTCAACTTGCTTTCTGTTCCGTCGACTACTACGTAGAATTTTCTGTTTCTGAGGAAACTGTTTATTATTTTTGTCAATTGCCCAGGGCAGCCAAATGTATGTAATTTGTAGATTAATCCATCGTGCCAAACCCTGTCGAAAGCTTTCTTAATATCCAGCATAACAGCGCCTGTACTGTGCCTCATAGAGCACGCGTTGCAGATATGCTCAACCAGTCTGGTAGCTTGGTGGTGGTACTGTGCTGTGCACGAAAGCCGAATTGTTGAGGAATGATTATACTGTTGTCATCTAGAAATTTTTGGAGTGAGGTCATGATTATACGCTCTAGGATTTTAGCAAGGAAATTTAAGAGTGAATGGTTTTGAGGGAAGAGTTGATTTTTGTTTGGTTTTGGGAGAGTGATAATTTTGGCTGTTTTCCAGGAGGAAGGGAAGAAGCATATATTCAGACAGAAGTTATAGATTTTGGTTAGGTGAACTATTGCAGGATGTGGTAGATTTTTAAGACAAGTGGCTTTTACGCCGTCGGGACCAGGGGATTTTTAGTTACCTAGCTTCCCTACGATTGAGCTCACTTCAGACGGCTCTACAGGGCTGAAGGAGGTACGTAAATTTTCTCGCAAGATGCGAGGCACTTCTCTAATTACCCTTTCTTCTGATATCACTATCCTGTCTGGAACTGTAGTTCCAAGGTGTCTGCTAAGGCTTCGGCTTTTTCCCGCGCTGTGTGTACAATACCATTTGGTCCGTGTAATGGATTTATCGACAAGGGTGGTGTTTTTCTTGATTTTCCGACCTTCCAGAATAAGTCTGGATTACACTCCGCTAGACTGAGAATGTTCTCCCAACTTTCTGTACGGTGTTTTTGTAGGCGCCATCTGACCTGGGTTGCTAGCCTGTAAGTTGCTCTACGGACAGCTGGATCTCTGTATTTTTACCAACGTTATCTGTAAAAGTTTTTTTTTTAATTTTATCAGTTCCGAAATGTGGGGTGGGAGGTCTTTTTCATCAGGTTCATATGTAATTTTTACTGTGTCCTTTTTTGCGCATTCTTTGATAATGTTTAAGGCACGCCCTTACTGTACATACTCTCTTGATTTCCAAGAGGCCTAAGCTTACCTCGCAGAAATCTTCAACACCATTCTGCGCCAACAACAGTACGCTAGCCGATGGAAACATGCAGTGGTGGTGGGAATCCACAAGAGTGGGAAGGACCCACACCAACCACAAAACTACAGGCCAATAAGCCTTCTTCTAGTCATCAGCAAGGTATTTGAAAGGCTACTGCTAAAACGACTGTCCAACAACATCGAGGACACAAATGCATTGCTTAATCATCAGCTGGGATTTCGTCGCGGCCACTCAACTAAACAGCAGCTGATGATGATAACAGAAGCTGTCACAAAAGCGTTCAACCACAAACAATACTGTGCCATTGTAGTGCTCGACATCTCCCGAGCATTTGATTCCGTATGGCACTCGGGCCTCCTACTTAAGCTTTACGAGCAGGGTATCCGGGTCCATACGTGAAATTAATAAAATCATACCTGATCGACCGCACATTCAGTGTTCGAATCGACAGAGCTTTCTCTAGTGTCAGAAATGTGAAAGCGGGAGTTCTCCAAGGTTCAGTTCTGGTTCCGACTTTATATTCAATATATACTGCAGATTTTCCAACATCCAATGGAGTTTTGGTCGCAACATACGCTGACGATACAGATTACCTCGCAGCCAGCCGCAGCAGAATTTTAGCCACTCGCCGCCTTCAGGAAGTCCTCCAGGTAACGGAGGCCTGGGCCCGGAGATGGAGGATTGACATTAACCCAGCCAAGACTCATGCAATAACGATCAGTAAAAGGTTTGGGCCCCGTCGTTCACGTCAACCGGATCCTGTCCTTCACCTTCACGGTAGTGACACACCCTGCTCAGCTACTGCCCGTTAAGGTAGCCATACACGTGGAGGCCGGGCCTCAGGGAAAAAGCCCGCGGGCCAGACCTCAGGGATTTCATCGAAGTGGCCCTGCACACACACGGGGCGTTAAAATCCTCAAGGGTTTCTCAGTCTCAGAGTTGGCCTCACGATGGCAGCATCCGATGGTGTGCATGCGTTGGCTGCTGTTAGTTTGTTAATCGCGGCAAGTAGCGCTAAAACTCGCCCAAAACAGCGCATCAGAAGAAGTGTATGGTGCAAAGAGTGGCTACTCAAAACAGGAAAATATTCTCACGAAAATCTTCTTTCGGAATTGAAGTATTTTCACAAAGATTTTCATAATTATTTGAGGATGGACGAAGAAACCTGTTTCAATCTGTTATCGTCAGTCACTCCATTTATTACAAAGAAAGATACCGTTATGCGGGAAGCAATTTCGCACCACGAAAGACTTACCACTACGCTGTGGTTTTTGGCAACGGGAAGAAGCAATGAAGATCTCAAGTCTTCAACAATAATTTCTCCTCAAGCCCTTGGCTACATAATACCAGGAACATGCGAGGTCATTTATAAAGTTCTTGGCAAAGCTTATATGACGATTTCTCTTTGACACACTGATATTATTTAATATAATTGATTTATTCCAATTCGTAAATACATCAACAACATAAAATTAAGTTTAAATGACATAAAAACTAAATTAAAATAATATTAGTTTAAAATCATGTTGTCATTAATATAGTTGATCATACGATGTAAACTCAAATTCAAATCACATGAAATCATTTGCATTATAATTTGATAGAACAATTGCTGCTGTGTCGTTGTTATGAGGTAATTTATCAAAATCTGCTGGTGGTTTATAATGATCTTGCGGGTGTTGCTTGAAAAAGTTGTGGGCTGAGACTATTCGATGAGGTTCCTGGATAAAAAAAAAAAAAAAATCCAGAACTGCTCCCTGCAGAATAGTACAGGCCAGAAGTAGGTAACCGTTTCTCACTGTAAGACATTCCTAAACAGCCCATTTCGACTTGAAACAGGGTGTCATTAATTATTTTTTCTGCTATTAGCATTTGATTGGTCGGAAGGCCACGTAATTTTATGGCAACGGTTTTGCTAAAAACGTCAAAGTGATCTTCTTGCAGCCGGTTTTTTTAATGTTCTTCAGCACATCACTTCGCAAAGATTCATTTCCTGATGGTTTAATGTTGCTGATTTTTTTTACTACTGATTCTTTATTTATTTTTATTTTTTATTTTTTTTGCATTTTGTTTATTCTCCTTCAATATTTATACCAGCTTGGCGTAGGCAGCTTCTCGTTTGTTTCTGTCGTGGTATTCCTGGGACTTCAATTCCTATAGACAGGGCGCTCACTATCATACATTTTTGTAAACACGGAACATTACAAACAAAACAGAGAAACAAAATCGCAACACACACAGGCACTCACAAGAAATCCTCGAAGGCCGACTGACCGCAGGACACACACGCTGAGATTCTCATCCTCCGTCCCGGCCTTCGAGGAAATAAGAATTGTTTTTCGGAAAGGATTTGGCCGCACTGGGGTGCGGCTACGGGCTCAAGGAAATGTCCACAAACGTGCCGGGATCCCGCAAGGCCGTGACCATACCGTCCAAATCCCGTGGGTTTCCCGTACGTGCGTGGCGGCCTTTACCTGGGAGTGCTGCTAGACAGGGACTAATCTGGAAAGCCCATATTAATGACGTCCACAGGAAAGCAAGCGTGAGGCTACACAGCCTCTACTCGCTTCTCAACAGAGACAAAAACTTAGCACCAAGCACTGGCATTAAGATCTACACGACCTTAGTAAGACCTATTATTGAGTATGCCTGTCCAGTGTGGACATACGCTGCTGACAGCTACATACTCAGGCTACAAGCTATACAAAACAGGGCACTGAAAAGAGCCCTGCACCTTCCAGCCAGATTTCCCACCGACGCACTCCAAGAAGCCACTGGAGTTCCATATCTTCATGACAGATTTCGACAACTGGCTGAATTATTCTACACAAGTTCAAATAGAAGCAGTAACCCGGAAGTAAACAACAGCGATCGATATGACATCACCATAAGAGACCATTAAGTCTAATCATCTAACTCAAACAAACAATCGAGGATGCGGAAAAAATTATAATTTTTTTGAGTTTATCAAAAATAAACTTAAAATCAAAAGAAGTATATTTTGGTTTCCAAATTCTACGTTTTTTTCGTAAGCAAAATCTATTTCCGTATAATACTGCCATATTGATTTATTTTTTGCGTCATCTCTCAACACCAAAAAACGTAGTGTAGATGAGAAGATTGTGTTTTGACGCGTGTGTAACTATGTAAATAATTTAATTCACTTGTGAAACCATCCTACGTTTTTTGGTGTTGAGAGATGACGCAAAAATTAAATCAATATGGCAGTAGCCTATTATACGGAAATAGATTTTGCTTATGAAAAAACCGTAGAATTTGGAATCCAAAATATACTTCTTTTGATTTTAAGTTTATTTTTGATAAACTCTAAATAATTATAATTTTTGTTCCGCATCCGCGGCTGTCAAGCACTGAACAAGGGCAAACGCAAAGATAACTTCCGTTTCAACCCTACCACAAATACAGACGTTATTTTCGATTTTTTTAATTAACTAACACTACTGTAAACCATACAAAGTCAACACACAACCAGCTGTGTAGGCCAGTGGTTCCCAATTAGTGGTACGCGTACCTCCAGGGGTACGTGAGGTTGCTCCCGGGGGTACGCGAGGTTCTCTCTTGACTAAGGTATTCAATAAGATAATTGGAAAAAAAAACAATTACGCAAACATTACTACCGCCAAAATATATTTTAAGACACTCAAACGGTGTGTGTGTGAATTTCATTTCTGTAATGCTGTAGCTGTGCGAAGCACTAGACTGGAATGAACGCAGAGGCAAATGTAGCTATAAGGGGGTACGCGAGGTTCAGCTCGTTCTTGAAGTGGTACTCGGGAAAAACTATTTGGGAATCACTGGTGTAGGTGTTAAGAGTCGAGTAATCCACCTCATTCTGGGCCCAATCAAATTTCGCATTTGCATTGTTTCTAGAAGTCACTCGAAGGGAATGACGCAGTTGCTTTCTGCATGTCAGGACCGATTTTCTCTCTTTTCCTTATTACTGTCTTGTCTTTTCGTCGACGAGCCGCAAAATCTCAAATAAATAAACAACTAGAATCAAAAAATGTGACGGAAGAAAATAGGCCGGTGATAGCGAGAACACGACGACGCACTTTTTCAGACCTACCACTTGAAGCACGTGAGGGAATGTTGATACTGAAAATTCTGAAAGGTGAAGCTAAATACCTTGCACAGGAACTAAATGGAGATAAAATTTTACCGAATACAATGAGGTAAACATTTTTTCCACTATGCAAGACGAATTAATGATGCCGGAAATATTCGTTATGCCATTTACGGCTTTTCGACGTTGAAATTATTACAGCGGGGAGGGGATAGGAAGTGGGATGGAAATTTGCGATGGTCTTTTGAGGGAACTATCCCGGCGACCGCAAACCCATATGTGATGACTGGGGTTCGGATCTTTCTACTCATCAAAATCGCTCAATTATACGTAATTTATTTTATCTAGGAGTGTCGTATAACAGCCGTCAGACGCAACCGATTTTATGAAATGTTGTTTGAAGAATTGTATAGCAAGCTGGGAGTTGATTAATTATAGTTTAGTATATTTTCTGTGTAATTAATTTTTAATATGTGTAAATTTTGTTTTATGGAGAGAAACTGTGTAAATACTATTTAATATGTTCCATAGTACAGGGTGTTTCAAAAACAATATACGTATTTCGAATGCATATATTTATTAAACTGTAAGACATACGAATATGAAACTTTACACACATATTTACCAACCTCTTAAGTTCAGATTACAGATGTTCAATATGTCCTCCATCAGCCACACGAACAATATCACATCGATACTCAAATTCATCGCATACTCGGGCAAACATGTCCTTCGTCACTGATGTTATGGCAGTACCGATCCGGTTCCTCAAGTCCTCAAGGTTCTGTGGGAGTGGTGGTACATAAATGTTGTCTTTAATGAAACCCCACAGGAAGAAGTCACAGGGTGTCAAATCCGGTGACCGTGGAGCCCAGCTGATGCATGCTAAGTCGCCAGCTCCTTGACGACCAACCCCACGGTTCGGTAGAGTTTCATTCAGATATTCACGCATTTTAAACATATGACGGTTACCAAGAATAACACAAGATGACTGACATCTAGCGGCTATTAAATAAACTAGACTATGTATCCGTTTCTCCAATAGCCGAGCCGGGGCGCAGCGATCGATAGTTTGGACAAAAGAATACTTTGTAATACGTATATTCTTTTTAAAACACCCTGTATTATGCATGAAACATTTATTAAAAGTTTGTAAATCTAAATGTTGACGTGAACTGCGATGTTTGGATGGCAATTTGTGACGGTTTGGACTAGTTTATGTAGATAATTTTGTGAGTAAATACTTGTAAATATTTTTAATTTTAATTTCCATGTGTTTCGTGAGAGTTGTGAATGATTTACATTAATAATGTTCGTTTTTATATGGACATAGAATTCGTGAAATGTCGGTGGGAACTTTTTGAGCAGTTCTGGAGGTAGTTAACGTGTCTCGGCTCAACATAATTTTCACAAAAACATATTATTCCTTGCTTGCAGCTGCAACTATTTTTACATAAATCAAATTCCTCACAGTTGAAGTCAAACTATTTGCATAATACTTTCGCAGCTCTTTCACAGACACTACCACTCTAATCAATCTTGGTCATGTTTGTCCTATACATTTGTATTATCATCCTTATTAATACATACACAATAAAATCATCATTCTCATTAGAATAGATCCATCTTAAATCATATTCTCAGTCAGTCCATCTCCCACAACTTTCTTGGCGCCAGATTTGCTCCTTGTTAACAAAGATGTTCATAAATCAATTAATATCTAATACTATTAATATAACAACATTTGATGACAAGCTTAACTGGGCAGTAAACATTGGACAGGTAGCAGGAAAAGGTTTCAAAATTCTGCACTTGTTGGATGAGTGATGAAGGGATGTACGAGAGAAGTAAAGGAATTTGGTTACTAAACTTTGGTCAGACCATTGCTTGAATATGGTAGTGTAGTATGGGGCCCACATTTTGAATATCAAATACAGGAGTTGAAGAGGGTGCAAAAAAGGACTGCTAGATTTGTTTCTGGAAATTATCGCAAACTGCAATCAGTAACAGATATGATAAAAGAGCTGGAATGGGATTTATTGCAAGACAGGAGGAGGGTGAAGAGGATCTTGGGAGTTGTACAAGGCGTATATTGGTATGATGCATGGAAAGATATTGGTGTAAGAATTAAAAGTAATACATGGAAGGACAAAGATGACCATGACCACAAACTGGCACTAGATTTCATGCACGAAGATCCTATTTTTTTAGGTACGGGTGTCGAGTATTAGAATAAGTTACCAAGAGAAATGATGAATAATTTACTAAAACATTGAAAGAATTTAAAGTTAAAATATGTAGAGGGCAAATGTAGGTGGGTGCAGGAAAGGGGGAAGACGAGTGTGTAGGGAAATAACCACCGGAGCCTGCGCTCCATTGCAATTTAATTAAATATTATTATTATTATATCCCATTTAGACGCGCAGAGTTGTTGTCAGCCACTAGTTCTCAGAAGTGTGTGAGCTTAATCGCTGGAACATTTGTTTAGGTTTGTACTTTATATCTTTGGATCGAGACGATATCTTGTTCTGTAATGTCGTTGTAGACCCACGGGAGAGTAAACATAAGTGGAAATTTTTTCTTGGATTAATTGTTTCACACAACCAAATACCTAATAGTCGCTTTTATTTTATAGACAACATAATTTGTTTGCGTGAACCGTTTAGAATTTTTCTTCAGAAATTATTTTCATGTTTCAGCAAAAGAATAAATTACTGGAATTTTACGTTTATCAAATTTATAAATTCGCTGGCTGCTTTGTGGAGATGTATGCCGTGTTGTTGTGACTTGCTGTATTGCACATGAAATCGCTTTGTTGAAGTCACTTTAATTCCACGTAATTTACAGAAATGAACTCTTTTGTCTGTACTGAAATACTCCTTTCCAAATTCCTTTTCGTCACTCCGTAACTTACTGTAAATTTTGTTTTCGACGTTGCGGTACTCGCCGATCCACCACAGATTTAACACTGACTGAAGATAATTTAAAAAAGATTGGAATAGTGAGACATTGAGTGAGGCGGCTCGACACACGCATGCTGCTGCTGCATTGTAGAGGGACTTCTAGATAGTGATAATAACGTATAACTTTAATTTTTGACTGGTGAATTATGATGAATTCAGCGACAATAAGTTTTGTTTTTTCCTCCAATTTATAATAAAGGTACATTTCTGTTAAAAATTATCTTAATTTCTTGTTCAGTTTTTATATTATTAGAACACATTTAATTCTGTGCTGGTAATTCACTAACTGGAGGTTATGTCTACAGGTAATGTACTGGAGAAGTCGCCGTTTGAAAGCCATTAACTGTGATTCGAGTTTGTAAGTACATTTATTATTATAACTAGCAAATTTATAATTTATTACAATTTAGCCACTTTATTTCAGTGCTAGTGTTGGAGAATATTTTCAGCTTTGAAACTTAATGACATTTAGACATAGAATTTAAATTTCGTTTCTTGAAACACGCAATTTACATCCATACTTCCGTAAATGCTTCTAATTCAGACAAGATGGGTTTAAAAACTGTGGCTGCAGCATGGGAATAGTAACGAGGCATATATTAACTACGTGAGGTGAAATAGGAGGAGGGGGGTTCGGCGAAATCTCAGGCCGTAGCAGCAGCCACGCCAATTTACTGCCTATTAGTTTCCGGCAGAGGGTTATGGAGGTTTTGTCGTTGGACATTTCCTCCAAGTTTGTTAGATGAGACATTTCTTGGCTGTAAGTGTCTTCAGGTTTGGCGTTCATTCTTGTCTATCCTAGTTTCGGTATGTCTATTAGTTCATTATGAGAGCCAGAGGACCGACATAGAGTCCATCACATTGGGGGGGGGGGGTATAGCCGCCCTAGGGAGGGGGGGGGGGTCTCCTCAAGCTCTCACTAAATCGTAAGGGGACGACCCCTAATTTCTTTTTGTGCAAAGTTCTATATAGGTAACTCAGAGTGGGAAGTATTATTGAAGGCTTATTCGCTTTTTGGGTGGTGAAAATTTTATTTCATGCCATTTTGTTGGATAGTATTGTACTGGGTTTCTTATTTAAGCGCTTATTCTCAAGTTTACGATGCAATTATAATGTTTTGAGATACTTTTAATGCGACAACGTTTGTATGATTGGTTTGACGACTTTCTTGGTTATTGCAAGGGCGTATCCAGGATCAGAACTAGGGGGGGGGGTATCTGAATTAGGGGGGGGCAACTCGTATTTTTTTCGGGTAAGTAGGGTGGGGGACTGAAACATGACGATTTCTTACAAAATAAAAGTCAAACCTATTGAGGAAACTATTTTGATTATTGATTAACATGGTAATCTAAGGACCCACTATGCAGTTAATCAAGATCGTAACTCAGTTATAGTTTTTTATGTAAACTTTAATCGTCTCGGATTCTCAGAGATTTCTTAATAACTTTATTTGTCAATATCTCACGGTGTACTTTCACGAAATTTCGATGCACGCTCATCATGCATAATCCCGTCAATCTTTCCTCTCCCATAGTGCTGCTGAACCAGTTCTTCACTCGTCGAAGCGTACTGAAGGCAACTTTATTTTTCTTCTAGGGGGAGGCAGCAGCCCTCCCCCCCCTTCCCCTCTTTGCCGCTCGCTGGATACGCCTATTTAGATGTGTTTGACACAAACGTCTTTTACAGTTACAAGTTTCAAGTAAGAGTTGATAGCAGTCAAGGAGTTATATTAATTCTATTTTATAATAGTAATGTTCAGAAAAAATTAGGATCCCGTTGAACTATCGTTCGCAATTTATAACTGAAATTATTATATTTTTTCCATCTCGTTTTATTCTTCGAGAAACTGTTTCATACGTGAAACAGAAGATCCGGTATCACGCGATAGCAAAAGTAGCAGGAAGGCATAGATACTGCAAAGATATGAGTGCATAAACAATGAAAAATTAAATCCTACATCGTTGCTCGCCAGTCTAGAAGGGAGTTGGTTGGTTCAGCTGTTCGTAATGATTGCGTCTTCCTAAAATATTGTATACTTCTTTGTTCTTCTTCGTTGTCGTTAATGTCCACAGCTTGTAAGGCCCTTGATTTTTGCCATCCGGGGGAAAATTGTAGAGGCCCTCGATAAATAAAGTGTGGACATCAGAAAAGTCACAGTTAAGTGCTGAGAGTTTGAGAGCCGTATTATGTGTGAAGTATAATTAAATTTCATGGGTTTTTAAACAATGACAGCAATCTACTGAAAAAAAATCACTCAAATTATAAACATGCCAGAGAATAAAATAATACTATACATTATTTTTTAGTGTATTATATTTGTAAATTGTACTTATGTTGAAATTTAAAAAAAATGTATTACAATAATCAAGACCCTAACCCCGCCCCCCTTCCCCCCCCCCCTGTCAATGGTGTCCCGCTTTACCGATGTTAAAATCCGGTCACTTTACTTTAGAGCAGTGGTTCCCAAATAGTTTTTCCCGAGTACCACTTCAAGAAAGAGCTGAACCTCGCGTACCCCCTTATAGCTACATTTGCCTCTGCGTTCATTCCAGTCTAGTGCTTCGCACAGCCACAGCATTACAGAAATGTAATCCACACACACACACCGTTTGACTGTCTCAAAATATATTTTGGCGGTAGTAATGTTTGCGTAATTGTTTTTTTTTTTCAATTGTCTTATTGAATACCTTAGTCAAGAGAGAACCTCGCGTACCCCCGGGAGTAACCTCACGTACCCCTGGGGGTACGCGTACCTCTAATTGGGAACCACTGCTTTAGAGTGATTGGGACGGCCCGGCAATGACACAAAGAGAACAGGTATTGGCCGCAGATTTTAGGTTGGCCGCAAATTTCACTGGTCTCAGTTTTGACATATCCCAACAGTACAGATAGTTCTACCAGAAATTAGTAAACAACAACGGTAACATTGTTGCACGTTGCTCCAACAACCACGTCTTTACATATCGTAGGTAACCAAAAGAAGTCTAAATCTATGGTAAACACTAAACACTGAGTCTATGGTGACTTAAAAAAAAAAAACAATAACTAAAATTATGAATCAGAAAATAGATTTGGATAAACTATCCATAGAAAAGTCTGAATTCTTAGTAACAAGGTATTTTACCTGATGCTATTTTAATGCTCAACAAATATATTGAAATGTCTCCGAAAAAATACCCCCAAAAATTCCCCTAAAATTATAAAGTCCCATCTCGCGTGGAGACTCCTCAGATATAGAGGGGAAACCCCCAACCTGGCACCCATGAGTGTTACCACACTCTCTCCCTGGGAGCAAAACAATTGTTTCAACAATCTTCATTTGTTTCTGTGGTTATTCGAACGTAAACATACTGAACGCAGCTTTTCCCGGCGTGTCACTGAACTGAAATCTTCACAGATGTGTTGAAAGATAACGTATTTCTGCGGAGGACTGCAGAGGGGTGTGTTTTGCAGTACTGTCCGACGTTGCACGTGTGGAGACTTCCTCAGTGAAGAGATTTATCTGCTCTGAGCAGTAAACTTTTTGAATCATATTCTCGCTTCGCTTGAAGACTAATTAATGGATTTTTGTGTAGCTGTCACAGCTTTAGATCCTGGAGTACAACATAAATGACGTCACCCAATCAGGGGAAGCAAGAGAATGTTAAACTCTGATCAAAACATTAGAAAAAGAGTTTAGCTATTCTGGACAGCCAGAACTTTCTGAAAATATACTTCTGAGAAGTATACTTAAAGAAAATTAAAAAAAAACTGGTTTGAATAACTGTTTTTTTTACTTCTAGACAGTTTATTGTTTAACCAATAAAAGTACCTACTTGAATAATGTCACGGTCAAGCCCTGGTTACGCTACATCTGTACGTTGTCCGACCGGAAGCCTCTGAAACCATTTTCGCTAATATTGGAGTCGGCAAGGCAACTTCTAATAACCTAACATTGGTAAATGTTTGGTTTACGCGGTGAAATAAAATTGTTCGTGTTTCGATTCAAAAAATTATTCACTTACTGCTTGCGAATTTTTTTTGTTTATTAAATATGCTGAAATATGACGTATTTATATCTAACTTAAACAACTTTGCCCTTAATGTGGGTCGGTAGTATTCAACTGACTTTGAAATTAAAGAAACGAGCGGAAGTTGTTATTTTATCTTTTAGCTTAACACAAATATTCTTAAAACTGAAAAGGGGGGAAAAATGCTTGGAAGAGTTTCAACTCCTTTAAAAAAAAATGGTGTAACGTTTGTGTTTACTTTCTACGAGAAGCTAACAAAGAAGTTGGGAGAATTGCAGGTATATGTGGTCGCTGAACTACTAGCAGCTTGTGATTCGATAACGACACGGCACTTGGTAGCGATGCGGGATCCCGCGTGTTGATTTTTGCTGCCGGCACGGCCGTGTTAATTGACGGCGTGCCAACGTTACGTGCTGAGTTGTGCCACATCATCATCTCTACAACCTCTGTATTCCTAACAAGTACCAACTGAGACTGAGTGTCATCACAACGGGTTAACAGACCTAACTGAACAAATCATGCCATTTTCGAGGTGTGTTGACACTTTGATGTGATTACTAAAACTTTTAAAAATACTTCAAAATTATTATAAATCAGATTTATTAAATTGAAATAGTTTAGCAGGTTGAAAATAGTGACAGGTACGTCAAATGTAGTAAAACAACATATTTAAACAAGTAGGTTCATATAAAATTAATCTTATAATACTATGATCTTTTTAAAAAGAAAACCCAATAGAATTATCTCTTTTTTTTCCAACACGGGTTCTCTGTTGGCGTTTATGTCTTTATTTTTAAATAATATTAGCAATTGATCTATTGTCACATTTATTAATATTTTGTCATGGTAGTCAGGATTAGAGATCCTAGAAGCATGGTAAGTCCTTATATTTCTCAATAATCTCTTATTGAGACGAAATAATTATTACTTTTTTTAAAAAAAGTAAAAAAAGAAAATAATCGTTCTAATTGTTACTTAATAATATTTAAAAGTGTATTATTTTCAATTCTACATTCAAAATAATATTTAACTAGTAGCAAAACAAATATTTCTATAGCAGATTCAAAACAAAAAAGAAATGGCACAGTGGTGCATAGTCCACTCAAGGCACTGATGTCTGCTCGGTGGTCGGTGACAGAATGAGAAGAGTTTGGACCGCGGTTTCGCCATACACGAGCCGACTGAGTGATGGCTTGATGTGACTCCACTTGGTTTTCCCCACACACCGTCAGTCGGCTTGATGGCATGATGGACGAAACTGATGGATATTGGACTGACCGGATATCCAAATAATGCCTTCACTCCACGTCATCCACATCAATTTCTCCACACACGACGCGATAATGGAGTGACACCGCTCCATTTGGACGGATGGAGCGATCGTGTATGGCCACCTTTATATGACTCTTCATATCAGTTACAAAATGCATTCTACAATAGTTTTCACAAATAAATGTAGCTGCTCTGCTTTCAACCCCCTACAACTCCTCCTTAATTCGATACTCACAATGTGGGTCCCCTACCGCTCCACCATATTCACGCAGTGGCCTGACGAAGGTGTCGTAATCCAATTCCCCCACTTCCCTGCTACATCCTCTCATCACTCTATCCCGCAAATGAAGGATTTTGAAACCTTTCCCTACCAGGCGCTCAATTTGATTACTATGAAATCTTATGCCGAGATATGTACATCTTAAACAAGGAATCCGTCCCTCACCCTGTAGTCGTACAAAACCTTTAATTTATCTGAGTGCCTAATAAGCTCACTCGTAAACCCCTGCAGCTGCTCAATCTTCTCTAGTTTCATTCCTATTATATAACATTGTCATATGCGCAAAATCTAACTTCGATTGATCAAGGCAATCAATCTTGATTCCTAAGGCTTCCGCGGCCGTATTTGTTCATGATTAATATTCTTTCGGGTTATGCCGCGTTGTTTATTTCATTAGCTGACCTTTCAGATGGTATCCTACAACATTCTTAGGTTCAGGTAAAGAAATAAACAACGCGGCATAACCCGAAGGTCTATTAATCATGAACAATCAATCTCCTTCGTATGTGGCGTTTAGGAACAGCGTACTGTCAAAATACCAGGACGAATAGGCAAAAAGGCAAGTTGTACTTACTAAACGTGTTCCGAGGCAGATAATAAAAAATCGTTTCCATTGGGAAACATTCCTCGCTATAGTTTCTTCTTACAGTCCTGAGAAGGACCCGTGAGGAAATTTCCCTCGAACTTGACGAACGAATGTTACCGCTATTCCTAGGTGGTAATTTCATGAAAGCTTGGAATCCCAAAAACATGTATGACTGTACCGGAATCGAACAGGGATGCTGCCCAACGTCAATGTTCGGTTCCGCGGCCGTTCTCGAAGCTTCTCGGCAGATGGCGTGAAGAGGTTGGTAGACTCGTTGTAGCTAGCTTCTTAAAGTATGGTATTAATCAAAAAACTTTAATAGTCGGTGGAACACTTAAAATAATTTATAAAATTTATATGACCAAACAAACAGGACACTGATACACTCAATGATAAATGCGTTCACTATGATAAATGGAGTTGCCTTAAATAATTCAGTCTTTTGTCGCATTAGATTTCTATCAAATGACTTGCTTCTATTTCTAAATTTAACGATTCGATGCTGTATTCGATGCTGAATGTAACCTCGAGATAATTGTTAATTGAACACATACTACAAAAAATCGAGGTAGTTTTGGTTTATCATTCAACAGAAACTCAGTAACGGCATTCGTGAACAGCACCAGTAACAGAAAGGCAAATTCCAATTACTTTGTGGAGAAGGAAATATTTAAGTGATAATCTCTACAAGGCAATATTTAAGTAAACATTGTTGAGTTTTAGAAATTAGCATTCAGACGTAATAACGTTTACGTTTTATTTTTATGCATTTAGTACAATGCAAATGCACGGAAATATTCCTTAGAAAAGCGGTTTTCAAAAATTGAGGAAATATTTTACATTTTATTTCATTTCAACCTCAAGAATTTGTCAAGTCTTCCATACTTCTTTATTTTAATGAAGAATAAGGAAAGGAATGAATATTTTTCCAGTGTCTTCGTACTTACCGTTGCACTAGGTAGTTGCTGCACTGCTGTGGTGTCCTGCGCTTTACGCTGGTTTGAGTCTCGTGGGTGGAACGAATTCTCCCCATTCGGACCTTGGCCAGATAGGGAGGAGCACAATTCACAGCAGCCACAGTTTGTTTTATTTATTTATTTTCCCATTTTCATTCTAACGTAGCATCTAGATGCTATACTCTTCTCTTGAAGAACAGATTGCAGGTAGAGAAAGAAAAACTAAGAAACTGAAGAGCAACTACTTGAGAAAATAATTAACTTCTAATTTTAGGTAATTAAAACCACAAAGATGTCTACATGTAAATGTAACCTAATAAAAAAAACAATGTTTGCTTTTCCTGTTTGTTGACACAGCTACGTTTAACTAATAACGACGTGAGTAATGGAATTGTCCCTTTTATGTTTCAAACCTTGCCAGAGGTCTTCTGCGTGCAGATGGCCAATCGAACGATTTACTTTGTAAGGTTCCTGACTGGAACTAATTCTCTCTCCTGTACAGGACTACCCCAGCTCTTCAACAGGTTATACGAGGGTGAGTCAAATGAAAACCTTAAATATTTTTTTAAATATTATTTATTGTGCAGAAGTGGTACAAAGCTGTATCACTTCTCAACATAATCTCCCCCACGCTCAATGCAAGTCCTCCAGCGCTTAAAAAGTGCATAAATTCCTTTAGAAAAAAATTCTTTTGGTAGTCCGCGCAACCACTCGTGCACCGCGTGGCACACCTCTTCATCAGAACGGAACTTCTTTCCTCCCATTGCTTCTTCGAGTGGTCCAAACATATGGAAATCACTTGGGGCAAGGTCTGGTGAGTATGGTGGATAAGGAAGACACTCAAAATGCAGGTCTGTGATTGTTGCAACTGTTGTACGGGCAGTGTGGGGCCTAGCATTGTCATGTTGCAAAAGGACATCTGATGACTGCATTCCACGTCGCTTTGATTTGATTGCAGGCCGAAAATGATTTTTTAGGAGATCTGTGTATGATGCACTGGTGACAGTGGTCCCTCTAGGCATGTAATGCTCCAAAATGAAACCTTTTTCGTCCCAAAAGAGAGTCAGCATAACCTTTCCTGCTGAGGGTTCTGTTCGAAACTTGTTTGGTTTTGGTGATGAGGAACAGCGTCATTCCTTGCTCGCTCTCTTCGTTTCCGGTTGGTGGAAGTGAAACCAGGTTTCGTCCCCAGTAACGATTCTTGCAAGGAAGCCATCACCTTCTCGTTCAAAGCGCCGAAGAAGTTCTTCACAAGCATCAACACGTCGTTCTCTCATTTCAGGAGTCAGCCGCCGTGGCACCCATCTTGCAGACACTTGGTGAAACTGGAGCACATCATGCACAATGTGGTGTGCTGAACCATGACTAATCTTTAAACATGCTGCAATGTCATTCAGTGTCACTATCTAGGAGTGACCCTTGACAGATCACTTACATTCAGGAAACATTGCATGAACTCCAAGCTGAAAGTTTCCAGTAGGAACAATCTCATAAGGAAACTGGCTGGATCGCAGTGGGGCAGCCAACCTGAAACAATTAGAACTTCTGCCTTAGCACTATGTTATTCGGCTGCAGAGTACGCCTGTCCCGTATGGCACAGTTCAACCCATGCCAAACAAGTAGACATTGCACTTAATGACACGTGCAGAATCATAACAGGCTGCTTAAAATCAACTCCAGTCGAATGGCTCCACCGTCTCACAGGAATAGCACCACCTTCTGTTCGAAGGGAAATAGCAGTGAAAAAGGAAAGGAGGAAAGTGAACC
This sequence comes from Vandiemenella viatica, assembly GCA_031002005.1. Taxonomy (NCBI): domain Eukaryota; kingdom Metazoa; phylum Arthropoda; class Insecta; order Orthoptera; family Morabidae; genus Vandiemenella; species Vandiemenella viatica. Next base: position 18,713,309 of record JARYHS010009186.1, on the reverse strand, counting down.
ATGAAAAATCTCATCCACTATATGGGTACATCCCTCACAGGCAAAGACTTAAGTCCAGGAAAAGTTTCCTAAGAATATCTCAGGAACTTACAACAACAACTGAAGAAGCCAGGTTACAACTATGGGAAGCTAAGGCTCCCCTTCCGCATGGCTGGGGAAGAGTGTCTGAATCTTTGCCACCTGGTTATGACAAGGGATGGTTGACATGGAAATCTTTGAATAGGCTGAGATCAGGAGTGGGCAGATCCAAAGTGAATTTAGCAAGATGGGCTATACTGAGATCAGTGATATCAAGTGCGACTGCGGTGAGGACCAGACTGTCCAGCACATGCTCCAGTGTCAACTGTGTCCAGCATCCTGTTCGGCAGCTGAACTGTATGAGGCCTCAGAAAATGCACTGGAAGTGGCCAAGTACTGGTCCAGTATAATTTGATGACTGTAATTGTGTAATTGTATGTTTCTGATACGAAATAATAATAATAATAATAACTCGGCGGTTTTCCATCACTATGGCTTCGACTGCTGCAATGTTCTGTGGAGTCACAACTCATTGTGCCTGACCTGGACGAGGAGCATCTTCCACTGAAGTCTCGCCATTTGCGAACTTCCTACTCCATTCGTAGAGTTGCTGCTGTGACAAACATGCATCACCGTACTGAACCTTCATTCTTCGATTAATTTCAATATGTTTCACACCTTCACTACTCAAAAACCGAATAACAGAACGCTGTTCTTCCCTGGTGCAAGTCTCAAGTGGGGCAGGCCACCTTTATCCTGATACTGCGACGGTATTTGTGCATCTGCACTATTCTGCCACCTACAGGCCATTCTGCACGCTGCTTGTAGCACGCTTACCAACTTACAGGATAACGGCGCGAAATTTCGATTTTTTTATTACAAATTTAAGGTTTTCATTTGACTCGCCCTCGTATTATGTAAGACAGAAAACCAGAAACGACAAGGTGAGGAATGAACGGATCTATAATGGGATGACAGCAGGGCCCGCTCTAGTGGTTTTGCCACCCGGACAAATAGGCAAATTGCCGCCCCTTAAGACTATGTAGAATTATATATTTTATTAAAAAAAAATATATTTTTAATCGAATAAAATATTTTATTTTAATTTTAATAAAATCGTATACTCATCAATAAAGTTATTGAATTTTGATCTAGCTGCACAAAATAGAGAAATTAATTATGAAATATCTGTACATAGCCACAAATTAACCATATTTTTTTTACATTTTTAAATGCTATTACAGATGGGTTTTATCACACAAACAATGTAAATGCCATTATTTTGAAAATAAAACGAGATTACATCAAATACGCTAAAATCCCAAAAAACTTTTTTCTTACTTTCAGTTTGCGAATTTTGTATTACATCTTTAAATTTACTTCATCAGCAATTTCATATTCAATTACCAAAATGGCTAAATCATTAAATTATCAATTTCTTGGTTTTCGTAAATGCTTAGCAAGGCGTCGTATACATCTTCCAAAATGAAATTTTAATGCCTCTATTCTACTCTCCCAACTAGTGTCACTCCATGTTTTCAAAGTTTAACCCTGAAATGCTTTAAAAGTATTTCCCATCGAAAAGTAGATGCCGAAATGAATAAATATATTTTTTGGACCATATTGAAGAAATTAGCGGCTTCCAAGGACGCTTTGCTATTAATAACAAGATTGAGAGTATGGCTACTACACGAAACATTGAATGCTCGCGAATTATATTGTGTAATTCTAGATTGCACTCCTGTTTTTATTGCCCTCATATTGGACCCGTTGTCAGTCACTGGCCTCTGATATCCTGCAAATTTAAACCCAAGTCATAAGATCTCCAACTATAGTATCAGACATTTGTTTCCTGTGGATCTTTCGACTGGTAAGAAGCCTTAACAGCTTTCATTAATTTTAATTTCAACATTAGGATTAAATTTATTGGTTGAAACAAATTTGATTACAAGAGTAATTTTGCTGTATCTTACTAAAGTCAGGAGTACGGTTTAAAATTATGGAAAATATTTGAATTGTTTTTTTTTTATTTCATTAATAACATGAGACTTTACACTTTGATGCAGCAGATCTACTATCACTGTTTGCATATTTTTCCCAAGATATTGAGCTTTAGTCTCTACTTTTTTAGAGCACTCAACGCACGTGCTCTTCCATAATGGGATCGTATTCAGACAGTAACTCACCTATTTTTAAGAAATTACCGTTATTATGCTCAAACAACTTGTCACTTGTACCTTGAAAAACCAGACAACTTTTACCAAGCATTTTGGTAATTGCAACGATTCTTAGAAGCACCTCATTCCAATGATTTATTTCGGCATTAATAACTTTTTTGAGTGGCAGCATCTACAGTTTTACAACAATTTAATCTTTCGTTTATTTATAGCTATGACTTTTGTATGCCTGAATATGATTTTTCGAAATTTCATGCTCTCTTAAAGTTTCGTCGAGATGCTTCCCATTTTTAAAACCCTCCTTTGAGAGAGAACTAACTAAACGGGTCGAAAATTTTGCAACAGAAGCAGTAAATGCAGTTTTTGTGAAAGATAGTAGCTAATCTCGCAATATTTGCTCTCGTTGCTTTAAATTTCGTGCATTAATTATTTTTGTGCTACAATGTCGACCTGTGTCATTGGAAGGAAATTTGTAATTATGCAATAGTTTAGGTGGACCTTGCCTTACTAAAAAGCTTCTTACGGCGTCTCGTAAATTCTTGGCCACAGAGTTTTAAAACGCCTTCTGTGAGTCTCACGTTGGTATCAGTTCCAATTGGTTTAGAAACTTCGTTGATTTGTATGCTATTATTCTCTGACGATTCTGTACTTCTTTTTTATCCTGACCTGATATTGGATTCTAAGATTTGTTTTGGTAACCCCTGAATGCAGTGTATTTTTTTAACGCGCCAGATTGATTCTGCCTTTCCGCTTCCTTTCCCAACCTTCTTTTTTTGTACTGGTAACCAGATAGTTTATTTGACCATCAAACATTTTGGAAGAGGCACGCACGTAACTCAAACAATGTACACTATAAAATAATATAAAAAGTAAATATTTATCCTTGTTCTAGATAAGCTAAAACCATATTCTCAGTGGATATAAAAAATATTTATGCACAACACAAAATATATTCCATACCCTGTGAACATAAGAAAGTCTAGTGTTACTACACAGTCAAAGCTTATTCGCGGCGGATACTTTTTTAACTGCTTTATGTCTCTCAACAGCGAGGTCTTTAGAGACGGGAAAGGATGGGGGTGGGAGGGGGGGTGGGGGGCAAGGATGGAGGCAAGGAATGGGAAGGTATTCGGCCATGGCCTTTTGAAGGAAGCATCCCGGCATTTGCTTTTGGGTGATTTGGGAAACCATGGAAAACCCAATCTGGATGCCCGGACTGGGATTCGAACCACCGTCCTCCCGAATGCGAGGCGAGAACGCTAACCGTTACACCGCCACACTCGGTTTTCGGAGGATACGATCCGTAAATTTGCTGCAAATGCAGAAACCGTGTATACAGAATGGCAATTTCTATAGGCTTAAACAGAATACGTTCCAAGTTCAAAAAAAAAAAAAAAAAAAAAAAAAAATGTGAGGAGTGATTGTCGCGCAATGCACTTACTAAACCAACTGACAAAGTTATTCACATTCACTAAAATAGTATGAATTTTTTTTTTTGTTGAAACGGTTTTCAAATGCAGCAATTAGAGTATCTGGAAACCGGATTCGTATATATAATAAGCATCATGGGTTATTATACTAGTATATTAGCAGTTAACATTCGAAATTGAATATAGGCTACTAATGGTATGTGAAGTAACTAATCGGTAATCAGTAGCTGTTAATATTATATATTTATTAATGATTATAAGTACTGTCCCTCACCCACTAAACTACAGTATTTTCACAAGCGATCAAAGCTAGCGTATGTAATTTAACCCAACCATAAACACTTTCAATGCCTATATCTAATTTTTACAACAAATCTGTGAGGCTCGGATTACGAGAAGAAATTATTAAGCAAAAATATTCCACTTCGATTTCCAATAATTAAGATCCATATTGATTTGGTTCATCAATTCAATAAAATAAATACTCAGCATTTCCCGTCAAGCACTATCGATTCCGTGTTTTAGAGCCTAAAACACTCCTTTTCGCCGTGTCTAGTAACTTGTGGGCAGTATAATGTCGGAATCAGCGCAGGTAGCAAAGGTCAAGTGTAACCCTACCGCGCTTATGTTGTGCGCTTTGTCGTTGTGCGCTTTTGTCGTTGTGCGCTTATGTCGTATATCCAACTAAATAACAGTTTAATCATAGATGTACTTACCTTTAGAAATTATAAAATCCTGAAGTAAATTTTATGAACTTCCACTTATCACTAATAACGTAATAGTAAGAGTAATGCTGTTGTGTAATGAAACCACTTTAATGATTAGTAATAATAAGCAAGTTGAAACAACAAAAGTCGAAACAGCGTTCTACTCGCGTGCTAAGGCCCAATTGACACAGAAGAGACGTGGCGCGGACGCGGCGCATTTTGAAGTTGCTCCTATAGCGCAATTCTCACAGAGGCGGCTGGACAACGGCGCGCCCCTATGAGGTCCGCGCCCCGTCTCTTCGAAGTCTCTAGGGGCGCACCCAAATAGCTAAGAACTGGAAGTTTTTAACGAACGAAAAAATCGGTATGTGGATTTTTTATTAATTGGGTATTTAACACATTAATATCATTAATATTTTTCTCACACTTACAGCCGAAATGGCGCCCCTAAATTTTAGCGCCCCGGGCAAATGCCCGGCTTGCCCCCCCCTAGAGCGGGCCCTGATGACAGTCAGTGAAACCCTTCGTGAAAAAGTTGTAAAAGCAAGATCGCGATAGCTGGAACATATCAAACGAATAGACCCAACTAGAGTAGCAAGGATATGACTGGAAGTAGAAGACCCGGAGTCCAGCGCAGGAGGAGGTTACAGGAGAGAGGTGCACTATGGTCTAGAGTCCATGAAGAGACTGCCAGTGGTATCTGACACGGGTCCTATGGCGACGTTGAACCTGCCCGTGGCGGAACACCCCACCAGCCTTGAGAAACTGCCAGAGCTGTGCCCAGCTGCCACTTGGAGACGCTGTCTCTCCTCCATAACAGACGCGTTTCGATTTGCTGCCTCGTTAACACAGCGGCTACCTTGTTGCAGGAGAGACTCTCTGCATATGAACGTGTTATCAATACACTGCCTCCACCTGGTACTGAACGTAGTCGCAGGAAAAGGCATCCCGAGATTATACTGTAATAGTAAAAGTCTCGGGGTGTAACCGTTAAAACGTCAGGCCAGTGTGTAATGTAAGGTGAAATACAAGGTGCCCTTGGCGCGCCAGATAACACACTGCAGTACTGTGTAAGAGCGTCTCGCAATAAAATTTACATCTAGATGCGTCTAGGAGCGTCCAAGGCCGCCGCGCCAAATCTGATCGACTGTTGTCTCTGATGGCAGGGACTGTACAAGCAGGATCTCCTTTCGTACGTACTACCATTAATTTAACCGTCGTGTTATAGTGAAACAGTGATATACTGCATCACAGTCTATCCAGAAAGTTGAAAAGTCGTACTAAACATGATTATTATTGGTGTCCAGTGCAGCCTGTTGCCATGTTTCAATTTAGCAGCTACCCTGCAATCTGGCGACTAGGGTGATATGCCGTTGCTTTCCCCCCCTGTGTAAATTGTGTGTGGATGACCGTAATGGTGTGTGTTGATTGTGCTGAGGATCGAATATACCCAGAGGGGTCCCCGTACGACTTCCCTGACTTGTATATCTGTTCCCTCCTGGGTTCGAACCAACTACCCCCGTGTCAGCCGCCTCACACCATCACGGTGCCTGGGCGACCGACAGCAGTCTGTGCTCACAAATTATAAGCAATCTCCTTGAGTACGCTCGGCTTCTTTTTATTTTCCATATGTAACAGCGGCATACATTGAATGGCAATTATCTATATTAATCATAAAAAAATATCACTCTACATGAACTTATAATTTCCAAATTTACATCAATAGGCTTTTACACTTTAGCAGACCGTGCGGCGTGACCTCTTCTATATCTGATTTTTCTCCACCAGTTGTCTCACCTGGTTCGTCGTCTTGTGGTCCAATCATCTCTCCGTGGTCCTTCCAAAAGGTCTCCGGCCTTTCCCATTGTTTAAGAGCGCTTATTTGGGCAATTTCGACTCCTCACATCCAAAGACTCAAAACCGATGCCTCCGAATGATGCTCAATGCGCAATGTACACACCTATAGAAGCACTGCACAACCAAACTGACATTCCACTAATCAATACTGAAATCTTTACCATAACAGAAGCATTCCTCACGAAATTAAAATAAAACAGGAATGAAAGAACCGAAAATATCGGTACAGTCATGCCTATGCAATGGCACAAATACAAAGTGCCCCTGAGCATACTCTACCAACCACAATAAATAAATTAAGAATTACACCAGCCCCAAAACAGACTAAGAAGCACATGAACAATGCAGGGGTTTTTCACCACTAAGATCATCTCTGATGATCAAAGCCCTGGTTTCCCCCTGAAAGTGAACAATTAAAAAGTGTCCCAAAAACAAAACCATCCTGAATCCTAGAAGTAAAGCTACCGAAGGTAGTGGGGGTTCATACACAGGCCGTTGAGGCAATGACACACACACACACACACACACACACACACAAACTCCTCCGCCCTCAATCATTGCAGTATCTTCTGTGTTAACATCGTTTCGTTGTTTCAACTTTTAATTTCTCCTTACTGTTTTCATTTCTAATTTTATCATTTTTTGTGCCGTTCTACACCCTGTTAGAAACCTCGTCTCTACTGTCTCTGTTCAAGTCTAGATTTTAGAGCCATAGCTCAGTAGTGGCTGGTAGTAAGCTTCATAGAGCAAGACTTTGGTTTAATTCTCTACGTTCGAATTCCAGATTATAAAATTATTCGCTTTTCCCTCACTGTCCTATTTCCTCCTCCATCTTTCCAATGGTAATTTTTAAACTTGTTTTTCAAACAAAATTTACGTACTGAAAATGAATGTTTACTATCAATACCACGCTGTAACAGCCCTCATACCTGAACTTTAAATAGGATTGTATTTAATGAAGTATCTGTAGCGAGCTAAAGTTTGCTTGAATATGATCTGGTATGTTTGTTTTGCAATTTCTTGTAAATCAGTGTATATAGACTTTGTTTTATGAGAAGAAATTATTTAAAGATTTAAAGGCCATTTAATATGTTTAAGAACCGAATTGTGCAAGAGAATTGCTTAAATGTGTGTAATTCCAAGTATTAATGCAAGATACGATGTCTACAGGACAATTTTTCTACAGTTTAAAATGATTTCTGTAAATAATTTTGTTTTTAAATATCTTTAATTTCAATTTCTGACTGTTTCGTAATGATGTTAAGTGATTATGTATTAATTATGATTGTTTTTTAATATGTTTAATTGTTGAGTAATTGTTAATGTTCGATAAATATCGGGCGGATGCTTTTGAAGAATTCCAGAAATTTCGATAGTGCCTATATAAAGAAATCGGCAGAAGGGACAGAGTAGAGTTTTTATAGTTAGTTTACAGTCAGTTTATACAGATTTTCTTTGAAACTGCGTCAGCAGTATCTCTGGATTGTATCTATGCATGTGAAAAATATCGCTGACTTGTTGTTTTGAAAAATAAAACAATAATCTTAAACTGAACTTTGGTGGACTACTTCTTAATTACTACTGTAATTAAACCACCGAAGAACCTGATAACGCGTTTTGGAAATCGCTAACTTAATCCCACTCTAACGTCATTTCTGTAGCGATTGTGACTCGGTAATCATTGGACAGCAAGTCAATGAGGAATAGAAGAAATACTATCGGCGAGCAGAGAAGTAGGATGCCCTGCATGCTATTGTTTTATACCTCATGACCTCGCAGAGAGTGGTCAGTCATTTGCACACTAGTTTACACATATACCGATCCGTTAGTTCAACAACTAACAGTTACATCACTGAGGGATGTCTGGGCCGAGGAGTCACTAAACATCCACGCGCGATGTTTTTCCGTCCTCCATACGAACGGCGCGACATTTTTTGCCTATTATTTGATTCAATTTTATCTTAATGAAAATTATAGTTTTTGTCGTGTATTGTACGTAAAAAATATATAAATCTTATATCCTTTTGTACTCGCAATACGATTGACTCAACTAAATGCTGCCATGTTGTAATTGCAAGGTCACATATCAGCCCGTTACCCTATTCTTCTCATAGGATAACCACATCGGACTTAAAACTCACTTCAGTAATAACTTCAGTAAACGTGAGTTTCTTGAATATAGTAAGTAACCAACCGTACTGTCAGACAAAGTGTGTGCCATTATGAAAAAATAGATAAAATAAAAAACTTGTTAATGTAAAATGTTTTATAACGGACTAAAAAAGTGTAAAATAATTTATCAATCCTTACGAAGGATAAAAACACATACAAATTTCTAACATCTTCTAAATTGCACTCAAACTTATACTTGGAAATTTTTGATAGCTATTAAATTACTAGTAAGATTGATGACGAAAAACATTGGGTGCATGAAACAGATAATTGATGCATTAAAAGCTCTACTGACAATTTTATTGCACCGCAAACACTGTGAACTGATAAGTAAGTTCTTTCATTGATAGTTACCCTCTACACTTCTTATAGTTACGTATTGTGTGCGCCCAATGTTTTTCGTCATCAGTCTTAAGGATTAGATAAATTATTTTATACTTTTCAGTCCATTATAAAAACACTTTACATTAAAAAGTTTTTTTACTCTATTATTATTTTATGCTTTTAGGGTTATGTGAGGGGAAATTTGGAACTGATTTTAAATATTTTGATGACATACTCACAGAGACATGCGACAAGTTTCAGATTTATTTCAGTCTCTTTTCGTCTTATTATATCTGAAATAGAAAAATGTTATATATACATACCAATAATACATCAAACTATTCAATTATTATTATTAAGAAATAAAATAACGAAGCAGGCGACAATATTTTTTTAATAAAACTTTTATTTAAATATTAAAAAATCAATGTCAGATCCGTTTTGTCAAAATTTTAAATATACGACTCCATTCATGATGGTGGAGATCTTAAATGTCGCATTCGGTCCATCTCCTTCATTGCACATTGCACGGTGTCTTGCCAGTGAGTTTCGAGCAATCGAGCTCCACTATTCTTCATCCATCAAAAAAATCTGATACAGCTTAGTGCGACATACGCCTGTCCTTAAGCAAATAGTGCAGGACCGAGGTTTACAACAGCATGGTCCGCTGTACATCCTTGCATTTTATGGACTGTGCAGGCGCAGCATAGTATTAGCGGAAGTTGTGTTCGCTCAATTGTTCCATAGTTCGAAGTGCCGAAAAATGTAATGATTCTAGCTTGATTAAATGAATTCCATCTTTGCCAAAGTCGATACGTACAGATGGAATGTCAGTATCGTAGATCTGATCACGGCGAAACGACGGCCAAATAATTTCAGTTATAATGCCCACTGAGCCATTTACAAGTCCTTGTTCTATATTAATATTCGAGTGAAGCATCACTCTCGCTCCGTTGAAAATATTCTAACTCCTCTCGTAACCCTCCAGTCTTGTTGATATCACCTGAAACAATGTTGTCCATGTTAATATTATCGGCATTCCTTGTCGCATTTATCAGAACATCAAGCGACCGAATTCTGAAAACTCGCATTCCTTGGGCTTCTCCGGTAATAAACATTCTAATGCTATCCGGAATTCCATTCATTTGGTCCTGGATACTGTGAGTTATGGTGTTAAATAATTCTCGCTGTCATAAACTCATTGCAGCACACACATTCTGAAACTGTTCATTAACTTCATCTTCAAGTTTTCCTTCAACAATTTCTTCTGGATTTTCAAGAAGATTGAAAGCATGTGCCTGATTAAATCAATCTCAAGTTGTCTATCTCTTGCACGGTGTATTTCAATATATGCATTTGTATGTCTCAATTGCTGTTCTCGAGCAAGAAAAGCCTCACGTGCATTATTATGCTCATCAATTAAGTCATGTTCAGAGTAAAATTGTACATATTGTACGAGCAGACTATAGAAATAATTTTCTGGGTCCGTCTGCATTTGAAAAAATGGCACTCCTACAATAGCTGGTACATTTCTGATGACCATTTTACTGTTGTTTACTAGATTTATGAGTCTTGTTGGTTGTTCATCGTATTCCGCATCAATTCTTTTTTTGCATAAAATGACTCAAAATTCATTGAAAATTCAGTAGACACATATTTTGAAAATCATAACCCTGTTCTTGTTTTCTTTGGCGATAGCATATCTCTCAAATAAGTTTGAGCAAAGTCCAACTGCTTGATTATCCTCAAATCTCAACACTCGATATCGCTGATCGGGCTTTCTTGTATTCAAGAACACACTATCTTGAACTAGAACGATGTGGCAGGTGACAAAGTCGATAAACACATTCGGATGCGGAAACTTGTCGCTCTTTCAAATTCCGCATGCATGATTTAAAGAGCTTCGTTGCAATGTTGGTTTCATCTTGACAAATTTTACGGATAGTTTGAGCTACATTTTGGTTTACATCTGATGGTTCCGCCTTCGAAATATATTTGGCAATGTAATGGGCAATAGACTCGTTTGATCCGCATGGTTGTATATCCATATTAGCATTCCAAAACTTAAGAACCTGTTGTTTACAATTTTTGACCCATTTCTCATTTGTTGTCCGGTTTAAAGTTCAAAATCTTCCTCCATTTCGAATAAATTGGTTTGAACTCGGTGGTGCAATACGAGTTTGTTGACATGGGTGACGAGGAAAAGCAAATTGACATGTATCAGAGTTGTTCTTATAACATGTATGCGTATGCCGATGAATTTGGTTCAGTTTGACGAGTGTTCTTAAATATTGATCTTCTTCTACGCTTGGCAAGTGGCATGAGATCACTTGGTCGATGTACGCAAGTCCTTCTTCAGTTTCAAAAGATGGAGCGTTTTCAATTTATGCAACAAGGGGAATATGTGGACTTCCATGGTTCTGAAACTCAATTCGATACCAGAAATCAATGACTTTTCCACCAAGAAGATCATCATTACGTTTAATCTGTTTTATGAAAGCATAAACCCGACGTGAAAAATGTCGGCTCAACATAACAGGATACATTTCAATCATACGTTGCACTTCATCGACGTTTAATTGGATAGGATCTTCACCGAATCTGCCATCTGCAATCAATAAAGCTTTCGGCATGTCAATCTAGTTCAAATCATTACAGCTATAAGTAAGAAACCAAGTTGGAGGACCAAGACAACGAATAAATGCAATTAATTCATTATGAGCTTTTCGCCAATATGATGCAGATCCTCTGAGATTCTTTAATATCAGTGACGATGTTCAACAATACCATGTTGTCCACGTACGGCTCTGCCACATGCATTGATTGTACTCTATGGTATTCAAACCTCGATAGCGCATAAAACAAATAATCTGTCCTTTGAAAACGAGTATCCGAGCCTAATATTCGCTGCTGAAAATAATCTAGTGGGGTAATTTTAACCGAGCGCTTTTCGTTCAAGCCATTTTTGCCATAGGGGAAGAGATAGAACCATTAAAATCCCTCTGCTTTTAACTTCCGATTTACATTCACAATATTGTCCTTAGTTTTGCGAAAAATTTCGTTAATGTTTCTACTTTTTTAAATTCGTCGTTAACGTCTGGCTGCTCGTGATAATTTGGTGCCATTACAGATGTTTGCACAGGAACGAATTGCGATACATTTACTAGCTCTGGTTCAAGATCATTTTGTTCAGTAGAAACTCCATTGACATGTATTAATGGATGTGGTTCTGAATATTGTTGCATTGGTACAACTCATTCTTTTACGACAACATTGATTGCATTAATTGAAAATTGTGTACCTGCATTGGAATGTGTAGTTCGGCGGATAATACGAAGAATCTGGTCAAGAGTGTCGCATTCGATGATACATGCTTTCCCAATTTGAGCTCCATTTTTTTCCCTTCGGTCCGCATGAATGAGAATCGGTGAAATAAAACTTATCATCATAATGCATGAGACCATATACACTACCGGCAACTATCAAAATACCAACATTATGTTCGACGAACAATAGGTATCAATTGGAAAAGCACCTGGTTGATTTTTAGTTTCACTGTCAATCCGTTCGTAAAATCTATCGTCTTCGATCATGTTTAGATTTAAAAAAATTGTATCCCATTGGCTCGGTGGAAGAATGGCTGCAAGAATTAAATTTGCAACAACCATGGCAAAGCATTGGTGTCCATCACGTCCAGATCGGAAGATTTCATTATTTTGAATCCATGAAGCACGTACGATTCGCGATAAATCATTAATTTCCATGTAGGCACTGCCAGTTGGAGCATCAGTAGCTTAGATTGGTCATCAGCTCAATAGATTCGTGGGGTTGTTCCGGCTGAGCTGGAATAACGTGAAAGATATCTTGCCCATTTAATCGAGCAAATCGATTTACTTGTACGTCCTAGTTGATTGGGTTATTTGCAATTAACCAATCAAGTGCTGTGTAGACATGGTCCGGCGATATCTTGATAAATTTAAGTTATTCAGAGTTTCAGTTAATACAACCATTCCTACATCTGTGCTCGATCGAGGAAGAATTTCAGGCAGCTTTTCACTGACTTCAAAAATATTTAGAGCAAATAATGCTGCATGTCCTTTGAAGCCGTATTGACCAATTCTACCTGAAAATTTGATCAAACATACGGAATGATGCGCTGAAGTAAACGTTGTTCTGGTTCGATTAATGCTGCAATTTCAACAGGTATATCACCTGGAAGCAAGTTATTCCAATACGCCTTAGATGGAGTATGAGTCTTTGAGCTTTTCAAATGCATATTGTATCGATGACAAACAAGTAATTCAGTTTTAGCGACAAGTTACGGTGGCGAGTATGCCTTTGGCAATGTCAAACGATAATTTAGTAACTGATTAAGGTAGCAGTTTTTTGTGGCACAAAAACTGTGTTACAAAAACTGTTTACAGCTGATTGAAAGTCTGAGTCATTAGCTAACAGTAAGCCTCACGTCGACATCGTAATCTTGCTTCCCGTTCCCGACTTGTCTCTCTAGTTATTGATTCCGAGAATCTAAATCGACTAGATTCCAGTCGAGAGATATGCTGATTAACTGTTTCATTTGTTCTTGTTTCGGCATGTCACTGTGCGTCACCAGCAAGTTGAGAAGAGTGTGTGAACGAGTTCTCGATGGATCTTGCATGAGCCTTACGTTCCTTATCATTAGTGCGTTCGACATTACGATGATGTTCATGAACTGTTGCTCGCTTCCGACGTTTGGCTAATCTTGCAGACCGATCTGCTTCTAATTCCTGTTGAAGCATTACAAGTCGCATTTGCTTCTGCTTTTCTAAGCGTCGCGTGCGTGGAATGGCTGGCTCCTTTACCATAAGAGAAACTTTTTGCTGTGTCCACACGGCGGTCGAAATGTCAATACGGTTGTCGGGCGGTCGCCCGGAGACGATTAAGGAAGAACCGAAGCAAAGTGCAAGATGAGCTGCGCGGAGTTCAAGGAAGAAACCGAACGTAGACCGAGACGCGCACTGGTCTGAGTCCAACAGGGAATGCACAGTGAGAGAGAAGCGAAAATGAATAGAACTGAACACAGCACTGCCCTAAGTGGGACCGCGCAGATGTATTTATACTAGGCAAATTGGTTCTGATTGGCAGCGGCGGAAACCCTGCGGTGGCGCTAGTTGGCCTGTTGCTAGCGTCGTATATCTGTTTTCCACATCTATCTCTTCTTCCGGGCATGTAATGGTGTCGAGCCGGGATACCAGACTTTTCCATTAGGAAGGCTGTCTGGAATAAGGAATCTTTTTGAGACTAGGAGAAATAAAAAATAACTGAACACTAAATAATATCGTAACGACTGTTCCTACAACTGCACCGTTTATTCAGTGGGGTTTCTTTAATTTGAACACTGCATAGACAGAGAAATTAAAATAAAACAGCTGACTGTTCTCTATACTCTGTGGATCACGCTGTGGCAACGGGACGACTGTTCCTTGTTGCACTGGCAAAGCTCAAAGCGAGTTAGTTTTTCCCGAATTTTGGAAGGCAAATTATGAAATTTTCCTTTTTTAAAAAACCTTATTCGGACTATTAAGAGCATTTAAAAAAAAACAGCCCAAGTCGTACACAGAATGAAATGAATTTCAGTTTCCTCCGAATTTTCCAAGGGCAACATTTCCAATTATTCGTCAATTAAAAACCTTATTCGTACCATTACGAACATTTTAAAAAAATTACCCAAATCGGTACACAGAAAAAACTTTTTAGTTTCCTGGAAATATTCCAATTTTCCGTTGCAACTTTTCCAAGTTTTCATTAACTTAAAACCTTATTCCGACTACTACAAACATTTTTTAAAAAATTAGTCACATCGGTCCATAGAAAACAGTACTTTCAGTTTTTCCCGAATTTTCAAATTTTCCGAACAACTTTTCACATTTTCATGCATTGTCACCCAGTTCTGAGCTATGATCTAAATTTCAAGTATTTAGCTTGACTCTGACAAAGCCCAATGCGAGCTAGTTTTTCCAGAATTTTCCAGACAACTTTTCAAATTTTTCTTTGTTTAAAAACCTTATTCGGAGTATTAAGAAGATTTCAAAAAATTAGCAAAATTGGTACAAAGAAAAAGAGAATTTCAGTCTTCTCAAAATTTTCCAATTTTCCGGGAAACGTTTCCAATATTTCGTTAACTAAAACCCCTATTCGGACTACTACGAACATTTAAGAAAAATTAACCAAATCGGTATACAGAAAAAAAGACTTTTAGTTTCCTTCTAATTTTCCTATTTTCCGGGTAACTTTTCCAACTTTTCACTAAACAAAAACCTTATTCGGACTATTACCAACATTTAAGGAACATTAGCCAAATCAGTCCAAGGAAAGAGTACTTTCAGTTTCCTCCGAATTTTTTAATTTTCCTGGCAAATTTTCACTAACGAAAAAACTTATTCCAACTATTAAGAACATTTTTTAAAAAAATAGCCTAATCAGTCCATAGAAAAAAGTCAGTTTTTCACGAATTTTCAAATTTTCTGCCTAACTTTTCCATTTTTACACAATTTCATGCATTGTCATCTAGTTCTGAGCAATGGCAAAAATTTCAAGTCTCTAGCTCATCAAGTAGTTAGTTTAAATTCAATTTCTAAATTTCACCCGGATAGACAGCGCCAAAATCGAGTTCATAAAACATTTTAAAAAAGATCAATTACAAAGTGAGGCGCGGCACGGGCAACATCTGTCAACCAGCGACAAAATGAATGGAACAGCGCGCCAGCATGTTAGTGACAGCATCAGCAGTGCGTCAGACCTGCGCACCTGGCACGCTCGCGGACTTTTTGTGAAAATAAATGGATTTGCTTGCAAAAAAGATAAATTCCAGCTCTAACAGACACCCAACTGCTTCGAGTTTCATATATCTTTGTCTTCCATTCTGTATATCACAACTGTTACATCATGTACAGTTCTGGTTTGAACAAAGACAAGATTGCACTGCAATTAGTTATCTTCCCTTCACAGAGGTATGGCAAGTTAATGACACCATCGCTTTAAAAATATTCTCTGACAAAGTTGTCTGTCATGATACAGAATATTTAGGTTAACGAAATTTTTGTAGAATTAAGAAATGAAGTTGCGTTTTTCTGTTTACCAGTCCGCTCACAAAGGGGCTGGTAGTATAGCGCTACTTTTGGGACCAAGTGGTCTGCTCAGAAGCGGTTTCGGATAGTGCTTGAGATCTTTTTACAAGAAGATATTCAGCGCCACTCTCGTGTCCAGCGTAGCATCGTGGAGACGTTCGGGATTGAAAGTAGACACGAGTTATGTCACCCAATCCTGCACCGATCAGCGAAACGATGACCCTCACAAGTCGCTGCAAATCCACTGCCATGTCACAGCATATTGGGGACCAGGAGATCATGGATGCTATATTCGAGATCGAATGGGGCCATTACGGTAAGTTGTTTTCACTTGATTAACTTGTTTCAAGTTAAGATGAATATTTATACATGTATACTTTTACCCCCTCAGAACAACCTGCAACCTCTAATATGGCAAACGATGTTAACGACTGGCAGCATCTTGAGTGAGACCAACATTCCAGTTCTAAATGGACTCACGGTAATGATGAAAACCTCAAGGGAGGTTATAAGGCAGGTGGTCATAACATTCTGACTGATCAATACATGTTCAGAGAGCACATATAGAGGCTACGAGAGAAACTATTCAATTTCGCAAACATGCATTTCCCGATGAAATAGATTATTAGAACGTTGATGCAGTCGGGGTTGATCTAACGGACAATATAGATAAGACCTTGAAGTTCAAGGCTTTTGTGCACCAACAGCGCGCACCATTTGTCGTCTACGCAGACTTTGAAACTTAACTTAGCTAGGGTTACCAGACGACCCCGTTTGTCGGGGACAGTAACCGTATTTTCTCTCTGTCCCCGGACAGATTACGTCCCTGCAATCTCCCCGATTTCTTACTGTTTACCCCAGAAATTTTTTTGGGCAAGAATACAAAGAAATACTATGCTATATTAAAATTAGGTGGCTTTCTCTTGTACCAGTTATCAGAAGAATATGTGAAATCTATCCTGCTATCAAACTCAACTTTTCCCCTTTCTCAGGATGCAATTATACAGGCAGTAGGTATTGACGTCACAGCAATTGAGTCTTCCATGATACTGAGTAATTTAGTGAAGTAGCTTACTTCAAGGATGGAAGAAAAGTTTATTTCGTAGTTTATCATTGATTTTTGGTTGAAAATGAGGGCTCAGATAGACGCTTTCGAAACGTCCCTCAATTGTGACATCTTAAAGTGACTGAAAGCCCAAGAAGACTTTATTTATATACAACATTGTCAAAACTTCGATCTTAAATGATAAATGTGTTTCTTTTAGGTTAATCCAACCTATAATCATATAACTTATAAAAGTGCAACGCTTCATTAGGACAAATGCCGAAATCGTCCCCGGATTTAGGTGAAAAAGTTCTGATATCTCCGGAATCGCATTCTTCTGTAGCACCACATTTCATATGCTTCAGTTTTCTTCCTTTCCGGAATTCCTAAAGTCCATGTTTCGCTACCATAAAGTGCTGTGCTCCAAACATAGAGTTTTAAAAAGATTCTTTCTAATTCTTATATCAATATTTGAAACTAAAAGGTTTCTCTTTTACATGAAGGCTCTTTTTGCTAGTGCTATTCTGCTTGTAACAACATTCTTGCTTCGGCCATCGGTTGTAATTTTACTTCCCAAGTAACAGAACTCACTCACTTCTCCTATTGCATCCGATCCTATTTTTATATTTAATCTACTAGTTTTGGTATCGTTTCTGCTACATTTCATAAATTTTGTCTTGCTTTGATTTATATTCAGTCCAAAATCTTCCTTCAGTATTGTGTTCATGCCATTCAGTAACGTCTCAATGTCCTCAGCCCGTTCTGCTAACAAGACAATGTCATCAGCAAATCGTAGCATACTGATTTTTTTCTCCCTGAACACTTATGCCGCATGGAAATTTTTCTTTGACTTTCTTTAGTGCTTCTTCTATATACAAGTTGAATATTAACGGGGATAGACTACAACCTTGTCTCACACCCTTTTTAACTGATGCATATCTCTCGTGATTCTCTACTTTTATTATAGCCACTTGATTCTTATATAGTTTATAGAGTATTCTTTTATCCCGATACTTTTTTTTTTTTTTGTAACAGTTTAACGTCCCTTTTCAACAACGTGATCTTTAGAGACGGGAAAGGATGGGGGCAAGGAATGGGAAGGAATTCGGCCATGGCCTTTTGAAGGAAGCATCCCGGCATTCACCTGGAGTGATTTGGGGAAACCATGGAAAACCCAAATCTGGATGCCCGGACGGGGATTCGAACCGCCGTCCTCCCGAATGCGAGGCCAGAACGCTATCCGTTACACCACCACGCTCGGTCCGATACTTTAGACCGGACTTCTTTAAAATTTTGAACATCTTGCTCCACCTAACATTATCAAAAGCTTTTTCTAAATCAACAAACGCCATAAAAGTATCTTTGTTTTTCTTGATCCGCCCTTGAAGTACTAATCTTAAACACAGAATTGCTTCCATTGTACCACGATTTTTCCTAAACCCAAACTGATCTTCACCTAGTATGTCTTCTATTATCCTTTCAATTCTTCTGTGTATTATTCTGGTCAGTAATTTTGAAGCATGTGATGTTAGACTAATGGTGCGATAATTCGAAGCGCCTGACTTGGAGACCATTAGGCTATTACTAACACTATTACTCCGCGATTCACTATAAGTGTGTGGCAGAGGGTGCATTGCACCTATCCGGGAAGGTAATAGTTTGGAAGGGATGTACGGGATATTGCAGGAGGGGCCCATGGGCTATTGTAAGGAACCATCCCAGCATTCGCGTGATCTGGGAAAACCATGGAAATCCAAGCTCAGGATGGACGGAGAGCTTTATCGATAGCTACTCCTGTCGGATTTTAAGTTTACTCGCCCGGTAAATCCTTTCTATTCCATTCCCTAATCGCTCGTGGAAAAAATGAATATAGAAAAGAATCGGTTCTGGCCCTGGTTTCTCTTATCTTATTTTCACGGTCATTCCGAGATACGAATGCTGCTGGTAGCAATATTTGTTTGCAGTCATTCTGAAATATATCAGTCGTGAATTTTTCAATTAGATTCCGTCGAGAGCAGCGCCTTCGGTGTTCCAGGTCTTCCCAACCTAACTCCTTCAACATCGCACTTACGCTTTTCCTCCAACTAATATACCTGTCACGAATCGGGCGGCTCTTCTTTGGACCTTTTCTAATGCCTCCATTAACCCCTTTTGATGGGTACCCCATACAGAACAACAATATTCTAAGTGAGGACACGCTAGTGACTTATATGCAATCGATTTAACTTCCGGAGTGCATTGTTTTAAATTACTACCTAGAAATCGGAGCATACGATTTTCTTTCCCAATTAAATTCTCGAAATGTTCTTTGCACGACAAATTATTACGAATTGTTACCTCTATGTATTTAGCGGAATCTACCGTTCTAAGGACAGTACCATTAACTGTATATTCAGAGACAAATGGTGTCACCTTTTTACTTACACGCATGACTTGGCACTTTTTAGCGTTTAACTCCAACTGCCAGTCTTTATACCACGCAATTATTTTCATAATATCGTCTTGTAACAAAGCGCAGTCTTCCTGGGTTTTGATTTCACGATAAATAATATTATCGGCAAATAATCTTTTCGTCCCCCATATGTCAGGAACGGGTTTGTTGAAGAGTTGATTGCATATATGTCTGTGGTATAATTGCTTATAACAGATACACCAAACGCAATTTCCGCCAATATATCAACGATGGCTTCGTAATATTCCTCATCCATACCAATGAAATGAAGCCAGGAGACGAATCTACTGGTAAACTGAAATCTGACACAAAAATTTTGTAATGTTTATAAGCATCTGTTACTTGTTCTTCCATTTTCCTTGTTGAGCTTCATTTTTCGTCACGGATTTTACTATTTTATTTTCAACCATTTACACGTAATCATTCTTGGAACAAATCGAGTGTACTGGTAGAAGAAAGAAGAAAAAACTATCTTCCCAATGCTACGTATTTCGTTTAAAATACCTCTTAATGATATACAAGAAACAACGAAGAGGAAATAAATAAAATGATAGTAACTAATTCAATTGAAAACGCAACGAAACAATAAACTTATTAAAAAAAAAGTGAAAAATATAATTTATGAATGGAGACTTTCCTGACGTATGATTGCAATGAAGTTTCCAAGTGTGTGTGGCCGATTTGTGTTGTGAAAAGACAACCTGTCGGCAGACCACTGAATTCATTACGAAAGAAAGATTTTCAGGAAAAAAATGGCGCTGAATTGTAGGTAATACGATTTGTTTTATATGTAATTTCACGCAATGAAAGTGTGTATATGAAGTTTAAACAAAATAAAAAGTCAAGCTTGACAATTTATGAAGATAAAAATAAATAAAAATATTTTATTCTGTGGGGATTTGAAATCGGGTCAGAAAATTATAAAACTATTACCCTATCACATAGACCACGATGCCATTTGGCAATACTGGTTAACAGTTTAGAATTTTTTAAATTTATTTATTCGTTGAGGCCAACTAGGACCACGTTAAGCCCTTGTGCTTTTTGCAGCGAGTTTCATCTTCTTTTGGGCCCAGAACTCCTTCATTCGTTTTGAATGCGCCTGTTTGCGCTCTTCTGTCCAGAGTGTACCGTGTATTCTGTTGGTGTGTTCGTCTCGGCTTCCAAAATATATCTCTGTTGAAAGCATCTTCTGGTTCTAGTCCCATCAAATGAAGATCTTCTTTAATATTTACTAACCAGGGCATTACAGTTTTGGGTCTGTAATCAAATAAAGTAAAGATTTTTTTTTGCCAGTCTGTTCTCCTCCATCCGGTTCTTTTTTTTCCCCCGCGAATATCTTAAACAAAATAGGGCCATTTTGAGAAACGACTATACCACAAACATATATACTGTCTGCCCTTCAACATATATAAAGAGACTGAAATTCGTTCATAACATGTCGGATGGTCTCCAAGTGATAACTACCTCCTGTACTTCAACGTTATCAATTTGCACGGTAGGGCCCTGTCAGAGTATCTACCTCCTGGAGAGTCTGAATGGCTGTCAGCTGAACAGATTGATAGCACAGATTCCAAACGCGTTGCGCCTGATTCACCGCGGGGATTCCTTCGGATAGACATGACTACCTAGCAGACCACAAGGGCCCACCAGGTTCTACTGCAGTCAAGCTGTAGAACAAGGTTCGGTATGGTATCCATTACTGCGTTCTCCAGCAGTAGATTTGGGGTTGGTGTTAAGCAAAATTCTCCGCGTGATTTGCTTCAACCAGTCACCCTAGTTGCAGGACTACATCTGCCTCAATACGAGTTTGCGCCGTTCCCTGATTTCTGATTTCGAGAGAGATTTCTGTAAACTCATAACTCAATTTTCGGTAAAAGCATGGGAAATATTAGAAAACACAGAGTTACACTCTCTGGGCGGGGCGCGCCCCTGAAACATATCGCCAAACCGAATTTCAAGGCACCGTCTTTCATGAAAACTTTGTGACTGTTGGGATGGGGAAAAGGAGGATGCTATTCAACAATCCGGTCTACGAAGGAATGTGCATTCTTGATCTTTATAAGCTGCGGATGCACCGGTTTCGTTATGACTTCCCCATTCCACATTTTAAAGAACCTAAGCTTTTTAAATGGGTAGACACAATTTTATTTATTCATTGATCCTCTATGATCCATGAGAAAGTAATGAAACACAACTGGGAGGAATTCCATACGTGTGGGTATAAGGTCGCGGGTTTGCGGTTCGTAGAGAGAAGATGTACGCATTCCGACTGGACTCGGACCAGACCTATAGACGGACTAACGGTTTGGCAGGATCTGTCGGCAGGAGGCTGGATATTACTGATTACGCCGACTGTCTGAACAGTACCACACCCAACGGCGCTTCCAATCGCACCTCCGCCGCATGCAAACTGTTGAAGCACCCAAGCGTGGTCTGTCTGGGTCGGATGATAACCACTGTATGTCCCCCGACGGTATAGGAACTCTGCTTCAGGGACACAACTCTGTGCCTGCGCCATTGAATGGGAGTGTGAATAGAGATGAAATATAGCGTTTATCTCGTGTTAGTGTAAATTAGGCTTACCAGACATCCCCGTTTGCCGGGGACAGTCCCCGTATTTAGCTCTCTGTCCCCGGACAGATTTCGTCCCCGCAATATCCCCGGATTTTTATTGTTGTCCTCAGAATTTATTTTAACCAAGCGAGAGTTCTTCAAAAGCCATGATTTGCTAATGCATTCGTTTAAAGCAAGAGATATGAAGCGCACTTCATTCCTTGTGCGTGCCTAGGAATAAAAGAAAATTACAAAGATACTGCGTCTTGGACGCAACATCTTTGGAAAATCATGTCTTCTCCTTGCTGTGTGCAACATGGCTGTCTGTGATCCTCATTTAAAATATAAATAATATGTGGCTTTTAAGTTAACCCAACCTTTAATCATATAACTTATAAAAGTGCAACGCGTCATTAGGACAAATGCCGAAAGTGTCCCCGGATTTTGGTGAAAAAGTTCTGAAGCGTCCCCGGATTCGGAGATAAAATTCTGGTAACCCTAGTGTAAATATTGCTTTGCCCTGTAGATATCGTATATAGAACTTAAATATGTTCATACTTAATTGTACAGGAATGACATTATCGTATTGCTTGTTCCAGCAGTTAAGGAGAAAATGATTTTTAGGCTTGAAGAAGTGGTCATGTGTACATTATTGCAAAAAGAATTGAGAGTTTTCAGTCAACTGTAATTTAGTTGTAGACTGTTTTGAGCTCAATGTTTAAGTTAAATGCTACTTGTGAGCTCAATATATGTTTAAGTTAAATTTTTTCATGTGATAAAATAGTTACAGAGTGTGTGTATCAATACATGTTTTTAAATGTGAATTTATTTTTTCATAATTTCTGTATGTGCTGAAAGTCAATTGCTTCTCATGAAGAAATATCAATGTCATTTTTATTAGTATCAATTTCAATGAAAGAAGAAACACCTAGTATAATGTAGTTTATTAATCAAAACAATGTACATTATAACTTAATTAAATCTTTGCCATTTATCCAAGTGTTACGTGCTTTATCAAAACCCAACCATTAAACAAAGTTCATGTTTTCCTTCTCTTCTTCGCAGTAGTTGGGGGAACGTTGCAAATAATCAACAAGCACTTCACGAGGAATCAGCTATTATTAAATAATTTCTAAAAATTCACTCGTGATTATTATCAATAATACAGTTGATTTAACTGTTCGTCATGGCCGAAAATAAATTGAGATATTGTAGCCACAGTAGGCGTAAGTGTAACACCTATAAATAATCAATCAACAATTTTATAAAATAGTTCGTACACAGACTCACAACTGTTTTAAATCACATTAATTTAATAATCCTTCGTAAATTGCAATAAATAATATAGTCACGTAATATACAGGATGTATCAAAAAGAATCATCCGATTTGGCACGTCTATATTTGTGAAACTAATTAACACATACAATGAATTATTTTTTTTGGTTTGACGGGAAACTCAAAAAGTTTTTTTTTTTTCTCATACCTTTTCATAGGTGTTCGATATGCCCCCCTTGAGATGCACTAAATATGTCACTGCGGTATTCGAATTCTTCCCACACTGCAGCGAGCCTGTCTTGAGTGACAGCTTCCACTGCTGCTGTTATGCGATGTCTCAGTCCATTCATTGTTGTTGGTAACGGAGGCACGTAACCACCCACAAGAAATAATCACATACAGTCAGGTCTGGTGACCTTGGAGTCCAGTAATGTAAGGCTAAATCATTTGGTCCAGTCCGACTGTTCCATCGTTCAGTAATCCTTTGATTTAAAAATTCCCGCACTTCTAGATTCCGGTGTGGGGGTGCCCCATCCTGTTCATAAATGAAGTCGTTCGACTCATTCTCCAACTGTGGGAAAAGAAAGTTCTCAGGCATATCGAGATATGTGCTTCCTGTAACAGTGTTCTCGGCAAAGAAAAATGGACCGTACACCTTTTCCCGTGAAACTGCACAAAGCACATTCAATTTTGGAGAGTCCCCCTCTTGTTGTAAAACTTCATGTGGTTGTTTCGTACCCCATATTCTCACATTATCACGGTTCACCTTTCCATTAAATGGAATGTTGCCTCGTCACTAAACACTACGCGTGGAAGAAAACTGTCATCCTCCATCTTGCCGAGAACGAAATTACAGAACTCCACACGTTGTTGTTCGTCACCTTCACGAACAGCTTGCAGTAGCTGAATTTTGCATGGTTTCATGTGTAAACGACGAGACAACACACGCCAGACGGACATCGGGGGCATGTTGAGCTGTCGAGCTGCACGCCGAGTGGATTTCTGCGGACTCCTTGTGAATGTATGGCGGATGCGTTCAACGTCTGCGTCAGACGGCAATTAGCCTTTACACAAACAACCTGTTTCTCGGAATTGTCCATACCATCGTCTAATACTCTGTGCTGTAGGAGGATGCACACCATACCTATTACCAAAGCCACGCTGAACAGCTGCGCAAAACGTAGAACACAAAACGCTTTCTGTTGTCCCGACTAGAGATGGGTCGTTCGCGAGTGAATCAGTTCTTTAGAGCAATTCTTTTAAAAGAGCGAGTGAGCAGTCGCTCACTAAAAGTGAACGGTAGTTCTTCTAGGTGAGTCGGTCATAAGTCGGCTAATTGTCTACTCATTGCATCAAAGTCGAGTTAAGGGGGGTGTAACCGAATTCTGAGGTCTCAAATAAAACTGAGCTAGTGAACCGTTCAAAAGAACTAGTTCTTTTCGTGGAGTGATCAAATGAACACCGCTCTTTTTAGTGAGTCACTTTGCCCACCTCTAGTCCCGACGCCATTTCTACTACAACTGAAGTGGGCGCACACTGCTGCTACCTAACGGGAGTCTTGTGAAACTCGAAAGTTTGCTCTTTCCAACAGTACGTTGTACATGCACATATATCAAATAACATAATAGTTATATATATATATTTTTAAATTGAATGATTCTTTTTGATACACCCTGCATATGAGATTACGTTATTGAAGGGTGCTTCTGTTTGGGGTGAAAGCGCAGTATTAGCTTGCAAACAGTGATTTGCAGTTTAGATATTTACTTTCCTAAAATTGTAGTGAACAGGAAAAGAAAGGAAAAAAATAAGTACTGCTGTGAAGAGAGAATGAGGCACCGGATTCGATGCGAGTTTGGTGGTACGGTAGAGCAGTCGCCAACTTGTTGGTTAAGGTTGCAAAATTGATGAGAAGGGGAGGTGTGGCAGTACCGTCTAGTCGGGGCGCGCGGTGCGATTTAATTAAAAGCCAGAAAGAGATTTTTGCCGCGACAAAGGATTTATCTTGATGCGAAATTGGAAACACGGATGGGGCGCGTGACGACTCGACGGTAACCCTAGTCCACGGATCACAGGCAGTCACGTGACGCGAGCACTGACTCTCAGCGACAGCAATGAGAAAGGTCGGTCGCCCTCAGAATAATTACTTCTTACGAGTCTGCACCTTCATAACCTGTGTGTAAATTAAGTTTTTTAACAGAATTTAACTGGTTTTCAGCTGCATTTAGTTCGTCGCAATTTGGAACTGACCAGTTACCTAATACAGTTTGTAGTATCTGTGATTAGTGCAGTTTCTGTGACTTATTACGGTATTTGGACAAGGGAACTATTATCCGTCTATACAGCCTGGATATTAAGGAGGTAGCGAAGGGGGAAGGAAGGAAGGTATGAGTAAGGGGAAGAGAAAGGAAAAAAAGGAAGGTAGGTAGGGAATTAAATGAAAGGTAAGAAAAGGGAGGGAGGGAAATGGAAATGAAAGCAATAATCAAAAATATTGTTGATTCTGGTAAATTGTAAACAATTACTACGATCTATTAGAAAGGCGCGTACAGTCAGCAGATACCACATATCACTGCCACCAATATTCGTAGTTACGAACCCAACACATCCCCCCCCCCTCCCCCCAAATCAGAAAATACTGAGCAGCCTATCAGAGTTCGTTAGCAGCGTCCTATAGGTGGAAATCTTTTGTTTCCATGTGCCTGCAAAACATTGCGATATGTATGATAAGTGTATTTTTGTTTTTGAAATATGTAGTATGTAAGGCTGAGATGTTTGCGGTCGGTAGGCAGGGACCAAAAGTCATCTTAACGTAGTCGGCCACGTTGGCAGTAACCAACACCATGTTATTGTTTTTTTTTTTTTTAATTTTTTTACCTAAATGTGATTGCGAATCAACTGTACACAACTTATTTGAACTCCACCTACCAGTAGTGATTATTTAAAGAGTGCATCAGTTATTTTAGCCTTACTGCAGCTATTGTCCGTATATTCGTAAACCTCACAAGTACTTTGTATTTCGTTGAGAACTTTTAGACAGCAGCGGGCGTCCTGTATCGGGGCGAGGGGCGCTGGTTGCTCCTCCGCCGCACCCTGTGACCCGATATTCCCCCCCCACCCCTCCCCATCCAGTCACCACTTACCAGATATCTCATTGCTCCACTTCGTTTACCGAGCCTGGTGGGTAAGGCGGTAGCGATCGCATTCGGGTGGACTAGGCTTCGCATTCCTGTCGAGCCTTCCAGATTTCGGGTTCGCGAATCACCCCAGGAGAACATCAGGATGGTTCGCAGACATTGCGTTTATCCTCATCTCTTACTGTTGATCTCCTTCTTGTTTTTACGATTATACGTATCTGTCACGTCTCCTGGATACTCGATTTCAGTTGCAACATTCCGCTGGAATATGTTGTTACACCTATCCAATAGAATTTAAAAATTCTTGCTTTTCCCCGTAAGCCGGCCACTTCTACCGTATCTTCTTTTTTTCGCACATTATCAAATTATTTTATCAATATTTGCTGCCTATTATGTGACGAATCAAAAATGGTATTTATACATGTAGTTCTCTCATTACAACATTCAATATTATCACTATAAAATGCTGTGACCAGTTACAATTAAAAAAAAAAAATTCTGGTGATGTACTAGCGTCTCGTAGAATGGATAATTCGTTATAAACTTGACTCGTTTGCTCCATCCACTACTCTGCGACTATCTGTAGGTTTTATGTCGTGATTTTATATTAGTCAACTATTAGTTTTCTTTTCCGCCTCCAGTTAAGCAAATGTGATAACATATGTATAACATTACTACCATCGGTCTGTCTCTCGCGGGTTAAACGCAATCCTCCGTCTGATCACGTCCTTCCGAAGATAATCTGAATATCTTTCATTTTCATCGCATCCTACTCCAGCCATTGTAATTCCCGTTTCCAGAGTTCTTTTCATTCAAGCCGCTAGAACAGTAATAATTTGTAATAAGAAGGCCCTATTTTTTAAAATAAAAGTTTCATTCCTGCACACATTTTCCCTTTTCTTCACTCAAGATCAAATTCAAATATGAGATGTCGCAATGTTTCGTTACTTCTGTACAGAGGACACGTCGCTCGGTGCAGTGGTTCCCGTGGCTGCCTGCGCTTGCTCTCCGCTGTCGCTCCGTCGACCGCGATCTCCCGCAGACACGCGGCTCAGCTGACCAGCTTTGCACGGCGACCTCTGTCCCGCGTCTCGCGAACTACGACCTGCTCCCTGTCAGCTTGAAACGAGTTTTGCATTTCTTGCCCAAAACATCGCGACTATGTGTACCTATCCCCAACTGTGACACTCAATTGATGCCGCAGACTTCATTCACAGCTCTCTTTAAAAATATTTGGCTAAGCTATGATTCTTTAACCACATACAATATGGAAAAAAAATGAAACAGTAAAAAAAAAAAAAAAAAAAATAAACCCGTTGGCTTAGAAAATAAAATGTGGTAAACTTCAAACACTATTTGCCAACGTAAGAGGAAGCAACGTTCGATGATGAGAAACGAATTGCACTGCGCTGATAGGCGCGACGAAGCAGTTGGTCTCTGGGAACAGCACTCTTTTCAAACTGAAAATAATTAGGAACGAGAACATTAGGTCCAGCCTGCGTTACAACCAGTCTTAATTTGTGTTTACATCGGATTCCTTTTCCCACTCATGCTTGGAACACCAACTTTCAGTCACTTTCGTTATGATAGGAATCGAGAGTGATTTTCAACATTTATAATGTTTGTGGAAGTATATTCCATGTCGTTTCCACCTGTCTTGTTGATGGCAGTCGCTAGCTCGATTTTGGATCGATAGAAGTTCTGAATTATTGAACTGAGAAGTCAGGTCCTTTACCCAGCTTATTAGCACCGACGATATGATTTCGAAAACAACGCACCACCCTCTTAGAAGGAAAATGAAACCAGCTACCGCCCTACATAAACGCCCACAGAAGCTCTGTTTAATCTGTCTAATTCTAACAATAGTCTTCTACTATTCAACGGACGTGAGCTGAAAATTATTTAGGGTAACCGTCACACTATTAAGTCAAATCCAAGAATTGCTCGTTTCTTTTCGTTTTAAGCACTTGAAGAACCGGAAGCAAATTCCATATAACGCTGGACAATAACGCCATCAAATGATAGCATAAAACATATTAATTTTCAGACAATTTTCGTATTTCTTAATTTGCGAAAGTCACAGCAAGATGAAACATATTTCATTTTACTGCTGTTGTCCTGAGTCGTGCACTATTTGCAACCTCATGAGAATCCGTACGGCGGTTCGAATCCCCGTCCGGGCATCCAGATTTGGATTTTCCATGGTTTCCCAAATCACCCCAGGCAAATGCCGGGATGCTTCCTTCAAAAGGCCATTGCCGAATTCCTTCCCATTTCTTGCCCCCCCCCCCCCATCCTTTCCCGTCTCTAGAGACCTCGCTGTTAAGAGACGCTAAGCAGTTTTTTTTTTTTTTTTTTTTTTTTTTTTTTTTAAAAGAGAATCCGTTCGGTACCTTTTCTCTCAATCGCGGTAAGAAAATGGACAAAAAATAACCCAATCTTAGCATTTTTTTATAATTTTTTTTTTTTTTTTTTAATTTTTTTTTTACATGATCTGACTTTCTTGCCTCCACTTTTTTGTTGCAAGGTCAGTGTATAGATGTGAGCTGCGAATTAAATGCTGGATGGACCATTTGGTTCTGATGTTGCCATGCTTATAAGATAAATCCACACAATGAAAAATACCTTCAGTTCGGAGAATATTTCTGATGCGTCAAAGAGGAATTCCTTAAATCATTACGAAAGCTTCCGTGGCCACTGTGTACCGTCCTCTGAAGAAAGCCAAAGCACGATGGCAGAAACGTTACGTTTTAATAAATCGACGCGGCTCACCCGGAGAACCAAGGTAATAGAAATTCCTCGCCGACGCGTCGTGAGATGTGATGTGTTACTGATCTCGTTAACACGAGTCTTTTAGGATGCAGGTTTGATGTCATAATAGATTACAAATAACTAGTAGGGAAGTCGGAAAAATTGAGGCGAAACGAGTTTAATGAACAGTAACTGAGGAAAACGCGTATAAGTCACCTCATCATCAGTTTTCTGCCCTCGGGCAGGTTTTCTCTTGGCTGCTCTCCATGTTCTTCTATCTTCTGCCTTTCTCTTAAGGACCATGTAGTTGCCGTCTTCCTCGATGTTGTCTATAATTTTGTACCTCTTTCTTCTTATTATTCTCCTCCCACAGACTAGACCTTCCAAGGCGTCTTTTATCAGGCACTCCCCTCTCAACAAGTGTCCCATCCAATTTTTCTTTCTCTCTTTTATTACTTGGAGTATTTTTCTGCTTTCACTGACCCTGTCCAGCACTTCAGCATTGCTTATTTTATCCACCCAGCTTATCTTCTCCATCCTCCTCCACATCCACATCTCAAATGCTTCTAACCGCTTTTCATCCTCTCGTCTCAGTGTCCATTTCTCCGACCCATAAAGAGCTACACTCCATACAAAACATTTACCGAGTCTTTTCCTAAGTGTTTTGTCTATTTTTCCAGTTAGTATCCTCCTATTCATATTAAAAGCTTCCTTCGCTACGGCAATGCGAGATTTTATATCTTGATGACAACTCAAGTCTTCAGTGATCATACTCCCAAGATATTTGAACGATCTTACTTACCTGATATCAGCTCTTCCTAACTTAATATTTATTATTTTCCTTCCTTTTCCAATCAACATACTCTTAGTTTTTGCTGCACTGATTTTCATTCCAAACTCTTGGCAAGCTTCGTCTAGATCTTTCAGCATTCTGTTTAGAGTTTGTTCGCTTTCTGCCAACAATACCATATCATCAGCAATTCGTATGCACTCTATTTTCTTGCCACGAATACGCACTCCTCTTTTTCCATTTAAGCCTTTTGCAATAATTTCTTCTAAGTATAAATTGAACAATAATGGGGAAAGGCAACAACCTTGTATTACTCCTCTCCCAATGCTGCTTTCTCCTGACATCTCGTTTCCGATCTTTATTCGTACTTTCTGTTGTAAATATAAATTCTGTATCAACCTTCTCTCCTTCCAATCTACGCCTTTCCTCTTCAAGATATCCATCAGCTTCTTCCATTGCACAATATCAAAAGCTTTTTTCAAGTTAATAAAGACAGCATAGATGTTTCTTCCTTTCTCAATATTTCTTTCCCCTATGATTCTTAACAGGCCGATAGCATCTCTTGTTCCTTTTCCTTTCCTAAATCCAAACTGTTCTTCTCCAATCAATCTATCTAACTTTCCATATAGCCTTCTGTTCAATACTCTCTACAACAATTTAGTTGCATGCGAAATTAAGCTGATAGTCCTATGATCTTCACATTTATTAGTATTCTGCAGGTAAATTATCGATTCCGCATGTCTTCCGAGTCTTCATCTCCTTCAGAGCCTTTCGTACCTCTGTCTCTAGGATCCCATACCTCTTTCCATCTTCTGTTACCTGTGCCTCTTCTTCTCTTGATCTCCCTTATATAAGCATTCAATATATTCTTGCCATCTACTCAGCACCTCATGTGGTTCTTTGACTAACGTTCCAGCCTCTCTTTCTATTTCCATGTTGTTCTTGTTTCTCTTAATTTCAAAGGCTATCTCAGAAGCTATTATGTACTTCATTTCATATTTTCCATCTTTCTCCAATTTTTCTATTTCCTCGCATTTCCCTTTCATCCATCTTTCACTTGCTTGTTCATTTCTCTTCTTAGTTCATTGTTCAGTTTCCTGTACCTCTTTCTTCCTTCTTCATTTCTAGAATTTTTCAAATTCCTCCGTTCTTCCATCTTTTCCAGCATCTTTTCTGTTCCCATTCTTTCCTGATTCCTTTGGACTTTCTAATTCCTAGAGTTTCTTTGGCGGCTGTCCTGAGCCCTTCTCTCATTTCTATAAATTTTTCATTTATACATTCTTCAAATTTTCCTCCTTTGTTGTTTTTCAAAAACCATTCTTCTAGTTCCAAAGCCTTACCTTCCTCCTTTAGTATTTGTAAGTTCAGTCGTTCTCTTGACTTTCCTCTCTTCACTTTTTTCAATTTTACTTGTATTTTTCCTGCTACGAGTTTGTGATCTGAATTTATATCGGCTCCTGGATAAGCTTTAGCATTCTTCATACAGTTCCTAAACCTTTTTTTTTTATCAGAATATAGTCCAGCTCGTACCTTTCTTCATTTAAGTTAGAGACCCGTGTATAACGTCTCCTTTTGTGGTTTTCAAATAGAGTGTTACCCACCACTAGTGAATTTTCTTTGCAAAAGTTAATTAGTCTTTCACCCCTCTCGTTTCTTATCCCTAATCAAAATGTTCCTATTATATCTTCCTGTTTTCCTTCACCTACTACAGCATTCAAGTCTCCCATAATGATGATACAAGCATTTCTATTCTCTTTTTAAATAAATTCTTCCATATTCACATAATATTCTTCTACCTCCTCGTCTCTATGCTGGCTAGTTGGCATATATACCTGTATTAATACCATATCTTTTGTACTGCCTTGCAGTCTTAGCATCATCAATCTTCCATCAATATATTGCACCTTCACAACCTTGTTTTTCAGTCTCTTACCTATCATTATTCCCACTCCATTTTCACCATCCACCAGAGTAGAAAAACTTGTAATCTCCACTTTCTACCTCACCGTTTCGTCCCCATCTCAGATTGTGAAATGTCTAAACGACGATAAGTTGAGCCACAACTTCCCTTTTGTGACCACTCAATATAACAGCGTATTTTTCTAAATATTCTTTGGAAGCAGTGTATCCACACAGTCCCCAGACGATTTATTCGTTTTGGAAAGCACTTCATGTCAGAACTGTCCGCTTTCTCTGTTTTATCAGACGGGAGCCACGCTTTCTGCACAGCCTCCACTTTCGGCGACTACTGGATCACGTCGTGGTCTGATCGTGGCAGAGTGTTGAGCCTAAGGCACAGGTGTGACTTTGACCGAGGCAAGAAAATAAAACAGCAACAACACACACCCCTCTCGCTCGTGTAACAGAACTAAAAACTTCTGTGGATGTCTAAACAGCCTACTCGGTGACGGTGATGCATGCACGAACCATCCATCATTGGTAATGCTCAATGTGTATGCTGCACCTGGAACCAAACGTACGCGTTTACTATGTTATCTCTGTTCAGATAAGCTCCCGAGGAGAGTGTTTTCTGCTTGGGTTTCCTTGTGTGAAAGAGTTCGTAAATTTTAGTTTCAGTTTTTATTACTGTTATTGCGCATGTTCAATAAAGAAATCTGTTTCTGTTGTCCGTGAGAAACGAAAGAAGAGAGAGACTCAATATGCCGGCCAATTGAGGCCAAATCTTCGGAAAGACACCACGACATCAGCTGAGTTTCGCATATTATAGACCAGGTATGGGCAACCTTTGCTTAGCTGAGGGCGTAATTTCGGAACATAATCAGGTCGCGGGCCGTAGGTAAGAAATGAGTAGGTAGTAGTGAATAAAAAGGCGATAAAAATTCACACATTTTATATTTACGAGAATTACAATAGGATAATCAAACATACAAAAATCAATTCATTTTTTTGGCCGAAGCCGAAGGTTAAAAAATAATCATATATCTGAGAATACTGACACGAAGTATATATGACATGCAAATACTGTACTGTTATTTTGTTTTATATGTAGTATTGTTGATATAAATTGCACATTTACAATAATTATAAACACAGTTTTTAATATTTATTTATTAGATTAAAATTAAATGGTAAAATAGTACCGAACCAGATTTTGAACAACGGAATTTAACAAAATTAAATGCCGTTATTTTTATTTAGCAATAATAAAAAGAAATTAGAAAATGTAACAGTAACAGTCCGAATTAAATTAGAATAATTTGTCTCGTGGATTAAATTAATATTCACTTATTTGGAGTTTTAGCTTTGGTAAACTAAATACATGTTAGCTTAATTATAGAAATACTGTTGTTTTTTAACAACAATGAAACAAATTTCAATCTTTTTGCCTAACATAAATTATTTTAGCTTTTAAAATATCATATCCTGCTCTCTAAATTAGTATCACATATTAAATTTTCAGTTAAAACCGAATCAATACCAATATTTTTAAAGTAGTTTCACGTGTACAGATTAATTAAAAATGTACTAAATATCATCAAAACAAAAAGTAGATCGGCACTAATAAAATAAGATTTAATAATCAAAGCCAAATAGCCTGATGTTATACTAATAGTTTTTTCAACATTTTCGCCGTTTAAATTAGTTCTTCTGTCGTCATAGATTTTGACAGACAGCACTGAACAATCAGTCGCTAGGAAGACTAGTGGGATGAGCTGATAAATATTTGGTTGCTATCGCTCGTAAATAAATACACGGACTGGAAGGCCAATACTGAAAAATATTAGCGGTCCTCAGCAGAAAAGGTGTCTTTTTTTTTAAAAATAACAAATAAAATGTTCTTCAAACGGCAGGTGACAGCTTTCCAAATATTCCAATTATGTCAAATTCATTTTGTCTAGGGTATCCCTTAAATCGCCTGCTGGGAACATGTTTTCAGGAGTAGAATTTGGTGTTGAACTGGTGTGTCCAGGTGCACCAACATTCAAATGATCCGTTTTATTTGATATTGTCAGTGGACAATCTTGACATAGAAAAGCCAAAATTTCCGTATTCGCATTTACAATTTCCTCGCTAGTCAAATACTTAGTTTTAAACCGTGGATCGAGTAGAGCGGCAATCGATGACTAAGGTTTTTCTTGCGAAAGCGAATCTCCTGTTAACAGACCCACACAAGCGGCTTTTGTGCAATATTATATGATCAGTCTTCATCCTTTGAATTTAAGATGGCAATCATTGATATAATTAAAAATACTGATGATAAATCATAGAAATATATGTTGTTGCTTGATAAAAACACTTCATCACGGTTATACAGTTGTTCATTTGTATCCGTTCTTCTGCAGTTGGAATTTAACAGTTTCGGTAATTTTTTGTGCAATATATTTCCCTGTATGATCTTCTTCCAAGAAACTATCTGCCAGTTTATTTTGTTTATTTTTTTTTCCTTTTGTAACCATGCCATGTGCTTTGACACTCAAAAAGTGTTTGCTTGATCACTTCATATGTTCGTGGTAAAACTGATCCATTCAGCCTTTTTCTAAAAGCAATGTAACTTTACTGTTTACTTTTTCGTACGTAGCTGGCATTAAAGACTTTCTAAAATATTTCTCTCGCTTTTGTCTGTATTTGGTCGAGTTTGAGGATCGGTAAAATTAAGTCTGGGAAGTGCTTCTCCTTCAACGAGGTTGTACGGAAGCATGTTTACGATGATGAGGTCCATACGTAATACATTAATCTGCAAAGAAATCCTATGATTATCGGGCCATGATGGCGCTACTTTTTTCTGCGATATCCCGTAAAGTAGATTGTTAAACTTCCTATTGAAAATCTTGGGGTGCATTCAAGATCTCTCTGATTTTTTTTTTTTTAATTTAATGATGCTTTGGTATTTAACACTGGCTTCTCAATAGACTTTCCACTTTTTATGATTTTTTCCAAATGGTTTTCTATCTGTACTATAGTCTGTTGGCGCGCTACGTTGACGGTGTTCGTCAAAGTTGGTTCATTTTCGGCGGCTGTATGGAAAACTTCGGCTCCGGCCAAACATTCGGCTGATTTTGACCAAAGCCGAATGTGCGGCCGAAGGTGGCCGAAGCCGAACCTCCGGTCGGACTTTAGCGTGAGATGCCGGAAGCATCGGACAGGGCTAATTGCGCCTGCAACGCCCGCAGCACTCGTCATATCATATGAACCGAAAGGAGTCTGGGACAGTGGTTTATGTGACTGCGATTAGCCGGGACAGTTACGAATCGATTATTGGTTTACAATATATTCTCATGAAGTGTCAAATGATAAAGTGAGATTCTCGATGCTGATTCTTGTTAACATTAAAGCCAAGTCAATTAAAATTTTTATTAATACCGTTACCAAAATTCAATTATTAACAATATATTAATAATAACCTACACTAGAGGCACATTACAAGAGTTAATAACAAGGGGGAAAAAATGGGTAAAATATTTTATCAATCCAGCAGTTAAATGTAAGAAGCAATAAACTTGATTTACTAGAAGTAGCCTTGTGGATGTAAGTCTGCGTGCTCCTGCGCGACAGACGAAGCTGCACTTTAGATGCAGTAAAGAGCAAACAGGTTCGCCGTGGCCGAGGGAGAAACAAGCGACATTGTAGCGTTAAACAACAGTTTCGCAGGAGCGAATCTTTATGTTGGATCAGACTATTTGTCTGTCTATCTCTTCAGAAGCCGGTGGTTTTTTTCCCCCCACTTTATTTTTAGGGAAAGGAAACAAATAAATTGGACTATCTCTCTTCTCAGCGATCGATATTAGTGACAAAGTTGGACCTTGTCTCTTGTCGCCGATGGTTCCGTGTTAGTGACAGAAATGGAGCTTATCACTTGTCAGCAACGGGTCAGTGTTAGTGACAGAACTGGACCTTGTCTCTTGTCGGTGATGGGTTGGTGTTAGTGACAGAATTAAACTTTGCCTTATGTCAGTGACAGCTCCGTGTTAGTGACAGTTTTGGATCTTGTCTCATGTGAGCGACGGGTTAGTGATAGTTACAGAGTTGGGCCTTGTCTCTTGTCGGCGAAGGTTCCATGTTAGTGACAGAAATGGACTGTCTCTTGTCAGTGACGGCACCGTGTTAGTGACAGAATTTGATCATGTCTCGAACCTTGTCTCTTGTCGGCGACGGTTCAGTGTTAGTGACAGAATCGGACCTTGTGTTTGGCAGATTACGTCCTTGTCTCTTGTGGGAGACGGCTGGTGTTAGTAGAAGTGTTAGACTTTGTCTCTAGTTGGCGTCGGCTCCGTGCTAGTGACAGAATCGGACCTTGTGTTTGGCAGATTACGTCCTTGTCTCTTGTGGGAGACGGCTGGTGTTAGTAGAAGTGTTAGACTTTGTCTCTTGTTGGCGTCGGCTCCGTGCTAGTGACCTTGTATTTGTCACCGTTGAAACTGTGTTATTCACAATATTGGACCTTTTCTTTTGTGGGCAAAATGTCCGTGTTAGAGACAGAATTGGACCATGCATCTTCTAGGCTAAGGATCGGTGTTAGTGACAGAATTAGTTGCATCTTCTCGGCAACGGCTCCGTGTTAGTGATAGAATTGGACCTTGTCTCTTTATTAGCGAAGAATCTGTGACAGAATTGGACCATGTCTTTTGTGGGTGACGGTTCTGTGTTAGTGGTTGAATTGGGCGATGTCTCCAGTTGGAGACGGGTCGGTTTTAGTGACAGAATTGTTCTTAAGAACGGAAAGAAATCGGACGTAGCCTGTATGGTGCATGTATTTCTATATTTCCCTGCTTTGGTGTAAAATAATGTTTTATTTCTTCCCAAATAAACCTTTTAAAAGCCACTGCGATTAAAACAGCAGTTGACGTGGGTCGAGGTAACCGTTTGGCCTCTTATTTTGAGGGACGCGAGTTCCAATCCTCGTCCAGCCATCTAGAATTTCGTTTACAATGGTTTCATCAAATTACTTAAGGTGAATGCCGGGATTGTACCTCCAAAGGCCATGGTTGAATTTCTTTAAATTCCTTTCTCCACATCAGCTTTTATCTCTAGTTACGTCGATATTGAGAAATGATGACGTCAGAAACAAAAACATAAAAGACCGAAGAATAAACCCTTTACAGTTGTTCATGCTGTTTTTGCAATAATCTTGTTAGGCAAAATTATCAAAATTAAAAGGAAAGGTGGAATTTTTTGTCTTATATACCAATTATTGTTATTATAGACCATTTTCCCGCTGTTGAAGACCTATAAGTTTTATAAATTTTTGTTAATAAAACGCCGCCTACAAAACTGTTGTTGTGAATGTTAGTTTTTATTACCCAGACGCGTTTCGGCGTTATAGTGTGAAGCTTCATCAATTATTGTAAATGTATGTTTTTACATCTGTATCAATACAATTTTTATATACAGTACTATAGAGTAGAGTAACCCCTGGAGATTAAAAGAATTTGCTACTCGTATTGAAAAAAATAGTGATATCTTCGTGGTAACATTTGTCTGCGATTACGCTGGGAGACATACGTACATGCAGACTCGGGGTTGAGCCTATGCCCCCTGTCGACGTGTGACTCTCTGGACACCTGGACCCCGTTACCTACTAATTTGGCGTCGCGCCCCACTCGAGGCCAACCCCCCATTTAAAACATAATTTATCTTCCGACTTTCTGTTGTGTGCTGCTGCCGGCGAGTGAGTTACTGCGGCTAATCTGGAACGGTGCATCTATTATTTCGCCGACGTCCAGAGCGGAATAAATCAAGCACGGAGACAGACGGCAGGCTCGGGGTGGGCCGGCCGGCTAGGCACCAATTGAAATCAGCCCCACGCAACACGCGTCAAGATGCAGACTTCTGAATGTCGAATACTAAGTTACCAGTTCATGATACCTATCTTGAAACACTCAGTCGACAAAATCAAACTAGCTTTGCCGGTATCGACTCTGCAGGAGCAACATTCTTACTGAGCGAGAGGACAGGGTTCGAGTCACCGCTATCGACTCGGGAGAAGGATCCTTCTTACTCAGCGGGAGGACAGGGTTCGAGTCACCGCTATCGACTCGGGAGAAGGATCCTTCTTACTCAGCGGGAGGACAGGGTTCGAGTCACCGCTATCGACTCGGGAGAAGGATCCTTCTTACTCAGCGGGAGGACAGGGTTCGAGTCACCGCTATCGACTCGGGAGAAGGATCCTTCTTACTCAGCGGGAGGACAGGGTTCGAGTCACCGCTATCGACTCGGGAGAAGGATCCTTCTTACTCAGCGGGAGGACAGGGTTCGAGTCACCGCTATCGACTCGGGAGAAGGATCCTTCTTACTCAGCGGGAGGACAGGGTTCGAGTCACCGCTATCGACTCGGGAGAAGGATCCTTCTTACTCAGCGGGAGGACAGGGTTCGAGTCACCGCTATCGACTCGGGAGAAGGATCCTTCTTACTCAGCGGGAGGACAGGGTTCGAGTCACCGCTATCGACTCGGGAGAAGGATCCTTCTTACTCAGCGGGAGGACAGGGTTCGAGTCACCGCTATCGACTCGGGAGAAGGATCCTTCTTACTCAGCGGGAGGACAGGGTTCGAGTCACCGCTATCGACTCGGGAGAAGGATCCTTCTTACTCAGCGGGAGGACAGGGTTCGAGTCACCGCTATCGACTCGGGAGAAGGATCCTTCTTACTCAGCGGGAGGACAGGGTTCGAGTCACCGCTATCGACTCGGGAGAAGGATCCTTCTTACTCAGCGGGAGGACAGGGTTCGAGTCACCGCTATCGACTCGGGAGAAGGATCCTTCTTACTCAGCGGGAGGACAGGGTTCGAGTCACCGCTATCGACTCGGGAGAAGGATCCTTCTTACTCAGCGGGAGGACAGGGTTCGAGTCACCGCTATCGACTCGGGAGAAGGATCCTTCTTACTCAGCGGGAGGACAGGGTTCGAGTCACCGCTATCGACTCGGGAGAAGGATCCTTCTTACTCAGCGGGAGGACAGGGTTCGAGTCACCGCTATCGACTCGGGAGAAGGATCCTTCTTACTCAGCGGGAGGACAGGGTTCGAGTCACCGCTATCGACTCGGGAGAAGGATCCTTCTTACTCAGCGGGAGGACAGGGTTCGAGTCACCGCTATCGACTCGGGAGAAGGATCCTTCTTACTCAGCGGGAGGACAGGGTTCGAGTCACCGCTATCGACTCGGGAGAAGGATCCTTCTTACTCAGCGGGAGGACAGGGTTCGAGTCACCGCTATCGACTCGGGAGAAGGATCCTTCTTACTCAGCGGGAGGACAGGGTTCGAGTCACCGCTATCGACTCGGGAGAAGGATCCTTCTTACTCAGCGGGAGGACAGGGTTCGAGTCACCGCTATCGACTCGGGAGAAGGATCCTTCTTACTCAGCGGGAGGACAGGGTTCGAGTCACCGCTATCGACTCGGGAGAAGGATCCTTCTTACTCAGCGGGAGGACAGGGTTCGAGTCACCGCTATCGACTCGGGAGAAGGATCCTTCTTACTCAGCGGGAGGACAGGGTTCGAGTCACCGCTATCGACTCGGGAGAAGGATCCTTCTTACTCAGCGGGAGGACAGGGTTCGAGTCACCGCTATCGACTCGGGAGAAGGATCCTTCTTACTCAGCGGGAGGACAGGGTTCGAGTCACCGCTATCGACTCGGGAGAAGGATCCTTCTTACTCAGCGGGAGGACAGGGTTCGAGTCACCGCTATCGACTCGGGAGAAGGATCCTTCTTACTCAGCGGGAGGACAGGGTTCGAGTCACCGCTATCGACTCGGGAGAAGGATCCTTCTTACTCAGCGGGAGGACAGGGTTCGAGTCACCGCTATCGACTCGGGAGAAGGATCCTTCTTACTCAGCGGGAGGACAGGGTTCGAGTCACCGCTATCGACTCGGGAGAAGGATCCTTCTTACTCAGCGGGAGGACAGGGTTCGAGTCACCGCTATCGACTCGGGAGAAGGATCCTTCTTACTCAGCGGGAGGACAGGGTTCGAGTCACCGCTATCGACTCGGGAGAAGGATCCTTCTTACTCAGCGGGAGGACAGGGTTCGAGTCACCGCTATCGACTCGGGAGAAGGATCCTTCTTACTCAGCGGGAGGACAGGGTTCGAGTCACCGCTATCGACTCGGGAGAAGGATCCTTCTTACTCAGCGGGAGGACAGGGTTCGAGTCACCGCTATCGACTCGGGAGAAGGATCCTTCTTACTCACGGGGAGGACAGGGTTCGAGTCACCGCTATCGACTCGGGAGAAGGATCCTTCTTACTCAGCGGGAGGACAGGGTTCGAGTCACCGCTATCGACTCGGGAGAAGGATCCTTCTTACTCAGCGGGAGGACAGGGTTCGAGTCACCGCTATCGACTCGGGAGAAGGATCCTTCTTACTCAGCGGGAGGACAGGGTTCGAGTCACCGCTATCGACTCGGGAGAAGGTCCCTTCTTACTCAGCGGGAGGACAGGGTTCGAGTCACCGCTATCGACTCGGGAGAAGGATCCTTCTTACTCAGCGGGAGGACAGGGTTCGAGTCACCGCTATCGACTCGGGAGAAGGATCCTTCTTACTCAGCGGGAGGACAGGGTTCGAGTCACCGCTATCGACTCGGGAGAAGGATCCTTCTTACTCAGCGGGAGGACAGGGTTCGAGTCACCGCTATCGACTCGGGAGAAGGATCCTTCTTACTCAGCGGGAGGACAGGGTTCGAGTCACCGCTATCGACTCGGGAGAAGGATCCTTCTTACTCAGCGGGAGGACAGGGTTCGAGTCACCGCTATCGACTCGGGAGAAGGATCCTTCTTACTCAGCGGGAGGACAGGGTTCGAGTCACCGCTATCGACTCGGGAGAAGGATCCTTCTTACTCAGCGGGAGGACAGGGTTCGAGTCACCGCTATCGACTCGGGAGAAGGATCCTTCTTACTCAGCGGGAGGACAGGGTTCGAGTCACCGCTATCGACTCGGGAGAAGGATCCTTCTTACTCAGCGGGAGGACAGGGTTCGAGTCACCGCTATCGACTCGGGAGAAGGATCCTTCTTACTCAGCGGGAGGACAGGGTTCGAGTCACCGCTATCGACTCGGGAGAAGGATCCTTCTTACTCAGCGGGAGGACAGGGTTCGAGTCACCGCTATCGACTCGGGAGAAGGATCCTTCTTACTCAGCGGGAGGACAGGGTTCGAGTCACCGCTATCGACTCGGGAGAAGGATCCTTCTTACTCAGCGGGAGGACAGGGTTCGAGTCACCGCTATCGACTCGGGAGAAGGATCCTTCTTACTCAGCGGCGGAGGACAGGGTTCGAGTCACCGCTATCGACTCGGGAGAAGGATCCTTCTTACTCAGCGGGAGGACAGGGTTCGAGTCACCGCTATCGACTCGGGAGAAGGATCCTTCTTACTCAGCGGGAGGACAGGGTTCGAGTCACCGCTATCGACTCGGGAGAAGGATCCTTCTTACTCAGCGGGAGGACAGGGTTCGAGTCACCGCTATCGACTCGGGAGAAGGATCCTTCTTACTCAGGCGGGAGGACAGGGTTCGAGTCACCGCTATCGACTCGGGAGAAGGATCCTTCTTACTCAGCGGGAGGACAGGGTTCGAGTCACCGCTATCGACTCGGGAGAAGGATCCTTCTTACTCAGCGGGAGGACAGGGTTCGAGTCACCGCTATCGACTCGGGAGAAGGATCCTTCTTACTCAGCGGGAGGCAGGGGTTCGAGTCACCGCTATCGACTCGGGAGAAGGATCCTTCTTACTCAGCGGGAGGACAGGGTTCGAGTCACCGCTATCGACTCGGGAGAAGGATCCTTCTTACTCAGCGGGAGGACAGGGTTCGAGTCACCGCTATCGACTCGGGAGAAGGATCCTTCTTACTCAGCGGGAGGACAGGGTTCGAGTCACCGCTATCGACTCGGGAGAAGGATCCTTCTTACTCAGCGGGAGGACAGGGTTCGAGTCACCGCTATCGACTCGGGAGAAGGATCCTTCTTACTCAGCGGGAGGACAGGGTTCGAGTCACCGCTATCGACTCGGGAGAAGGATCCTTCTTACTCAGCGGGAGGACAGGGTTCGAGTCACCGCTATCGACTCGGGAGAAGGATCCTTCTTACTCAGCGGGAGGACAGGGTTCGAGTCACCGCTATCGACTCGGGAGAAGGATCCTTCTTACTCAGCGGGAGGACAGGGTTCGAGTCACCGCTATCGACTCGGGAGAAGGATCCTTCTTACTCAGCGGGAGGACAGGGTTCGAGTCACCGCTATCGACTCGGGAGAAGGATCCTTCTTACTCAGCGGGAGGACAGGGTTCGAGTCACCGCTATCGACTCGGGAGAAGGATCCTTCTTACTCAGCGGGAGGACAGGGTTCGAGTCACCGCTATCGACTCGGGAGAAGGATCCTTCTTACTCAGCGGGAGGACAGGGTTCGAGTCACCGCTATCGACTCGGGAGAAGGATCCTTCTTACTCAGCGGGAGGACAGGGTTCGAGTCACCGCTATCGACTCGGGAGAAGGATCCTTCTTACTGAGCGGAGAGGACAGGGTTCGAGTCACCGCTATCGACTCGGGAGAAGGATCCTTCTTACTCAGCGGGAGGACAGGGTTCGAGTCACCGCTATCGACTCGGGAGAAGGATCCTTCTTACTCAGCGGGAGGACAGGGTTCGAGTCACCGCTATCGACTCGGGAGAAGGATCCTTCTTACTCAGCGGGAGGACAGGGTTCGAGTCACCGCTATCGACTCGGGAGAAGGATCCTTCTTACTCAGCGGGAGGACAGGGTTCGAGTCACCGCTATCGACTCGGGAGAAGGATCCTTCTTACTCAGCGGGAGGACAGGGTTCGAGTCACCGCTATCGACTCGGGAGAAGGATCCTTCTTACTCAGCGGGAGGACAGGGTTCGAGTCACCGCTATCGACTCGGGAGAAGGATCCTTCTTACTCAGCGGGAGGACAGGGTTCGAGTCACCGCTATCGACTCGGGAGAAGGATCCTTCTTACTCAGCGGGAGGACAGGGTTCGAGTCACCGCTATCGACTCGGGAGAAGGATCCTTCTTACTCAGCGGGAGGACAGGGTTCGAGTCACCGCTATCGACTCGGGAGAAGGATCCTTCTTACTCAGCGGGAGGACAGGGTTCGAGTCACCGCTATCGACTCGGGAGAAGGATCCTTCTTACTCAGCGGGAGGACAGGGTTCGAGTCACCGCTATCGACTCGGGAGAAGGATCCTTCTTACTCAGCGGGAGGACAGGGTTCGAGTCACCGCTATCGACTCGGGAGAAGGATCCTTCTTACTCAGCGGGAGGACAGGGTTCGAGTCACCGCTATCGACTCGGGAGAAGGATCCTTCTTACTCAGCGGGAGGACAGGGTTCGAGTCACCGCTATCGACTCGGGAGAAGGATCCTTCTTACTCAGCGGGAGGACAGGGTTCGAGTCACCGCTATCGACTCGGGAGAAGGATCCTTCTTACTCAGCGGGAGGACAGGGTTCGAGTCACCGCTATCGACTCGGGAGAAGGATCCTTCTTACTCAGCGGTAATACGGGGTTCGAGTCACCGGTATCGACTCTGGAGGTGCAGTCTTTTAAAAGAGCGGGAGGACTGGGTTCGAGTCAACCGTAGGTCCATACAGGTATTGCTTTTCCACGGTTTCCCAATCACTCCCGGCAAAAGCCGGGATGCTTCCTTCAAAAGTCATGGCCGAATTCCTTCCTACTCCTTGCCCTCCATTCTTTACCGTCTCTAAA
The DNA here is from genome assembly GCA_031002005.1 of Vandiemenella viatica. NCBI lineage: Eukaryota > Metazoa > Arthropoda > Insecta > Orthoptera > Morabidae > Vandiemenella > Vandiemenella viatica. Next base: position 18,669,845 of record JARYHS010009186.1, on the reverse strand, counting down.
GACTTCACTGTTAAGAGACGTTAAGCAGTAAAAAAAAAAAAAAAAAAAGAAAAAAGACAATGATTTCATATGTTCGGCTGAACAAAAGTTTAATTTCTAACAGCTAGATTAGCTTATAGGATTTATTATTTTTTAAAGCAGAAAGCTTCAGTGAATTTTTATTTTATTTTATGGCTTGATGCCTCGTCGACGACGACTTCATTAGAGGTGGGATAGGTCCGGGGAAAGAATCGGTAAAGAATTCGGCCACGGCCTTTTTGAAGGAAGCATCCTGACATTAACCTGGAGTGATTTGGGGAAACCATGGAAATCCCAAATCTGGATGCTCGGACTAGGATTCAAACCGGATTGCTTCCGCATGCGAGGTAAGAGCGTTAATTACGCTCGGTGAAAAAATAACTGTAGTATTTTCAAAGAGATAAGAGCTCCCTTCAACTATGAGGGTGGTACGAATGGTACGGACACTGACACGGCAATGATATTGTAAAGTTGTCGCTTGTTGGTTGTTGTTGAAAATTACGACATTCTTGAACGGTTCTCTATTTTGTTACAGTTGCACGTTCAGTCTCATGCTGAAAGAGAAATTCGTGGTCACGTTGATGTAGGAAAACTCTGCCTTCAGCGATTCGCTAGAGAACCAACACTGAAAATGATTCCCACGGAAAAAGAAGTCGCGACGATCAGTCAGAACGAGGGAAATAAAGCTGGTGACTACACTCAGGAGGAGACGTAAGAAGAACACAACACCGTATTCTGACAAAGAACGTGGCACTACTTGGATATGAAATACATTTCTGCCCTTTTGGTGCCGAAAAGGTAAACAACGGATCAAAAGGCAATTAGGAGGAAGGTTTTTGCTTAAAATAAAACACATTTTTGAGCGAATGCAACAGATTTTGTTTGACGGGTATGGATGTGATATGGGCCCATCACTTTACTACACAATACAGCAGATTTTATTTTAACTATCCAGATGTGCGTCTCTCTCTTCATCCCAAGCAACACTCAGTGCTGTATTCAACGTCTCTTCAGCGCAGTATGCCCTATGCATACTGTAATGATTACAGTTGAATCATTTCATTGACAGTATATTCACGGGAACGAACAGCATTTTTGTTTGCGAGTGCTGCAGCTATAGGAATGTTTGGGCAGCAAGCAGGTACGCACGGGGGGAACAAGAGGCTGGCGTCCTGTTGTGCTCCTGCCAGCCTAGTGTTGTAAAAAAACAGTTTTTTTTCTGACGTCAGGGGGGAAAAAAAACATGAAAAAAACTGTGAAAAAAAAACATGTTTTTTTTTCTGGGACATGTTTTTTTTTCATAACTACTAAATTTCAAAATTTTAAGGCATTTATCGTTTAATATGACTGTTTTAGAGTTTATACTAAGTACTTATCTTACTTTTAAATCTTCTATATCATTCTGGTTCAGTAGGAAAAAAAAAATTACAAAAATATTGGCAACATTGACTGAAGTTTTCTTTTACGAAAGGGGACTTCCCGAAAAGGCTAGGTTGCGTGAGAAGGAATCCCCGTTCGGTCGTTCCCCATTGTTTGGATTGATACTCGCTATTTGAACTAGTGCTGCCAGGCCCTACAAATTTATCTGTAGACCTACGAATCTTTTCAAAAAATTAGGAATTTTAACTACGTTTTTTGCCTCTTTTTATAACTTGTTGTGCTTTCCTTATATTCATATACTTGTTAAGCTCGCAGCGTATAGTGATACTGAGTCATTGTCAGTAATAATGAATAATTTCCTTGCAACCGTTGGCGTAAACCAACGATTGAAAACAAATAAAGCTCCTATTTTGTATGATAATAGATTTAAATTCAAACTTAAAAGACCGTAATACAGAACTATCGGCGCAGTCTTCATTCGCAGTGTGTACTTTACTCACAATTTAAAATTGCAATCTCAAAAGCTTTTGCATGCAATACAACCAGTAAAAGAAAATGTAACTATTTCTGAAGTTATGGATCTAGAGGGGACAGAAGAAGAAACAGAAAATTCCAACTCCGACCGAACTAGTGTTGGTAGTACTGATACTAGTGATTGTGGTACCGACATAGAAGTTGAATAAAACATTATGTTACCTATATAGATACATTTATGAATCATTATGTAAGATATTATATGATTTAGTAAGGTTTAAAACACACATGTAAAATGTAAGTTCCATAAATAAAACTATAATTTATCAAATATATTGTTTTCTGAATAAAAAAAAAATTTAGAAAAAAAACGAGGGTGCTAGGTTTTTTTTCATGTTTTTTTCACAAATCTGAAAAAAAACATTTTTTTTTTTTTTTTTCAGTTTGCAACACTATGCCAGCCAAATGTTCGAACACAGAAGGGGTTGAGACCTGGCGAGGGTTTTTCTGCGATAGCTTGGTAGAACACAGTGACAAGTGAATGAGCCGCAGATTTAGTGGACAAAACTGCAAAGTGCTTTCTAAGGGTGTTGTGTTTTTGTTCCTCTGCACTGAACGGAGCCACGGCCTGACAGAGGGTCAGTCCGGCGGGCGACACCGCCATGGTCGTACTGGAGAGGACCCAGCTGGTTCTAGTGCCGCAGACAGTGGACTCTGCCTCGGTGTGATGACGAGTGTTTTAAGAGTAAACGGCAAGTGATGCGGCTGGTCTGGTGGGATTGTTTGCCGAGTGCGGACCAATGCAGCTGCAACAACGGTAATTATCGTCGAATAACTATATAAAGGAAAGAAAACCGCATTGCCTTTCAATTTCGTTGCGACCTGAAGCGACCCTGTCAGGCAGAGACCTGCGTGAGAAAGAGATTCCTCACTGCTTTTGGGCGCCCTTAGTAATTAAGATTTCATTTTCAATTATGAATGTAATGATCCCTTTCTTTATTAATTTCTTAAAACGGTCTTGTTGTTTTGTTAATAAATGATAAATTGTGAAACATCAAACTTGCTTTGTTGTAAATGCAAAGGTATCCCAAACTTCATAAATTATGTTAATATATCAAAATTCAATAACTTCTCTTCCAAACCAAAATTTATTGTTGTGATATTTTATAAAACCATTGCAATACGTACTACTCTCTTTACCAGCCCATTGTATTGCAATGACAGTAAACACATCTCCTATGCAATATCAGTGAGAAACGTTTCCTACGGTAATCTTCACTGAAACTACTGAGAGCTAAGTTAGGGTAATGAAGCAATTACACAGCAGCCGGAAGTTATTGTTGTAACACCCCGACTTCATCAGTCAGATTTTCAGTCTGCTAGTTACCGAGCGTGTTGGGGAGGACGCGGGTTCGAATCCCCGTCCGGGATCCAGATTTGGGTTTTTCATCGTTTCCCCAAATTACACGAGGCGAATGCCGGGATGCTTCTTTCAAAAATGCCAGGGCCGAATTGCTTCCCGTTCCTTGTCCCCAGTCCCATCCCGCCTATGATTGCCTTAGTCGTTGACGAGGCGTGAAGCCATAAGTAAAAAAAAAGTCTGCTAGTATTAGCTCTGTTGGATTCATAGTATCATTCTGATGTCTCTGTGACTGCCAGTGTTTTCATTCTGGATCACGCTTTTCCAAACGGAGGGGAGGGGCAGTGCGGACGGTACTCTCGCTCTGCGTCGCCTCCTAGGGATGAACATCACATACTCAGTGACTTTCCTCTGAGCTGTCATTCTTAGTGCTGAAACATTGGGCATTTATCTTATTAATAATCGGGGGGGGGGGGGGCGTAGGAACATTTCTTTTGTCGGAAAGGAGGCGTTGTACGAAAAACTATGGGAACCCCTAACTAGATGGCTCTTCGCACTGTTAATAACAGCCGATTAACGATAGCACTGCAACAAAACTACGGTATTCCTCCAGCATGCAAACCATGTGTTATGCTAATAGCGACTGATATCCTTGGTATGAGCCGATGTGAATATGCATGAGGCCTACTGGACCGCAGGCTAATTGCCGCACCTGACAGCCAAAGCACTCAAACGGTTGGGACGCCAATCGACGCTGAAAATGGGCTCTGAGCACTCCAATCCGTAGCGCCGTAAAAGAGGAACTGAGCAACTTTATTACCTACTGATGTGGCGCTACTAGCAGAAGCACAGTGGCCATTCACATTACATATCAAGCATACTCTGCAGTATTTCCTCTTCTACGACTTACGTTTTGTTACGTACAGGCGACATTTGAAGGTGCTACAGCTGTTTTATAAGGCAAAAAAAGCGACAAAATTTTATAAAACTAGCTGGTACCCATGACTTCGTTCGTGTTTGTAAAGAATTTGTATTGACAGCTACCCATATCTAACAACCATAGTGCACGATGGGAGACGCGATGCTATTACCACACACAAATGCCAGTCATCTGCGCTATGTAGTTCAGGCAGCAAAGTAAAATTTACGGATGAAATACGAAAATATCCTTGATCTACCACTTTCAACCACCATATCTCCCACACTCCCACAGTTACCGAAATTCGGCCAACGTTGTGATCGAAAGGTGACTTTGTGTTGCTCCCAAACACAAACGCCAGTGATCTGCGATAGATAGATTTCGCTGAAAAGTGATACACCATGACACATGCGTCTTTGACAGAAATATGAAATTGCCGCAGGTCGACCACTTTCAACCCCCATATCTTCCACACCCGCATAGCTACCGACATCTAACAACCATAGTGCACGACAGGAGACACGATTCTACTACCACACACAAACACCAATGGTCTATGCTATGTAGTTGTGGCAGGAAAGAGAAGTATAAGAAGACACAAATTTTTGGTCTAAATATGAAAACGCCCTGCATTGGCTAACTTGAATCATCATATCTCCCACATCCCCACAGCTATCAACATTCGGCCAACGTTGTGCACGACAGGAAACTCCATGCTACTTCAACACACAAAGACCAGTGATCTGTGCTTGTTAGTGGTGGCTGAAAAGTGAAATATAGGAAAACACGCGTCTGTTTATATAAATATATATAAGATTTACCAACAGTTTAAGCTTAGTGGAACACAATGTCACAGGTATTTCTAACATATTGTTTGTAATGACTAAGACACCTGTCGGCAGTACTTTCTACTATTTTTATTATTACTGTATTGGAAACCGAGCGTTGTATTTGAGCGGGAGGACAGGGGTTAAAATCCCCGCCCGGGCATCCAGATTTGAGTTTTCCATGGTTTCCCCAAATCACTCCAGGTGAATGCCGGGATGCTTCCTTTAAAAATTCCATGGCCAATTCCTTGCCCTCAGTAGCTTCCCGCCGCTAATAACCTCGACGCTGACGACTTGTAAGGACATAACAAACAAAATATTATTTCAATCAAAAATTTTGCCTCATCCTTGCTTGTGGCTTAACAGAAACGGAAAGGGGGGGAAAAAATTAAGTCCGCGTAGTACCGTTCTCCGATTTTAGTTTCTATATACGAACACCTGGTGACTTCAAAACCAAAATATTTGTTCTAAATCCTGCTTTTGGTGTTTCTTGCAGCGTGATAATGACTAAACAATCTAGCCTCGCATTCGGGAGGACGCCGGTTCGAATCCGGGTCCGGCATCCAGATTTGGGTTTTCCATGGTTTACCCAAATCACTCCAGGTGAATGCCGGGATGCTTTCATTAAAAATGTCATGGCCGAATTCCTTCCCGTTCCTTGTCCCCAGTCCCATCCCGCCTCTAAAGCCCCTTAGCCGTCGACAAGGCGTACAGCAGTAAAAAAAAAAAAAAAAACTTGCTGAACGTTTAGGGATGATGGGCAATAAAGGCACCAGATTGGCGTAATGTACCGTCACCTCATCTTAACGTACAGTAGCAAATATTGCGCCATGCTTGCAATAGACGTCGCGGGTGCGCAGACTGGACAGAGGCAACAGTTGCTGACGAATCGCTATGATTGATCTATCAACTCAGCCTAGGAATACTTTTCGTCAGGTGGTTCGCGCTTTAGTTGCGAATATTTTTTCGTTTTCTTCAGTATTTCTTCATTGGTCATGCAGGAGAGTGAGTGCGCTCAAGTTGTAAAATTACAGCTGGAAGCCAGCAGAAAAAAAAGTTATGTTAACGTTGAGTTTTGAAGTGTAGGGAAGAAAGTTCAGTAAGATGAGTGGAGATTTAGTAATTAGAAGAACTGTTAGCGTAGGGAATATGAAATTAACTATTTTGGGCTCAGCGTGGAAGATATTGTAGGCAGTGAAGTGCAAGCTACTCGAGCGCATCTGATGTGGGGAAGACTGTTGAGCGTGTTCTTTCTAATGGTTTTAACTCTTCGAAGAGCTTACTGAGAGGTATAAAACCAGGCTTGTTATACTATTAGTCGCCATTGCCCGACAGTGTGATATAGCCACTCAAACAACAACAAAAAAGTACCGAGCCTGGTGGTGTAACGGATAGCGTTCTGGCCTCGCATTCGGGAGGACGGCGGTTCGAATCCCCGTCCGGGCATCCAGATTTGGGTTTTCCATGGTTTCCCAAATCACTCCAGGCAAATGCCGGGATGCTTCCTTAAAAAGGCCATAGACGAATTCCTTCCCATTCCTTGCCCCCATCCTTTCCCGTCTCTAAAGCAGTTTAAAATAAAAGTTTCTGTCCACCTTACAAGATGTAGGTTTGGGCGTTTTTGTGTTAAGTAGTGCTGAGAGTGCGTTAATTTCTTCATTGTTATTTACCTTAAACATATTCGTTTTAAAAATGCTCCCATACTATGATGAAATGTGAGCTATTAGCTTAGTTGCACCTCAGCTAAATACAGATTTTTCCTTGCAGAGTTTCCCTGATGGCTGATTAAATACGTCTGTAATAAAATTCTGGAAAGCAATCCTAATTGGTTGACTGCTCTCTTAAAACAGTGATCCAGGAAAATGTAAGTCTTAAATGGTTGTCCGTGTGTCCGTTGCGTGGCTCCGTGTAGCTATTAGCATGGAGACGAGTCTCTTCCGGCCAGGAGCCTGTAAGAACTGGACGGCTCATTACACCGCGCTGTCTCCCACGGCCCCCGTCCTCACCTGCCTCTGCACTCATAAAGCAATCTAGCGTTACACCTTCAGACCTCGTATTCAACAGGATGTGGGTTCGAATCCCAGATGCTTTCTTTCTTTCCTCAGTCTTAGATCAATATTTGAAACTAAAAGATTTTCTCTTTTTCAAGAAGCCTGTTTTCACTATTACTATTCTAATTTTAACATCGTTCCTGCTTCGACTGTCAGTTGTATTTTTGTTTTCTATAGTTTTCCGAAACAACTCCCAGCGAATATCAGGATGATTCTTTCATAAACACCAGGTCAGAAGTTCTTGATGTTTGTTACTCCCAATCCTTTCCTGCTTCCGAATACATACTTACTGTCATTTGTCATCTTCCTTTTAAAAATAAAAGTGAACAATTTCCATTGAATCATCGGTATAAGTTATTTAACTTCAGTTAACAGCAGTGTTTCGTTAGAAGTTACCACACATTTTTAAAACGTGAATTTCCTCTGTGTCAGTGACTCAAATACGTTTCTGTATAGTTCTCGCATTCCTAGAGATTTTGCTATCAGCGTTCGCTATTTCTTATATCTTGCTTCATCGGTCTTCCCCTTGACAGATGTTTCGAAACATTGTCAGAGTGTAAAATGTTAGAAATAAACTGAGCTCTTGAGGGGTGAGCCAGCCTGCCACTGAACGAGTGGTTCGGTTTTAATTTTACTCCCGCTGGTCAGACTGTATGTTGCGGCTATTTGAGATTTTCCACTGCAAACCTGATTCGCCTCTGAGTTTCTGTTCCCAAGGACACTATCTGAAATCATTATAAAATAAAAGGCAGCATCACTAGAAGAAAATTTTTCAGTATTAGGGGAATTATCATGAGAGTGATCAAGTCTTCAAACCTTGTTTGTTGCTTGTCGTTTTTAATTTTATGTGCCGAACGACGTTGTACAAGATGTTGCTGTGTTACGAGGCGTTCGTAGGACTTGCAGAGCATTGAACCAAGGTACAGCGTCGGTGTGTTACCTGTTGACCGCCACCTTGACAGAAAGACGACTCTACACAAATTTCTCGGTGAAACGTCATGGAAAAATTACTATCAGAACCAATAAGGTGAAAACGTTGAGATATTCGTGCACCAAGTATTAACATCTTTTAATATGCCCATTCATCTTTTTACCATCCAGGCACTTCTTCCTCTTTGTTACATGTAGCATTCCTTTTTACTTCGCTTATGGCTTTGTGTCTTGCCGATGTCGGCGGGAAGAGACTGGGCGAGTAACGAGAAATAACTATCTCAGCATTCGCGTGGAGTTATTTGGGGAAACCACAGAGAACGCAAATTTGGCTTATGGGGTGGGTATTCGAGGCGCGTGACACCGCATCATGGCGCCAGATGTTCATGATTCCACAGTGCAGCCAATGGTATACGTCAAAGATACTACCAGCAAATATATATTCATACACCGACCAATTACCGAATGAGGAATTGTATCAATGATTTTTATTAAACACTCAGTTTCTTGTGTCATCTATATTTTGAAGAACTATTCTATTAAAGAGGGTACGAGTCTGCAGTATGTCAGTTTTTCTTCCGATCAAGCCAACATTCATCCCGCCAGAACAGACTCCAATTTCAAGGTTAATAAGGTGCACAAAATGCTCATCAGTAAGAGCGGTATATTTACTAGTGGCACTATAGGCGCAGCGTTTGTAGTGTCTATAGCAACCGGGTTGGCAGTTCTAACCGCATCACGTGCTTTGGGGACGTCCATAAATTACGTGAGGTGTTTTTCCGGTTTTTCGGAACCGCCCCCCTCTGGTGAGATCTGCCCCCCCCTCCTCTTTGTGGTGAGATCTGGTCCCGTGAGACCCCCCCCCCCTACAGATCGTCTTTGCAACATTTTGAGACCTTTTTTTTTAAGGTCTCACGCACACTTCAGCCAAATACGCCCCTAAATCGACTTTCGCGTCAATTGTAGACCTTTGTTTTTAGCTCTACAGTCCTGCCCAATTTTAAAAAATCTGACGTGAGATTTCCGTTGACCCCCCCCCTCCCCCTTTGTGAGATCTGGTGAGATTTCGCCGGACCCTCCCCCCCTATTCTACCTCACGTAATTTATGGATGCCCCCCTTTGGGTGACGAGTTGATTCTCATAGACGCTCGGTTCGGGAGAGTTCGGTCAGGACTCCGTGTTAGGTACGCAGGCTGGCTGTGCCCAGTGCGGTCAGTGACTGGCGGATCTAATCGGTCACGAGGGGTCTATTAGCAGGCGGGGCCACGGACATTCCAGCACAACGTCATCGGAGGCGGTCTCGATTTAAGCGGCTGCTTGCTTCCTGCGCTGATTCACGTCTCTGAGACGCCGTCCCGGGAAATAACGAACACCACGTCACTGCCTCCACACGACCATCTCACTGCCTGAGATTCTTGTGTTACAGACAAGAAAAGTTGTCTTTTTTATATCAATGAATCATCGTATACATCGTTAAGAGTGACTGTAATCCATTTTATTGATGTAAGAACGAAGACTTTCCCGGCGTATAACTGCAATGTAGTCTTCACGGGTTGTACCGCCGGATAGTGTTGTGGAAACACAATATTTCGACGGCTAGCTCCGCCATCTTCTTCAGGTGAAGAGATATCTGCACTGGTCGGCTGACCCACAGATACTGAGATGGTAATGAAGTCTGGAAATAATCATTTACAAATAACTTATACCGTTCATTCTTCACAACCATACGTACTAAAATGACGTATTCGTCGAGAAGTGTTAAGTGTCTCATCAAAAAGAAAGACAAGAGAAACCGCCGCGCCGGTAGCCGTTGACCAGGGAGGCCGGGTCTATTGTAACACGGCTGGGCTCTGTCAAACTGTCCCTGATAGAATGTTGGCCAGCAGTAAGCAAACGTTTCTATGTTAAAATGCCCAATGTTTCCCGAACACTGAGTAGGAGCAAAGTTTAACGAATGCCCTAAGTAGAAGGTAATGTTTGATGAGGAATTTAGAAGCTAATTGCAAGCTACTGACCCTTCCTCAGTGTGTAGCTTCACAACTGCTGCGCGGGGCTCCGTTAAAAACACGTCCGACCGACGTCAAGTCTACGATTGAATTAGGAGAGAGACGTCGTCATGCCATTTGCTACCCATTCTTTTAAGTGGGTAGAGTATAGTGAAGTTTTTGTCTTCCGACATTTACTTCCATTAATTACGAAGTGTTATAGCTTCACATTTGGTTTGTCTTCAGGTTACGGCATGTGTTGTTGTGACTTGATATATTTGTTTATAATATTAGCGACTCTGATCCGACGTGTGGCCCTGGCCAGGTTGGATGAGTCGCCAGCACATTTACGGTGGGGTTTTGTGTCTGATGTGCTGCTTTATAGAATTTGGCCGCTAGTTCCTTGAATCTGATTACTAACATCGGTATTCCTGTTGCTTCATGGATGGCTTTTGTGGAAAATCTGTAGGTCTCTGTTCTGGATAACTTGGAGTCTGTTTAGTTAGGTCCTGGAGGCGTGTCCCCATACAGGGCACGCGTATTCTAGAATTGACCTTACAAGTTAGCAATAGGGACGCTGGGAGCTTGCTGTCCCTGTTTAGCAGGGGTACAACGCGTGCAGTCTGGCGCTGGCGCGTTTGCGTATATCTACAATGCGCGCCCTCGCCCTCCAAGTGAGCCTGGAATCAATGGTGACTCCAAGGTAACGCACGGACTTGGACCAGAGTATTGTTTCGTCATGTAGTTTTAGTTGTTGATCAGACTGCGGGCGCAGTCGCGGTCCCTCCCTTCTGGTTAGTATTATTGCTTGGGTTTTGGCTTTGGGTTTATCTCTATTCGCCACCGCCTAGCCCACGCCTCTGTCTTTTGAAGTATCTCCTGCAGTCGCCGGATGATTATTATCAGCTACACATACACACACACATTTGTGCGCCAGCAATTCCGTGGTGATCCATATAGACGATAAAATGTGTGTGTTAATTGTCTGACGACGAGCCGCATCACAAGCCAGAGAACAATCGTTACTTATTTGAACGTGGCGAGCAAGCGCGACGGTAACCATACACACAGATATCTCACTTAACAATTTACTCGCGGTACATAAGACTTGGTTAGTGTCTAACAAGTTAAGTAAGATGAGCAGAGAATTTGTAGCTCATTTAATTGTGACATATCAGTAACTCCATTGTGAAAGGTGAAACCAAAATAGTATGCGAACAGAAGTTTAAAAAAATTAGGATATAGTGCATTGATAGAGGTTTGTGAGAAATATAATATACAAGTTGACAGTGCATTAATAAGAAAAGAAAATCCACTCTTTGCGGAGTACTATATAAAATATATAAGAAATATATAAAAATTAAAATTCGACCAGAAGTGGAATAGGCGAAGACAAAATCTACAAAACTAATTTACGATATTACTACGACTTACTACTGTTTATGAGAAATCAATACGAACCATTGGACAGTATCAGCAATATAGGAAGCCCAAATTATGAAGGGGAAGATGTATCTGTGCATTTATGGAATACTGAAGAAATCGAAGAAAATGCTTTTCAAATAGTACAATTAGCAGTATATGATCGTGTTTATAATCTTCCTGCAACCACTTTTTTTGTCATACTGTCCGTTTCTTTTTCTGTTTTACAGCTCTAATATAAGCTGCTGCACGAATAAATATATTTTTTTGTGTGGAACTTAAAAACATGATTCTTTTCAATATTGTCACGTCGCTTGTAACATAACCTCACTACACTTGGCTCGCGATGTTTTGGAATTCCCAGTGAGCCGCGAACCAGGAAATCATGACGGATAAACCCGTAGACCAGTACCATAAACACAACAATTTGAGCGCGGCGAGCCAGCTGAACGACAAATGTGTGGAACTGATGTTCCTGTGTATGGGCTCTGACAAGTATAGGCTCGTCGCGACAATATTCGCGCGTAAATGTTTGGCGAGCTTACTCGCGCGCAAATGTGTGTATGGGCAGCTATCGCCTTGCTGAAACTGCGGGTGTAGTAGGCAGTGTCATCTGCGTAGGTTATGGTGTGGGTCCGATCTTGAGTTGGTACATCGGCTGTATAGAGAGAGTGCAGCACAGGACCCAGGGTAGACCCCTGTGGTACACCAGCCAGAATTCTTCTTTTGGTTGAGAGGACGTTTACGACTCTGATCCTGAATGTACGACCTTCAAGGTATGACTTTAACATCTTGACGTATTGTCCTGGCAGTCCCTGCTCATATAACCGTAGCAATAGTCCGGCATGCCACACTGAATCGAATGCTCTGGATATATCTAGTAAGACTAGTCCACAGTACTGTCTATAGTTAATAGCTGTAGAAGCCGCCTCGACCATCCTCATCAATTGCTGGGTGGTCGAGTGTCCACGGCGGAACCCTAGTTGATGGTTGGGTAAGACTTTCTTCCGGTCAATGTGGAGATTCAGGCGTCTGAGAAAGAGTCCCTCAAACACCTTGCTAACCGAAGGTAGCAGGCGGAACGGTACCACGCTATAATACACCCCCCCCCCAATTCCCAACACTTATCTATCGCCCCTCTGCTACAACGACGCAAACGGCGTCGTTACCACCTCTACCGCTGATGTCGTCAGCGGCATGCAATTTTATTAATACGTAGCAACCCCATAAAGAACCAAATCCAACTGTGGTCCGACGAATCAACCAAATAATGAAGCTGGGACGTGATCTCGCAGCATATACGCAATTTGTTTACCTACTGTGACATTCAGTATATTCGTCAGCTTCGGAAGCAACGATTTTTATTTTGTTTGGTAACTCCTGTTCTTATTCCAATGTAATATTGTCTTTTACATGAATCACATACCGATTACGATTTTTGTATTGTTTATGAGCCCAATACTTAGATATTAGGTCTAATAGCAACAACATTTCTCTTGTTTTTAAGTTGAGCGTCAATTTCAACTTGATACAAAGCATATATTGTTTGCGATTACAAAGCAAGATAAAAATATATATTAAAATTATGCGTGGTTCCGCCCTCCACGGCATCGGATTCCGCGGCTTCAGGCGGTGGCCCGCGATAATCTGCCAAGTGCGAATTCTGTGACACTCCAAAAGAGGATCTTACGAATCAGGTTCCCTCCCTCACGACTTTACGCTCGACTCGTGGTTCTGTGGTGGCGATTCGAGAGAAAAATACACAGACAATTAGAAAAAATCCAGAGACGATTCAAAGTATCATTTTAGCAGTATTTGTTTTTTTTTTTTTTAGCCATTCCTATGATAATTAATAAACATACTTATCGCATAAATGTCTGCAAATTAATCTAAAACCACGTGCTGCTACATGAAACAACGGGGTTCCACATGCGTGTTTCCATGTGATGGTAATGACCTGAAAACAGCATTCCGGGTTGTGCCGCAATATGTCTCTGGAACCACCAATATAGAATATTTCACACAACACATTTCCATAGTTGTAACTCGGACTAACTCCTGTGAACAATACAACGACGAAAGATTATATAAAAAATTAAGTGACTCACATTGCATTAACACATCAGAAAGAGTTAATTAGTGTAAAGTGTGCTATTTCTCAAAAGTGCAGGTCAAAATTCTCAAATATTTTGTGTTTACTAGTACAGAATAATTACGGAATAGTTTCTGATGTCTAATAAAGATTATATAGTTTAAAACATTGACTGTTTTCTACGGACAAGCAAGTCTCTAATTGATTGGTCTCTTCCTATTTTTTTAGTAACTTGAAGAAGCCTCTGAAATCTTCGGTTCAATGAAAAAATATTTTCATTATTATTTTTCCTTTCTTTTATAACACAATCTCAAATGATACCTCTGGTAGTGTTTTCCTTTAATCTTCTGATAATACCAATAATTCATATATATAGTGCTCTGTTAAAAAAATCACCGGGAATTCATCAATAAAAAATATTTATTATTCATCAAAATTTATTGTATCGCCTTCAAAGTAGGCCCCTCTCGAAATAATACACTTCTGCCAACGAATAATCCAATCATCAAAACATTTTCAAACCTCAGTGCTCGCTGCGATTTCTCTTTTATGTCTTGTGTCGACCGAAAACGAGTGCCTCGAAGTGGTAATTTGAGTTTTGGAAAGAGAAAAAAGTCGACCGAATCCACATCAGGTGAATATGGTGGTTGTTCGATGGTATCCGTTGAATTCTTGACCAGAAAGACGTTCCCAATGATAGCCTCGAGAGATGGTGCGTTATCATTCTGTAAAACCCATGACTTTACACACATTTGGCTTTTTTGACGACTTTCTTCTCTCAAATGGCGCATAACACTCAGATAATATTTTTATTTACCGTCTGACCTTCTCGCAAGAATTCAGAGTGCACAACACCGTGATTGACTTTGACGGATTCGGCTCAGTTGGAAGACGCCATTCGGAAGCTTGTCGACTAGTTTCAATATCAAATTCCTGAACCCATGTCTCATCGCAGTTACAGTGCGTTTTATGAATGCGAGGTCGGTATTGACTCGTTCTAGTATGTCTTCAGCCACCTCTACGCGATTGAGTTTTTGAACAAAATTCAAGTTTCTCGGAACTAGTCGAGCGACAACGCGTTTCATGCCCAAACAGTCGTTTAAAATGGTACGAATTGATTCGTTTATAAAGAGAAAGTTCAGTGGTTATCTCTCTCTCAAACATAAATGACGATTTCCTTCACTTTATCGGTGTTAACTTCAGTTGAAGACGTTGATGGCCAACCAGAGTGAGGCAAATCTTCCATCACATCTCGAATACACTGTACCACTCATAAGCACAGGTTTTTGATAAAGTCGACTCACCGTAAAAGCCTTCCGTAATATTTTCAGTGATTCGGAACACGAAACTGCATTTGCAATGAAACATTTGAGACAAAGTCTTTGTTCGATGTTTTTATCCAGTGTAAAAATGTCTAAGAACACTTGAGATGAACTGAAAACAATGAGCACAAACTAAACGGCGGATAGCGCTCAAACTCAGCGTCAGTATGTGCCATATATATAGGGCTAAACTTTAACGAAAAGTATTCAGATAAGGCGTTGTTAGACTCAATGTAATATACGCCTGTGAAACATATTTTATCATCAATTAAATGCAAATGCTGTTCAATTTTTTCTATTATATCTTTAAAGATTGGTTCATTATTTGTGATCTTAATCCATAGATAAGTGAATTATTTTACTACCTAATTACGCCACCTAAGATTTTAATGTGGCTTTTTGTTTTTAATTCCTGACGCATTATTACATTTCCGTTTTGATTATAAATTTTCATGTTACACTCTTCTTTCATTGCTTTATCCATTAAGCAAAGAATATTTTTATAGGTCTCTTTTACTCCAGGCAGTTACAATGAACCGGTCCAAATTGCAGTTTCTCCTCCTTATTTATTGCTTCATGGAAATCTAAATTAAATAAACGTGGAGGTACAGGGCGCCCTGTTTGATAAGCTCTTCTTTCTTCTTACTTTTGAGATGAGCAATTCCCAGCGTCTTGCCTGAGAAAAACTAAAATCGTGTCAAGATGTGGAAGTACGTGTACGACAGTGAGGCAGTCCCTCTTGCTGCTGAGACCGTCGTTTCTCAGTCCGGAGGCTGCAAATGGCCGCAGTCCTCTTTGAAAGTCCTCAACAACGCCTAATTAATGACGTCTCTCAGTCCATGGGCGCTCTATAGAGAGCTCCCCCGGCCCACTGCCGTCTGAAATCGCTTTTAACCTCGTCCAAACCGTCTGTGGTGGTTGCTAAGTGGAAGAGAAAGATGCCCATCTTCACTAAGTTTTTATGAAAACTTGTTTTGATATAAGACTCGTCAAAGATATTGTAAAAGAAAACCTCCATTTACTTATAACGGATACACATTGTTCAAAGAATTGCTTTAATCCGCTTTTACGTGTCACTGCGAAGCGGAATAAAAATGTATAAAATGCTTCAGCAACGAAAACCTGTACTAAACTCGGCCATATTTAAGTTAAAAACAGAAAGAAAGAAAAGTTCAACAGCACAATGCTGCACAGCCGGTTCCCTATATCGGAATCTCCTTAATTTCCGAAATCAGTTGAGGTGAAAACAGATAGAAACCGTGAATGATACAACCGAGACAAGGAAGCAGTATTGTCTGTAGTCCCCGAGATAGTTTCAAACGTTTCACCAATGTGATCGCACTTCTGTGAGTGTGTAGCGGAATTTTGTTAACAGCTTGTAACAGCCCTCATACCTGTATTTTGAATAGTATTGTACTGTACGAAGTATTTGTAGTGAGCTAAAGTTTGCTTGAATATGATATGGTATGTTTGTTTTGTAATTTCTTGTAAATCAGTGTATATAGACTTTGTTTTATGAAAGGAAATTATTTAAAGGCCATTTAATATGTTTAAGAACAGAATAATGCAAGAGAATTGCTTAAATGTGTGTAATTCCAAGTATTAATGCAAGTTACGATATCTACAGGACAATTTTCTACAGTTTGAAATGATTTCTGTAAATAATTTTGTATTTAAGTATCTCTTATTACCATTTCTGATCATTTTGTAATGATGTTAAGTGATTTTGTATTAATTCCGATTGTTTTTAATATGTTTATTTGTTTGAGTAATTGTTAATGTTCGAGAAATATCGGGCGGATGCCTTTGAAGAATTCCAGAAATTTCAATAGAGACTATATAAACAGATCGGCAGAAGGATAGAGTTAGTTTTTCATTCAGTTTATAGTTAGTTTTACAGTTAGTTTACAGTCAGTTGATATAAAGATTCACTTTGCATCTGCCAACGACTGCGCTAGTATCTCTGGATTGTATCTTTGCTTGTGACAAATATCGCTGACTTGTTATTTTGATAAATAAACAAACATATTCAACATAACCTTCTGGTGGATTATTTTAATTAATCAGTATATTAATTAAACCACCGAAGACCCTAATAAGCTCTTTTGACTGATAAAATTGTAAAGCTGAGATCAATGCACACAAGTTAAATCTAAACGCATGTCTCTTTGTTTGCCACTCACACGAGGTTTAACCCAACCGGATACTCCTGCCAATGAAGAGTCTTACGTTACTACTCACGAACAAGACAGAGCGTGAATTATAGCTGTACGGGCTATGCCGCGTCGTTTAAAGACAGCCGCGCAAGTCTTAAGAATCAAGGCAGAGCGTTGCCAGGGTGGAGGTCATTTTTAAATGCGGGAGCGACAAACTGTAAGTATTTGTTCTGCTAATAGTTGATCAAACGTTTTGTATCTGTCTGGATGAACGAACGAGTCCTGTATGCTAGCGTAGGTGAACAACGACAATAATGAATTATGAATCACCATGTTAATAAGTAAAGTACACTTTCACTATCACATCTCTATGTATTAATCCGACTTGAATAAGAAATTCGCTGCAGATGAATCTTATAAACGCGAGTTGGCTAAAGTAAAAGAAGTTCTAACAGAATAACTAGGTCGCTATACAACTCACTGACATTGAAATGTCATTTTATTGCACCTTTCATCGTAATGGACTGCAAGGTCGAGGATTATTTGCGAAGAACGACAAGAAACTTTTCGAGGGGATAAGTTAGGAAGCGATTCCGCTGACTGCTAGAATCCGTGTCGTCACAGACGGTAGCATGAAGTGCACGGCTTCATCAGTGCCTGCTCGTGTGGTCTGGTTATTAAAGTTTGACTGCTCGAATCCAGCTACAACCAGGAAAAACCAGGCCGCTAAACCGCTCAGAGATGTCGCTACCTGTTTGCAATACGCGCAACCTGTGCTCTGTATGACTGTGTATTTTTGTTAGTGACGGAGATTTCGGACTGTCTTGGCAATCTGGACAGTCGTGAACCTGGCGCGGCGGCGCGGAAGCCGATAGCATCGGAGCTCAGGCGTATAACTCCACTGCAACAACAGCTGTGCTTAAAATACGTGTCGCGTCATTGTATTTCCCATAAGCTTGTAATGTCCAGCCTCTGCTGTCATTATTATTTCGTCGCCTCTCAATGTATTTCACTCAGCCGTTTTTTTGAGACCGCGAATGGTGGAATTCCTGTCTTGCGGCAGGTTGTCAGCGAGGCTATATCCTTTGTTTTGTCGGACGCAGGTACAGGGTGCGAGTGGACATGCGGTAGCGAGGGGCACTTCGTGTTGAGATCCCGGATAGTACACACGTGTGTATTTGTGTATGCAGACTCCAAAAACGTGGAGGCCATGTTTTTTTTGTCACGACAACATTTTGTCCTAGTGTTTTCGTCATGTGCTGCCACGAATGAACCCATCACAGTTGGTAGATGACGATGAAAGGCGTTTCTTCATCCTGAAGGAAACATCGAGGTCACCGACAGCTTCCTGCGTAACGATAACTGATAAAAATTCATATAAACATTTACCCAGTATGCGCCCAAACTGATGGAGTTTCGTGCTCTCCCTAGCCGGGAACAATTTGTTTATTGTCCGTTAGCTTCTGTTTCTTTTTCTTTGCTGCCCGAGTTAAAATTTTTGTGTAATGTTAAACAAACATGTATTTCTTTCAGTGTTTTATTTTATGAATGTATTATTTTGTTTTTTGATTCCGTACTGGTGTTTTCTTTTTGTAATTGGAGGGTGTAATTTAAATTTAAACCTGTTTTTGCAATATATATATATATATATATATATATATATATATATATATATATATATATATATATATATATATATAGTTAAAGAACATTTTTAATAAATAAATCTTGCATCTCATGCATGTAAATGTTTTATCGGCATAACGAACCTAGACATTTCAAGTTGATTCGCTTAGGTCTGTAAATCGAGCAAAGAAACATGTAAATATTTTGATTGACAGGAATTTTTTTGTTATTATTATTAACTGCCTTACGTCTCTCAACAGCGAGGTCTTTAGAGACGGGAAAGGATGGGTGGCAAGGAATGGGAAGGAATTCGGCCATGGCCTTTTGAAGGAAGCATCCCGGCATTTGCCTGGAGTGATTTGGGAAACCATGGAAAACCCAAATCTGGATGCCCGGACGGGGATTCGAACCGCCGTCCTCCCGATTGCGAGGCGAGAACGCTAACCGTTATACCACCACGCTCGGTTGATAGGAAAAATCTCTAGTTACGTCAAGAGATTTATTGTTTTCTAAACTCGTGATTGATAATAATATATCATAATGTTCACGTTACTGATTAGCATTCCAGTGTTCTAGAGTCGAGGGGATGATAGTTGTGTGTTTTACACCACTTTGAACCACGGTGGTACAACCTCACGACGCTGCGGACTGGTTGCTCTGGCAATATTTTGTGATTCTTTATTACTGTCTTTACTTTGTTAGCCACGCCAAAGACGAGAGACATCCTTGGATCCCATATAGGCAGTTATCTCAAACCAGTTGCATACGGTTTGTCCAAGTGCAGCTCAATTCATATCGAAAAAATGTTGGATATTTTATCGTTTCTGTTCGTTATTTCCTTAAGGAGCGTGATAACTATTTGGTTGTATGAAATAATTTCTAGAAGAATCACTTTCCACTGTGTTTATTTTTCTTTCAAGGTATCGACTCCATCCAAACATATTAAATACAACCGTTCCAGCGATTAAACTCACGCACTTCTCAGAACTACTGACTGACAACTCACGGCTCTTCATCTCCGCGCGCTTACAACAGACTCGTCAGAAACATCGAGAACTATTCAAAACATTCCCACCGACGTTTCACGAACTCTTACAACTAAATCCATACAAAAACAATCAGAGTTAATCAAAATTATTCACAACCATCACGATACACACGCAAATGAACATTAAAGATATCTACAAGTATTTAAACATGAAGTTATCAAAATAAATCTGTCCAGACCGTCGCAAATTGTCCTCCAACTATCGTAGCTCGCATCAGCACTTAGAATTACACACTTTTGATTAATGTTTCATACATAATACTTATCTTCACCGTATTGCATAATGTTTACATAGTTTCTCTCCATAAACAAACATCATTTACACAAATTCACTATTAATTACATGGAAAATATACAAAAACACAATTAATCAAAACTCAGCTTACTATACACAATTCTTAAAATAACGTTTCACAAAATAGGTTGGTTGTGAGGGCTGATATAAGCAGCTAACATGAGTAGCGCAGTTTCGCCAAAGGCTGAGAGCACCTAGGAGGTTTGATAGCTGAACAGACTCTGCCCCCCCCCTTTACAGTTAAGTCGCCTTCAGCCAGAGAAATGGATTGTGTTACCATAGTCCTGCCGTTTAAACTTGGATCAGTATACTACTTTCAAAGTCTCTATGCACTCTCATATCATTCTTATTATAAACTAGCGGAGTTTCCGGCGTTGCCCAGTATAGTTGGCGTAGATTTAACCGTACTCTATTTTTATTCCCGCAAAACATTTGTACAAAGTTTCATAAAATACGCGCCAACTTTTTCGGAATTAAAGCAAACTTACATTCACCCGCCCCCTATCAAGAAACTGGTGGGCTGAAGTTTATTTGCACGTATACTATTTTCATTCGTCCGAAAAGATTCGTGTAGGCCTATATCAAGCTTCGATAATTTGGTTAAGAAATTTCATTACTACATTACTGAACAACCCTATATTATGTTAAAAACTCACATTTGATTCAATTGCGAAGTGAATGGATATACTTGTGGCTCGGAACTCCAGATCCTT
Organism: Vandiemenella viatica; assembly: GCA_031002005.1. Lineage (NCBI taxonomy): Eukaryota > Metazoa > Arthropoda > Insecta > Orthoptera > Morabidae > Vandiemenella > Vandiemenella viatica. Next base: position 18,649,227 of record JARYHS010009186.1, on the reverse strand, counting down.
TAACTCTGCATATAAAATATCAAAAGTGAATCCGGAATAATATTATCGTAAACAGAAGACTAATGCTGAAGGCCAGAGATATTGTCCAGAGATCATGCTTAAAGAAAATCTCTTTTGTTTTTACGGCTATCTATGTCGTTTAAACATTGATATACCAAATTGAAGGAAAGAATACATCAAGCTATGGCTTTTAAAAATTGAATATATCGAATTAAAAGAAAGAATACTTAAAGTTTTGTTTAGTGTTCAAAATAGTTATTACTATAAGTTATCTTATTGCTTTAATTAAAGGCTATGGTCAGAGACATTGTGTTGTGTATTTAGTGCGGAGTATGCGACATATAGTAATTACTCCTGTGGAATTTCTCACCATACGTTCAGAATTTCATTTAATGCTCCTACATTATTTAACGTTGAAACATAAGCTTTAAAACAGTGAAAACGCCATCGAAATCCGCACCGTAGTTTCCGAGTTTTTCCGAGTTTTTATATGACCAATATGCCCGGTTTTCGTTTTATAGATTATGAGGTAAGAAATGATATAACTGGAAATATCTGATATTGTACTCAATATGTGGTAGACCAAAAGCAAGAAAAGTCCTAAACAACAATACCACTAAAAAATCGGATGTATAAAAACTTCTCAAGCCTCGCAGCTACCATATGACTTACATATCAGATGAAGAGATCTAGAGTTACCATACTGGAATCCAGCGATGACTGTCACCTGAAAAAAAAAAGACCATCTGCTTATGACAACTAACAGTGGGAAATGTGACGTAAGAAGTTTACCCTCTAATTTGTGTTATACAAATATTTGAATTAGTGTTGATTTTGTAAAATTTTGATAGTAATGTCGGGTTGATAAGGCTCGCCAACCGAGGTTCCCGCAAGGTTGTTGAGTGAGGTGACAGTCAGAGGGGGGATTTGGAGACTGGTGCTATGTGAGCGTGAGGTCCCCACTGCACAGAGAGCGACCAGCACAGAACAACGAGTGCAGATTTGTGAAAAGGGAGAAATCTATCTATTTTGTTGTTAATGTTATTCGTAATAAAAATTGATACTTCGTACAAGTGGAGACGGCAATTACGTGGCAGTATTTAGTGCTGCGAGAACTGAAGATAGTGCCTGTATCTATAGTCTGATTGATCTTATCGATGTTCCATTTGTTCAAAAGCCTTGTTTAGAGGAAGAAGAAAGAAGGAACGCACAAATGTAATGTTCAACAACCTTCCATAATCGTTACAAGCTGCAATGGTTTGTGGAAAAATCTCCGATTTTAATATGGAATTTTAATTTACGAATGTGCCTAACGTTCACTGCCGCACATTTTAATGCGTTGTGCAGGGTATCAGCATAGTTGTTTGAAGATGTGTAACGCGATGTTACTTATTGCTACCTAATACTATGTGCTTCTCTTCTAGATAGATAGATATGTTCACTTTGATCCCATGTGAGAATAATCTCGGGGATGTGGAACAGTATATACACTTATTAATAATGTCAATATTACTATATAATTGATAATATTATTATATATTGACAACAAGTTAGTTACAACCCATTAGTATAACCAATATATCCTGTAATCTACAAATACAATCCCGAGTTAATTAATTCTTACTATGTGGAACAGTGTATACACTTGTTACCAGCATCTATCAACCAGTTATTTTCTTACCAACCAGTTACCATGATAAGTTTCATTGTAATTTACTGTTAGTTGCTTTTTATGTGGAACAGTACACACACCTATTAACAATATCAATTATATCACCAACAACTCATAAGCAGTCAATTACTTAAAAACCTGTTAGTATCATAATTTTTCACAGCAGTGCATGCTATCCCATGTTAGTTACTATATATGAGTGAAATTTTGTAAACAGTGTAATTACTTCATTTGTCAAAAGTTTCAACAGAAAGAAAAACCATATATCATTTTAGTAATTGTGGACAACTTTGTCACCTTCCCCTTCCATACACCATATATACTATTATACCAGTCATTCTTAGTTACCAAATTCCAAGAAGAAAATTCTTTCACAGAGTAAAATGGGTTCTGAAGCAGAAATTCTTTCAGTTTGGACTTAAAGTAGTTGGGTTTTCGTAGATAACATTTAATTTCTGTTGGTAAGACATTGCATAAGGAAGCCCCAGTAAATGTTAACCCTTTCTGTACAATTGACAGTGATTTGTAATCCTTGTGAGTATTATATTTATTCCTAGTGTTATGGCTTTGTATGTCAGCATTAAGATTGAAGTGTTCAGGATTTTCCACTACAAATGATAGTACGGAGTATACATACTGTGCTGGCATTGTTAATACACCCAGGTTTTTAAATAGATTTCTGCACGACGTCTGTGGGCTTGCTCCACAAATAGTTCTTATAGCACGCTTTTGCTATTTAAATACCCTCTGTGCTTGTGACGAGTTTCCCCAGAATGAGATGCCATAAGTGAGCAGGGAATGAAAATATGCAAAATATACTAACTTTCTGGTTTGTATATTAGCTATTCTAGATATTACCCTAAGTGAAAATGTTACAGAATTCAGTTTTTTAAGTAGTTGTTGAATATGTTGTTTCCAGTCCATTTTTTTATCTATACATACACCCAGGAATTTTGTGAAACTGCTTTCATCAGGCGATTACGTTTTAAGAACTCTGACAGTCCGCATTGAGAGTGAAACATGGCTTAAGAGAAGTTTCTACTGAGCCCTCGTGTTTGTTCCTTTTCCGATATATCAGCAACGGATACGAAAATCCAGCCGTCTCGGAAATATTTCCTGGCAACGCAGGCGTGCGGAGCAGAGAGAGAACATAATGTGGTGGATGTTTGAAGTAATGGATTCAGATAGAGGCCGCCTGCGGGCGAGGAGGAAGATCCGCCTGTCTGCACCGACAGCAAGCGCGAAACGAAACAGATCTACCAAAAAGTAAACCCTACTCACAGTTCCACTACAGTTAGCCGTCACACCTTAGGAAACTAATCACAACAGCAGTCTCTATAAAACATCGTAGCTGTAGCACCACTTACCGTGATAAAGGTCTAATTTAACCGAATGTGACAACTCCACCCCACAGCCGGCCGAATGCAAATTCGATGAGGGCCATTCGAAGGGAGCGGCGGCAAATCCCCATCGCTTTGATCTCGACGGCCGGGGAAAAAAAATCATTGATGAGGTCTGCACGTGGGCTCCAGATTGCAGTTAACGTTTGGACACTAGCAGTGGGTGAACATCAGACATCATCTACAACACAAGTGAAACTACTCTTTATACTGTCATCTATATGTTGCGTTATGTCCGATTATACTTCATAATCTCTCATTTGGAATTTTCCTTTCGACTGCTTTTGTATGGACGCAATACCAGTTACATGAGAAAATTTGATGCTTTTGAAATGTGGTGCTGTTGAAGGTAGCTGAAAACTGGGCGACAGGTAACATGCGAAGTGAATCTTGAAATGATATGTGGAAGCAAAATGCACAACTAGTAGGAGGGGTCAGTGAGCGCATCACTTCTTGAAAGAGTCTGAACAAACGATTCGTTGAGGAAAAACAAGGTTTAAAATGTACGAAGTGTATAAGCGGTAAGATATGTTGGATTGAATGAGATCTAAAGATTCGCTGGAGTTACGAATAAACAGAAAAAAGTGTAAAAAAATAGTCTAGAGACTAATGACTACAAAAAGATAAATAAATTTATAGGACGTGTTGACAACCATTATTATTTGTGGAGAATGTTCATAATCACTGAGGAGTTTGTTGTCAGTTGTAATTAACTTATTTGATATTGCACGTTCCACAATTTTACCCACTTTGGCCCACGCCAGTCTTGTTTTTACAAATCTGTGAGCAAGCTGCATGTGCCTAAGGGTTCGACATGGCGTCACGCGAAAGCTACCGCAGCAATTTCGATGGTGTTTTCAAATTAAAGACCTTAAAATCTCCAAAAATATCGTACGATTCTATGTGACCGAGGAATGAAACAAGAAATTAAGATAATTTCGAGGTCGGATAAATATGCGGGCGCTCTGTGTTTGACATGAGTTCTGCTTCCAGTATTTTTTACTTCGATTATTTACTTCTTTAATTTTCTAAGATGTAGTCAATCATAATGAACAGACTACGTGAATCAAACGCCTGAACTATAGATTAACATCCCAATTAGTGTAACGAAATTGTGATATTTAATTTACGTTAAACATCTTTGTGCCAAATGTCGATAATAAAAAGTGATAGCATGTTGTTGTTAGTCAAACCAATAAACCATACGTTAAGACTTCCATAAGAGTAATTAAATTGCGATTTTTAATTTGCAAAAACATATTTAAAATCTGATAGCATATTGCTGTTTTATTCCGTATCAGCATTTAAAAATGTTATTTTTGTTTTTGACTACAGATATAATCCTAACTAATGTGTATGCTTAGCGATATAATTCTATACTTCTTCATGCGTTAGTATAATACAGATGTATTACAATCATCGTCTACGTTTTAACATGGTTAATTTTTCACGTTACTTTAATATCTTATTTTTTACATCTCATATTGCATTAAAATATAAATCTAAAAAAAAAAAACAAAACTTTCGGACATCAACATGAAAACCAAATCGAAGGTAAGAACTAAAAGAAGGGAAATTTTTTAACTGAAGTTTACAGCAGCATAAAAAGGATCAAGCATTTCCGCACACACCAGGGTCCGCGCGTATCGTATACATGAGCTTGAATATCACAGTACATAGAACAATAAGTTTGAAATTGGCGATTATAATGTTGGAAGTAAGATTTTAATATTAGCTGATTGGATGAACGGTTACGTTTAAGCCTCTTTACCCTGTCTCAGGATTTGAGTTAGTTGGCTGTAACGCGTTCCATTTGAAGAAGATAATTTCTTCAGCAGTCCGTGAAAAGGAGGCTCCCAGTACGCACTGAAGTAGTTTTTCTAGGCACAGGAAAAAGGATAAAGGAAAAAAGAAATAAATTACTCCACACCGGAAGACTACTGCCTCACTATGGTTACATACAGATCTGATACGCCACAGAGCTGGCTAAGAAACACACTTTGCCATTATGGAAAATTGGTACACGTTACGGAGAAAAATCGTTGTCGTGATTGCATTGTGAGCTGGGATGTCTTTATCCTTTCGATCATGAAAATTCTTATTTCTCTACGACTTTCAGAAATCTGTTCACGATATTCCTTCATATAGTTTCTGACCATTGCTTTACGGTCACATCCCTTACAATTAATGTTAAAAATAAAGTAACAAGCTATACAATTGTCAATAACAGTTAACAATAACAAGTATTTTTGCGGTTTCAATCTCTTGCTTTGTACAATGACCAATGCGATGAACTTTATTCTAACAGTTGTCTCTTCTTTTACAGGTAAGAGCACCGATAATAGTTGCCTGTCAACAGCACGAACAAATGACGGTAGTGTACAAAATATTTGTCTTTATTTCTAACTACTCCAGCAATACATATTTGGTCCTATTGTGTTGATATAATCTGGAAATAGTGTGCATAGTTTTAATGAACTATGTACATTCAAAAATATAGCCTCATATTGTTTTATGACGTAATGTGGGCCTACAAACTATTTTTAAATTTTATTTATCTCACATTCAGACAGCTTAGTATCTAAATACTAAATTAGGCCTACATATTGCAAAAATTCAGCTTTTTGTGCTAAGTTCCCAATTATTTTCCTCAGAATAACGGTACGAGTTGGTGTGATGTGTTCTACACTATAGCTGTACTTCACCAGTAATCATTTGACTTGTGTATCGATACCTGGTTCTTGTCTCCCCTAACTACTGTGTGTTAGCCTCTTCTAGAAGTTATTGTACCACAACATTATCAAATCCATCATACGAATTCATTAAAAAAATCCTCAAATAACACAAAAAACAATATGAAAATTATACGTTATTATTCAAATCAAACTTGGTGGAGGACGTGTAGGCCAGGTACAGTTTTCTAGCTGTGTGCTCGTTTCGGTGTAGACGAGAGGAGCGAGCACGTGGGACTCACATCTTATTCCACTGAGCGAGGATCGATGCCTGCTTTCTGAGTTGTTTATCTATCTATATCCATAAAACTAAAACCGGATATATTTGCAAAATAAAAACTCGTTAACTACTGAGCAAATTTAGCTGGGGATTTCACCGTTTTAAAGCTTAGAATCTCAATTCAGTTGTTTGGTGTGTCTTATATTTCAACATTATATCATTACGGAGATTTAAATGAAATTATGAACTTATGACGACAAATACCAAAGTTAAAATCACTAGATGTTGCATGCTCCGCAGTCCTCACAAAAGACACAACTGTAATGTCTCTGACTATAGCCTTTAATGAACGCAATAAAAGCAATTTACAATAATAATTATTTTGCATATTGCACGCTAAACAAAACTTGAAATACTTCCTTAAATTCGAGATGTTCAGTTATTAAACGTCGAATATGTCCGTATTGAATGCGAGAAATTAATGACGAAAACAACAAAAAGATTTTCTTTGATCACAATCTCTATTAACCGAACAGCAATGTCTCTGGCTATCATATACGGTTTAGGAAAACAACGTTTTCGCATTACATTCTGCACTACACACGTGAGCTTCTGACATAATATAGCTTTCAATCGTATTATAATATATTTAAGTTCTCGATATATCGAATGTCAGACTAAAATATCTGGCATTTGGAGCGAAAGTAGTCATTCTGTTCATAATAATTAATGTGTATGCTGATGGTTTTTTAAATAAAATGAACGTTGTATTAAGCCTTTAGTGTTGCAATTAAAAACAGTTTAGTAAAACAAAGCAGCTTTTATTTATTTTATAATTTATTGCGTTTTTTAGTAATCCAGTTTCTGTGATAACCATGGTGCTACAATCTGTAACTCCCTGAAATAAATCGAAAGTAAAGAATTTCTTTTTTCATTTCTCTCTTATTACTGAATACTTGATACACAACTTTGAATACCTGATATTCAACTATACAGTTACGGAATAAATTTTGAGCTACAATCCAAGATGAAGTAAATTAATAAGAATTTTTTTAGCTCCAGCGGCAGATGAGTCAGCACAATGAAACAAATCTAATGTTTGACGCTACGAAAACACGGTCAAAATCGATTCAGCAGTTTTCAGATAAAGCTTGGTTATTCGTTAAGTAAATGAGTCGAAACGGCTTAAGTAAAATTTTAATTTTGAACCCAAACTTTCAAATTCTCAAAATTCATTCACAATATATATTTTTGCGTGATGCTGGAATAAACACATTCCAGATGCATTTTTAAGTATGTGGTATGTAATAATGTGCGTAGTGTTTTGATTTTCGAGCAGCAACGTTAGCAAATGTAATTAGGTTGAAATGTAACCTGGACTAAAATGAAAGCAGACATCTGTATCAAAGCATCCAAACCACCCCATTCTTAGAACTGTGCTGCTAAATCCTGGTTTAGTTTAGTACCGGAAATGGCCGGTAGGAATCAATGAAGCTTGGTAAATATGCATCTGTTCAGACGAATAAAAATAGTGTACGGGTAAACCAAATTAAACCGACTCCTTTCTTGGTAGGGTGCGGGTGAATCTAGGTATGCTTTATTTCCTGGAAATTGATGGCGCAAATTGTACGAAACTTGGTACATGTTACTCATTGCGTGAATAGAAACAGTGTACGGGTAAATCAACGCCAATTAAACCGGGCACCGCCGGGAACTATGCTAGTTTAATTAATAAACACAGCGACAAGCAGGACACGGTTTGGTCATGGATGGAAGGAAAGTGTCGCAGCAATTAGAGAAGTGAAAGGGAATTTGAACGGAAGCTCACACTAATTGTTTCACAAAAATTATACACTGAAGTGCCAAATGTCATGGGGTACATCTTAATGTCAAGTGCAGCAGCCTGGCGTGGCACTGATTCAACAAGTCATCTGAGTCCTCTGCAGCTGTCCAGGACGTAGTGCATATCCCAGACATGTTCGACTGGATTCATGAGTGGTGGTCTAGGTGGCCAAGTCATCCCTGAATGTTCCTCAAACCAATCGTGAATGATTTTGGCCCGGTAACGTTGCGGTATGTCACCCTGTAAAAGTGCATCGTTGTTCGGGAAGTGCTAGCTGAACATAACCATTTCTAGTTAATGGTACCAGTCCATGCCGTGTAATCAGCGTCCATATTATCAAGAAGCCAAGGACACCAGCTTGCATAGTGCGCACTGGTTTCATGGCCTTGAGTCCTCCCATCAGCTCTTACCAATTGAAATCTTGTTTCATATGATTACGCAACCTTTTTGCAGGCATCTAAGGTCCAACCGAATATTCATGAGCCGAGGAGAGACGCTACAGCCGCTGCACTCGCGTTGGTTGTCTGCTGCCATATCTATCCCGTCAACGCCATGGTCAGCGCGGACACGTCTACCATACGTCCCACACTGAACCAGTGCCGCCTGTATGTCAACAATCACACATCACTCACACGTCGCTGGGCTCGGTCATTAAATAGGCGAGGCTGACCACTGCATCGTCCATGGCAGGAAACTACACTGTTAATCGAGGACCCCGTGGGTGTAGTGCCAAGTACCATTCTGCATTGAACGTCTGTTAATTCGTATCTTGAGGTGATAATCAGGACAGTAAATGTTTCACATGACTCACAAGAGTACAAATACAAGCCTCGACACTAGATGGCGTTTCTTCAGCAATGTTACTGCCTTACGGATATTTGCATCTTTCTTTCCGATAACTTTAGGTACTTGTATGTCTCCAATGGACTATATTTCTTCCTTTTGAATTTGCCGTCTCCTTCACACCTCGTCGGAATTCCTCTTCGCCTCAGAGCCGGTTGCCAACCCCGCGTTTTTTGAATGAGGAAGTACACTGCTTTTCCCGTCGCGTCGGCTAAACAACTTGCTCCCAATTTTCTGTCACCAAGATTAGGCCTGAACGACGGTGATTACTCCACACGCCCTGGCGGATCACCCATCACTATCGGCTGTGTTCTAACTGTAACGACGAGCTGTACAATTACTGTGAAATTTGTCAAAAAAATTGCCGAAAAAGTAGAATCACAGAAAGGGAAGGTTGGAACACCGACCCGTTTTATGAGGTCTTATAATGATTATACATACTCCTACACGTATTCCCCCCATTACTGAAAGAATGTCAGGTATGCCTGAGTACAGCTGAACTGCTGTAGTACGTACACGTTATGTCTGATCTGGATCCGATTTCTATTTCTGTCTGGGACATTTTCAGTTCAATTTATGGCTAAAGATTTCGAGCTATAAGAACCATATGAATGCCTGTATCTTATAACGTTTAAACCGATTGCAAATAATGCTTTAGAATGTGGAGAGACCGGATTTTTGTTTGTTGGATCAAATCGCTCGCTAGTGGTAGTATTAAGATACCGTTGGTAGTGTTTCTAAACAAGGTGACTGAGCTAGGTGTATGTTAAGTAGTGTTGTGTATGGGAGTGATATAAGGGATATGATTTAACTAGATGTTAGCTATCATCTGCTCTTCCGAAAGAGCCAACCGGCTGTCTAATAGGCATCTAAGGAGAGGAATTGCAACGAGGCTTGGGATGATTATGAACTGTGGGCCGCTTTGTCTCCGACCTTGCTGGTGATGGAATGAGGTAGCACAGCTACAGATTACTGAACACTTTACTGTTTGATAATTGTGCTTCAGGGATGACTACTATTATTAGAGTAGGCCGGGAAGGGCTCATATATGTTACAATAACATTAACACGTTTCAAGACAATTCCTGGAGAGAAGCTACGTAAAGTTGAAAACACTCTACAGGCTAATGCGAAATGAAATAAAATGTATGCGTCTTTACCGAGTAGTGAAAAAGATGAATACATAAGTAACGTGATGTATCTACAGGAAACAAAAAGAAAATAATAAAAAAATTCCAATGCTAACGCACCGGCCAATGACTAGTCACAGAGTGAAGGGAAGAGATGGGGATGGGTGTGGTGTCCCGTATTGCTGCTACTAATTCCTTGTCTTCTTGTTTCGTTTGTTACCTGTTGTTGTGCTGTATTTTTGCTCTAAACCCTTTAAGTTATAAAGTTGCAACTACGCACTACTGTAGTTCTCACTCATTTAGACGCGAGAGAGTGAGATAGTTGTAATGACGTTAGTGGGGGAAACAAAAGTATTGTTTAGGTGTATGAAATCAACCCTGACATCGCGCCCTCTCGCAAAAGATTTGGATTTTTTCGTGATTGGTGGAAGACAATTAAAAAAGTAACATTCCGCTTAATTTATGAAACTATGCAAATTATTAAAGAATTTTCGCATTACTGATTATATTACTAAACGAGTAATTTTGTCAAATTCGATCCTTTAGCAGATTTCCCCCCCCCCTCCCCCGTCCTCGATATCGACGGCAGGGTTCTCGTTCTACTGTTGATTTATTCATTATCACGTTTATCGCCACTTTTTCATAATTAGTTTTCGATGTACTGTACTCGTGCATCATTTTGCTGATATTTGTCCCAGACACAGGAAACAACAGTATAAAAGCCTAAATCATTTTTCCGATATACTTACAAAGAATGATACCCAGTTTTCATATTTTTTCCTTCTTTACATCGTTTATTTTTCTGGCACAATTATTTATTTGTTCTTCGTTTTCTTCTTCTTTCACTTCAGACAGCAAGTTTGCCATTTGCTCTTTGATGTACTCCCGCCGATATCCACGATGCTCCTTATCAGGAAGTGCGCTTAGTATCTGAGAACGGAGTAGTTGGACCTTAACACTGGAGCTGCTCCGCTGAGCTCAGCTCGTCACAGCACCTCGCTCAGTAACATGTGCAAACGTCTCATTAGTGTTTCTTCCTTTTTGATCATAATTTAAAATAAAATAAAAACTCTGGAAAGATCTCTTTGATAATTTTTACTTTTAGATTTTAATTTAACTGTGCTACTTATATTTTTGTTTTATTAAAATATCTGTTGTAACTGAAGCTAAGTATTATGTGTCCTGCAGGCTAACTTAAAATCATCTCCAATACTGGATGGGCAGTGTTGTACAAAACCAAGGATGCCCAACAAATTTTGGAGATGGGCCACAATTCCGATTCTAAGTTAGCCTGCGGGCCACATAATACTTGCCTATAGTTACAATAAATATTTGAATAAAATAAAGACAGAATTAATACAGTTTAAAAACAATCGAAAGTAAAGAAAATCAATGAGACCTTTGAAGTGGTTTTCTTGATTGTAATCAAAAGTAAAAAACAGCAAGGAGACCATTGCAGATGTTTGGAGCCACCGTTTTCTAGGCTGCTGCTGTTGGCGGGCAAACTAAAAAGTTCTAGCTAGTCACTTCGTGGTTGGCAGCCTTGTTGTAAACAAATATATTCTAAAATCCGTCCATCCGCTCTCACGAGTTGAAGTGCACGAGGAAACCTGTTGCTGTGCCATCAATACTGTCGTAAGCCTTCACTGAACACCCACTACGGAGGGAACCAAACAAGACAGAATTGTATGAGTGCGTTCGTCCCGGCAGGTTCCCCCTGTGGAACTCGCTGAGTGCTGATGTCAGGCGCCTTCACGGGGATGCCTCTGCTTCATAGAGAGGTTTGCGATCCGTGCAGCGATCTTGTTGTTGATTCTGCAAAGCGTTTTTCTGTGAGCGCACAATTCCACATTTGACTCAAAAGCAAAGGTCTTCGGTGTGGAAATCGGAATGGGAGGACGATCAATCAGGATTTATGGTATAACATTTCAGATACATTACTCAAATACCATTCATCCTGCTGGTTCTTCGGTTACGAGAAATTTTTGGTTCAGAACTTTTTTTTTGCTGTTGTCAGTCTTTCGGCTGGTTTGATGCAATCCCATCCCTTCCTATCTTGTACTAACATCTTCATCTCTACATATCCCTACAACCCACGTCCTCAATTATCTGCTTCATATATTCTTATCTCTGTCTTCCTCTGCAGTTCTTACCTTCGACTGTTCCCTCCACTAACAAATTAACTAATCCAGCATGTCTCAAAACATGACCTACCAGCCTGTCTCTTCTTTCTGTAAGCTTGTTCCACTAACTTCTTTCCTCACCCATCATTTCCAAAACTCGTTCATTTCTTACTTTGTCTGTCCACTTAATTTTCAGCATTGTTCTGTAATACCACATTTCAAATGCTTCAATTTTCCTTTTCTTTCCGGTATTCCTAAAGTCCATGTTTCACTACCGTAAGGTGATGTGCTCCAGACATAGAGTTTTAAAAAGTTTTTTCTAATTCCTAGATCAATACTTGAAACTAAAAGATTTCTTTTTTTTATGAAGGCTCTTTTTGCTAGTGCTATTCTGCTTTTAACATCATTATTCCTTCGGCCATCGGTTGTAATTTTGCTTCCTAAGTAACAGAATCCACTTACTTCTCCAATTGCATCCGATCCTATTTTTATATTTAATCTACTAGTATTGGTATCATTTCTGCTACATTTTATCACTTTAGTCTTGCTTTGATTTATATTCAGTCCAAAATCTTCCTTCAGTATTTTGTTCATGCCATTCAGTAATTTCTCAATGTCCTCAGCCCTTTCTGCTAACAAGACAATGTCATCAGCAAATCGTAGCATACTAATTTTTTCTCCCTGAACACTTATGCCACATGGAACTTTTTCTTTTACTTTCTTCATTGCTTCCTCTACATATAAGTTGAATATTAACGGGGATAGACTACAACCTTGTCTCACGCTCTTTTTAACTGATGCTTGTCTCTCATAATTCTCTACTTTAAATACAGCCACTTGATTCTTATATAGTTTATAAAGTATTCTTCTATCTCGATACTTAAGAGCTGACTTCTTTAACATTTTGAACATCATGTCCCACCTAACATTATCAAAAGCTTTTTCTAAATCAACAAATGCCATAAAAGTATCTTTGTTTTTCTTGATCCGCCCTTCAAGTATTAATCTTAAAGCCAGAATTGCTTCCCTTGTACCGCAATTTTTCCTAAACCCAAACTGATCTTCACCTACTATGTCTTCTACTATCCTTTCCATTCTTCTGTATATTATTCTGGTCAGTAATTTTGAAGCATGTGATGTTAGACTAATTCTTACATTTGTCGGCTTGTGTTTTTTTTTTTTTTTATCTGCTTAACGTCTCTCTAACAGCGAGGTCTTTAGAGACGGGAAAGGATGGGGGGCATGGAATGGGAAGGAATTCGGCCATGGCCTTTTGAAGGAAGCATCCCGGCATTTGCCTGGAGTGATTTAGGAAACCATGGAAAACCCAAATCTGGATGCCCGGACGGGGATTCGAACCGCCTTCCTCCCGAATGCGAGGCCAGAACGCTAGCCGCTACACCACCACTCTTGGTGTCGGTTTGTGCTTTCTTCGGAAGTGTGAAGATGATGTTTTTATTAAAATCGTTTGGAATTTATCCTGTTTCATAACTTTTTGAAATCAGCTTGAATAATCTTTCGATTCCTTCTTCTCCTAGGGATTTAAGAAGTTTTGCAGAGATCTCATCAATTCCAACTGCCTTATTTGTTTCCAAGTCATTCAGAGCTCTTTTAAATTCTGTCCTTCTGTCATCAATGTTGACATCGCCTTCCTTTTCCATTACACTATTGTTCAAGTCGTCCACATCATACAGTTTCTCAATGTATTCCTTCCATCGGTTAGCTCTATCGTCTGAGCTTAAAAGAGGTTTCCCATCGGCAGCTTTAATGTTCATGCCACTTTTCTCCAAAATTCTGTCTGATTTTCCTATATGCAACATCTACTTTACCTATGACCATTTCCTTTTCTACTTCTTCACAATTTTCTTGCAGCCATTTTTCTTTTGCTTTTTTGCATTTCCTGTTTGTTTGATTTCTAAATTGCCTGTATTGCTCTCTTCCTGTTTCATTCTGAGCATTTTTGTACCTTCTTCTCTGATCCATCAGTTCCAAAATTTCTTCTGTGATCCAAGGTTTTCGGGCAGCTTGTTCCCTAAAGCCTAATGTTTCTTTACCAGCTTTCATTAATTCGGTCTTTAATGCATTTAATTCGTCGTCGGTTGAGCTCCTTCCAGAGTTACTTCTTAGGCTTAAGTCTACCATTTCTGCAAATTTTTCTCTCGTACTAGATTGTTTCAGTTTATTCACTTCCAGTCTGTTCTGCTTATGCTGCTTCCTTATTCGCTTGAATTTCAGCCTGCACTTCATCACTATCACATTATGGTCAGAGTCTATGTCTGCTCCTGGGTCTAGAAATTGATTCCTGAATCGCTGTTTCACCATGATATAATCTAGCTGGTACCTTCCTGTATCCCCAGGACGTTTCCAGGTGTATATCCATCTTGCATGGTTCTTAAACAGTGTGTTCGCCACTACTAGCTTATATCTTTCACAAAATTCTAACAACCTGTTTCCTCGCTCATTACTTTCTCCTAGACCAAAACTTCCTACAATATTCCCCTCTTTTCCTTCTCCCACTATCGCATTCCAATCACCCATGATTATTAGATTTTCCTCCCCCTTCACATATTGGATTAATTCTTCAATTTTAGTGTTCATTATCTCTATTTCTTCGTCATCTTTCTGTGACGTTGGCATGTACACTTGCACCAACGTGGTGTGGACGGGCTTAGTTTCTAACCTCATCAAAATAATCCTGTCACTAAACTGTTCATAATAACTCACCCGCTTCCCTACTCCCTTATTCATTACAAATCCTTAAGAACTAGGAAATTTTAAATTTTTTAGCAATAGCTGTAGAAAAGCCAAACACGTAAAGGCGATGAAATGGACACCTGTGAGAATACGAATCGTCGAGGGTATGTCTCCCGCTTGAAATTTTTATTTCTTTTCACTGATATTTGCTGTTAATAGAATTAAACATTCATTTTTAAGAAACTTCACCGAAATAATAGTTTGTTTTTCTTCGAAGAATTAACGAGTTTTTTCGGTTATAGGTGCAATAAAAACATGCAAATCATACATAGGTAGGTTTCAAACTGAAGATTTGAGGATAGATTCCTTCCACAGCACAAATTCTTCTCACTATTCGAGTGGGAAGTATATTTTTTTGGTATTTGTATGGTCTAGTTCTTTTTTTTTTATTTTACTAGGACCATACCAGATTGATATAAGTAAATGGTTACAATATAACGGAAGAAAATCCTGACTTTACAAATCAAATTTGCTTCCCCTCTTGAGTAATAAGAAGTCTATGCTGTGAGAGGATATGTCTCCTCAAATTTACGCGTCGTGAAACCAATTTATGATTTAAATGTTTTTATTGCACCTATCATCATCATCAAAAATAAAATCCTTATTTGTAATGCTGTTAGCAGCAAATAGTAACGAAAAGAAATGCACGCAGAAAATAAAAATATTTCCTATTTTCTGTAAGTAGGGATAGAACGCACGACCTTTCGTACACTGACACATCCATCGAATCTAGCGGCTATTTGACCGTCTAAATAATTAAACAAATTTAAAATTTCCCAGTTCCTAACCGTAAACGAAGGCCCACCATGGTGAACGGAGTGAGGGTGTTCAAGTGTTGAATTCATATCGATCCGACCACCTCTCCTTGTCAGTTCACAGCACGAGGCTTTGTTTAAGTTTTTGCGATGTTTAAAAAATTCAAAGGATTCACTAACTTTGCGTTCTCGTTTCTGCTGTGCTATGAATTCTATTCCTTACTGCTATAATCCGCCGCTGCAATCGTTTCGTGTCGCTGAATAAAAGTCATCCACATACTCACATCAGCGCTATATGCTGCTGGAAGCAACTAGAGGCACAGTAACTGTGGAGAGCCACCAGCTGACAATGTAAATAAGCGAAGTGAACAGCCACAGCACGTAATGCACATTTACTTCTACCACGTGTAAATTCGTTGCCTGCATTTCAGTTTTAGAAGTGCGAGAAGATCTGAGGATTCTTAAATGCGGAACTGCGTGCCGAAAAGATTCATCCAGTCTTTCAAATCCCCTTACCGTTACTGCGGCACGCGCAAGGCTTTCTTTGGTTCTCTGGAGAGAGCGTGGAGAGATATTACCAAAAGAAGACACTCCATTTCGTTATCTGGGAAATAACCGACGTCTCTGCTTGCGTAACTTTAAACATCTGAATGATAAGAAAATATGCGAAAAATTTATTCAGGACTAGCAGAACCCATTCCACTTGTACCGGAAAACTCTCGGTCATTGTTTATTCCCTGATAAATTGCTACTTACTAAAACCTGGCACGACTTTTTATTACTTTACCATCAAGGATGAATATCAGTCATCATCGTCAGTGTTCTGCCCTAAGGCAGGTTTACACATGGCTGCTCTCCCTGCTCCCCTGTCTTCATGTCCAAGTAGTTGCGGTTTTCTCTGATGTTGTCTGTAATTTTATACCTTCTTCTTCCTCTCACTCTCCTCCCACAAACTAGTCCTTCCGAGGCTTGTTTCAGCAAGCAGAATCCATTCAGCAAGTGCCCCATCCAGTTCTTCTTTCTCTCCTTCATGACTTGGAGTAGTTTTCCTCCTTTCACCAACCCTATCCAGCACTTAAACGTTACTTACTTTATCCATTCAGCTTATCCTCTCCGTTCTCCTCCACATCCACAACTCAAAAGCATCTGACCCTTTTTCATCTTATCGCCTCAGTGTCAATGTCTCTGCCCATAAAGAGAGACACTCCATACAACACATTTTCCAAGTCTTTTCCTGAGCGCTTTGTCTACTTTTCCAGTTAATAGTCGGCTCTTCCTGTTAAACACTTCGTCTATGGCAGTGCGAGTTTTTACCTCTTGGTGGCATCTCAACAAATATCAATAAAAAGAGAAAAGAACAAACGTGATCTATATAAATACGAACGTGATCCAACTGTTATTTATTTGACTGTACTTCTTGAAAATGGCCAATCTGTATGTTACGACGAATAGAATGCATCAATCCAGCATTATAGCTATTGAAACCAAAATCAAAAGTTTTAGTTTTATTTTTATACTAGCTGGTACCCACGACTTCGTTCGTGTTTGTAAAGAATTTGTATTGACAGCTACCGACATCTAACAACCATAGTGCACGATGGGAGACGCGATGCTATTACCACACACAAATGCCAGTCATCTGCGCTATGTAGTTCAGGCAGCAAAGTAAAATTTACGGTCACACATGTCTTTGGAGGAAATACGAAAATATCCTTGACCTACCACTTTCAACCACCATATCTCCCACACTCCCACAGTTACCGAAATTCGGCCAACGTTGTGATCGATGGGTGACTCTGTGTTACTACCACACACAAACGCCAGTGATCTGCGATTGATAGTTTTCGCTGAAAAGTGATACACCATGACACATGCGTCTTTGGCAGAAATATGAAATTGCCGCAGGTCGACCACTTATATCCCCACATATCTCCCACACCCCCATAGCTACAGACATCTAACAACCATAGTGCACGACAGGAGACACGATTATACCACCACACACAAACACCAATGGTTTATGTTATGTAGTTGTGGCAGTAAAGAGAAGTATAAGAAGACACAAAGTTTTGGTCGAAATATGAAAACGCCATGCATTGGCCAACTCTAATCATCATATCTCCCACTTCCCCACAGCTATCGACATTCGGCCAACGTTGTGCAGAAAACTCCATGCTTCTTCCACACACAAAGATCAGTTATCTGTGCTTGGTAGTGGTGGCTGAAAAGTGAATTATATGAAAACACACGTCTATATATATATATATATATATATATATAAGATTTGAGGCCATAAACACTTCAACTACGAGAAGTAACTTACAAGCAAAGTTCGTACATTGCAGAGTATGAGGCACTTTTCAGAATGAAACAAGACCAAAAACCTTACTCGCACCACATAACACATGGTGTGAATGCGGCCTCAATTACACATGGTGCGAATTCGGCCTCAGTAACACATGGTGTGAATGCGCCCTCAATAACACATGGTGTGAATACGGCCTCAATAACACATGATGTGAATGCGGCCTCAATAATACATGGTGTGAATACGGCCTCAATAACAAATGGTGTGAATATGGCCTCAATAATACATGGTTAGAATACGGCCTCAATAACACATGGTGTGAATACGGCTTTAATAGGCCCAGTGATGATGCGAATTATTCACGCACGATGGATTATACACAGACGGAAAAAAAAATCCCAACACCAAGAAAAATTATTGTAGAGTAATGAAATTTGGACAATGCATTTGTCAAGTTAACATGTTTAATTGATTAAATTTTCAAGATCACAGGTTAATTTAAGCTCAAGAAAATGCATTTCAAATGTGAAATACTGTTAAATTAATAGCCGGTGTAACCTCCAGAATTTTGAATGCAAGCCTGCAAACGTGAATGCATTGTGTCATACAGGTTTCGAATGTCACTTTGTGGTATGGAGTTCCATGCTGGTTGTACTTGTGCTGTCAATACTGGGACGGTCAGTGCTGGCTGTGGATGATGCTGGAGTTGTCGTCCAATGATATCCCATACGTGTTCAATTGGAGACAGATCTGGTGATCTCGCAGGCCAAGGTAACATGTCGACACTCTGTAGAGCACGTTGCGAGACAACAGCGGTATGAGGGCGACCGTTATCCTGTTGAAAAACTCCCCCTTGAATGCTGTTCATGAATGGCAGCACTACAGGTTGAATTACCAGACTGACGTACAAATTTGCAGTCAGTGTGTTTGGTATAACCACAAGAGTGCTCCTGCTGTCATAGGAAATTGCTCCCCAGACCATGACTCCAGGTGTAGGTCCAGTGTGTCTAGGCCGCAGACAGTTTGGTTGCAGGCGTTCCCCTGGCCTCCTTCTGACCAACACTGGAGATCTGTTGTGTTTTCTGATGAAAGCAGGTTCTGCCTTGGTGCCAGTGATGGCCGAGTGTTGGTCAGAAGGAGGTCAGGGGAACGCCTGCAACCAAACTGTCTGCGGCCTAGACACACTGGACCTACACCTGGAGTCATGGTCTGGGGAGCAATTTCCTATGACAGCAGGAGCACTCTTGTGGTTATACCAAACACACTGACTGCAAATTTGTACGTCAGTCTGGTAATTCAACCTGTAGTGCTGCCATTCATGAACAGCATTCAAGGGGGAGTTTTTCAACAGGATAACGCTCGCCCTCATACCGCTGTTGTCTCGCAACGTGCTCTACAGAGTGTCGACATGTTACCTTGGCCTGCGAGATCACCAGATCTGTCTCCAATTGAACACGTATGGGATATCATTGGACGACAACTCCAGCATCATCCACAGCCAGCACTGACCGTCCCAGTATTGACAGCACAAGTACAACAAGCATGGAACTCCATACCACAAAGTGACATTCGAAACCTGTATGACACAATGCATTCACGTTTGCAGGCTTGCATTCAAAATTCTGGAGGTTACACCGGCTATTAATTTAACAGTATATCACATTTGAAATGCATTTTCTTGAGCTTAAATTAACCTGTGATCTTGAAAATTTAATCAATTAAACATGTTAACTTGACAAATGCATTGTCAAAATTTCATTACTCTACAATAATTTTTTCTTGGTGTTGGGATTTTTTTTTTCCGTCTGTGTATATTTAAAGAATAAAAATAGTTGTTCCGCGTGCTGTTTGTTTGTTGAAACTGTGATAAAGGAGCCCCTTATAAGGGATTAAAATAAGCCCGCTAATAGTTAGTTCCGCCTACCTTGCATCCTGCAGGCAGCTATCAGCAAGCGATGGCTGAAACTTGAAATTGCTAATCGCTTTCTGCAAACGAAAATAAAACTGATGTATAACTCACACACGCATACAAATAAAAATTAGTCTCCTCCGATTAAATCTGCTACTCAACATTAACTTGCTGTACACGTTGCTTTCAGTTCATCTCGTTGAATTGAGTTGAGTTAAATTGCGATGGAGCGCACGCTCTGGCGACGATTTCCTTCATCTTCTGATTACATGGTTCTTGGTGATATTATTTGTATGTATCTAATATTATAATAAGCAACTGTGCTAACTGTGACGTCGTCTGTGATGGCATAACGTAACTTTATGACGTCGCGCAACGGCGTCACGAATTACGCCATTATTCTTGGTAATGCGTGTTATTTAATAACATTTCCAAGCATCCGCGAATAAATTAACTGAAAGAAGACTGAAATAAAAGTATGTATTGCGTTAAAATCTACATATCAATCGTTAGATGCTTATATTTACATAATATTCTTTCGATATATAGAAGTATTCCTTAAATTCTTTGTCCATAGATATGTAAGATAAAAGCTTTGTATTTCGAGCATCAGTGGAGCGAAAGTTTTGGTTAGATTGTTACTTAGCATGGATCAGAATTATAACTGTCATATGACGTTACGGTAAGGGCATGAATAATTTAATTATTTTTTAAATAATTTTAACTGTGTCCTATTATTGATTATTAATTCGTTGGAACGGAAATAGTTGCACACTGATTGCTATCTGTGCATCTTACACTACACTTAAATATAAGCGTGGCATAATGTAAGTTTATAAGATTTATTTTACTTTCTTTTAACTGTGTAATATTACTGAGTCTATTATTTCAGCAACTGTGTCAGCCATTCAAACGTTTTAATATCGGTCTGAATTAGGGATGTAACGGACCCCCTCATCTGCAAGTGCGGAACTTTCGCGTTAAATCCCACATCCGCTTTCGCTTCCGCATCCGCATGGTTTATAGTGGGTGTTTTGTTTACTTTGCAAGTACCTTGGTGACCGATCTTCGCTCGGTATCTTTCGATTTCTGTTCAATATCCAAGATTTCGAGTAAAGTTTGATTAAAGTAAAAGGCTTGAAAGTTTCCTAGGCGTTTTGAGGTGCACAGTTAACCAAAGAGAAGCTTAATTAACATCAAAATGCTTACTGGTACCTGAACCTTCTACGTAATAAAGTTAGAGCCGTTTTCGAGAAACCAAATACAAAAATCACTTTTTTTTCTTAAATCGTGTTAAAAACTTGAAAAGGAAAACTTTATCTACATATTAAATTTCATCCAAATCGCTCGATCCATTTGCGAGACCGCCTCATAAATTGCTTTCAAAGAAAAATGCTATTATTATGTTAAATAGAAATCTTAATGCCAGTTATTGGTGGGAGATTTGTGGTAAGTTAGGGGATTCTACGATAACCCTTGATGATGGATTGTTATGTAACTCGACGAAAAACAATAAAATTAAAAAAAAATATATTTTTTTATATATATACCTGGCTTAGTTTTCGAGATATCGTAACTCAAAATTGACGTGGTTGGTTGAAATGCGACCTGGAACAGAAGATAAATTTCGCCATAGTCAATTATGATGATGGATTCGTATGAAACTCGTCGAGACAAATCGAAAATAAATAATTTATTTTTCTGATATCTCAAGTGAACAGGTTAGGATTAGATGCGGCCTGGACCAGAAAAAAAATCCCTCAAAACCACTATGTCTATACGGTGGTAATGTACTTTCAATGTTTTATTTTGTTACTAATGGTTTTTGTTAGGTTGAAATACGGCCTGGACCAGAAGAAACGTCGCAAAAACACAAGGAACTATATCTATAACTGATTTTTGACATGCTATATCTCGATAACCAAGCAAAATATCACGAACATTTATTGTTTATTTTCGACATGCTTCGCCGGGTTTTATAAGAATTCATCATCGGATTGTGACTTCACGGTAATGGTAGAACATCATCAGTGCAAAATTCATTCACTCCGATAAAACAGCTCATACCTCGCGTGGTAGTATTTAATGACAAACTAACAACCACTTTTTACGGTCAAAAAGTTAATGATCATAATTTAATAACTGGTACCGGTAATATTATTTTCAAAGAAGTTCTGTAAAGTATCACCTCTGACAAAACCAATGATAAATTTTTATTTATCTTCCTTTTAAAATGTTTTACAATTAAACTTGCAGTGCTAATATTTCCACGGGTCAGCCAGTATACAAGAACGTTTCGTTTAAATATTCTTTGAAATCAATTAGAAGCTATTTGTAGGCTCTCTGGTACCTGAATTGCGTACGAGATGGCGCTAGTGCCGTTTTCGAGATACCAATTGAAAAAATTGTTCGTATTTTGTAAACCTGATTTTTTGTAGGGAAGACAACTATTTAGATAATCTTAAAAGTCAAAACGTTATCTAAATAACAAATTTCATCCAAATAGTCATAGCCGTTCCCGAGATCCGAAATATATATATATATATATATATATATATATATATATATATATATATATATAAGAATTGCTCGTTTAAAGATATAAGATATACAGGGTGACTCAGGAGGAAAGGTACATGCTTCATGCTTTGAGGGGTGTTACTACTGGTAATTCTGAACAAAATTTTTTTAATAAACATATGCCCTTTTCTTAATCGTTTCAGGGTAAACGAATGAAAACAACTGGGAACGGGAAAAGTGTAGCGTCGTCTTTACTAACCTTTTCAGTACGCAGTTCACTTGGGCATGGTTCAGTTGTTTACCCCAAGTCTCAGTCTGACTGCTTGTCGTAGTGCACGGTACTACAATGTTGTTACGAGAACGAAAGATACAGTTTAGTGTAGAGAAAATGCCACGGATCTTCACACATGCAGAGTATGCTGTCTTGATGTTTGTCTATGGTTTTTCCAATGGGAATTCCTGAGCTGCTGTTCGAGAACACAAACAACCATTTCCTATTCGCAGAGTGCCATATAGCAGGGTGTTCCACGGATTTCGGGAGCGTGGTACGCCTCCCAGCGTAAATGTTGTATCTGAACGTCCCGTACAACAAACCCTTAATGAAGTTGAGAACTTTCTTCAAGTAGTGGAACGCAGCGCAGCTACTAGCTCTAGAAGAATTGCTGCTCAACTTGGTATTCCACAAACACGAGTGATTCGCACAGTACACGAGCAAGCTCTGTATCCATTTCATCGGCAGAGTGTACAACATCTGTATGAAGTAGATGATACCAACCGGCAAGACTTCTGTCAATGGAACATTGCCATTGATCGATTAATTCCATGTATTCTGTTCAATAAGGTTACAAGGTTTCGATCTCCCCAGACGGCAGTGGAGAATCATAAATCGGATTCGAACAGGACAAGGCAGATGCGGCTACTTATTACAAAAATGGGGCTGGGTAGATTCTGCAAATTGTGACTGTGGAGCCACCTTACAGACAATCAATCACATCGTTTCTGACTGTCCTCTTCGGGCCTACAAGGGAACAATGGCGGAAATCCATGATGCGTCGATCAGTGCAGTTGACTGGATTAAAACATTAGATCTCGAGATATGAAATTGTACAAGCTTGTGATATGTACATTTCCTATTGTGTACCTCATAAATAATCATACGATAAATAAATAACTGATGAGTCAACATTTGCCCGCAACGGAATCAACAACACGCGCAACTCTCACGGTTGGGCTGATTAAAATGTGCACGTTACTGTTGAAACGACTTTTCAACGACGTTTCTCAGTCAACGTGGGATGCGGTATTGTTGATGACCAGCTGTTCGGTCCACCTGTTTTAGATAACCGTCTTGATGGAGCACGGTATCTTGATTTTCTTCAAAATGTGTTACCAGAATACGTGGAGGATATCCCTTTGGCAATACGATCTCGTAAGTACTTTCAGCATGACGGAGCTCCTGCACATTCCGTACGACAAGTGACACAGTATCTCAACAAAACGTATCCTGGTCGCTGGATCGGTCGCCGTGGAGTCATTGCTTGGCCATCGAGGCCACCCGATCTTACCCCCTTGGATTACTGTTTGTGGGGTTGGCTTAAGAGCGAAGTCTACAAACGCAGAGTGGACACAAGAGAGTAGTGTACATACTTGTGCTCAAGTAAAGGAATGCAGAAATGAGCTCAGATCAGCAACACAACACCTGTCTACAAGAGCAGAAAAATGCATTCAAGTTGACGGTGAAATGTTTGAACGTCTTTTGAGAGGAAACTTGCACAGTTAAACAAATCATAACATAACAGTATCTTAATGTACTGTCACCTGCACTTTTCCCGCTCCTAGTTGTTTCGTTAGTTTACCCTGACACGGTTAAGAAATGGGCATATGTTTATTAGAATTTTTTGTTCAGAATTACCGGTAGTATCACCCCTCAAAACATGTACCTTTCCTCCTTACTCATCCTGTATATTATTCTTTGATCTTTATACGAGATTCTGCCCATCGTCTCTTAAGTAACAATAATGTGGCTGTTTTTTTGTGACGATGTTGCAATAAAATATTAATGAACTAAATGGTATTATTACCTAAATGACGAATTTATAAGTTTGAACTTGCATGTATATTAAAACGCCTTCATCACGGTCCAACTTACGGGACATCCGTGTAGAACTACAATAGGATGCGCGCTCCCATTCACGCTAGTAGAAGGGGTCCAACAAAATGTTCAGGCAATCCTTTCCACTCTTACTTTCTCGCGGCACATCATGTGTCCTTAACACACACTCGCAGGATATTTCCTCCAATCATGATCTAACACCATAGCTTGTTGGACAGCAAGGCCTCGTGTTAGTTGTTTGGAATTCCCAACATTCAACACGTCCTGCATGTTGTTCTCTAATCCTTTTTATGGCCCATCAAGATTCTATATCAAAAATTGGATGAACGTAGGTCCTACAAGTTGTACTATGAATGGGACCACTAGAGCGGTGGAAAGGCGGGTGGCGGGCACGGACCACGGAGATGTGTAGGTGGCGTGGCCTTGTGCTTGACGCTTGAATTAGTCCAGCCGCAAACTCCGCAAAGTTCACATAACAAATATATATTTTTTTTTAACAAGCATGCGTCGTTATATAAATAATTTAGTTCACTTGTGAAATCATCCCATGTTTTTTATTGTTGAAAGATTAGGCAAAAAATAAATCAACGTGGCAGTATTATATGGAAATAGACGTTACTTCTGAAAAATTTGGCATAAAAATATACTTATTTTGATTTTAAGTTTATTTTTGATAAAATATTAAAATGTAATAATTATAAATTCATTTTTCCACTTTCCGCATCCGCAAAACATCCGCATACGCGGATGTCAAGCATTGACCACCCGCGTCCGCAAAGATGACTTCCGTTACAACCCTAGTCAACAAAAAAGAAATGTGCAAAAGCCCTTGAAGAATTTTGATCAAATTTATCGCTATGCATTATTGTCACTAAAACGCGATACAGTGCGATTGAAGTATTCTTCTTGCGGCATGTTTATCGTACTACGTGGTTAGGTTGAAATGCAACCTGGACCCAGATGGAAACGGAAACCTTTTGCTACAGCACATGGGCGTATCCAGCGAGGGGCAGAGGGGCTGCTGCTGCACCCCCCCCCCCCCTAGAAGAAAAATTAAGTTGCCTTCAGTACGCTTCGACGAGTGAAGAACTAGTTCAGAAGCACTTTAGGGAGAGAAAGATTGACTGGATTATGTCTGATGAGTGTGCATCGAAATTTCGTGAAAGAACACCATGAGATATTGACAAACAAAATTATTGAAATTGAAAATCCGAAACAATTAATGTTTACATAAAAATCTAACTGACTTACGATCTTAATTAACTACATAGTAAGTCCTTAGATTAAGTAGTTGGGTTACTATATTAATCAATGATAAAAATAGTTTCCTGAATAGGTTTGAGTTTGATTTTGTAAAGTCATGTTTTAATCCCCCACCTCACTTCCTCGAAACCAAAATGAGTTGCCCCCCCCCCCCTAGTTCAATCCTGCCCCCCTCTAGTTCTGATCCTGGATACGCCCTTGCTACAGCGCAAGGCACGAGGAGTTACATTGAATTTTATTTTATAGCAATTCTATTTAGTTAAGCAATTGCTAAGATATGAATTACCAGAAAACCGAAAGAAAAGTATCTATTCCGTTTAAATTGGCATACTAAGTATCAGTTTTTTTTTTTTTTTTACTGAAACCATTACATGGTTTGAATGAAAAAGTTCCAAATTGATCGCGATATATGTGGCCTAAACCACAACTAAAAATTACGTGGCATAGCGTAATTTGTTAAAATATTTTTTAGCCTACTTCGTTTTGACTGGGGTCATTATTTCAGGCATGTAAGCTGTCTCAGCCATTAAAATACCGATCTTCGTCACAGGTATTAAGAAAGAAAAGTGTGAGAACCTGTGAAGATTTGGGATCAGTTTATATCGCGATGCATGATGACACTGACATGCGATTATGGGAATGTATTGATTCGCGCGTGATTGAAGCATTGCTTTTCTAGCGGCAATATTAGCGGAGATCGTGGTTAGGCTGAGATGCAACCTGGACCAAGTTGACGACTGAATCTTTTTGCTACAGCACAAAGGACGATAAATTACAGTGAGCTTTATTTTATAACAATTCTATTTAGTTAAGCAACTGCAGAGAAATACATTACCCTAACACTCCGTTAAACACGTTATTTTTACTTTGTGTTAAATTCCTCGACCTGCATAGTCGGTTCTTTCAATAATATTCATACTCTTTCCCTCCATTTCGGTTTTGTCAGAGTATTTTACTTCAAAGTGTTCTACAGCGTTCCATTCTGATTCTTCGAATTTCTTGCTAAGTATTGAACGGTGCACACACAATACAGACGCTGCGCGCTGCTTGCTGCTATCCAGAAGAACACCCACCACTTTCGTACCACAGGCTTGCCAACCTCGAACATACAATACACTTAACAAACAGATATTTTTTACAAGCCACAAATTTCCTGATTGTATTAAAAAGTGAATAATTTGAATGAGCGGACATACTTAATTTATCTGTGCTTTGTGACATACTAAGCCACGCGTCCTGCGAATCACAGCTCTACGGGAGGAACATGCGAAATGAAATCGGAAATGGGAAATCGATTTTCCGATGTGCGCCGGTATTGGGCGCCGTTGACCACATAATGCCGCGTCCAAGGTGCACCGCGACCCGCCTATAAATTGCCAATACTGCGCGCATAAAGGAATTCGCAAAAATAAAAATGATCCCGGTCGGACGCGGTTCGTTCTGTGCGTTGCAGGCGTGGCGAAAAAGCGAAAATCGTGGCACTGCTTCGCACAGGCATCACTGAACACCTCGCATTGTTCGGGCAGAAATGCGATGAAATATACAACCAGAACCTACTTTGTTTTTTGCATAATAACTACAGTTTTCTTTATAAAGCCATAAATTATGAAAAAAACGATAGTTACATTTTTTAAATGTTTATCTTTTACAAAACTGGAACAAATAATACAAGTATTTAATAAAAGTACAAAATAATCACTAAACCTTGAAAACAGTAATAAAAGTAATGACTTAATTTGATTT
Source organism: Vandiemenella viatica (assembly GCA_031002005.1). Taxonomy (NCBI): domain Eukaryota; kingdom Metazoa; phylum Arthropoda; class Insecta; order Orthoptera; family Morabidae; genus Vandiemenella; species Vandiemenella viatica. Next base: position 18,621,900 of record JARYHS010009186.1, on the reverse strand, counting down.
AATTTATCAAAAAAATTTCCTTTTTCACTATCATCCTGCTGCTTAATTTTCAACATAAAAAATTAAGAAAGTACAATATAAAGATTAGACTTTCAAAATAATGATGGTAGTTCAAAAGGAATAAAGCATTTTTATTATTTTATTATTATTTATCGTATGGCAATTCAGACACTTTTAAGAACATTGATAAAATATATACAATGCAACATTACAAGATTAAATACTTATATCTAGTTTATTAATATAGTTGATTGATTCCTGAGATGCCAGCAGGAAGTCCACAGGATCACCACTGTAAGATCTTATAGGACATTCTTCAATAATATGACCAATGGTCTGAATCTCTCCGCATTCGCATAAGGGGGATGGTTGCTTGCCCCACTTGTGCAGGGAGTGTGCGCATCTGCCGTGCCGAGTTCTGATTCTGTTGAGTGTGGACCAACTTTTACGAGGTAAATCAAAACCTGGTGGCTTTTATGTAATGCAAGGTAAGCTTCTGTTTAGGAATAAAGCAATGTGATTACTGAAATTTTAAAACAACAACGCTGAATAGTCTAGTGAGGAATTTTGACATAAATTCCAAAACAATAATGGAAACTACTTCTTCTTCTTAGCATTAATCCCGCATCGCAGGGTCTGCTTTATTGGACTTGTTCTTCCATTTGTGCCGATCTTGTGTATCTCCGGGTGATGCATTGACTAGTTGCATATCCTCCCGCAAGGTGTCCAGTCGGCGCTTGCTGGCTCTCCCTCGTGGCTGTTCTGGCTACTGACGTGTCGTTGCAGCGTATTACATGGCCGTACAATCGCAGACGACTCTCTCACGTTGCAGCCACACCAAATGCCTCTCGAACGTTCTCATTCCTGACTGAGGCGGTCCAATCTAGCACCGAGCGTGGCGGTGTAACGGTTAGCGTTCTCGCCTCGCATTCGGGAGGACGGCGGTTCGATCCCCGTTCGGGCATCCAGATTTGGGTTTTCCATGGTTTCCCAAATCACTCCAGGCAAATGCCGGGATGCTTCCTTCAAAAGGCCATGGCCGAATTCCTTCCAATTCCTTGCCCCTATCCTTGCGCCCCATCTTTCCCGTCTCTAAAGACCTCGCTGTTGAGAGACGTAAAGCAGTAAAAAAAAAAAAAAAATCCAATCTAGTGAGCCCCTGTGGATATACAACTGTTATTCATGTCTTTCGTGACTGGTCAACATTCGGTCCATGCAGTGCCACTGGCCGAACGATGGTTGTGTAAACCTTTGATGTAAGGCACAGTGGCACCTTCAGGACCCTGTGACCAGACGCCACTTCGTCCAGGCTGCCTTGACTCTGTTTCGGACATCTGAGTGTGTCTGACCATCCCATCAGAGTACTGTTCCCAGGTATTTGAATTCAGATGACTTACGTAGATCAACGGCGTCGATATTAACAGATCCATCACTTGGAACTCCACACTCCATGCATTCCGTCTTCGGACATCAAGTCGCATGCCGTGTTTATCGAGGGAAGTTTTCCAACGTTGGATTTGTTGTTCCAGTTCTTGTCGAGACTCGACCATGATATTATCAACATAGAGCAATGTGCAGGTGGGCAGAGTGAGTAGCTCTGCAGCAATGGTGTCAAGATAGAGGATAAACAGGAGTGGGGACAAAGTCGATCCCTGATGAACACCAACTCTGATAGCAAAAGAGTCAGAATTCCCTACAGCTCAGCGAACATAGCTGGTGACATTACGATATGGCAGCTGGATCCATTCAATATACCTCTGGTACCCCATGCTGTCTCAGTGAGTACCAGACTAGATCTCGATGTTAAGAGTACAAACAAGGGCTAAATTTGGAAAACAATCGCTTAGTAACAAACGTACTGGTGTGTGAGTCCAGTGGTTCTCTTTGCAGTCTGTTGCAGTGTTAAAAAGAAACATAACAAGGCCTATTCTCTTATAAATGAATGTAATTTTTCTCGGCGTTGTTTATTTATAAACGTTTCTCGGGAAACAAACCGAGTAATGTTGATATTAATGCACAATATTTCGGCGACTTTAATCTCCGTCGCCATCTTCAGGTGCAGTTGCAAGTCTTGAAGTCTGCCTTGAAGTCAGCCTTGAGCGTGTTGTTTGTAAACTGGCATGGCAACGACAGTTGTTGTTATGTTGCCTAGCAGCATCTCAGATGTCATTAGACGCCCGCGGAACACAAAAAGCAGAGCGTTGGTGATGAGCAGCCTCAATTACAGGAATCCATGCATCACTTATCTGGAATCCACAATCCCTGTTTACCAAATCAGACGCGAGGCGAATTTCAAATGCTTCTTTAATGACGCTGTCCCAGAAGCCTCTCGCATGTGTCAACACCTTAGTCGCTTCGAAATCGAAACCATGTCCTTCTGTCAAACTATGTTCCACCACTGCTGATTTGTCTTTTTGCCCCAGGCGAACATGTCGGGCGTGTTCCAAACAACGTTGTTGTACGCACCGTATGGTCTGACCGATGTATTTCTTGTTTCGGTCTGTGAATTTGAAAGGTAGGATTGTATGTATTTTAATTTTTTCCCATTTTCTCTTTTAAAATATGCGGAGTCCGTGTTAACAATTTCATCCTATGAAATTAAATCGAAAGAGCACTGAATGGCAAACGCCACATTGCTGTGAAGTAGGTTGCTCGCGTATCGTAATCACTTATTCTGTCTTTCTTAAATGATGCAATGGTTGAGTGGATACCAGCTGTATCGTGTTTTAGGACTTTACGGTTCGTCGAAGGAACGGGAAGTAATTCGGCGATGGAATATTGAAGGAACCAACCCGACGTCCTGCAGTGATTTCGAGAAATCATGTAAAATCGAAATCTAAGTAGCCAGAAGGGGATTTCAACCAGCGTCCTCCCGAGTTCGAACCCCGAGCGTTACCGCTCATGCACCAGCCTCCTTTGAACCCCCTCTTCTGGTTATCCTCATGAAAGTTAAAATACCGCCGATGGACCTAAATCCATGACCTGCAGCCATTTTTATTAAGTGTAAAAATGAGATTCATTTCCTTCCAGTCAGATCACGTGATTACTGAAAATGTTTAAACGTGACATTTTCCTTAAAAGGTTTAAATTGAATATATGACTGCAAACAAGCGTATTGACTGAGGACAAGGCACTGACTTACAGCAGTAATGTGACAGCGTTGTCAGTGTTGAATGAAGGAGGGATCTGACAACTTTGTAACGTTTGAACTTTTTATGTTAGAAATTTGGAATTGCACACTATTTTCAGTTCTTACTAGTTCAAACACGATTATAACGTAAAACATGTAAAAAAAAAGGATGGTAAATATTTAAAGGGGTTTTTGCGAGTTTGTAGGAATTTATTTCAGATAATCTCCACGGTTATGGAATTAAATACGGCAATCTAAAACTCTGAAATCGTTTGGACATTTTTTATATTTCGTGATAACCTTGAGTTTTAGGCGATAAATCATAAAAATTATTTCCCTACCATAAAATTTATTTACGAGCCTACTCAGCAGAAAAATTCTTTCATAATTTACAGTGATATATAGTCCCCTAAAAATTACGCTAAATTCGTTTCTTCAGAAGAGATTTTTGTTCTCGTATCTTGATTCATATATTTTGTTAAACAGTGTTTCCAGGCATTCAGGCAATCAATATATTCACCGTTCTAACATGCGTCTTTTGTTCCTCACGTCACCCAACCTATTTGAAGCTGCCAATCCTCCAGGTCGGACTCAAAATGGCGACATTTCTGTCCTGCAGTGATTTCGAGAAATGAAAATCTGAACGAAACATTTTTTAAACTGAACCTTATTGATTTTACTTGTTAGTCATCTGTGTAGGCTATTTGGATGCTATAAAATTATTGTAGAAAAATGATAACTATCCATGACAGCAAGTGTTCACATTCAGTTTGTTCAGCTAAACTGAATGTGTGTGTGTGTGTGTGTGTGTGTGTGTGTGTTTGTGTGTGAACAAAATTGTGAATTTCCGGTAAGCAAAACATTTCTCCGGGAGGAAGCCCATGTGGGTGGGGGTTGTTGGTAATCTGTTGGGTTTCAGCTTCGAGGTTTGCAGCTCTGCTGGTTGATGTTTAGAGATTTTCTCGCCCGTTTTAGAATTTCGGTTTGTTAATGTGGGACCACTCGTAAGCGTCTACGCTGGTGCTCTTGAGGTTCTCCCGAACCGAGAATAATTATCGAGTTCGAGTGGGATCGAACCGCGAGCGCTTTGATGTTTGCAAAGTTGGCACCGACTCTGCACGAGCCACGCTTCATTAACACTGGCTGGGTGGGCGCGACGGACGACTTTTTGAAGGCCCGCCTGGCTTGATGGGGAGCGTGCGCCTCGGGGACTTTCAGATCGAGCCATTCGAGTGCTCTGAGAGAGAGAGAGAGAGAGAGAGACTGGCATCTCAGTTACCCAACATTATCCCCTTTTTTTTTCTTTTTCTTTTTTTACGGTACCTTTAAGTGACTCTAAGAAATATTATGATTGCAATCAGGATTTAAGTTTCATTTAACTTTTTACTTGGACATGGATCTTTCGCTAAGATTGTAATCGCCTTACCCTTTACGTTATAATTCATGCCACCTTAGAATTCTGCATGAACCTGCCCACGGACATCTGAAATGCTGGAAAAGATGAAAATAAACAAGACTTTCACTAGTAACCACAGATAAAACGTAAATATCTATTCTTTCTGTTTACTTGTTTTGGTTAAAAAACACACTTAACAAGTTACTCTGGTTTTAGTTAATTTTTCGCTGTTGTTGTACAATAAATTTTATAAATAAAACTCCGTCTATAGACAACTGCTGTGGTGAACCTTATAATATTCACCACAGTTGTTAATTGACGGAATTTTATTTATAAAATTTGTACTTAACAACCGCTTTACATTATCTCCCTCAAGCTTTCGGTTCGTTTATTAATATGTATCTCAGTAAATGCACTCTCTCTCAATGTCTTCTGCAATGTATTATGAGAAATCTTAGAAGCATAATTTCTGACATGTTCCTTAAGAGTAAGTCGGAATAATTACTTATTACTATTATTATTGCAGCTATATCGATCCTTTTTTCAGGATGTAGCCTCTTTAAGCCTAATGAGCTATATATTAGAATTTAATTCTACATAGTTTTGCTGTAGTTCTTTCCAGGCCGATCGATCCTGAGCCACCCTTTTCCAGTTCACGCCTGTAACTCGACGTATATCCTTATCCCAGCGATCCGGGGGTCTTCCTCTTGCTCTTTTCGGGTTTCTCGGTATCCAATCCAGCACTACCGTAGTACATCTTTTATCTCTTTTGCGAGCAACATGACGGACCCATTGCCATTTTTGGGTCATGACTCTTTTTAAGATGTTTATTACTTTAGTTATTGAACGAATGTGCACGGCCCTTTCCCTGTCTCAACTTGTAAACCCTAGCATTGCTCTTTCCATACTTCGCTGGGCAGTTCTCAGTTTTTGATACGTGTGACTATTTAGGGTCCAAGTCTGGCAGGCATATGTGAGGACCAGTAATACACCTTGTTCAAATACCTGTTTTTCAAGATGTACTGGCATTTTCGATTTAAAAACTATGGAATTTCTTCCGTATGCTCTTCAGCTCAGCTTTATCCGTCTGTAAATCTCAGGCTTTGAGTCGCCATTCATATTGATCAGTTGGCCAAGATAGATGTACTGATCTACGGACTCAATACCAGAATCTTTCATGTCCGCCTTGTCTTTATCTTTTTCTGCCCATTTGTTTTGCATGATTTTGCTTTTTGATATAATTATTTATTATTTCACAAAAAATTATAATAATAATATACTTCCCATACAGAACGGAAGTTCACGTTTCGCAGCCGCTCTCCTGTCGAAATTAATACAAGATTCGCCATTGAACCGGGAATGATGGTGATTTTTTTTTGTTACTTGTGGTTTTACATCTGGTCGACGTCATGGTCATTTAGAGGTTTTGGGTGAAGGAACCGGAAGAATCCCAGCCATAAAGGAACCATACCGGCGTTCGCGAGGTGTGATATCGGAAATCTGTTTACTCGGACAGGGATTTGAATCCAAGCCCTTGCCAGGCGTGACATTATCGTCCATCCATCACGCTTGGTACAGATAGAACAGACAAGGTAGGGGACTGTTTACTATTTCAGTAAGGGAATAGTGAAAGTTAATTAATCTACCAAAAAGTAACTGGGCACCGAGCGTGGTGGTGTAACGGTTAGCGTTCTCGCCTTGCATTCGGGAGGAAGGCGGTTTGACTCCCCGTCCGGGCATCCAGATTTGGGTTTTCCATGGTTTCCCAAATCACTCCAGGCAAATGCCGGGATGCTTCCTTAAAAAGGCTATGGCCGAATTCCTTCCCATTCCTTGCCCCCATCCTTTCCCGTCTCTAAAGACCTCGCTGTTGAGAGACGTAAAGCAATTAAAAAAAGTAACTGGGCGCCTCTCTGTAATATCTTCTCAGTGCTCGTCACAGCAGCCGACCTGACTGCAGTGCTCCTATGGGATGCGTTGCCATTGCTGCTACACCTGTTCCGTGAGTTGAGGATTTTAGCCGCTACTGACGAGCTCTCGCCCGGGGATTCAATTCGTCCCAATGATGTTGTATAAAGTTGAGGCCGGGGCTCTTGCTGGGCTAGTCCAATCGGCGAATCATTGCATAGTAGCCCTTGAAACATGTCACCTCGTATTGTCTTCCTGGAAGTAACACGGAGCAATTCCGTAAAAATGCCACAAAGTTGGAAGCATTTCACTATTCAGAGCGTTACCGTAGGCCTCTGTGTTTACGCACATCGCTCCGCAACCACTGCACTCCAGAGTTCCAGAGGTTCCCAAGTGCTACTTCAAGAAAGAGCTCAACCTCACGTACCCCTTATAGCTAAAATCATAAATAAAAAAAGGAAACCAGTTTACGAGATTTATTAAAGTTTACGCCCAAAACAAAGGCATAAATAAAATCAATAAATGTCGCAAAGTTTTATTATAATAATTCCAACAATAATGAAAATCGCAAATGCTTATTTACTGTAAATTTAACTGGACAAATTTGCAAGTTTCTCTTTGCACATATATGAGAAATTTGGTTGCTGTTTGCTTCAACTTCAATTATTGAAGTCGATGGCCATGTTTGGTATTCATATTTGTCAGGGCCCAAAATCCGCTCGCTATGTTACATCGTGCAAAGTGGTAGTATACATGTTATTGATGCTTTCCTAATGTGATAAACGTCCTTCAATTAACCACAGCATTATTACAGTAATATAATTCACTCTCTCACACACACACACACACACACACTGTTTGATTGTATATAAAAATATATTTTGGCGGTAGTAATGTTTGAATACATATATCTTTTTCCAATCATCGTAGTGGTTACCACAATACAGTCCGACACAAGACGCGTCCTCTCTTGACTCCACAGGACCGATTTCGATTGCTGCATTGTCTAGATACGACCGTCCAAACATCACCTCACTCGCCGAGAGCTCTGCAGTCAGTGGGCTTCTGTACTTTTAGTTTGCTTATGGCTTTATTGCTTTACGCCTCGGCGTCGATGTCATTAGAGGCGGGAAAGGACTGATGGCGAGGAACAGGAAGGAATTCGGCCATGGCCTTTTCAAGAAAGCATCCCGGCATTCGCCTGAAGTGATTTGGGGAACCTACGAAAAACCCGGAGTGGGACTCGAACCTGGGTGTCCTCTGTACATAATGTTCCAATGTAAAACAACACCTCTGTTGCTGCATAAAAATACTGTCGGATTGTAGCCATGGCTCGTGCTATATTTTTTATAATTACACATTTAAGGATTGGAAGTTGTCCAGAACGTGCAGTGCTGGCACAATGCCCGTCAATCTTTGATTTGGGCCTCTTAACCATCACTGCAGTCGCTCGGTTCTCATTGTAGCCCACAATCAGGCCACCATATAAGTCCGAAACCTTTGACCTCTTGCCATCTCCTTACCAACAGGTTTTTGTTTCATTATTTTTATAATTGTTGAAGGTTGAGTGATTTACAAGACTGATAGCTGCAGCTCTAAGTCTGATACACGTGTAGTGCCTCTCCAATTAGCAAAGTACTGTTATCTATTTGTCAACGAGTTCTACACTGTCGCGGCGTGCAGCATATGGTGTCCACACGAGTCAACTGACAGGTGTGGTAGGTAGTGTAGGTAGCAATGACGAGACTGGTGAGTGTAAAAAATAAAAGATTGCATGACTGAATACATAAAATGCATGTGATATAATCTGTTCTGCGACTAAGTTTACAGAGTAACATTTGACTTTGTGCTGGCCAGAATCATCACGCAGAAGGATCGACGCTATCTCGTTTGTGTACTGAGCGAAGTTGTTTTCGAGGCCGCAGTGTAAGCCACTGATCGATTGACTGCAGAGCGCGCCACGCGTTCTTAATCGCCTTCTTATTTTGCTACTTTCACCGCACAGTAGACAAAGGCGGGCAAAGAACAATGCTCTGTGCGAGTGCATACACGCTGTCGATGTGAGGTGTTTTGTCGATGCACACAAATTCGATCGCTCGATAATATGTCCGGGGCCTACGTCGTCGCTGCAATCAGCTAGGAAGACCGATCCTAAGTTCAGCTTTGATTTCAAACCCTCGACTTTATTTATTTTTTATTTTTAATGGCATTTGGCTTCCCTAGGCCATACAGCAGCTCAAGTATGTGTATATATATCTTTCAAGTAATTCTAGACACCACACACGGGACGGACACGACAAGCACATTAACACACAACACTTAAACACCCATGCCCTCGGGCCGGACTCGAACCGCCGACCTTCGGTACGTGGAGCCCGTACTCTAGCCCCTACGCTACCGTGGCCGGCGCACCCTCGACTTCCTCAGCGTCTGAAGTTTGGTTGTCCCAATTCGTGTTCTGCTGTTCATTTGCTACATCCATTCAACAACAAAGTGTTTTGCACCGAGACTTAGTTCTGTACTATACGGCGCATCTCGCTGGTTGGGGGTGCGATAGAAAGGTAGTATCCGGCACTGGCTGCTTCGAGTCCTGAACGTTGGACAGGTCTTAAAACATTCGAGACTTGGCCAGCGGGACAATTCCTGATCATCAGATTGTGTAACCAACTACACAGTTAAATTGTTACTGTGAGCTCATGAAGTGATGGCGCACAGCAGACGGAGTTTGTGAGGGCCTCTCAAGAGCAGGACTGAGTGAACTGTTGAGTGGGACGGTTTCCCCACAGTGTGCAGGTGGTTCAGACATACAGTTTATACAAAATATTTCCCAGCCCTCGGTCTCGGTTTGAAACATTTATATACATTTATAAAACAAAGTAGCGGAATATACGCAAACCACGAAATACACTGAAAAGCCAAACAAACTGACGCTTTGTGGTCGGCAAACGCCTGTATAATACAACAGGTGTCTGGCGCAGGCGTTAGATCTGCTGCTACAAAAGGCAGGTTATCACGATTTAAGTGAGTTTGAACGTTGCGTTATAGTCGGCGCACGAGAGATGGGACACAGAATGACCGAGGTTAGTGACAAGCTGGGGAATTTTGCCGTACGAACATTTCACGAGTGTACCGTGAATATTGGGAATCCGATAAAACATCAAGTCTCCGACATCGCTGCGGATTGAAAATGATCCTGCAAGAACGCGACCAACGACGACTGAAGACGTGACTGAAGTGCAACCCTTTCGTGAATTGTTACGGATTTCAATGCTGGGCCATCAACAGGGGCAGCGTGCGAACCATTCAACCAAACATCTTCGCTATGGGCGAAGGCCTACTCGTGTACCCCTTCTGAGTGCAGGACACAAAGATTTACGCTTCGCCTGGGCCTGTCAACACCGACATTGGACTGTTGATGATTGGAAACATGTCGGATGGACGTGTACGGGTATGGAGACAACCTCATGAATTCGTGGACCCTGCATGTCAGCAGGGGACTGTTCAAGCTGGTGGAGGCTCCGTAATGGTTAGGTCGTGTGCAGTTCGAGTGACATGGGACCCCTGATACGTCTAGATACGACTCTGACAGGTGACATGTAAGTACGGCATCCTGGGCTGATCCACCTGCATCCATTCATGTCCATTGTGCATTCTGACGGACTTGGGCAGTTCCAGCAGGCAAATGCGACACTCACACTTCCAGAATTGCTACAGAGTGTCTCCAGGAACACTCTTCTGAGTTTAAACACCTCCGCTGGCCACCAAACTCTCCCAGACATGAACATTATTGAGCATATCTGGGATGCCTTGCAACGTGCCGTTCAGAAGAGATCTCCACCCCTTCGTACTCTTACGGATTTATGGACAGCCCTGCAGGATGCATGGTGTCAGTTCCCCCCAGCACTACTTCAGACATTAGTCTAGTCCATGCCACGTCGTGTTGCTGCACTTCTACGTGCTCGTGGGGGCCCTACACGATATTAGGCAGGTGTACCAGTTCTATGGCTCTTCGGTGTAAATATGTCGTGCTATCGTCTCTGATAAAATTTGTGTTAACGACAGAATACTACGTAACTGATGCTCTTTCACTCATTTATTATTTTGTACCCTATGACGATAAGACAGGAAGGAATTAAATAAATTCCTAGACACATAATTATAAACATAGTTATCCATTCCGACACATAGAGTTGATTTTAATTAAGAGAACAATGATTATACAAAATAATGTTCAGAGTTTTCAGCCATACAATTGCATCTTTATTTGTTTTATGTAGCTACTGTATCTTCTAAGAGGGTCTTGTGTGATGATATGGTAGACTGTGTGCTGTTGGTATCCTCAATATTTGCATCCAGCGCGGCCTTTTCTCAAGCGTTTCAGTGACGTCCCTGGGTAGGTCGTCTTCGATTGGAGATACATCTCCATGGTATGATTCGATCCACTCAGAGCGACATGTTTCGTTCATGTCGGTCTGATTTAGGAGTAGTATCTCACAAAACTTCCATGTTAGATTCCTTGATTTTAAGCAGTTCTTAGTATGATGTGAACTGCCGTGATACATTGCAACACTTGGGTTGCAGAGTATTCCTTTTTTTTAAACTTTTGTCTAACAATATTAGAAAGAACAGGTAGCCACTCCGGTGGTGCATTGCTATTTAGCCTCGTCGTGAGAGCTGCCGATGCTGTGTGACTGTGGTGTCTGATCGTACTGCCTTACGTCTGTAGTAGAGTGTGAATTGTTGAGGTGTTCATTGAGTTTGTGACGCACTTCTCTGAGAATCTGTTAAGAGTTTTTGAAGTTCCTACACCACGCAGTCACGGCTATATCATTTCTCAATGCTGTCGGGAGTTATGAACCAGATAAATTTTCAGGAGTACCGGTACATGTTGTAATTTTGATGTTCTGAAATAAGAAAAATACGATGAACAGCGAATGATAAAAGCTTGCAGGTTTGTTGAAGCTGTTCAGTGAGTACATTCAGCGACTACGCTTGTCCTGCAATAAGGCCGGCGTTTATGTCCTCCCCCTTTTCATATATTCCAATAAGGACGGTCTGTAAGGAGGGAGTGGGGGGTGGAGAGTTTACAAACCGTTTGTGTTGCTTTGAGGCACACCAGCGCGGAAGAAAGCGAAATGCAATATCGGACCCACCCACCCTCCTCGACCCTTTCATTAGGACGCGTACACACACATACACACAGCTACCTCCTAAATGCTTCATATAACATAAGCTTTGTCGTGGTTCAGCTTTCTTGTTCTACCTACCCAGTTCGACTCCTCTTAATAGTAGACTGTTTTGCAGTTCTCTACTCCAGGACAGTCCTAGTCCTGTGGTAGATCTCCCCAGGTGCAGACACTGGCTGTGTAGTACACACTGCCGTCGTGTGAAGTACTTGTTCCATTAAATGACTTTTAATACTTTTTACGAGGAAAATTATTTAAAATCATGTATTATCTTTCCTTGTATCTTTATTCATTAAATATTTAAATTTAAGAAATTAGTCAGTCGTCGGTAATTTCTTGTATTCGTGCAAGATTTTAATGTAGTCGTTTTACAACCAGTTTCAAGTGTAGGGGATAAGAGAATTCTTCTGAGAGAATAATTGCTCTCTGACATGGAGAATACATCAGTGGGTTCCTTCTTGATTAGTATAATTGTGTATACTGATCTTCCGATCTTATAACTTCAGTATGTAATTCTTCTTCTTTAACTCGAGGGCTCCACGATGTCCTGGATCTTCTACTCTTCCTCGCTGCCGGATTGCGTTCATGCAGCTGCTTTCCCTTCCGCTGTTGCCCTGTATACCCCGTGCCCTCGTCACGTATACATCAGCTGAGGATTATTCGCTTCCGAATCGTCCACCAACATGGCGTCCAGCGCCACTACGGTTCCAGTCATTATCAACACACATTATCATAAAAATGCCGCTCAGTGAAGGTGGCTCACCTAACGTGCTTACCTCTAAAATTTACAGAACAGTTGCAAGTTTTGAAATGTGATTTTCGCTAAATGATAGTATCTAAGAAGCGAACAATTTTCCCAATAGTATTGATTCAAATTACGTATATGCACTGAAAAAATAACGAAAAATAAAATTTTCAGTCAAAACATGTATTTATTTCAACGTAATATTGTCGCATTACAAAGCGATATGCTAACTGTCAAATCTCATCCAAGTGTATGGTGTCGATAGTCGATATCCATTACAAATACTTCGTAGCAGTAAACTCTTTGAGAGTAGCAGCAGTCATGGAGGAAGGAAATATATGGAGACGACGCAAGAGACCTTCACCACGCATTGAAGTGAAGCAGGGCGGAGGAGGAGTGGGGGGGGGGGGGGGCATGGCCGCTTCCATACAGACACGGGGAATATGTACAAAAACCTCAAGGGGACTCTAGGATAAAGCTGACGCCGATATCTGGTGATGGATTATTATGTAAATCGATATGACAAATAAAAAATGAAGAATAAATTGTTTTGATATTCTGCTTAGTTTTCGAGATATTCTGTCCCAAATGTGAAATGGTTTTGGTTGAAATTCAGAAGAAAAAATTGGTTAAAGTCAAATTTGATGATGGATTCTTATTTAAAAAGACGAGACAAATGAAAAATAAAGAATAAAAATTTTCGATATCTCACCTAGTTCTAGAGATATACTGTATCAAAAGTGAGGTTTCTTGAGTTGAAATGGAGAAGAACAATTTCGCAAAAGTCAAATTTAATGATCGATTCTTATGTAACACGACGAGACAAATCGAAAATAAAGAATAAAATTTTTCGATATCTTGCTTAGTTTTCGGGATATACTGGAAACATTGCAATGTTTGGAAGCGCAATACCGCTGCTGCCGCCATGCGGGAGAGTTTAGAGCCTGCTACACCGATTTTACGTCACTTCTCCTCCATATATTTCCTTCCTCCATGGCAGCAGTCTGTGTTTGAATGTCGCTGAGTGAGGTAGCGCGCGGCAACGTGTTGAGCTGTGTTCGCGGAAGCAGACATGTTCTACAGAGGGTAAACGGACTCCGAATTCGCGCATCCGCGTCGGCACTAAAAGAGTGACTGTCGTTTACGACTCGATTGGACTGGCCACGTTGAAACAACGGCATTAACTTTCCGTGAATAAGTGTGTTAGAAAAAGTGCTTCATCTACAGTGACTGTTCTATTAACAGTGGAGTTGGTAGAAACTGTATTTTAAGCTAAGTGAGAATACTGTTTCACTCTAGCGAACCTGTATCTTCGGATAAACATTATTTTTCAGTTGGTGGTCGGCGTATACGTGTTCCTAAACTTAATACTGATGGAATAAACTTGCGTCAACTTAAAACTTGGTGTACTTGTATTCAGTGATATAGTACCCTGCACTGTTTTAAATATTCAAGTTATTTACAGAGTTGATGAACTGTCTTACGTTACGTCGGCTATCAGCTGTGGCGGTCGTATCAACAAAAGAATTAAATCAAGAACGAAGTCTGAAACTATCCATTACGTTGGTCAAGATATAAACATAAGTGAACTATTAAATTATTAACCAGGGGTAAAACCTTGTAGTTTTACAATATGACAGTAAATGCAAACAGGAATTCAGTCACTTAGCTTTCAAAATTAAATATACTGCAGGAAATGCCAAAAAAAATAGTGTCTGAGTGTTTGCCAGCGGTATGGAGCGCGGAGTCTATCTTTGATTACACGACCAATGTCGCATGCTACTGGCCAGTCCAATTTAATCGTATTTGAATACTACTTGTTGGCATTTCTCCAATATTTTTCTTTTATGGCTTTACGCCTTGTCAAATTCGAGATAATTAGAGGCGAGAAGGGACTGGGACAAGAAACGGGAGGGGGTTTGGCCGAGGCATTTTGAAGGAAGCATCTCGGCATTAGTGATTTCGGGATTGGAATCCGCGTCCCTCTGAATGCGAGGCCAGAGCGTTACCGCTCCCTCACCACGCCCGGTATTTCTCCAACAGCATTTGCAATGAAACGCATGCCACTGAATTCCTCTTCGTACTTACTTTCAAATGCCGTTGGAATAAATAGATGCTTTAAGAATAAAATAATTTTTTGTTCAATTTCTCTGTACATCATCAATTACTAATAGTCACTGTCTGGCAAATTAAAACTGTATTTCGATATCTGCAGTCGTTACGGAAATATTGGAGGTGTCGTCATTAACTGGGCTGCATTTTATATTAGTGTTTAAATACCTGACTACAGTGAACGTTAAATTCAATGTAGGTTAAATTCACGTGGTTCAAAGTGGTTAATAATATGGTAAGCACTAAAGAGAAACTAAACTCAATAGGTCTCAACAATACAAACAAGTGCAGGCAATTCCAACATACTGATACCCTAGTCCACAGATTTGAGTATGAAGGAGCGAAGGAAAAATGGGTATGCACTAAATAATACACAGAACCTCAAAAAAATCAGATCAAAACCGAAGAACTAATAAGACCACAGAGACCGTGTACTACACATTCTGAAACAAGAGCAAAACGAAACAAGAATACTGGTTTGACCTAATAGAAGAAGATAACAAAATAACACCAGCTGAAAAGAAAAGTTGCTTTGCAAATTTTTTTAATTGTTTTGGACTAATAAAGTGAGAAATATTCAATATTGAGTACGATATAAATGGCAGAGAAGCCAAACCGATGAAGGTTAAAGATGGAGGGAGAAGGACGGCTATAAGGGGAGGAGGAGGCGTATAATCTTCTCCCGTGGTGAGCAGTAATTTTTAGGGGTTGTATTTGATTTTCTGGGCTACGCCGAGCCGCTCTGTGGTTCTGATTCCACGTTATACTGTATGCCCCTGCCTCTGATACAATACCTTGGTACATCTATTTCGGTAAGATTCGACAAATCTTCGGTTTGAAGAGTAAGTTAGATTTTTGAAGTGAACACTTCTTTAAGCGCGTTGAGCGACTTTTGGATGGGTAAATCTTGTGAGTTCACGTCACTGACACGGTAATGTTAGCAGCTTATCTGTAGTGGTCTAATGACCCAGTGGTTAAGGTATCTGACTGGGGAACGAAAGTTCCTGGTTCGAATCCCTGTTTTCGAGGGGATTTTTCATATATCCTTAACCCGATTTTCACCTCTGGCACAGCTTGCTGTGAAATGTGAAGTAAGCCAGGACGCTTCCGTCGTTCGGATTCAACGTGAAATGCAGGTCCCCTGAACCTGGCAGTACTATAGTGTTGGGTTAAGGCGGCGAAGACAGGGGCTGAATGCGCAACCAGCAGAAACCCTGTTACCAGGTCATTACGACCATACGGAATTATTATTTAACTAGTGTAAGCCCTTGACCGTTTTTTGCGTATCGTCACGAGTCTAGAATAGTTTCGGTTTCTAGGTTGAAAGATTATGACAGGTTTACCAATGTAAACTTGACCATAGTTTCAGAGTGAATATAATCTGTTGAGCTTGAAGAACTCAGAAGCATTAATAGAGGTAGGTATTAAACACGAACAGGGACGATAGCGCATTCGTATAATTGCTTAAATAGAAACTTACTTGTACTTGACCCTTAAGGTTGACTCTGCAAAATTGAAAAAATTCCTGTTTGCTTCGAAAGCATCACGTTCTCTTTTATTGAGACTGGGCAAACACTCATAATGTAATCATTGGTCATAGTATCTGTAAAGGCCAAAGAATTTAATACACATTCCATATTATTAAACAGTTGAGCAACTCCGAAGAAATTAATTTCCATAATACTCGATTTGGTAACATATTTGGTCTGATGTAGACTTAAAATAACCTAATAACTCACGTACAGCGAACATGAACAAAAGCCATTAACGGAAGTGGTCAGTAAAATCCCTAAAAATCAAATAAACCGTAATGCATAAACTCTGGTCAAGCAACAACATTAGTAAAAACTTTAATTAGATTGAAATTTTTCCTGGCCGGAATAACAATTTTTAAAGTTTTTTTAGTTGCTTTCATTAGCAACATGTTTCTGAAAAGCAGATCCAATTTTTTTTCAGCCACAAAATTTATCAATATTTTTTTAACTATGAAATGCTACGAAAAGCACACTTAATGATTGTATTATGGCTATTAATTTGGTAGTAGTTATTTAGCTATTACATTGTGGACATAACCACAAATTTCTTCTAATGGTATCTCTGGTCACTGCTTTGCGAGCGAAAGCTGGTCCATGATGTCATCATTTTCCAGCCAATAGCTATCGAGGTGAGTGAATGACCTTACGAAATTATATAGTAGATGTGTGTGTAGCTACAAGTATGATGTGCTGGGCGTATGGTATTCATAGCTTTAAGTATTTACCTCTGTCAGCCGTCCCCAATAAATCCATTTTTTGTATGGGCGAGGATCAGTTATCTTTTTTGGGAGACCTGACACTGTAATATAACCATTCTGATTTTGGTTTTTCATGATTTCCCGAAATCACCCCATGTGTAAACCCGGACATTCAGTAATTGCGGAATCAAATTCTCTGTAGGGTGTTACTCCGAAGTCTTATTATTAATTACTACGACTTTACTGCTTGTCACCAATGTCGGGAGAGGATTGTGGGTAATTACCGATAAAAATTCGGCCATTGCCTTTTGAAAGAAACTGGAATAATTTTGGGATACCACGGGGAGACCAATTCGGGATAGACCTACAGGGAACCTGGCCCGCGTCTTGCTGGACGTTTAGCACCATGCCTCATCCTTACCGGTCTAAGGCAGTCGCCTCCTGACACATTAATGAGTGCAGTGTGGGAGTTGTCATGCTCTCGTGATTCGCGAGAAGTCACGATGCAACTTACTACGGAACTATCGGCAGAATTACAATGACTGAAAGATCTTTTTAGTCATGTGTTGATGTTTGTGAGACTGTGGACGGAGTCGGTGATTAGAGCCAATGCGAGACTCGAGGAGCTTAGCTCACGGGCACCACTATGCTCCAACTGAACGTCAGACCATTGCTTGAATGTATAGGATCCAGATTTTGCCTATCAAATACAGGAGTCGAGGTGCGAAGAAGGAGTGCTAGATTTATCCCTGAGAATAACCCCAGGACACTACCAGTAACCGATATGCTAATGGAGCCGAAATGGGATTCAGTGGAAGGCAGGTGAAGAGAGCCCTGGGAGTGTACAAGGTGTATAAATTCGTAGAGGGCAAAAGTAGTTGGGTACAGAAACAGTAAAAAATAGGTGTGTAGGGAAATTGCCACATGAGTGAGAGCTCCATCGCAGTTGAGTTAAATTAAGTATGAAAATGACATCTTCCACCTTAATAAATTGTGGGTCTACATTGTTTATGAGATACAGAATCGTACTGTCCATTAAATCAAATTGCAATAACATCGTGCTGGATAGGAGAAAGAAAGGCCTAGCACTAGTGCTCAACCTCTTCCCTGTACGATACAGCAGGGAACTGACAATCAACACCAAACTGAGGCTATACAAAACAGTAATCCGACCATACCTGCTCTACGGTTGTCAAGTCTGGGGCACGGCCTCAAAATCAATCATCCAACAAATACAACGATTACAAAATTGGTGTCTCAGGATAATGTTCAGGGGACCAAGGTACACACGAACAGCCGACCTCCACGCCGAAGCCGAAATCTCGACGATATATGAGGAAATCAAACATCAAACAACGCAAATGCACAACAACATAGAGAAACTACGAGACACAGAGGACCGGCTTAGGAACTTGGGAACTATAGTACCAAGGATATGGCACAAACACAAAGTGCCCCTAAGCACAATACGAGACCCAATCTGACAGCAACAATCAAAACATGAACCCTGAAGGGGTTTTCCAAATAAGATCATCATGACTTTAACATCATGATTATCACAGCCCGGTTTTATCCCCAAAGTGCAATAAAACAGAGCCACCAAAACAAACCTTTCCAAAAACACCTAAAAATAAACAGCAAAGCTACCGACATAGCGGAGCTACACAAACAAGCCGCAGAGGCAGCGACACAAAAAAAAAGCAAAAATTGTTCATCTTATTCCGCCGAATGTTGCCTGTGATAGTAAAAAAAGTAATTTCTCCCAACCCTGGTATGCAGCTCTTTCCCCACACGTTTATAGCCTGGCTGTATTTTGTTTCAACTGCTGAAACTCGACGTAGAGAAGTTTTAATTCGAGGTGGAAAAAAAGAAATTCGTGGTATATTTTTATAGGAAACAGACTTTAGGAAACGACAATCATGAGGATGCCGCTATTAACAGCACAGTTAAAAAATTGGGTATCTTAATTTAAATGCGAGAGAAACGGCAGTGAAGATAAGCAAGCAGGAAGCCCAATGTACACAATGTAGACGGGGTATTAGCGGTAGTGTAGAGAAACATCGAGATCGCACTGTACTACAGTGAGTGGCGGCTGAGGGCAGAGAGCAGGGAGCAGACGTGTCTGAAACCAGTTGACTACATGGCAAAGGCAATCCAATAGGCCGTGGAGTGGAGTCTCGACAGCTCTCCAGCTCCAAAGTCTGTTCTCTCTGCGGGAAATGATGTCTGTACAGGGTGTTTCAAAAAGGACTTTACAACTTTGAAAATTCATATAAATTTTATGAAACAAGGTACAGAACTGGTTTTGGTGTTGTTTTAAAGGAAAACACTTCAAGTTTTTTTACATTAAACTAAAGATGTTCTATGTGGCTTCCGTTGGTTATTCTGCGGACATCCCATCGGTAGTCGATTTCTTCCCAGACTCGCACTAGCATTTCAGGTGTAACTTGCTCAGCAGCAGCGTAAATTCTTACTCTAAGTTCAGGTAGAGTGTCCGGCAAAGGAGGTACGTACACCATATCTTTTATGAAACCCCAGAAGAAAAAATCTAGCGGTGTCAGGTCTTGAAAACGGGGGGGGGGGGCATGCAATTGGCGCATCACGGCCAATCCATTGACCTGGAAAGCGGTCATTGAGAAAATCCCGGACGTCAGTCAGATAGTGTGGTGGTGCGCCATCTTGCATAAAGAAAACATTTCGTTCTCGGTCATCCTCATCGATTTGTGGTATCAAAAATTGTTGCAACATATCAAGGTACACTATCCCGTTGATGGTTCTCTCTTGGAAAAAAAAGGGGCCGTACATTTTCCTCTTGCTCAGCGCCCAAAAAACGTTCACTTTAGGGCTATCACGAACATTTTGCAATGTTCCATGTGGATTTTCACTTCCCCAAATCCTACAGGTACTTACGTGAAAAGTTGACTCGTTAGAAAAGATTATGTTGTCCAAGAAATGTTCATCATCATCCACTCGATTTAACATATCCACACAGAAGTTCCTACGTGCAATCTTATCAGTGTCTTTAATTGCTTGTAAAAGCGAATATCGGTATGGTTTCAAATGCAAACGTTTTCTCAACACACGCCAAACCGTCGTATGTGGGACTTGCAGCTCACGAGGTGCACGCCGTGTCGTTTTCGTAGGGCTGTTGACAAAACTTTTTCTCACTTGCTCAACGACCTCGTCAGATGTGCGTGAACGACCTGAGGATTTTTTATGTTTTACTGAGCACCCTGTTTCTACAAAAGATCTATGCTACTCATAAATTGTAGGCCTACTAGGAGGATCTTTAGCGTACTTGGTACGAAAATTACGCTGAACTGTTGTCGCAGACTTCGATTCTTCAAACCAAAACACACAGCTAGCACGCTCGGGTCCAGTGAAGGCAGCCATCTTTAACGTAACTGCCGCTAGCACTAGTGCGGCGCGATTAGGCACTAGCGGACTACGTGACTACGTGAATGTTTTCCTTTAAAACAACACCAAAACCAGCTCTGTACCTTGTTTCATAAAATTTATATGAATTTTCAAATTTGTAAAGTCCTTTTTGAAACACCCTGTATTTTAGAAACCTCTGTGAACAGGTTCTGGATTTCCTGACAAACACAAAAACATATTATGGCAACCGTGTTAAAAAAAATTGCGGGTAGCTGTCGGTGGAAAGGATCAGTTTCATCAGGACTGTACTAGTAGTCCCAACTCTACTATTCACATGCGTGCAAATCATGATTGTGGGTTTCAGTTGGTATCCTAGTCGTAGGCACTCATTTTAGGCCATATTTGCTGGCGCTTGATTTTTCGATACCTTTGAAAGATGATTAAACTAGTTGCACTAGAAGGTTGTTGAAGGAAGTGTGTGGGTTCCAGAGGAATCTTTGTGAGAAATTCACCACAACGTCGTTAACGGACGACATCTGAATATCGCCTCATCTCTTTCGTATTCTGCACTCATTAAAGCCGCGCTGCTCAATGGTTGGGGCAAGCGAGGAACCCGAGTATGCTCCCTGTAATCAGAATGGTTCCTGGGAACCGTTCACAATGTCAGTCGGGTTTCAACCCTACATTCTATAACCATAGCGTAAGAGCCTCAGGTAAAGTGGAGACGACGAGGAGAAGGATGGGTGTGTGTGCGCTCAAGGCTGTTCTCACGTGCGTTCCACGTGGATGCGCTCCGCCACACCAGACACTCTGCCTGCTCGTCCCCAAACAACAAACTCGGCTGTTAAAGGAGCATCCTTAAATTACGTGGCTCGGTCTGGAGTGGGGGGGGTGGGGGTGGAAGGGTTGACTGGAAAGCTACCCTGAGCTGCGTGTGAGAGGGGGAGGGGGGGTAGAGGAGGAAACTTCCGAGCCAGGCCACGTAACTTTCCATTCATATTATTTAATTTAATTTAATTGCAATGGAGCACAGGCTCCGGTGGCAATTTCCCTACACACCCATCTTCACCCTATCCTGCACCCACCTACATTTGCCCTCTACAAATTTTATCTTTAAATTCTTTCAAAGTTTTCGGTAAATTATTCATCATTTCTCTTGGTAACTCATTCCAATCCCTGACACTCTTACCTAAAAGAGATTCTTCCCACACCCTTGTGCCTGAAATCGAGTGCGAGCTTGTGGTCATGGTCATATTTTCCCTTCCATGCACTACTTTTCATACCTATTGCAATATCTTTCCATGCCTCATCGCCAGTATATGCCCTGTACACTCCCATTACCCTCCTCATCCTTCTCCTGTCTTGCAATGAATCCCATTTCAGCTCCTTTATCATATCCATCACTGATTGCATTCTGCGATAATTTCCAGAAACAAATCTAGCAGCCCTTCTTTGCACCCTCTCCAACTCCTGTATTTGATACGTAAAATGAGGGTCCCATACTACACTACCATATTCGAGCAATGGTCTGACCAAAGTTTTGTAACCCGATTCCTTTACTTCTCCCGTACATCCCCTCATCACTCTCTCCAACAAGTGCAGAATTTTGAAAACTTTTCCTACCACCTGTCCAATGTGTCCTGCCCAGTGAAGCTTGTTATCAAATGTAATGCCAAGATATTTACATTTCGAGTCTTCAATAAGCAATTCTTTCCCAACCTTATATTGATAATTAACCTTTTGTTTTTTTATTTGTGTATCTAATAAGCTGACTCTTCTTTGCATTTATCTTCATCCCATGTTTACCAACCCAACTAGATATCTTGTCCAGATCACCCTGCAACTGTTTACAATCCTCTATAGTTTTGATTTTTTATACAGCATTATGTCATCTGCAAACAATCTAATTTCAGATTGTAAACAATCAACACAATTATTCATTAGAATAATGAATAGCAATGGTCCCAATACGCTACCCTATTTTTACTTCGACTTCTTTTGATACTACATTTGTCACTGTTAAATTGAGGTATAGAACACACAACAACATGTGAATATTTATGTCCGTCATTTAATTATCTCCGTGTGTAATTTACAATAGTATGACAAGAGAAAACAGTACAAAAATGGGGTGTGGTAGAGGCAAAAGCCACGTGGCTATGTGAGGTAGGGGGGAGGGGAGGGGGGTTCACAGGAGGCCAAAATGGAGCTACGTGATTTATGGACGCTCCCTAAAGTACTCTGCAATTTCCTTAGTATAGGGTTAAAATAAAGAAGTTGTATATATATATTACTGTTTTCTCAACTAATTGAAAACCCACAACAGCGAGCAGGCCACTCAGATCCGCAACCCGCTGCGCAGCAGGCGCTTTGCTAGCGGCAGCTTGCGGGGTTATTTAACTCTTATGCAAACAATGTTTTTGTCTTTTCTATGGCTAAGCGGACACAGCTGTAGCACTTCACAAATGTCAAGTCGGTAATTACGCAACTCAAAATGGTATTTAAGCAGAAATTCTAAACTGCGTTTTTCTTTATTTCTTCCATACGGGGGAAAAATTTGTGCTAGCAGTCCCTGGAACACGCTACGAAGCATAAAGGTTTTTTTCTTCAACCTTCCAGATTTCACTGCTGAGACATTACTTCAGCATAAGTGACTCCTGAAGAGTAAACGTACCGCTAACTATTCTTGCAAGACCAACACATAGTCTTCACTTCAATCGTATTACGTGTTCGCTCTGGTCTCGCAATCGCGAGTACGCGGGTTCGAATTCTCGTCTCGCCATCCCGATTTCGGATTTACGTGGTTTCCCAAAATCACTTCGGGCGAATGCTGGAATGTTTCCTTCCAAAGACTGTGACAAAATTCCTTCCCATTCCTCGTCCTCAGTCCTTTACTCCTTTACCCCCTGTAATGACGTCACTGTCATAAGCAAACAAACAAAAATTACACATTTGCACCAAGCGTTGAGACGAGTCTCCCGCCAAGCTCGCGTTCCACGATTCGTGAGACGTAGTTTAGTCAACACCGAAACACGGCGGACTGTCGCCGAAATATCGAGAAATCAATACGACCTTCTCTGTGATTCTGGTGATCTGTGTGATTTTAAGTTGATATTTTAATTTCGTATCCTTATATATCCTCTCTATATTTCTAGCAAATATTTGATGTGTCACAAGATATAGTATGATTTTATCAATTTACAGTAAACATGTCTTATTCATGGCTTTTTATAAAAAGTAAGGATTTTCGGATTTTGTTAAAATATCTACGAATTTTTGCTACTTTTTACTATTTGCTGATTTTTCCTTATATTTGTGTTTTGTTAAACTGTGAGCGTATAGTTTTAATGCATTTCAGAATTATCAATAATTGTGAATCGTTTCCTTGCAACCACTCGTGTGAAGTGTGAATCAACCATTGAAATAATGTTCATATTTTGTTTGATTATAGATTTTATAGATCCTAAAAGACCGTAATACAGAACTATCGGCGCACTCTTTATGCACGGCGACACGCTCGATGACACAGCTTACAAAGCAGTGCCTTCCTAGAATCAAAGGGGTCGCAGTTTATAACATTTCCTTTTAGAGAAGATATGCTAAATTTAAGGTAAACAAAAGAAAATGTATGGACTCTAAAGAGGAGGAAAGTAGAGTGGTGAAAGTGACGATGTATTTTTTTTTTAAAAAAAAAAAAACAAATAAATAATATTATTTTGTATTTTAAAAACCTGGTAATAAAAAGTATTTTTAATTTGACTCTCTCTTCAATAATTATTGTTTCAATCTTTCAGTTAGCGAGTCTCCTGATTTTTGTACCCAATCTACGGAAATTTTAGCGGCCATCTAGGGATATTCAAAGCCGCAAAGCTGGCAACACTGCCAATAAACAATAAGTAGAAAGAGGAGGTCAGACCTTTATTTTCTGACAATTGGCCATCAAGGCAGGCAAGTGAATTTCCTGCTTATTACAACGCGGACCTCAATTCAGATTGTCAGAAAACTAAATAACAATGTATTAGTTGCAAATATCTGCTTAAACCATTCCACATTGATTTGGGATTGGACTGCCTGTATTTGAAGGGCGCTATTTAAATTAGTGGAGCATCCCTTTGCTAACGTGTAATCCGTGTTCCGGAAGATAATTTTACATTTTCTTCTTTGAGTATACGATTTATGATCCGGAGATTTGCTGACGTGATGAGAACGTCTCCAGTCGATTTTTACTGGCACTGTCTTTTTGAAAGATTAAATTAAAGTAACTGCAGTGTGCAGTAGGATTGCAATGCGCCGATTGGCTGCCGCGACTAGCCGCCATTTGAGCGCTGACCCTTGCACGCAGATGTGTGTGTGGGCGCGGGTACGACCTCGGTTCACCTGGGGTCTGATTTGAAATTATAATCCGCGCCTACCAATCAGAGTACGAGTCGTGCTCAGGCCTGTCGCCATAACTCGCCGCTCGCAGCCGTTAAGGCGACTTGCAGGCATCGACGAATTGTTCGCGAATTACGACGCTGCTTTCAGAGGCGCCGCGGGAGTGCCGTTTAACGCGTGGGCGCACCGCTCGTCATTTTAATTGTTTGGACGCCGGCCAAGCGTAGAATCCCTGGTTCGACACAAAACGCGCTGACCGCGTCCATCATACATTTCGGTTTTCTCTCCTGTCGTACGACTCACATCATTCCACAAACACAAATACTTCTAAAAAGAAATGAGCAATAAGTGAATCCAAACGCTTCTATTTATTCACTAAACTAAATTCCAATTATTCCTTATTACTAATATTAATATGTTGATAGGCCATCTCCCCTCAGTTGTTGAACAATAATTTTGTAAATGAATCAGTCAAAGCAACTGGTTTGGTGAATTTTGTTTTTTATTTGATTCCCCAGACGCGTTTCGCCCTTGTGGTGTAGGGCATCTTCAGTGGAGATATAGTGGTATTCCTTTACATGTCGGTCTGGAACAGCACTTCACACGCTTTCACATCACTGTTCATTGCAGTTTTCTTTAGACTATTGTTTCACTAGTTGTTTTTCATGCTGCACTTGTTCTTATTGTGAATATTTTCTGTTGATGTGCACATGTGTGTTACACACGGTTTGTTTTGATTTTTCAAACCGTGTGTTCCAGACCGACATGTAAAGGAATACCACTATATCTCCACTGAGGATGCCCTACACCACAAGGGCGAAACGCGGCTGGAGAATCAAATAAAAAACAAAATTCACCAAACCAGTTGTTTTGACGGATTCATTTACAAAATTATTCCTTATTACGCTCGTTAAAACCCATTGGAGACGCGAATTTGCTAATAAACATATCTTTGTCAACAAATATTCGTATACTTTTAAACTTTAATCATCGCTTTTAATCGAGATCCAAACGTAGTGACCCGTCTGCGCAGAAGACCGTAAACCAAATGCAGCCAAGCGACAGAGTATGCACCACTCAGTTTTGTGCCGTGAAAGTAAACAAGTTCACTGACAGGGCCGTCCCATACATGAACCCATCACCTGTGGTGAAGACTTTCCAATGGTATAATTTATAACATTTATTCCAAATTCTTCCCTCAATAATTTGTTCATTCCTCATTATTTTTTGCTCAAGAGACATCGGTAGATACTACGCGAGAACTCTAAACTAATACAATATTTTATTCATTCCTAAAACTTCTATCCACTACTGTTGTTTCGATGTTGTTATAGTGGCCTAGAGGCGAGTAACTCACTACGAACAAAATATTTCGAACGTTAACTAGGAAATACGTTTTCCATACTTTACAGAAAATAATATGTTAAAAAGCGGACGAGTTCCATTGCGTTCATCAATTGCATAACTGTTCCAAGGTAACCGAAACAATTAACAAATGTTATTTGCCTTATGTCTTCTATTGTTTCTCCAGATTCACTCGGAATATCATGGCCGAACAGATCAAAATACCACGAGGTCCGCCACTAAACAACCCCGTACTCACGCTTTACGAGTTTGCTTATTTAATTTTCCCAACTATTGACGGTAGACAATCCTCAGAGAAGAAATTGTTTTGTGACCGTTTCTCACTTTACTGATTGACTAATCTCTTTGTACATTAGCACCAAAGTGTCATAGGCTTGGTTCTTTTCGTGCAAGTCACTATATCCTTTTGATTTAAGACGCCACAAGCACATGAGTGAACAAGTGAAATTCGCAAGGAACTCACGACAAACTGACAGTGATGCGAGGCCTCCACTTGTCTGCAACCATCTAGTTTGTGCAATAATTTACACTCACACGTCGTTGCCTTTCGATCTCGCTTTAGTATTACACAACTGAAAACTTGATGCAGCCGGAAAGTTTTTATTTTAGAAAATCTTGTGCAGAGAGGTAAAGTTTTGGCGTTGTTTTGACGGGGGTGTTTTGATATGAACTTAGTTGCATCATCGCAGAAAAGGCGATAGTTTGATGTCTTCCATAGTTTTTGTTTCATCAGAGAATCTTATTTTTTATACCAGCTTCATTAGGCTTGTAAAAACGAAATAATAAGAACATTTTCCAGATTATGCGCAATCCCGAATTGTGGTTAATTATGAACAGCCGCAACATACCTGCAGATTAACACACCAACATTATGCAACTGTGTTTAGTGCTTTCGATTTTAGTCTTTGAATTTTACACTCCCATGACTCTCTTCACTCTCCTATCTTCCTTACTAATCCATATTCCTTTATCATATTAGTTACTGACTGTGTTGGGTAATTTCCAAAGACAAATTTAGCAGCTCTCCGCTGCAACCCCTCCAACTCCTGTATTTGAAACCCAAAATGTAGATCCCAAACTACACCACCATATTCCAGCAGTGTTCTGACCAAAGTGTTGTAACCCAATTCCTTACTTCTCTAGTACATCCTCACATCATTCTTTTCAGGTGACGCATTTCGAACCCTTTTCCTACTAACTGTCCAATGTGTCCTGCCCAGTTAAGTTTCTTATCAAAAGTTTTGTCTTCGATAAGTAGTTCCTTCCCCACTTTATAATCATAATCAACCTTTAGTATTTTATCTGTGTACCTAACAAGCTGGTTCTTCTTTGCAGTTATCTTCGTCCCATATTGACTCATCCAGCTAGATATCCTGCAGCTGTTTACAGTCTTCTACTGCTTTGATCCAGTTATATACCATTATGCCATCTGCAAACAGTTTAACTTCTGGTAAACCCTTAAACCAATCATTCATTAGAATAACGAATAGCAATGTTCCCAATACACTACCCTGTGGAATTCCCATGTTCACTGCTACTTCTTTTGATACTGCATTTCCTATTCTAACTTTTTGCTTTTCTACCTTTTAATAATTATTTTTCCAGGAAAATTACCTTACCATTAACTACAATAGTTTTTTTTACCTTATTTAGCACCATTTTATAGCTCACTTTGTCAAAAGCCTTTGAAAGATCTAGTGCTACACTATTAATTTGACCTCCTGTGACCATGTCATCAGATATATCTTACATGTAGCCAACTAACTGAGATTTGCACGAAAGTCCTAAAACCATGTTGCCGACTTGAATACCACTTACGTTCCTCGTAGACACGTCTGATATTGTTGCATATTAATCTCTCCTGATGTCAAACTGATTGGCATGTATTTTCACCCCTCATTTATGGACCGGTACTATTGTCACAATTTCCCAGTCATCTGTTAAGCAACAAGTATCCAAATTCAATTTCAATAATTTTTCACATTCTATTGTGTTTAAAACATCCGTAGTATTATTATCCACACCAGCTCCTGTATACCTTTTTAAAGTTCTTAGTTCCTTTATGACATCTTCATACTGAATTTCAAATTTTCTAGTCTGCTTACTTCCAACTGTGCGGATAGACTCGTTTTCTGATATACCCCCTACCATTCCTGATTCATTGTCCCTAATCGTCTCACTGAACCAGTTACTTGATAACTCTGCCTTTTTTTAATCGCCAGTTACGTCTTCCCCATCATTATATATAATTGTCTCAATACCCTCTCTTCCCCTCAGATATCTGAAAAAGCCATAGAAATGTCTAGATGCATCAGTCAGTGGTCCCCCGGAACCAATAACATTCTTCATTAACACATCCTTCGCCACTAACCATCACAGCCCTCTTGCTACTTACAACATCTACACTTTCCACCTCTGTAGCCTGAGCTTCCTAAGCGTAAGTCCACACAGGCTGAGAATCAACAGGCGCAGCCTCCACAGGCTTAGCCACCATAGCCCAAGCCTCCACAGGCCGAGCCTCAAGGACCCTGACCCCTTCCCACAACTCTCTGATCATATTATCTTTGTACCTGATCGTTTCGCCGATCTCCCTGATCCTTTCATCCCTAATGCAAAGTGGAAAAAACCATGGAAAAGTCTCATTTATTTGCCATGTTCCCCCTCCACCATATGCCCAATGAAACTCCTTCTTAAACCCACTGCACCCACACGATTCTTCATGTTCCTGCGACAGGCGATACACTTTACAGACATGAGTTTCCCTCCCAAATACTTAAAATAATTTCCAAGCAAATAGCTGAAATATATCAAACTACTCTAATCCTAGCTGTATTTCAATATGACCACAAGCTCCGCTAATATACACTCCTGGAAATTGAAATAAGAACGCCGTGAATTCATTATCCCAGGAATGGGAAACTTTATATACACATTCCTGGGGTCAGATACAACACATGATCACACAGACAGACTATTGGCACATAGACACAGGCAACAGAGCATGCCCAATGTCGGCACTAGTACCGTGTATATCCCCCTTTCGCAGCAATGCAGGCTGCAATTCTCCCATGGAGACGATCGTAGAGGTGCTGGATGTAGTCCTGTGGAACGGCATGCCAAGCCATTTCCACCTGGCGCCTCAGCTGGACCAGCGTTCGTGCTGGACGTGCAGACCACGTGAGATGACGTTTCATCCCGTCCCAAACATGCTCAATGGGGGACAGATCCGGAGATCTCGCTGGCCAGGGTAGTTGACTTACACCTTCTAGAGCACGTTGGGTGGCACGGGATACATGTGGACGTGCATTGTCCTGTTGGAACAGCATGTTCCCTTGCCGGTCTAGGAATGGTAGAACGATACGTTCGATGACGGTTTGAATGTACCGTGCACTGTTCAGTGTCCCCTCGACGATCACCAGAGGTGTACGGCCAGTGTAGGAGATCGCTACCCACACTATGATGCCGGCTGTTGGCCCTGTGTGCCTCGGTCGTATGCAGTCCTGATTGTGGCGCTCACCTGCACGGCGCCAAACACGCATACGACCATCATTGGCACCAAGGCAGAAGCGACTCTCATCACTGAAGACGACACGTCTCCATTCGTCCCTCCATACACGCCTGTCGCGACACTACTGGAGGCGGGCTGTACGATGTTGGGGCGTGAGCGGAAGACGACCTAACGGTGCGCGGGACCGTAGCCCAGCTTCATGGAGACGGTTGCGAATAGTCCTCTCTGATACCCCAGGAGCAACAGTGTCCCTAATTTGCCGGGAAGTGGCGGTGCGGTGCCCTACGGCACTGCGTAGGATGCGACGGTCTTGGCGTGCGTCCGTGCGTCGCTGCTGTCCGGACCCAGGTCGACGGGCACGTGCACCTTCTGCCGACCACTGGCGACAACATCGATGTACTGTGGAGACCTCGCGCCCCACATGTTGAGCAATTCGGCGGTACGTCCACCCGGCCTCCCGCATGCCCACTATACGCCCTCACTCAAAGTCCGTCAAAGTATGGTTGTTAATTCATTAATGTGTGTGTTTGGTACTGTGTTATTTGTTTGTAGATTCTTGTGTATTATTTTAATTGTTTGTGCTGTGGGGATATTTGTATACATTTTCTGAATGTCAAATGATACCAGTGTTGCAGTGTCAGGGATGTGTATGTCTTTTATGTTTTCAATGAGTTGTGTTGTATTCTGTATGCTTCGGTTTTCATTTAGTATGTAATGTTGCATGAGATATCTGTTGGCATGTTTAGCTAAGTAATATGCCAACAGATACCTCATGCAACATTACATAATAAATGAAAACCGAAGCATACAAAATACAACACAACTCATTGAAAACATAAAAGACATACACATCCCTGACACTGCAACACTGGTATCATTTGACATTCAGAACATGTATACAAATATCCCCACAGCACAAACAATTAAAATAATACACAAGAATCTACAAACAAATAACACAGTACCAAACACACACATTAATGAATTAACAAGCATACTAGAACTGATAATAGCACAGAACTACTTCAACTTCAACAACAATTACTACTTACAGCAAGAAGGACTCCTTATGAGGTCACTTATATCAGGAACACTAGCCAATATCTTCATCAACTTCATTGAAGGAGAAATATTCAGTACAATAATTCCCCAAAAAGGTTTTTCAGGTCCTCTATTGGTTTCGTTACGTTGATGATGTTGTATGCCTCATAAACGAACCGTTAGAATGCATAAATGAGCTACACCAGGATATAAACACACTACACAATAACATCACCTTCACACTAGAAACGGAACACAATGGCCAATTAAATTTTCTAGACCTAACTATAGCAAAAAAAAAAAAAAAAACACACATTCCAGATATACAGAACAGACCAAACCATCCACACAACCATAAACAGGCTGCAATAAGACACATGCTGAACATAATAAACAGAATCCCATTAACAAAACAAAATTACCAAAAAGAAATCAGTACCATAAAAGAAATAGCCAAGAACAATGGATACACAATACACATGGTTGGTACATTAAACAGAAAGATAATGAACAAGTTGGAAAAAGCTAAAATAAGGAACAACATCACCATACTACACCAAGTCAGCAAACAAAGCACAAACACTTCAACAACAGTGACACCTCAAATCACACAAACATCCAACAACAGGGAACACAATAAAAAGAAATGGTATACTATGACATATTCAAACAAGCACACACACATGGTAACAAATATATTCAAAAAACAAGGGATAAACATTGCTCTCAAAACAGACAACTCAATACAAAAACAAATCAGAACACAATCACAAACAAACAAATTCAATAACTATGGCATATACCAACTGACATGTCAGAACTGTGAGGCAGTTAACATCGGCCAAACAAGGAGACAATTCCAGACAATATATAATTACGTAATTCCAGACAAGATATAAGGAACACATGCGAGCCTTAAAGTATAGCAATCATTCAACTTTCGCCGAACACCTCTTAGACAATAATCATTTCCCCACAAATTTAAATGTAGACATGAAAATCCTAACAACAAAGAACACAATATTTTAACTCTGCAAGAAAATTATCAAATTCAAAAAGCAATAGTCTCAGGAAAACACGTACTTAATGACCATGTAAACTTAACCAACCAAACCTTGTTCAAGCTAATAAAAATAGAAACTGACGTAAAACAACATCAAACACACAAAACACCACCACAACAGTAATATAATACCACGTTGCGTCTCCACCATCCACCACACATGCACATTTAGCTAAAACAAAGCAAACACATACAAATTCAATTACGAAATTCAAACTCGCCGCTCACTACACTACCGATAGAGCACCGTCAAGAAAATAGCAGAATAGCAAAAGCGCACACATAAAGTTTGATAATGTCGTGCATTGAAAACTATGCCTCAAAATTGATTGCTAGTTATGTCACGAGAGCAAACTATACCAAGTGCAATAGTGTAAAAAACAACATGCTGCTTGAGGTCGCAGGCGAGCAACGACCACACCTCAAAATGCAAATGTAAAATGTAACTTACAATATAAAACATATCCTAGTATACTTATGTAAACAAAACGTCTTGCATGATAATCCAAAACGGATATAAAAATATTAGTAATCAAACTGATATATGAATATAAATAATAGTATGCTTCCTGTATAAGAATAATTTTGGTAAATCAAAAATCATTATATTCAAAAGTCAATAACAAATCACATATTACAGCAAAACTGTAAGCTGAAGATGCCTCGGCGAGAGGCGAAACGCGTCCGGAAAATAAAAACAATATCCAACAGTTGTAATGGCGTATTATTAAACAACATATACTAATTTACAAAGCAACTGTAGAAGAAAATGGCTACAATAATCAAAAATCCTATGAGAAATATTCCATTTTGAAACATTTTTGTTTTTGTATGCATAATATGCAAATCTATTTGTTTCCTTGTGGAATTTTCATGTAACTCATTATTGTATTTAGAGTTGCATCTTTATCTATGACATTATTTCTAAAAAAACAGAATGGTTTCAAAGATGTATGTGCTTGGTAGTGGGAGAATATTCACATATTTAAATAAGGGTCTACAAGATTCCTATGTTTTGTGATTTGTCATTATTCTTATTGCTCTCTTCTGAATTTTGAAAGTACTTTGTGCATTTGATGTAAACCCCAGAATATAATTCCATACTTTATTTGTGAATGAAAATGGTAAAGGTATGCATTTTTCAAAGTTTTTTTTACTAATGGCTAATTTTTAAATACGTAATGCATAACAGGTTTGATTTAATTTAGAGTTCAAATATTGAATATGTCTATTCCATTTAAGATCAGCCTGAATCAATAACCCTAAAAAGTTTTTAGACTAACCTCTTTGCTAATGTCACATTGTTCAAAATAATATTCATGTTGGCAAGGTTCCTGTTTTGAGCAGTATGGAAATTTACTGCAATGGTTCTATCACAATTTATTATTAGATGGCTGTTTTTGGACCGTGCAGATAGCTGTTTAGTGGTTTTATTAATACTTTGCTGAAGTACTTCTTCAATTTCATCTTTCATTAAAAGTGTCATCTGCGAAGAGAACATTATGGTGTGACTCAACATTTTCATTTGAAGCACAAAAGAAACAGGAGGGGTCCAAGAGCAAAACCCTGTGGAATATCTTGTGTTATAACCCTGTTTATTTTTTTATTTTTTTATATTTTTTATTTTTTATTTTTTTGCTTCTTACTTTACGCCTCGACGGCGTCAAGGTCAGTACCGGCGGTAAAGGACTTGGCGCAAGGAACGGGAAGTAATTCGGCCATGATCTACTATTGAAAGAAACTATCGCGCATTTGCCTGGAGCCTTTAGAGGAAATCTTCCAAAACCCAAGTCTGGACGGCCAGGCGAGAATTCGAACCCATGTCCTACAGAATGCAAGCAAGGCCAGAGCGTTACCGCTGATCCTCCATGCTCGGTGAGGCCTTTATCGATGATCATTGGAGAAAATTCGCAGGAACACAAGGAAACTGATCTTCGCTGCAAGAAATGATGTAGGCCAAGGTCAGTCGAAAACTGTACCGTCAAGCATTATGTAAGCAGGTAATCGATTAAGGTTGAAGGAACTAACGGGAACGGTATTACCGACCACTCCCTAAAAGCGACGAACGACCGTGAGGCGCGGCGACGTATGTGCGTATTGCAGCTTCCCACGCATGCGTGAACTGTATAAAACAGAAT
This sequence comes from Vandiemenella viatica, assembly GCA_031002005.1. Taxonomy (NCBI): domain Eukaryota; kingdom Metazoa; phylum Arthropoda; class Insecta; order Orthoptera; family Morabidae; genus Vandiemenella; species Vandiemenella viatica. Next base: position 18,588,323 of record JARYHS010009186.1, on the reverse strand, counting down.
CCGTACATTGTGCTTATTGATTCTAGTTAGTTAATCAACTGAGAAGATATTTTATAAGAGAGTTTGAATTGACTTCCTCACACTTTCTAGGACTGCATCGTTATAGAACCGTGTGTGACAAAAACAAAGTTAAAGCGTAAGGAGAAACTGCATTTATAAAAGTGCTCAAATGGTAAGCTAAGTCACGAAATACATATCAACTATGCCTAGATACTTCAATCGATCGGAATAATAACACCTTAACTTTGTTTTCACCATAACATATTTAGAAGGTAAGCTTAACTTGATCGCAGTAGCAATAGTTAATTATTATTATTATTATTGCGGATAAGCCCATTAGGACTACACAAAGTACTCAGAAGCGTTTGTTCGCTTTCCTTTGTGCCCATATTTCCTTCATACGCTTGCTGTGGGCTTCTTTTCCTCTCATCAGAACCATGTTGTTCCTGATCTTTTTCTTTAATCTTTCCTCCCGGTCAACTTGCCACCAGTGAATTTTTGATTTAAAATGTGTCTCTGTTTTCGAAATCTTCTGGAACAATTCCTGCTAATTTGAGGTCTTTCTTGATTTCTCCAATCCATTTCATTGTATCCGATACTGATTTACTTCGGTTTTCATAGAATTCAACTATTTGTCTTGTAAGTCTGTTAGGGTTCATTCTTTTGATGTGTTCGTAAAATTTTAGTCGGCGTTTTTCTAATATCACTGTGAATGTCTGCATATT
>JARYHS010009186.1:18516504-18586598 GCA_031002005.1 Vandiemenella viatica | reverse complement strand
CAGAACGCTAACCGTTACACCGCCACGCTCGGTCCCGGAAACAAGAAAAGCACCACATAGAGATGTCTTCGACCCACGCGATAGATGTTCCTCAGTCCTGAACCTAGTAGTGTGTTTAATTTTGTCTCTGCACTCCCCAAACGTTTATGTGACGTTTTAATAAAACTGATGAGTGAAAAAAAAAAAAAAAAAAGGAAGCAGTTGTCAATTGAAAATTCTTTTAATTTTTTTCCTGATTTTATTCTTATCATCTGCTAGATATTTAATGTGTGTTGTGACTTATTAAAGATATGTATCAATGAATATTGGCCCACTTTTTGAACAAATGACGCGACTTGTATTCATTGTGAAGATCTTTTTTAATTCTAGTGAATAATTGTGTATTTTATTATTTGTTTCAATAGAGTATAATTTGTGACTACAAAGGCATGAGTGTGTATATATACCCGGACATCAATGCTAAAATCGCTAGCATTGGATGTTGGGGACAGCTCTCTGCATGGAGATCCATTGCTGACCCCACACAACTCTTATCACTCGCTTTTGGGCGTTGAACACTTTTTCCTCTTTGAGTAAAGTTGCCCCAGAAAATTGTTCCATGAAGTTAATGAATGAAAATAAGCAAAATGAACTAGTTTCCTCATACGGAGATCACCTATAGCTGAAATTGAAAATGTGGATGCACACAATCGCTTTACCTTCCAATGTAAATTATGATCAATATGCAAACCTAGAAATTTCACGCACTACCACTTGAATGGACTGGCCTGCAAATCGCTCGTGGAAAAAATGAGTATAGGAAACAATCGTGTCTGATCCGAATTTTTCCTTATTCTTCTGGTCATTCGTGGATGTGAATATAGCAAAGTGTGTTTGCTGCCATTCTGTAACAGATGCGTCAGTGATTTTCCAATTAACTTCTGACGAGAGAGATGCTTAGGGTGTTCCAAATATCCCCAACCCAATTCTTCAACATCACAGTTCCGCTTTCCCTAGCCACCGGTCACGAAAGTGATGGATCTTCTCCAGTTCCTCTATTAACACTTTTGCAAGGGGGCCTCAGACAGAAGAACCATATTCTAAGCGAGGCCGCTTTAGTGTTCAGTATACAGTTGATTTAAATTCCGGTGTATGCTGTTTTAACATACGACATTTTAACAAAGCGCAGTCGTTATGAATTTTTATTTCGCGATATAAACACGATCACCAGCAAACAGGCTTACGTTTCACTCCATTATGTCGTACAAATTACCGATAAATATGAGAAATAACAGAGGTCCCCGAACGACGCTTTGGCCGGTGATGAATATTCTCCGTCGAGAGCTACACACTGTGTTCTTCCCTTGAGTAAGCCGGCCGGCGTCCTATTTGTCTAGCTGAGCCACAGCGTTGAGGTCTGCCACCAGCGCTCCCCTTTCAGATGCCGGAAGATACAGACGAAACGATTCCGTGCAGGTCACTAGAGCGAGTAACAGGGGAGGGCACGCTTAAACTCACTTCAGAAACTTCCACTGTGGGGTCGCGTTGCAACAGATTGCCCCTACTCCTAACTACGGCTAACTAACAAAAATGGTATTCACAATATATCGAATTCATTATTCACATCTGATAAACATTAATTCAAGTTCACAAATTGTACATTGTATTTTTTATTTTAATATTCTCATGTGCTTACAAATGATTTTCTTTTTTTTACAGCGTTCTTAATAATTTCATTCTCCTCGCGACACAGACAGCTGATCGTTGGGAGTAGTCCACTTTGTTCGCCACCTGCAGGTACATTTTCTCCTGGTAACTTCCTGTGTTTGTAAAGCCAAACCCACACTGTACTTGATAGTTGTTTTAGTCTACTTAGGACTCACTTACACATAAGTTGCAATTTTTCTGTTCTTAGACGAAGTTTTACAAATTAGGGTTCGCGCATCTCAATTACGCTACTAACAGTCACTGAGCTGTACGAGTCCAAACTGACACGGGGCGCACACTGGCAAGACGTCGCTGAAAGTGAGGAGGAGCGGTGGGAGCGGTTTTTGATTTAGTGGTAATTTGTCACCTATACTCCTACCTCTTCTTTGAGTTAAGCTATTCTCGAGCTATACTAATTTTAGTAACAGTGTTTCGTTCACACTTGTTCTCGTCGGTGCTCTCCGTGTTGAAAGTACGAAGACATTCACAGTATTCATATAAAAATTATAACCATCGTATGGCTTTCTCTTTATTTTATACATTTCTGAGTGTTCTTTATGTGAAGTAACCAAACCCTGATCCTGATACTTAAAGCTAAAATCTTTGAAGGATGTTATACTTACTATAAACAAATTAACTTTTTAAATTTTTTAATTCAACGGTGCTGTGGGTATTTCATTTTATTTTTTACTAGATTACGGATATCTGCATAGTATGAGAGTCAGAGAAACGATGGGAACTATCCGACGGTTTTCGAGATCATTAACAGAACAGTGTTATTTATTTTGTGTCAGACACCGACTTAAATTAACTGAGAATCTGAAGTACGTCACAAAGGAATTCTACTTCCTTTCTTCATTTATAACTGAACTCCTGAAAGGAGTCGCGCCTTGAACCGTTGTCGCTACGACTCTCCTCGTTGCTTAGTCATATGACTGGAGCTAGATCTGTGTTAACCACTGATAGTCACAGACAGAAATTGTAGGTTTTGGTTTAGCAAAACCCGATGCAGAAATGACCTTCCGCTATTTACACCATAAAATAAAAAATGATCGATACATTCTACCCTGCCTTCACCGATGGCACTTGTGATTTGATGCAAGTAGCAATGTTTGTGTCTGGAAGAGTAACATATTGCTACAAAGTGAGTAAACCATCAGTAACAGTCAAATGTGTTACTTCAATCTATTTGCCTGAGAACTTAGTGTAATGTAAGTTTGATCATCGGTCCTCCAACCAGAGTTACATATACTCCTTCCATCTTTCCTTAGTATTGCTGATTTTCTCTTCCGTATGAAGATTTTAATTAGTCCGTTTCCTCTAATGGAACTAAACGTTGAATCCATTCTAATATTTCATTTTCTGTCCTCTGTTCCTATTGAAGAGATTTGTCGATTATTTGGTTACCTTAATTCCTGCAAATTCCATGAAACATTTCTGATAGTCGAAATACTTGGTCTGTTTCTGAGGTCTCAGTTCTACATTTTGCTGAACAGCTGCATACGAGTAGCTTGCGTCGTGTTCCAGAGATATTTGCTGTGTCATATCCAGTGCGTAAGCACAGAATTAGTGCCTCGATGGTAAGATGTCTGATGGCGGATGGATATCTCCTGAGTTCACGTTTGAAATTTTCATACACTCCTAAACTCTTTTTCATCTCCGACAAAGCTACCTTAGTATATGTGAAGTACGCCAGAACTCTTCATTGGTTCGGTTTCGACTTTAAACTGTAGGTCTCCAACAATTTCATTGATGTATGACTGAATTCAGAGTGGTTCTTTAGCTATTTGTTTTTTTAATTAACATATTTTTTTTTACTAAGAAATGCCTGCTTTGTCTTCGTCACTCTAAAGGCCCATTCCCACGATCCCTTGTAAACGAAGGCGAGACGGGACAGGACGAATACTCAACAACACGCCATGGGAACAGGGCCGCCTCTGCTAGCGGAGACGAGACGCCGCTACCCACTCTGAGTCGGTAAACATCACAGGCGTGTGTAGCGGTGCGCTGTTGCCATCGGTTTGCAGCAGCGGTGCGCACCTCTTCTGTTTCTGTAAAGTGCTCTGTGCCAAACGACACTAGGCAACGTGGTGCGGAGGTGGCGGCAAGGTAAGCTAGGACTAACCTGCGGCCCGCGGTCATCCCTACACTTCGGCTAATGAGGTCCCGTCCCGTCTCGCCTCGCCTACAAGGGATCGTGGGAATGCGCCTTAATGCAGCTGGTCCTTTTCGGCGGACCAGTAATGGCCAGAAGTGTTTCTATTCACAGATAATGCTGTTACAGTAACCTATGATTGAAGCTTCTGCAGTGGATCAATAAGTTTTGAAAAGAAAACCAACGGTGAAGGAAAGTATTTTTTTCCTTTAAATTCCCAAACCAGTTATTAATTGCTTTTTGTTTATACCTGTTCGACGTAAATGTTTTCGTTATATTCTGTCCATAGATGTGGTTTCTATAGAAAGCTAAGATATTAAGTTTTGTGGTGCTTCAATAGTTCTTCCCTATAAGTCATAATTTGAAATCAACCATACAGAACGATAATCTACACGTTTATTATGAAGAGGATTGTGCATTGAAATGACCTGGAGCTGAAATATGTACAACATTACATCACCATAAAACACAACTACGAAGACGTGGACAAGCCTATGGGATGCGTGTTACAGGGAGAATGCCAGTGAATCACACGAGGCCGTCTCCCCTGCCCAACCCCTCGGAGCTCTTCTTCCGGGGAGGTGCCGCACTTTGAAACAATAACAAAGGAGTTTTCACATTAAGGAGAAAGATTCGGCCCCTCCTGTACCATCCGGAAAAAAGCCGTAAACTGCGGCAGTGGTCTTTTGTTTGCCACCCGATAAAGCCGCAATTAAGAACTCTTTTGTCTGGGCGTAGGCTGTCGCTAATTGCCGAAACATCTATCGCTCCCGACGCCCTGAGCGATTCGTCTCACATTCAGGCACGTATTTCTAATTGGAAGCTTTTCTCTGGTAATTTTTCATTCTGCACCGTAAGACGTCAAACGTGACAAACTTTTTGTTTTTCTTTTTCGAGTGAAACTTCCTGTTTCGTTAATAATTCCGTTAAATTCCACCACCACGTGAAGTATGCTAAACCAGTCTGCCGCTATCCTGAATGTATTGTGGCATAGAAATAGCAACATGATAGTCACAAACTGATGGAAGTGTGATAATGATAAAAAAGGACAGCTCATGGAGAAAAAGTTGGGAAAAGTGGAGAGTAGTGTGAAAGAAATAATTGCCGACACAAATTTGATTAGTGTAATCTCTGAATGTTTACATTTTGCAAACAGTGGTCGTTAGTAGCGTTTGAACAGTCGCCGAGGGCAGTAGCGTATTTTGTTGTTGTATTTTATCTGTAGTGGTGTGGGTATTTGATTAGTGTAATCTCTGAGTGTCTACATTTGTGGACAGTTTTCGTTAGTAGCGTTTGAACAGTCGCCGACTGCATTAGCGTATTTTTTTTATGCTTTATCTGTAGTGGGTGTAGATTAGGTTAGTGCAATCTCCTAGTGTATATATTTTGTAGGAAGTACCGGTTATTTCGTTTCAGTTCCTTCTTACTGTACTTTTTTTTTCCTTTCTTTTGCGTTTTCAAAATCAGTATGTCTAGGGACTGTGATTGCTGTGTGCAGACACGAGCTGAGGTGGCTGATCTGCGCGCACAGCTTGCAGCTGTGTTAGCGAAAGTTACACAGCTGGAAGCTGCCGTAAAAGGCTGCAGCAGATGTGATGTTGGTGAAACTGATATAGCTATGCCTATCATAGATTCTCCCATATCGACCGTCGTACCTGCAACCCAGGCTGAAGTGTTGGATGCTGTGCCGCGGTCGCCTGTTGGTGACTGGCGTATGGCTCCTAGACTTCGAAGCCGCACACGGGGGCAGTCGAACAGGCTTAAAGGCCAAGACGCTGAACTTGTTCATCTATCCAACCGGTTTGATGTATTGTCGGAGGCTGACACAGTCCCACAATTGTCATCCTGCGAGTTGACGGCCCCCCAGCCCGCCAGGTCTGAGCAAACACAGAAGGGCATTCTGGTAGTTGGGAGCTCTAATGTTAGGCGGTTATTAGAGCCCCTTAGGAAACTGGCGGAGTCCTCGGGGAAGAAATCCAACTTCCATTCAGTGTGTATTCCGGGTGGCCTGATCCGAGAGGTGAAACAGGCCATCCCGGATTCCATTGAAGTGACGGGGTGTAGCCAACTATAGATTGTGGCTAATGTCGGCACCAACGATGCTTGTCGCCTTGGGTCGGAGGTTATCCTCTCTTCCTTCCGGCGGCTGGCTGAAAGGGTGAACTCTGTGGCCAGTGACCGCAAGATATCGGCAGAGCTAACCATCTGTAGCATCGTAGACAGAGTTGATTGTGGAGTTCAGAGTTCAGAGCCGTATCGAGGGGCTGAATCAGAGACTACGACGTTTCTGTGATGACATTGGCTGCAGATTTCTCGATCTTCGCCATAGGGTCGAGTCTTGTAGGGTTTCCCTTATTAGGTCAGGTGTGCACTACACACGTGAATCGGCAACACGGGTGGCAGGGGCCGTGTGGAATGCACTGGGTGGTTATTTAGGCTGAGGGAGGAAGACCCGAAACACGAAATTAAGTTACGGGTGACCCAATCAGATGCAACACCGGAATGTAGGAACACCGTAAAAGAATCTCGACAGTTAAAAGTTCTCGTAATTAACTGTAGAAGAGTTTATAACAAACAACCGGAACTTGAAAGCGTTATTTGTAGTACATTAGCGGATATCGTTATCGGTACAGAAAGTTGGTTGAAACCGGAAATAAGTTCCGCCGAAACTTTTAAAGATAGCATGAACATTTTTCGTAAAGACAGATTATATTCTCATGGAGGTGGGGTATTTATAGCTGTGAGTAAATTTCTCCCATGTAATGAAATAGACCGTCGATACGATCTATGAAATCATATGGATTAAACTCAACGTTACTGGGTCAAAACTCATCATAGGCGCCTTCTACCGTCCACCCGATTCCGACATACCTATCGTCGAGGAGTTAAGAAATAATGTAAATAGTATAGCTAGCCGTTTTAAGGATCATGCTATGATTCTAGGAGGCGACTTCAATCTGCCTTATATTGAATGGCGTAATTACGTTCACATCACAGGTAGCAGGGATAAGGCAGCTTCTGAAGTAATTCTCGAGTTGTTGTCAGATAATCATCTCGAGCAGCTAGTTAATGAACCTAAGCGGTGTCATAACGGTACCGAAAACATTTTAGACTTGCTGGTTACCTACAGGCCAGAATTATTCACCGACATTTCAACGACCACAGGAATAAGCGATCACAAAGCGGTAATTGCGACTATCAAATTAATGACCAAGCGAAAAAGGAAAAAAGGGCGGATTGTATACAGATTCAGTAAGGCCTCAAAGGAGTGTTTTAGAACCTACCTGAGGAATAATTACCATAACTTCAAGTCAACAAAGGACACCGTGTCGCAGCGATTTAGAAACCTTAGCTGATTTAAGAGGACGTATTAAGAAAGTAATGCGCAAGGCCTTTAACGATTTTCACTCCAACTCTTTCTCTAAGAGTCTCACAGAAAACCCAATGAAATTTTGGTCATATGTACGAAAAGTTAATTGTACCAACAGCAATATTCTAGCACTAACTCGTGAAGGTTTCGAGGTTAATGAAAGCCGCGATAAAACTAACGTACTAAATACTGTATTCAAAAATTCATTAACAAATGAACATAAGGATAGTATTCAAGTTTTCCCCCGCCGTGGCGAGTCGGTTATGGAATCATTACGAATAGATACTGCAGGTATCATTAAGCAATTAGAGCTCCTGAAGTGGGGAAAAGCAACGGGCCCGGATGGAATTCCTGTAAGAGTATTTTCAGAGTATGCGGCGGAAGTCGGGTCATTTCTGTCTGATATATTCAGTAAATCATTAGAAGAGCGAAAAGTACCTTCAGACTGGAAAATCGCGCAAGTAACTCCGATTTTCAAAAAAGGTGATCGAAGTGATCCTGGAAACTATCGTCCCATATCTATAACATCTGTTTGTAGTAGAGTTATGGAGCATATTATATGCTCGAACATTATGAATTTTCTAGATGATAATAATTTGCTTACAACAAATCAACACGGATTTCGGAAGAAAAGATCATGTGAAACACAGCTGGCCCTATTCACACACGACGTAATGAAAGTTATCGATGCAGGTTCACAAGTAGATGCAATTTTTTTAGATTTCCAGAAAGCCTTTGACTCTGTGCCACACAACCGCCTTTTAGCTAAGCTTCGATCGTACGGTATATCGGATCAGCTTTGTGAATGGATCAAGGATTTGCTAACAGGTCGGTCGCAGTATGTCGTCGTTGAAGGAGAAAGTTCTTCTAATCTAGATGTTACATCGGGTGTACCTCAAGGAAGAGTAATAGGACCACTTCTTTTCTTAATTTTTATAAACGATCTCGGAGACAAAGTGAAAAGCCTTTTTAGATTGTTTGCTGATGATGCGGTTATTTATAGGGAAGTAAGGAATTTGGCCGATTGCTTAGAAATTCAGCGCGATCTGGATATTATTTTGGCTTGGTGCGCTGAGTGGCAACTTACTCTAAATTGTAAAATGTGCAAGACAATTAGTATAACTAACAAATAGAATCCAATTGTTCAGAAATACGAGTTAAACAATACAGTTATTGATATGGTCGATTCTATGAAATATTTGGGAGTAACAGTGCAAAGGAACATGAAATGGGACATACACATTACTTCGTTAGTAGGTAGAGCAAATTCTAGGCTGCGATTCATAGGTCGAATCTTGAAAAATTGTAATGAACAAACAAAGGAGATAGCGTACAAATCTCTTGTGCGTCCACATTTGGACTACTGTTGTGCTATTTGGGACCCGTTTTGTAAGGGGTTGATTGAAAGTATAGAGAAAGTACAGAGAAGAGCCGCTCGTTTCGTGACCGCTTGCTACAGTCCTTATGAAAGCGTCACAGAACTGATTAGTAGACTAGGTTGGGAGTCTCTGGTAGATAGACGACACACGTTTCGTTTAAACTTATTGGTAAACATGCGTACTCCCACTTTCACTTTTGAGTGTAGTGAAATACTTCTTCCACCAAACTATTTTAGTCGGAAGGACAGGAAAGATAAAATTAGAGAAATAAGGTGCCGGACTGATTCTTATATGAATTCTTTTTTCCCTCGGACGATTAGGGATTGGAATGCACAACAAAAAGATTAGCTTTGGTGCTAAGCACCCTCTGCCACCCACAATTTTGTGAATTGCAGAGTATATATGTAGATGTAGATGTAGAAATCCGTGTCGTCAGAATCGATGACGGTAAAATGTAGTGTGTGGATATGTCGTTAATCAGATCCTAATTTATGCGTCCGTTACCGATCAAAATATTCGTTTTACAATGAAAGACTATAGGAATACGGTTGTGGGCTTATATTACTTTCCTTTAACAGCAATGTCCTGTACGAAAGTGAATCGTGGAAAGTGATGTAAGTGTTGTTATAAATACCTTCGCGAGGCTCACGTCGACTCTGCAGGAGGCTAGTCGGGAAGGAGGAGTATTCGCAACGCAGAGTGACGGCTTCGAAGCAGCAAGTGTTCATCAACAGATTCTAGAGTCACCGGGACGATAGTGTCTGACGATGCTCAATCGCAATGGAATTCGTCCTCAGCTTTTCACGAAATGGTGCAAAAAGTTTATTCAAAATCTATATTACAATTGTTACAATTTGTAATATCGCTAATTGGGAACCAAATTTTAATAATCCGGTAAGGGTTCTAATTCACTGGTAGTAAGAATTGGAATCGATAACTTTTATTGACCATTTGAAACCGTATTGAAAATATAGTGTAAACCAATAATCAAATAGTAACATTCGCAGCTAAAGAACACTCGTGTAAGACACTATCATTACCGGGCATTTGTTTATTACGAGAGAAAGTGTTGATGTGGGGTTCAGATCGTTCGGCTGATGGCTGATTGCCGACCGCCGCTCCACACGCGGGCTAACGCGCAATGTTCCGACACCATAGTTTCGAACAAGGACATGGATTCGATTTCGAATCGACCGAAATGCTTCTGGGACAGTGGGTTCCAGCTAAATGATGCGTTGATACCTGTTACTGAGGCTGCTCGGCAGCAATGCCCTGTGTTTTGTGCTCCGAAGGCTGACTTGGGAACCACCAGACTTGTTAAATACGGATTTCTATCTCTTTCATATATGTTGAAGGGTTCACAGAATATATGTCTGTGGTATAGTTGTTTCTCAAAATGCGCCCTGGTTTTTGAGGTATTCGCATGAAAATAAACAAAAAATTATAAATTTCAGGTATATAGTAAATTATTGCCTCATTTTTTTAATGGCAGCGTGGTTTATGCGGTAGGGTTTTAGCTTCATAATTTTCTGATCCGAGTTCAAATCCCCACTGAATCGAATATTTTTGTCTTCAGAAATTGTCAAGCTTGACCTTTTAATTTTGTTAAAACTTCATTGACGTACTTTTACTGAGTGAAATAATATTTAAAACAAATCATATTACCTACAATTCAGCTTCATGTTTTTCCCCCTGAAATTCTGTTTTTCGTAATGAATTCACGGGTTTACCGACGGATTGTCTTTTCACAACACAAATCAGCCGCACACCCTTGAAAACTTCATTGCAATCATTCGTCAGGAAAGTATCCATTCTTACATTATTTTTTCACTTTTTGTTAATAAGTTGTTTCGGTGAGTTTTCAATTGAAATAGTTACTATCATGTTGTTTATTTCATCTTCGTTGTTTCCTACTTGTATATCATCAAGAAGTATTTTAAATGAAGTACGTACCATTCTTTCTTCTACACTTGATTTATTTCAAGAAAATGGTGTAAATGGTTGAAAAAAAAAAAATGGGCCTATCCGTGACGAAAAATGGAGCTCAACAAGGAAATGGAAGAACAAGTGACAAATGTTAATAAATATTGCAAAATTCGTCAGATTCCAGTTTACTAGCAAATTCGCCTCTTGACTTAATTTCACTGGGTATGGGCGAGTCATATTAGGAAGGCATTGTTGATATATGGGACGAAATTATGTTTGGTGTATCTATTATAAGCAATGTGATTTGTTTTAAATTTTATTTCGGGCAATAAAAGTGTGTAGATGAAGTTTTAACTAAATAAATAAGTCCAGCTTGACAATTTTTGAAGATAAAAATAAATAAAAATATTTTATTCAGCGGGGATTTTAACTCGGGTCAGAAAATTATGAAACTAACACCCTATCGCATAGACTATGCTACCATTTGATATTATGGGGCAATAATTTACTACATACCCGACATTTAGAATTATTTGTTTATTTGCATGAGAATATCTCAGAAACTAGGTCGCATTTTGGGAAACGACTATACCACAGACATATATGCTGTGTACCCTACAACATATATGAAAGAGATCGAAATCCGTTCTTAACATGTCTGATTGTCTCTAAGTGAGATGCTACTAGGCAACGTAACATCGTCAGCTTTTAAACAACGAGCTCAAGGTAAACTTCAAGTCTTACTACGACACCTGAAGATGGCGGTGGAGCTTTATGTCGCCGAAATATAGTGTATAAATAATAATATTACTTAGTTTGTTTCCCGAGAAACATTCATAAATAAACAACGCCGAGAAAATTGCGTTCATTTATAATACAAACTGTTCCTTCCGATAAACTGGCAAGGAGTATATACGAGGCATGTTTTTTAAGTAAGTACCGTTTTGAAATTAAAAAAGGACGTGGAAATATATCTCAATAATTTTATTTTTTCATGAAAGCCTGTACATTACTCTACTTTTCTACATAATTCCCTTCAATATTGAGGCACTTGTCATAACGTAGTACCAGTTTTTGAAAACCCGCCTCATAGAAGTCTGCCACCTGACTTGTTAACCACTGCATCACAACTGTTTTGACTTCGTTATCGTCTTCAAGACGCTGATCGCCCAGGTGTTTCTTCAAGTGCAGGAACAGATGGTAGTCACTGGGCGCCAGATCAGGGCTGTACGGAGGATGATCTATAGTTTCCCATCGAAAAGAGATGATGAGATCTTTGGTCTGATTAGCCACATGGGGTCGGGCATTGTCATGCAGCAAAACGATGCCCTTGCTCAACTTGCCACGTCTTTTTTTCTGGATTGAACGGCGCAGATTGTTCAATGCCTCACAATAAGCTGCTGCATTGATTGTCTCATTACGAGGCAGAAATTTCACAAGCAATTCTCCTTTTCTGTCCTAAAAAACTGTGCAGAAATCGTTTGCTTGAACTTCACTTTTTTGGGTGAATTTGAATGCCGCCATTCCATGGACTGTTGCTTTGATTCAGGTGTGACGTAGGCCACCCATGTCTCATCGCCCGTAACAATTTGGCTTTAGAAAACATCACCATCGTTGTGGTACCGCTCAAGGAAAGTCAATGCACTGCCTAAACATTTGGTTTTGTGCACATCCGTTAACATTTTCGGTAACCAACGTGAGCACAATTTTCGGTAATTCAAGTGATCGGTCACAATGCCATACAAAACACTACGAGAAACATGAGGAAAGTCATCACACAAGGAGGATAACGTAAAGCGTCTGTTTTCTCTCACCTTATTGTCCACTTTCTGCACTAAACTTTCATTAACGACCGAAGGACGCCCACTTCGTTGTTCATCATGCACATTTGTGCGGCCATCTTTAAATGTTCTCACCCACGTTCTCACCATTCCATCACTCATAATGTTTTGTCCGTAAACTGCACAGATCTCACGATGAATATCGATCGGTTTTAGGCCTCTAGCACAAAGAAATCTTATAACAGCCCGTACTTCACAGTCGGCGGGACTCACAATTATCGGAGGCATCTTAAATACTCAGTGAACAACGTAAACAAGGAAGAATTAGACTGTAATGGCATCAGTGCGTAGGCAAGAGATGCAGGTACCCAGTGCGCATGCGCGGAACGCCGACCGTAGCGCTGCAGTCACGGTGTGACAAAACGGTACTTACTTAAAAAATACGCCTCGTATAAACGCAATTAAACATGTCAAATTAATATAGGATCAACGCAATTCATAGCAAATTATAAACAGTTTACTACACGTGTGGTTTTGTAAATGCATGTATTTGTTTGCATAAAATACATTTGTTCGAATTAGTCGTTTTGTATAGAGGCAGTTAGGCAGATCACTTACGAAGCAACGCACCTCTAGATAGATGGTACCACACGAATTTAATGACGAAGTGCGCTTAAAGTGGATAAGTCAGATTCAAACGGTGCATTCCTTGCAAAAGGTGGACGCCATATTCTTCTATCATTCATCCAGCGATTGACACTCTTTCTCTTTTTTATACTTAGTCAACAATTCCGCTTCATTAGTTTACTTTATCAATAAGTTTCTGATCTACACAGGGCCATAAGGCATATAGAATGCAAGCGGATACCCTGGAATATTCCTATAGACTCACTTTCTTTACTTGGCGAGGAAAAAAAAATAACTCATCTCCAAGTGTATCGCATGCTCTTAAAGCCGGCAGTTTGTTATTCGTTGGGATACGAAATATTTCTGCCGGGCGCGTTGGTTCTTTTCTCAGCCGTGGAAGGGCGATTGAGAGGGCTAATGCTGAAAAAGAGCCGTCATGGCTGACAAATCATGTTTGCAGAGATTCGACGCCGGCGTTCAATTATTCAGGCGAGCCGGGAGCCACCTGGTGTAAACACGCCAAAGGAAAGCGGAGTATTTTTTGCTCTTAAAAATACGCCAACTCGCTAGCAGCTCGCGCCCCCCCCCTCCCCTCCCCACGATATTTTCATCTCCGGGTAATACTTGAGAGGCCTTCGCAAAGACGAGATGCAGCGGGGAAACGCTGCTTCCAGAACCCGCCGCCACGCAGCTCAGCGGCGCCACTGCCGACCGACCAAGTGACAACATGTCAGGTTCTTCGGTGGTTTAGTTAATATAGTAATTAATTAAATAGTCCACCATAAGACTCAGTTTAAGATTTTGTTTATTTTCGAAACAACAAGTCAGCGATATTGTTTACATGCAAAGACGCAATCTTTGGCAGTTCCAAAGTGAATCTGTATCAACTAACTGTAAACTAACTCTGTCCTTCTGCTGATTTCTTTATATAGGCTCTATCGAAATTTCTGGAATTCTTCAAAAGCGTCTGCCAGATATTTCTCGAACATTAACAATTACTCAAACAATTAAACATATTAAAAACTATCAGAATTAACGCATAATCACTTAACATCATTACAAAATGGTCAGAAATGGAAATTAAAGATACTTAAATACAAAATTATTTACAGAAATCATTTTAAACTGTACAAAATTGTCCTGTAGACATCGTAACTTGCATTAATACTTGGAATTGTACACATTTAAGCAATTCTCTTGCACAATTCTGTTCTTAAACATATTAAATGGTCTTTAAATAATTTCCTTTCACAAAACAAAGTCTATATACACTGATTTACAAGAAATTGTGAAACAAACATACCAGATCATATTCAAGCAAACTTTAGCTCACTACAGATACTTCATTAAATACAATTCTATTTAAAGTTCAGGTATGAGGGCCGTTACAAACACTAGAGAAATTACGGAGCAAGGTTGGAAATATACCTTTCTCTAATTCAGATAATTTTATTTTAAATATTTATTATCAATTTTTCAAATGTTTAAACGACAGCTTTGATAGTAAAAGTTGGCAGACACTATCTTTTTGCTTCCCGAAAATAGGCCACTCCATAAGTTTGATGCAATCCTCCATTACGTGTCCTCAACACACCCATTCGGGACTTCAATGCAATGGTTTCAGTGTACCTTCTGCAATGCGATGCCGTTTGTAATTTCCGATTGATTAGCCCTTAAGGGCAGGAGGATGGGCTCGACCTCTCCCTGCTGTCTCGAGTCAGGCACTAGAGGAGCGACATTACTACTGGACAGTCGACATCATACAACAATATGAGTGGATGAGCTACCACTACACAAATCTTGTTGCCTTAAACGTGTTGAGAAGCCATCCATGGACAGTCTTTCATCATTACTTCTCAACTCACCACTCGGTTCGACGAGCGGCCTCATCTTTCAGTTGAGTATCAGGACCCCGGTTTGAATTTCAATATTGCCGGGCCTTAAAACCGATGTCCACACCTAGCTAAGCTCACCTTTGTCAATGTGAAGTTTGGTAGGAAGCTGCGTGGCTAAGATCGCACGATTGTCTTATACGGTATATTAGCCGACTGTGCAACTGCCAAGAATCCTTAACACCAAGTCATTAAGACCACAACGAATTATTATTATTGTTTACCTAATGTTAACATTGCAGTTACCTGACAATTGTGTAGGCGTTATGTTCTTCAAAATGTGAGGTACACAACCTCACATTTTGTGATTTTGACATTATTAAAGCTACTTTTTATTTAATAATTGTAATTGTATATAAGTTACTAACTCTGAATTTTAAGTTCCATGGTCAAAGTATGTCAAGATGGATATAATGAGATCTCTGGAAAATAAATAACAGTCGAGAGAGTTGAAGAAAAGATTTGGAAGGAAGAGGACGTGTTGGTTTTGGAAAGATTATGATTTAAGTGAAAAGATGAAACAGAATGGCACGATGGAGGCCACGAAGAATCCTGGCGGGATTAATAACAGTAAAATATTAGCCTGACGGCAGAAGGTTAAGGTTTTTGATAAAGATAATGTAATATGACTTTGGAAAAGATAAGTCTGTTAAATGGAAAATATAGAAGTTGTGAGATAAGTAGAAAGTGTTTTATTTGAGATTGAAATATAGATATAGACAAAGGAGTTGATTTTAAGTTTGTGTGGGAAGAATTTGATTAATAATAATTTGATTTACAGCGTGAGTATCGGAATAAAACCAGCAACAGACAAAGCGGGATCAAGGAAATCCTTATGTACTGGTCTGGTGCAGGAAATATAAGTAAAAGTATTAATTTCAAAGTATGGTAAAGTAACACTTACATGTGTTCTCTACGAAATAAAAGGTAACGATTAAGGAAACGTTACAAGAAGCAGCAGTAAACCAGCTGTGATACTTACACAAATAGTTTGATTAAAGGGCACTTTTGTAATGTTAATCGCGAAGAAAATAAGAAACAGTATTCCATTTTGGCTTCATTTTGAAGGTAGTATTTAAATTTTTGTAA
The DNA here is from genome assembly GCA_031002005.1 of Vandiemenella viatica. Taxonomy (NCBI): domain Eukaryota; kingdom Metazoa; phylum Arthropoda; class Insecta; order Orthoptera; family Morabidae; genus Vandiemenella; species Vandiemenella viatica. The sequence goes on along the minus strand of JARYHS010009186.1, from coordinate 18,570,693 downwards.
CTGGTTAAGGAAGCGTTTGATTTATGTTATTTAGTGAAGGCGTAGAAATCAGTTATGCAGTCGCATGAGCTATTGCTATCAAATTCATGATGATGTTAATGGAGATATAAATAAGTTAGCAAATCTCGGTATACATTACTGCTGTTATTGTAACCCAGACAACTGATGTTTTCTTACCTTTTAGCTGCTTCGCTATTTTCTTGGCGGGGTCGAGCCAGTGCTGAAACAGAACAACAGAGATTATAAGGGACCATAGAGCAACACAACACTTAAAACTAAAGAGTTCTCTATAAAATGGAAAAGCTTCATATTGCTGGAAGCAGTTAAGTAACGTTATTCTGTAATAAATTTTTATTCACATTTTTAATCAGAGCCTTTATTAGAGCTCCAACAAAAGGAAATCAAAGTAGAAAAAATATTATACCTGGGTTGACATATGAAAAAAATAGAGCCACGCTTATTTTTAGGGTATATTCTAAAGGTCGTACAGATGTTTTCCCAGTATCTTTAACTGTCTGTTGCGATATTTAACAGTTAATTATAGGACAATTGGAAAGAATAATTGTATTTCGCTGTATTTTTAGATCTCATAAAAACTTTCAACATCATCAACAGCCACTGGATAAGTCAGCTGCGCACACCAACCTCTCTATTTTCTTCCTACCAACTGTCCCTCGACAACTTCGTATAAACACTTTAGCTACTGAAAATTAATTGAATGTTTCAAGCCATTTAAATTCTTCTTTTTCGTTTCTGCTCCTACTGACCACGTGGTACTTAACTCTGGCGAGCTTTCTTATTAGCATCCTTGTACTGTGGTTAAATTTTCCTTTCTTGGGTCCATTTCATCCCAGATCCGTAGCGCAGTGTTTTGGCTGTTAGTGTATGGTGAGAATCGGATGCTTTAATCAACGATTTGTACCTATCCCTGTTGTAAATTCCATTGGGATCAATTTCCAGTTGCATGAGATCTTATCTGACTAGCCGTGTCCTCTTAGGGTGACTCGCTTTCCCTCTAGAGACGGTGTTGAAGATTTTGGAGGCGAGTCTATGCTCATCCATCCGACCTAACTGGCCATAGAACAATAATATCCTTTTTGTCATGGCTGTTGTAATGTTTTCTAGTTGTTGGTAGTTATTATGCCTGACTTTGTATTTTCCTTCTTCTTTGACATGGCCCATGATTTTTCTCAAGATCTTTCGTTCCTTTAGTTCCAGTTTTCTGAGTTGTCCCTTTCTAACCATGTTCAAGCACTCTTATGCATACAGTACTGATGGTCGAACTACAGTATTACCTGAGTTTGAGGTTAAGCGAGAGGGATTATCCATTCTCCAAGATATTTGAAGACATTAGTCCTCCGTATCATTGCATTCCCCAATGACACTACTTCATTGGGACTTTTCATCAGTGATAATCGTTTCCATAATACTTTGTCAATTCAGTCTTGCACAAGTTCGCTAGTAGCAGCTTTCCTAACAAGCTCATTCCATGATTCCTAAGGCTACCGTGGCCGTCTTTGATCGTGATTAATAGATTTTTGGGGTATGTCGGGTTGTTTATTGCATAATCTGAACGTTCGGCTGCAATCCTACAGCCTTCGTCAGAGATACTGTTTATGTTGATATAGCCACGAGCGCCAGGTATCGCAGAATAAAAGGCGGCTATCTTCGTTGATGTTCGTATTATTCAAAATTTCTGCTGCCTCTTTCACACGCCCAGGCCACCAATGGTCTTCTCTCCACCGCAGCCTCGTGTCTTCAAATTTTACTTCGTGCGGATATGTTCCTGAAGTCTCTCCACCACAGCTGCGGCGGTGTTTACATCGGTGAGACAGTGGGGAGCTACGACCGTGGCATTACTGTTTTTAATCTTGTAATACTCTGTCATTTCTGGTGTAGCACATGTTGGCACCAAACATGAAATTTCTTCTTTACTTCATGGATTGGATTCACTTTCTTCGGGCCTTTCAGTCACTGGGGTTAGTGCGTTTGTTTTTCCTGCAAGTTGAGCTATTCTGTCTCTTCGTTCGAAGATTCAGTTCAGTTCTCTCCTATATTTGATCTCGCTGTGGATAACCCGTTGTTCTCTGCGACGATCTGAATTGTTCTGTCACAGTCACACGTCAGCACAGGTACAAACATTAATTACTTCATCAAACATTTTTACTAAGAGTTCACTGACTAATTTCTATTAACATCGCCAACTTGCTGTGCACCAATTCAAAACGCCATACATAAAAATACAGCGTGCCGGTGTATATAAAATGACAGCAGAGATGGGTTGGAAATATGTACTTCTTTCATTGCCCGCGGAAGGCACCAGCACATTCCAGTAGGTATGTTTTCCTTCTCTTAGGGTTTGTCGTCTCACCGAGTCATTAGATAACGGAAGGAATTATGCAATTGTCTTTGAAAGGAATCATCCCCACAATTTCCTAGTGTGATTTTAAAGATCCAAGCGGTAACTGCACCAGAAACGGCATTTCAGCAGTGTCATAAGAATATCAGAAAGTATTGTCACCAGAAAAGGCAACGAGCGAAGATGAATTTGTACTTGTATAATAGCGCAGAGCGAGGGTTTGCGGCTTTAGCGGCGCGGGGGTGGCGCACTGTCATTTCCGGCCACCAGGGAGTGCTCACCTCGAGATTAGGTCGCTAACTGCCCCGCCACCGGGTCGATCGTCGCGCCACGTGCGACCAACAGTCGAAAATAATAGAAAAACTACCCTCTGATCGGAAAGTAGCACTGCTATCTGTCGTCCACACGTACTATCTAAATACGTAAGAGAGAAGTTTTTCCCCAAGTTGGATATTCATATATCGCTCTGGGAAACTAACCGAATAAACACCCACTCTCTGAAAACAATGGGTATACGCCGTAGCCGATCAATTGCCGTTAGTTTCACTACCACCATAAACAAACTTACTAGTAACTTCCAAACTAAATATAGGAACAAAGTAAAATTTAAGACTTTGGTTCAACTTGCTCACTTATATGTCGTATAGAAATATCAGGTTTATAACTTCATCCGGAGAAAAGCAATTAAGCCGCAAATATGTGCGAGAATTTTTCATGTTTGGGACTGTAATCAAATAAATACGGGGAAAAACTCCAATATTAGATTTTTCTTATGATTAAGGGATAAACCCAAATTACAGCAAATCAGAAAACCTGAGTTCCTCGGTATCAGATGGTGTCCATAAATCCACATACTAAATAATTAAAAATGGTTTTCTCGTTATTTCAAAATAATGTGAAATTTTATCTGAACTCATTTTTTTGGAAAAAATTAAACTTCTTTCAAGCACTTCCGGTTACCAATGTAAGATCGATAAATACTGAAGAGTCAATTTACGTATGTTTTAACTTCTCCGGCAAACTTTAAATTGAATAAAAAGTTCTCGAGTGGAAGATGTAGTCGGAGAGCGGTTTCGAAATGTCGCATCAGATTGACAACATCTGCAGCTGATACACCGGGAAAGCCCCCACTCCGTCAAAGTGATATGGAGGGTGGGGAGGGTCAGTCATTATGAATGGAATATTAAATTTATTATTAATATATGAAACACAATTAAATAGTTGTATTTTTGATAATCAGATAAAATAATATCCTGGATAATGAATCGAGGTGGTGGTGTGTATGATCTCTGGTTATGAACGAGAGAGAGGAGGAGCACCTTTGGTCACTGATCGTTGTTAGCGTTTGGAAGAGAGTAAAAGAGTTTGCGAGATAATAAGGTTGAATGATAGTGTGGGACTACAGATTTGTAGCAAATGTTACTCCTGGTAGATATTTATAATTCATAAAAGTATTTGTATAATCGACACTTGTAAACTTGAGAATTATGGAAGCAGATAATAAATGAAGCTGAGTAAAGAGGGAAAAACAGTGTTCAGTAATAAACAGATACGTGTATTGAAGCTTGATAGAAAAAGGGGAATAAAAAATATCTATTCACTTATTGAGTAGTCATAAACTGTGAGGTTTTATTTGTTAAAAAGTTTTTTTTTTCTGTTGTGTTTGATTTTAGCCGCAGAGCAAAACAGAGCATGTTTGTCACTGCAAAAACCGAGTTCCGCTCTAGTGCGGCAGGGTTTGTAATGAGTCCAGTTAGAACCTGAACGTACAACGGTGTTCAGCGATTCTCCTCCCTCTCCCGTCTCTGAGACCCGGGCTCCACTGAACGCCATCTTTGATCTTTCCTTGGAGCAACATGGTCGTAACACAATCATTTGTAGCTGACCATTCTCTCAGTATACCTTACATCTTTGTAACCAACCTGATTTCAGTGTCTCTTGCTTGTCTTTCCTAGCGACAAAGTGATATACACGAGCAAAACCGAGAGTATGATGATTGGCAAAGGAAGAAAACTAATAAACATTAAGACAGGACTAGCTGATATCAGCCAAATAAGATCCTTCAAATGTCTTGGAAGTACAAGCACTGAAGACTTGAGATGCCACAAACAGGTAAAAACTCGCATCGTCGTTGTGAAAGATGCGTTAATTAACTGGGAAAGTAGACAAAGCGCCCAGGAAAAGAATTGGCACGTGTTTTGTATGGAGTGTGGCTCTTTATGGGGCGGAGACGTGGACACTGGGGCGAGAAGATGAAAAGCGGTTAGAAGCGTTTGAGATGTGGATGTGAAGGAAAAAGAAGATAATAAGTTGGATGGACAAAGTAAGTGATATTGAAGTGCTCGAAAGGGTTGGTGAAAGGTGAAAGCTGCCCGAAGTTATAAAAAAAAGAAGAACTGAATGGGACACTTGCTGAGAGGGGAGTGCTTGCTAAAAGACGCCTTGAAAGAACTAGGCGAGTGAGAGGAAGGAGGTGCAAGATTACAGATAACATCAAAGGAACCGGCAACTACATGGACGTGAAGAAAGGGAGAGAAGACAGGAGAGCAGCCATGTGGGAACCTCCCTTAGCGCAGGAAACTGATGATTCAAAATCGAACAGAACGCCGACTTCTAAAAAAATCTAGTTGGGTGCAAAGCACTTACGTACAACGTTTCGACTGCTTGTTCTGCCGTCATGTTCAGTCGATACAAATCGACTGAAAATCATTTCTCGTTTGAATTATGGAGAAGCCGCAATATCCCACTCTCTGTCCACCAACCATTTGAAGAAGACGGCAGAGTACCTGGTGGGAATGTCGTGTTCAGTATACTGGCCAAGTTCTCTCAGAAAACGCAGAACCGCTCTCTGGTAAGATCAAAGGATTCCGCACTAAGACAGAAAAACTGACGGTTGGTTTGCTGGGACGCGAATTAGCTGTCTGCGTGCTCGTGTCACAGGCCTTTTTAATCTTCTTTAATGGCGGCCGAGTGAGGGTCCGAGGCAATCGCAGTGAGATCAGATAGCGCTAAGCACGGCGTTTCATCTCAGAGCAAGGAAATGAAAACTCGTCAGGAGCACGACCTCCGACTTGAGCGACCACTCTCCTGAAAGCAGCGCTGAGCATTCTAAGCATAACGCCTGACGCTGTCTTAAAGGGTTCTATCGATTTTTTTAAATTTTTTTTTTATTTTGTCAATAACTGTACTGTAACGTGTAATTTCGTCTTTTAATTATTTTTTTACAGCACGTAAGTCTGTTTCTCGCATTCTACATGAATAATTTTCCGCCTATTTTCTTCTAACTCCTTCCTGTGAATATCTCTATTGACCTATTTTTTTTAATCAATTGTACCTTACACTTCAGCCAGCGTTAACGGTATCTATTGATTTTTTTTTTGACTGCCCTGTAATGTTTGTGTTTTTTAATTAGTCAAGGTTTTATTATTATTATTATTTTTAACAGCTTATATGTCCTCTTCCCGCACTCACCATGTCATGAATATATATATTTCGTAGCTATTTTATTCTAATTCCTTCCTGTGAATATCTCTACGGGAATTTTTGTCCATTAAGCAATCGGGCGTTCCCTGGGCAACATCTTCTGACGGCCAATCTTTTTACCACTAGAGCACTCAAAAGCGTCGAATAGAAGTAAGCAAGTATTTAGTATCTTTCTAAGCTCTATTCCCTTCGTAACAAGACTTTCTTTCATTTCGCCAGTTTAAGATCCGTACATCAGTAGAATGAAATATTGTGTGATATGTTCATTTCTTCTAGTTACGTCTGAGGACCATAACAAATATTTAGTTTTGATTTATCTGTCTCACTTCTGAAATTCCTCGTAGTATATTCTGTTTGTTTTCCGCTTAGATTTCTACTATCATCCACAAATACGCTTAGCACAATTTTCTATGTTATTTCCACATTTGTTCGATCATTATTTTCTCTGCCTACTATCATACATATTTACATGTTTCATCATAAACTCAAAAGATTTATTCGTCATTTACCATTTCAATTTGAACGTCTTTGCTTATTTAAGCCCAATGGTCGATATTTATTTTTCAATTTTCGATTGCACAGCAAAGGCAAATTTACATCAGGTAGAAGCTATGTAGATGTATATATATATGTAACAAAATTGTAGAAAAGTTGTGTCTGTAAATGAAATTTATTTCAAAAAGAGTAATGGAAATGTATACTGCTGATCATAGAAATGCAAATCCAATAAAATTTGGAATTTTTATCTATCTGTCAACGGATCATGCAAATGCTAAAAGGCGAATTTTAATGGAACTTTACATAGTGAAAGCTTGTAGTATGAATTAACTTAAATGATACATTGTCTAACTATAAGGTACATAGTTCCCTAAGAAAACGTTAAAAATTGATGTACTACGAGTTTGAATGATGTGTAAGAAATGTGTGAACATACTAATAAATTACAATCACACAGCTACGCAAGCAAAGAAAATTGTATTGGTTGCCTTTCCCCTTATATGGACAGGCATTTTTCTTTTATATCCAAATATACTGTAACAGAAACTGTACTGAAGGAAGATTTTGGACTGAATATAAATCATAGCAATACTAAAGTGATTAAATGTAGCAGAAATGGTACCAATACTAGTAGATTAAATATAACAATAGGATCGAATGCAATTGGAGAAGTAAGTGAATTCTGTAATTTCGAAAGCAAAATTACAAGTGAAGGCTGAAGCAGGAATGATGTTAAAAGCAGAATTGTACTAGCAAAAAGAGCCTTCATGAAAAAGAAATATCTTTTAGTAGTCAAATATTGATCTAGAAATTAAAAAAAAAATCTTTTTAAAACTCTGTGTGTATAGCACAGCACTTTACGGTAGCGAAACATGGACTTTAGGAATACCGGAAACAAGGAAAACTGAATATATGAAATGTGGTGCTACAGAAGAATGCTGAAAATTAAGTGGACAGACAAAGTAAGAAATGAACGTGTTTTGGAAATGATGGGTGAGGAAAGAAGTTTGTCGAAGAAGCTTACAGAAAGAAGAGACAGGCTGGATTGGTTAATTTGCTGGTGGAGGGAACAGTCGAAGGTAAGAACTGTATTGCAAGACAGAGATTAGGATATATGAAGCAGATAATTGAGGACGTGAGTTCTAAGGGATATGTAGACATGAAGAAGTTAGCACAAGATAGGAGGGGATGGAGGATTGCTTCAAGCCAGTCAAAAGACTGATGACAGCAAAAAAAAAAAAAAAAAACTCTACTTGATGTGTGCTTTGTAATTTTAATTTGTTTAGGAGAATAGTTTGGACAAAGCTCTCATCTAACGTACAAATGCAATACACGAGTACTGTATGTATCCAATATCATACCGTTCGTCCACAGGAGTATGACTGAAATACACAGTAAAATACATAGAAGTATCTTGCACGTTTACACAATGATAAACGCACCGCCTTATTTATTATACCCAGATTTTTTTTAATATAATGGCAGCTGCATACATACAGACGTGAAGACTTGCTCCTTGGAACATATGTAACTATGGAAGCAATGTGCACAAATCAACCAAGAAGGAACGCTTCCAATAATAAACCAAAAGTGAGGTGACTATTGCCGTTCTTTCACGTTCGATACGAAAAAAATAACATCCACTGAAGAACAGTTCTTTTAACAAATTGATAACGTTAAAAGGTACATCGGTACGCATAAGCGTGGTATTAACTTCTAGGAAATCCATATACATCCGCCTACGACTGCAGGGCGAGGTTATTTTTTCTAATAACTGAACTTTTAACAGTCTGCTGAAAAAATACAGTTCACTATTTCAACGGCAAAAAAAAACAAAAACAACAACAAAAACAATAACAACAAAAACAACAACAAAAACAAAACAAAACAAAAACAAAAACAACAACAACAACAAAAACAACAACAACAAAAACAACAACAACAAAAACAACAACAACAACAACAACAACAACAACAACAACAACAACAACAAATTTGTCATCACAGTTTTGTATCGCCAGCCTGAAAGCTAAGTAAGAATGGAGAGAAACTAATAAGTTTCTGCATCGTTTCATCTACTGAGAGAAGACGTCAAAGTCAACATTATCCGTAGACAATATTGACATTCTAAAAATTTGGAGGATCTAAAGATTTTGTCAAGTTTTGACAGTTCCGCAAAAACTTCCGTTATATCAGAGATAAGTAGATAGATAACGATAAAATCGCTAAAGTTTTACTGATTTAAATAAAAAAAAAGATGTATAATTATTTTTTAATGTGACGATAGTTTTTAAGTTTAAAAATTACATTCCTTGAAACGAAACTTTTCATCCGACATGTTTTCTGTCAAAGGATTCGATTGTTACGATGTAAGAATTTCAAGATTTCCGCAAAAATCATGAAAGTCCATTTATATTGAATTACAAATTCCAATCCACTTTAGATATATCGCTGCCCTTCTTTTTCCTTAACTCCTCTTTATTTTTTTAAAAAAAGCAAAGTGTGAAACCCACAAAAAGGTCTTTCAAAAATTTCGCTGGGGTACAGTTTGGAACACAGTTATATCAATGACTCAATTTCCCAACTTAAAGATTACTATCGTGAATAACCCAATGTTAGTTATGAGTTGCAATTTTGTGACCTGTGAGATACTTTAAAGAAGCGCTATTATTTATGCTTGTTATTGTTTATATGCATTGAGTTGATTTGCCTTTTTATATGATTCTAATATAGTACTTGATTTCGTTCTTCTTCCGTTACTTCTGATTTTATTCTTGTTATAGTCTTTGATTTTGTTCCCTTTTGTTAATTCTTGATCACATAAATATTGATTTCTCCTATTCTAAGGAATTATAAGATGAGGTGTATGCAACATTAAATACGACTTTTGATAACGGACCTGTGTGTAAAATTTGAAATTTAATCCGGTCAATGGTTAGTTGTTCTATACCCAACAAACAAATAAATTCGTTGTTTTACAAGTACAGAGATTGTATACAGACATGAGAATCATAACAAATTTACAGTACTACCTGTATAAATGAATGCAATTTTTCTCGGCGTTGTTTATTTATAAACGTTTCTCGGGAAACAAACCGAGTAATATTATTATTGATGCACAATATTTCGGCGACTTTAACCTCCGTCGCCATCTTCAGGTGCCTTGAAGTCTGACTAGAATGAGTTGTTTGAAAACTGGCATGGCAACGACAGACGTTGTTATGTTGCCTAGCAGCATCTCAGACATCATTAGACGCACGCGGAACACAAAAAGCAGAGCGTTGGTGACGAGCAGCCTCAATAACAGGAATCCATGCATCACTTATCTGGAATCCACAATCCCTGTTAACCAAATCAGACGCGAGGCAAATTTCAAATGCTTCTTTAATGACGCTGTCCCAGAAGCCACTCGCATGTGTCAGCACCTTAGTCGCTTCGAAATCGAAACCATGTCCTTCTGTCAAACTATGTTCCGCCACTGCTGATTTATCTTTTTGCCCCAGGCGAACATGTCGGGCGTGTTCCAAACAACGTTGTTGTACACAACGTAACGTCTGGCCGATGTATTTCTTTCCACATTCACACGGGATGCAATAAACTCCGGGTGTACGAAGGGCAAGGTCATCTTTTGGAGAGCGCAAAATGTTTCTCAATTTTGGTGGTGGTAGGAAAATGATCTTAATGCCATTTCTTGCTAGGACTCTTCCGACCCTAGATGTTGTGGCGCCAGAGTACGGCAAGAAGGCTAATTTATCTTGTGGACCATTATCGTGTTTATTAGGCCTGCATTTCATTTCCCGGAATGCCAACTGTATCTGAGTTAATTGTACCCATTCTTTCTGAAGGTATCACATAGATGTTTTAACTCACTAGGAAGGCTGTCTTTATCACATATTGCCCGCGCTCTGTGGACAAGAGTAGTTAGTATTGATGATGATGACTTTGCGCGTTTAGGTACAGGACCGTATGCGTTGGCTTTCTATACACCGTGTGTCCTAAAGTTCCATCGGCTTTCTTTATAATAAGAATGTCCAAAAAGAACAGGTCGCCTTCCTTTTCAACCTCCATCGTGAACTGGATGTTTTTGTTGACACTGTTCAAGTGAAGGAGAAACTTATCTAGATTGTCTCTACCATGGAGCCAAACAACAAATGTGTCATCCACGTACCGAAAGAAGGCACTGGGCTTCATTGGGGCACTTTCCAACGCTTTTTCCTCAAAAAGTTCCATAAAGAAATTAGCTATAACAGGTGACAGGGGACTGCCCATTGCAACTCCCTCGATCTGTTCATAGTAGTGCCCGTCATACAAGAAGTACGATTTTTTTATATATATATATATATAAGAAGTACGATGATTTTAATGTGTGGCGGAACAGCTCCACAAATCTGGGCTCGAAGTGCTGTTGTAGTAGAGCCAGCGTATGAGCCAGAGGAAATCTGGTGAAGAGGGAAACCACGTCGAAGCTCACCATCAAATCCTGTTGACGCACGTGAAGTTCTTTAACAATATTAATAAATTCCGCCGAGTTTTTCACATGGTGAACACGTTTTCCCACAATTGGTAATGTATTCCGTTGTTTCCAATTTTAAAAGGTTGGAGAACTTTCGTGTGTTTCCGTTGAACTAAATTCCATTGTTCATGTGCTGTTCGCCGAATTTCTTATTTAACTGAACTGTTTGAACCGAGAGCGCGCCTTAACTCCTTCACGCGTAGGCCAAGTTTCTCGCGGACGAGTTTACGAGTTGTGGGAGTCTGCTAGCGCTCTGCTAGTTACCAACTGCCGACCTCAGCAGCGAGCGCGGCTCTGCACCACTCCACTCGTTCATCCGACACAGAACTTCTGGCTGACTATACAAACGCTTTCATCCGGCAAACATAATACAAACAGAAATAACAACTTCGGAGGGTTGGAGAAATTCGTCGCTTTGTGTTGGCAGCGCTTTACCAATTGCCGTGGTGACCTGCGACGAAAGTCACGTTCCCAGAAACAGACCTAACACGACGCTGCACGTTGCCGAATGTGGTTTAGCAACAGTGAGGCCTAGAAGACGAATACTGGCCCCTGTGCGGTAATAAACAAGCTCCTCTTCTCTTCCAGTATCTTAACCCTCTCTAGTCTGCGACTCGACAGGTTTTTTTGTATTTGCTTTATCTCACCGTTTCGTGGTATGGCTTACAAGGGGAGGGCACGACCTTGGGATTTTATTTTGGGATGAGATTTTGCGTAATAATTATACTCCTTTAGGGTGTGTATCTCCTACAATCGTAAGACGCAACGCTCAATAGATTCGGAGAAAAATTCAAGCCCTGCGTATATACTAGTGAAATTCCGGTTAGGTCAGCAGCGGAATAGCACAGTCAGTAACGAGCCTGCGTCATGTCTGGGCGCTCTGGGTTCGAATCTTGATGTAGTCTATAATTTTTTTTCAATTTTTATATCAACTACTCTTTAACTTAAAATACTATAAAAGTAAAATAAATACAATATTTCATTGTTTAAAATACACTATTACGAATGGTTATAATTAGTGTTGCAAACTGAAAAAAAACATTTTGTTTTTTTTCAGCTTTGTGAAAAAAAACATGAAAAAAAACCTAGCACCCGTGTTTTTTTTTCTAAATTTTTTTTTTTTTTTCGAAAAGCAAAATATTTGATAAATTATAGTTTTATTTAAGGAACTTCCATTTTCAAGTGTGTTTTAAGTCTCACTGAATCATATAATGTCTCACTTTATGATTCAAAAGTGTATCTATATAGGTAACATAATTTCATTCATCCTGTATGTCAGTACCACATTCACTAGTATCAGCACTACCAACACTAGTTCGGTTGGTGTCGGAATTTTCTGTCTCTTCTTCTGTCTCCTCTAACTTCAGAAATTGTTAAATTTTCTTTTACTGGTTGTTCTTGTATTGTACGCAAAAGATTTTGTGATTGCAATTTTAAATTGTGAGAAAAGTACACACTGTGCATAAAGACTGCGCCGATAGTTCTGTATTACGGTCTTTTAAGTTTGAATTAAAATCTATTATCATACAAAATAGGAGCTTTATTTCTTTTCAATCGTTTGTTTACACCAACGGTTGCAAGGAAATGATTCATAATTAGGGACCGTGCACAAACTACGTGGCTCGGTCCAGAGGGAGGAGGGGTTAGCTGAAAGGCTACGCTGGGCTACATGGGGAGAGGGGGGGGGGGTTCCGAGCCAGGCCACGTAACTTTCCTTTCGTAACATTTTTCACATTTAAAATGAGGAACTGAACTCACAACAGCATGTGAGTATTTATTTCCCTCAGTTAATTATATCCGTATGTAATTTACAATAGTCTGACAAGAGAAAACAGTACAAAATGTCTTCTGGAATCAAAACGGAAGAAAGCTACGTGCTTCGTGAGCGGATGGGGGGGGGGGGGAGGCAAAAGCCACGTAGGGCTAGGTGGGGGTTCACAGGAGGCCAAAATGGAGCTATGTGGTTTATGCACGCTCCCTTACTGACAATTTAATGAGTCAGTACCACTATACTCTGAGAGTTGTATACGAATATAAGGAAAGCCCAATAAGGCAAAAAACCGTGGATAAATTTTAAATTCCTAATTTTTTTAAAAGATCTGTAGGTAATTTTGTAGGGCTGGCAGCACTATTTCAAATAGCAAGTATCAATCCAAACAATGGGGAATGGGGATTCCTTCTCGCGCAACCTAGTCTTTTCGGGAAATCCCCGTTCATAAAGAAAATTTCAGTCAATTTTGCCAATATTTTCGTATTTTTTTTCCCTACTGAACCAGAAAAATATAGTAGATTTTGAACTAAGATAAGTACTTAGAATAAACTCTAAAACAGTCATTTTAAACGATAACTGCCTTAATAATTTGAGATTTAGTAGTTGTGAAAAAAAACGTGTTCCAGAAAAAAAAACATGTTTTTTTTTCAAAGTTTTTTTTCATGTTTTTTTTCAAGCCAGAAAAAAAACCGTTTTTTTACAACACTAGTTATAATAATAATACCTATTCATAAGTAAAAATCTTTCATTGTGGTTTTTTTTATTATACTTTTATTACAAATGTGAGCTGGGATGATAATCATCATAAAAACATTTAAAACAATAAATTTTTTTAGCATCGAGCACAATTAATGAAAGCGGAATTTTTACTAGAACAACGGTAATATCCGAAATAAAACTTATAACACTATTAAGAAAATAACTTAAAATTTAATTATATTTAAAGAGTATTATAACCATTATAGTTTTAAAGTATTTTAAGTAAGTTATATGGTAGTTAATATACTCATATTATGATTTAAAATTTGAAATTCAAATTAAATAATCAATAACATTGAATAAAAAGTTATTTAATTGTAAAAACAAAAAAATGAAAAAATAGACGGAATCGAGATTCGAACAAAGTGCGCCCAGGCTCGTTACTGACTGTGCTATTCCACTACTGACCTAATCGAAATTTCACTAGTATATACGCAGGCCTTAAATTTTTAAAGGCCGTTTTCTCCGAATCTATTGAGCGTTGCGTCTTACGATTGCAGGAGGTAAACATCCTAAAGGGGTACAATTACTACGCAAAGTCTCATCCAAAATAAAATCCCAAAACGTGCCCTCCCCTTGTTAGCTAATCTGTTTGGCGTGATTCTCGTGATGTGACCAAACAATTTGAGTCTTTCTGGTAATATGTATAGTACGCTTTTATATATATATATATATAATTCTAGTTTACGTTGGAATTATTCCCTACTGATTTTGTTTCGTCTAGTCTATAGGATAATTGAACTGAACATCGTTTCAGTCGCTTGAACCCTGCTGCCCTCTCTTCTATGCAGAGTGGCTAGTTCTAATTCATAGGTTAGGATGGGGAACTAACTAAACATTTGAACCCTTATATCTGTGAAAGTACAAGTTTGCAGCCATTTTAATCCTATTACTTATTCACAAATAGATTTATTTCGGTTAGGTCTTCGCTCTTTATATACGGTTCTTTTTATTTACGAGTGTTTTTGCTGACTGGTTTATACACAAAATGTTTAACAGTGTAAAAGGATCTTCTGAAATACATTTGTGACGAAAAGATGACGTCAATTAATGAAAACATAACATGTTCGGAGCTTTGTGTTATCATTTCCGACACTTTCGGTACCTTAGCAAGTCCAGTAGACTACAGGCTAGCGGTTCAAATCGGATGAACGGAATCGTGTTGAAATTATTTCACCAGGCCGTAGCTTGGGAGAAGATGAAATTAATTTCCGAGTGTGTTTGGATGGAACGGAAATTAATTTAATTTAATCTCTAAAAATGTGTGTTCCTCCCTCTGGTAGTAAGGAGCCATTTCCTCGCATTCCCCGAAGCAATATCTGTGTCGTTTCCGGTTGAATTATTGGAGAGCCCTAAGCCCGGGATGCGTGGCATTGCGGCCCTGCCACTCTGCATCAGTCGTGGTCACGCTCAGGTTGCTTAGTGCGCTCTACGCCCTGAGGCAGCACGATTTCACGTATCTTTTCCTGCACCGCTGTCTATGTTGTGCCTTTTCTTCAGCAGCCTCTCACAGCTCTATTCGACCATCCGATTATAGATACCGCAGTTTAAGCAGACGCAATGTTTATAGTTTCCGGTGATTCGTACATTCTATTAACTTCACATTCTGATCAGGAATTAACGAAGTATGGGAAAACTTTTTCAAATGCATCTAGTGTTGTCCTCTACTTTGTTTCGAAGGTCTGCGACGTATCAAGGCCGATCTCGTTAACCACAATATTTTACAGGAGATTAGAACATATCATCTATTCAAATGTCATGCGGTTTTTGGATGAAGGTGAGCTTTTAAACCCAAATCAACATGGATTAAGAAAAGGCCGATGCTGCGAAACACAACTTGCTCTTTTAATTCACGACTTGTACCGTATTATAGATGAGCAATCCCAGGTTGATTTAATTCTATTAGACTTTAAAAAAGCTTTCGACACTGTGCCTCACACTAGGTTACTTAGGAAACTTCGTGGTTACGGCATATCTAGGCAAATATGCGACTGGGTTGCAGACTTTCTGGAGGGCAGAACACAGTGTGTAGTTCTCGACGGTGAGCGTTCATCACTTACTGAAGTGAGGTCCGATGTTCCTAAGGGAAGAGTGATAGGGCCTCTGTTGTTTCTCAAATAGATTAATGATTTGTGCAACATAATAAGGGGGATAAAAAGATTATTTGCAGATGATGCTATTATTTATAGTGAAATCACAACCCAGGACGACTGCGCTTTGTTACAAGACGATATTATAAAAATAATTGCGTGGTGTAAAGATTAGCAGTTGGAGTTAAACGCTAAAAAGTGCCAAGTCATGCATGTAAGTAAAAAGATGACACCATTTAGCTTTGATATACTATGAATGGCACTGTCCTTAGAACGGTAGATTCCGCTAAATATCTGGGGGTAACAATTCGTAATAATCTGTCATGGAATGAGCATATCGAGAATGTAATTGGGAAAGCAAATCGTATGCTTCGATTTCTAGGTCGTAATTTAAAACAATGCACTCCGGACGTTAAATCGATTGCATACAAGTCACTAGTGCGGCCTCACTTAGAATATTGTTGCTCTGTATGGGGTCCCCATCAAAAGGGGTTAATGGAGGCATTAGAGATGGTACAAAGAAGAGCCGCCCGATTCGTAACAGGTATATATAGTTGGAGGGAAAGCGTAAGTGCGATGTTGAAGGAGTTAGGTTGGGAAAACCTGGAGCACCGAAGACGTTGCTCTCGACAGAAGCTAATTGAAAAATTCTCGACTGACGTATTTCGGATTACAGTAAAAAAATATTGCTATCAGCAATATTCATATCCCGGAATGACCGCGAAAATAAGATAAGAGAAATCAGGGCCAGAACCGATTCATTTCTGTACTCATTTTTTCCACGAGCGATTAGGGAATGGAATAGAATGGATTTACCGGGCGACTAAACATAAAATCCGACAGGAGTAGCTTTCGATAAAGTACTCCGGCCATCCTGATCTGGGTTTTCCATGGTTTCCCCAGATCGCTCCATGCGAATGCTGGGATGGTTCCTCACAATAGCCCATGGGCGCCTCCTGCCATATCCCGTATATCCCTTCCAAGCCATTACCTTCCCGGATAGGTGCAATGCACCCTCCACCACACTTTTAGTGAATCGCGGAGTAATAGTAACAGTAATAGTATTCCTCGCCTGTTCAGGATTTCTGCGGTGACGTGTTTTTGTGGGATCTGTTACCCCTGGCTTTTGCCTACTTATGCCTTGCAGTTGCAGAGCTAATACTATTGTACTAGCAATTAAGCTGGGAGCACCTGATCGACACGCGATGCCTCGGAACCTTCAGTAATGGTGCCTAGTTTTTCATGGCGTTCGTTACTCACGTAGAATTATTCCAAGATGCTCAGATTGGCTCGAGCGATGGCAGAAATGAGGGACTCTAGTTTCCATAGTGGCGAGCTCTCACGAGATTGGAGTGGATTCTCCTATCCGTGGTGGTTCGCATCTGCTTGGATGGCCTGACTTTCACGGTGTGTCGGACAAAGTTTGCAGACGATGGGAGTAGATCCTCGTTCGAGTTGTGCTCCGAGCACTTAGTACTGTGCCATCCGTCCCCAGCCGAGACAAGGACTGAGCTGGTTGCCCGACTAGACCTGCAACTCCCGTCAAGCAACACACGAGACGACAGACCAGTAAAAGAGGTTCAGGAACCCTTACGATTACAATTTGATTATATACAAGTCGATTATTGGTTTCTAATATATTTTCATGAACTGTCGAATGGTCAGTGATGATAATGGATGTCAATCCTTGTTGCTAATAAATAATAGTGAAATTAATATATCATTAATGCCATCATCACTACTCCTACTATGATTAACAACTTACTAATTACTAGACCCGCGACTTCGTCCCGTGCCACTTCAGCTGTTCATTCACAATTTGAATGTGAAACAAATATTGGCTTCACAGGCAAAAGCTCAGGATAGATCCTGATTTTTTCCTTTTTTACGGATCTCTTCCATGCGTTCTGAATTTGTATTGAAAGTAATGCGAAAGTAGGTGCATTGAGGCGTTTCTCAGCCGATCAGGAGGCAGGAGACTTCTGCGACAGTTTTTCTCAGCCAAACAGGAGCCACGACGAGTATGATGAGGGGGTATGAGTTTGCTCGTGATCGACGCATGCGATTTTTACTTCGAGCTTGTGTGCGCTGTTCGCCGCTTTTGTTTTCTCGCTCGCGGTGAACCGCAGTCTGGATTTCCCGCTGTAGCATCCCTCCCTGCCCGAGATACTAGGGTTTTACCGCCACACGGCCCTCTCCCGCTGGGAGAGGAACTCCCTGGCGCAAGTGTAGGGTTACTCCTGACCTGGAAACCTCGCGGTGATAACGCAGGGTCAGCGAGCAACACTCCCGCTAGGTACCAGTATGGACGACGATATACCCTGTTACGCCTCCACGTCCGACGCAATGGAAGCTTCCGCCCTCGCCGACTCTCCGATGTCGCCGGAACCGGAAGCAACGCAGATGACTGAATCACCGCATATAGAAGAAGATCATAACTCTCGCGCCACCAAGCGGAGCATCTCACCACCCATACGCGAGAAAGCTAAGATCTTTAGAAAAGCTGACCCAAGAGCAAACAACAATACCGACGTCAGGGTTCCTGCGTCAAAGATCTCCCAGTCAAACAGAGATAAAAGAGCCGGAAAATGGAGCTCCAACCGCTCCATCAGGCAGCGGCACAAAGAATACAACTCAGACTAACCGCAAAGAAAAGATGGCCCGTGACCAGCCCGAAGGTGAGGGCTTTGCTTTGGCAGCCCACACCAGCAAGCCTCCACCATCCCTGGATCCTGCCAGGACAGAGGTCAGCAACACGGATGGCCTACTAAATGCCCGGTCGGGGATTCGAACCGGCGTCCTCCCGAATGCGAGGTCAGAACGTTAACCGTTCACCCACCACGCTCGGTGCGCTTCCAGCAACCGAACAGCCTGAGATATTCCTGACCATTAATGGGTAGGATATACATTCAAGGACTATCTTTGTGCGCCGGGAATGCCAATGGCATCCATCAACAACTCGGTGAGTTCAGACAGTTCATGCGAGACAAAGACATTGACCTATGTCTCGTATCTGAAACCCAACTCAAACAAGGCCTTCAGTAGGAAATTATTGCTGCTACAGTTATGACAGGCCAACTGCAGGAGGTGGTCTGGCGATATACATCAAGCGTGGCATCTCTCACCACGAGATATTATCGCCACCAACGGAACAACTGGAACTAAAAGCCATTGTATCATGACTACAATTGAACCAATCAAAGTGGTCTCTGCATACAGGCCGCCGTGGAGACGACTAATAGAAGAGTATTTTAACCACCTCCTCTCCATTCGGGGCAAACTAATAATTGGAGGGAACCTTAACTCGAAGCACACCGAATGGAACTCCAGGCTAACAAATCCGGCAGGACAACAGCTCCATAAAATAGCACTCATATGTAACATACAAGTCTGGGGACCTATAGAACCTACCGACCAAACGACCTGACGTCCTGGCCATAGTGATAACCAAGGGTATTGCAGGCTTCATCACTGCTCATACCATAAATCGACTGTCATCTGATGACTCTTCCGTCCTGATTGATCTAGATGTTGGCTCATGAAGACCTGAAGTGGCCAACGAAATTAACTATAAGAGAACTAACTGGGAGGACTTCAATCCCTCAGACCAATTAATGCAAGGCAAATAGAGATCGCAATAAAACAAATCTCTACTACCATAGTCAAAGCGGCTAACAGATCAACACCTTCCCCACCCCAAGACATCAAACCCGTCATCTGCCACCACAACTGTTAGCGCAAATAAAACATAAAAACAGGGTGGCGAAGAAATGGCGTTTAATCAGGTGCCCTGACACCAGGCGACTTCTAAATCGCCTTCAATGAGAGTTGAAGGCTGCGCTACAAGAACACAGGAACAGGGAGTGGTCAGCACGTCTGGCCTCCCTCGATGTAAATGATGGTAACCTCTGGGTTGAGACCAGGCGCTTCACGAAAACGCGTGCCATACTTCCCCCTCTCCATGGTGAAAGGGGCTTAGTCTTCAGCAATGCAGACTAGCAGATCATTTTGAAAAACAATTCAGTCCACCTCAAAACGACGACGAAGACGAATCTGTCACTATCCGTAGAAGGTTAGCTCGTTGCATCCCAGGAAGGTTCCCGGCTATGACAACCTGGGCCAGCTGCTATGGAATCTTCCGCAACAGGCCGTGGATCATGTAACTGACATCTTCAACGAAATACTTAGCAGCCAACATTATCCTAGATGCTGGAAGGAAGCGATAGTATTAGCCGAGCCAAAAATGACAGCTTATTCCCCCAGAACTATCGCCCCAAAAGCCTGCTTTCTTTACTCAGTAAGGTCTCCGAGAGCCTCCTGCACCGACCACTGGAAGCACATATTCAGAGAGAACATATAATACCGGACTTCCCATTTGGATTTCTGAATAAGCACACCGCTACCCAGCAGATCATGCGCATAGTTGAAAGTGCCACGGCAACCTTCAACCATCGTGGAGTAGTCCACTAGTGCTACTCGATGTAACACGGGCATATGATTCTGTCTGGCACAGTGGCCTCCTCTACAAACTTTATGAGCAGGCACCCCTCCCTCCCCCGGCCACTTGTAAAACTAATACGGAGCTATATCTCAGGCAGATCTTTCCATGTGAGGGTCGGTAACGATCTGTCATCACGTCATCCAATTAATGCAGGAGTACCTCAAGGGTCGGTACTAGAACCGGTCTTATACAATCTTTACACAGCTGACATACCAGCTCCAGCAATAGTCCGTACCACCCTCTACGCGGATGGTACGGCTTTCTTCACTGCACTCAGGTGCAAAGCTGCTGCCATTCGACGTTACAAGAGATCCTATACCAAACCGAATGATAGGCCAGACCGTGGAGAATCACCCTCAACACGACAAAAACTCAAGCCATTATGCTGACTAGGCGCTTGAGGAAGCGCGATCGTCGGTGGAACCGCAACATGAACTTATACCTCAATGGAGAAGAAATCGAGTGGTCTGTCACCGTTAAATACCTCGGTATTACTATAAATTCCCGACTAACCTGGAAGCATCACATAGAGGACACACGAAGAAAAGTCGCAGCTAGGATCCATGAACTGTACCTGATTCTCAACCAGGACAGCTCATTGGCAGCCAATATCAGAGTCAGTATTTACTGCAGCCTGGTTCGGCCGATAATTGAATATGCGTGCGCGGTGTGGGGTTACGCATCGAAAACTATGCTCGGTTGACTGCAGACAATGCAAAATAGAGCGCTTCGGCGGGCACTACATGTGTCCAACCGTTTCCAACTGCTGACCTGCATGAAGCCGCAGATGTCCCGCTGCTCCATGAAAGAATATTCGAGATTACCGAATATTTCTACAGGCCACCAAGAAAATCCACAAATCCACTAATTGCCAACCTCAGCCAGTACAACAATAGTTGCGACAAACACAAAAGACCACTATCCATTCAAGTCAACAACTGAAACCAACTATCAGCACAATAAATACAAACCCACAGTAAAGCCACTTAACTTGTAAGTCTGAAGGAAATGCCCAGTGACAAAACTTCGCTTCTACTGCTAGTAAATTAAAGCAGAAATTGCTCACGAGTGCGCGTTGTCTCATTGTCTTGCTTCTTCTCGTACGAAGAATTTGATCTGGCTGAACTTATTTCCTTCAAGGATGCTGGAGAGTGTGATATTTAGCATTACCGTTATATTCCAAGTGGTTAGCTTGTAATGAACTGTTCTATTTTTTGTTCCCAGATCGTCAAGGCGTTTGGGAGGATTTGATAAAACGGACTGTCAAGCAGGTGTAAAAAGGAACATCTAGGAAGAAACAATGCCTTCATCAAAACGAAGGAGAATGAATAGCTGTAAATAGACATTCTTAACGCTGATATATTACTTGCTCGTCATTTTTTCCCCTTAAAATATAACTTTTTTTTCAGAGTCTACAGCCATCCCATCGCCAACTCCACAACAGACGGAGCTGCCGATCTCGTTTTTGGCGTCTACTGAGTCGGGGCAAGCCACACTCTAATCGAGTCCTCACGACAAGCCGTCCATGGACCTACCAAACTGGAGTCCTTAAACTATTGATGAGTTTTACTTTATTTACTCGCTGTGTAACATTTTGCTTTGTCGTTACTGCATATTTTTTTTTTATGTTACAGGATTAGGTCTTCTATGGGTCAGCATATATGTAGTCTGGTACGAACATCGTCAGGGATACAGTCGATAAGCCTACCACCCCTGCTACCGATATGTATTATCAGGACTGGGGATGGAAGTCGGCCGTGGCCTTTTAGGGAAGCATCCATGCATTCGCCTTGAGTGACTGAGGAAAACGACGAAAAACTACAGTCAGGATGGCCGGAGGGAATTTGAACCCCCTCCTCCCGAATGTTAGGTTGGAGGACAAATCTGCCCGTCTCCTAACTCGGTAAGACAACGCAGCAGCAGCACAGCACCAATTACTGCCTTTTCTTAGAGGGCAGGTGGAGGTGGAGGATATTGTCCGAAGACATTGCCTCCAAAAGTATATGGATGGTGCAAATCTTCACTGTTGGAGTGGCTTCACGGTGGTGTATATTATTTGATTAAATTTAATGGTCTCTTATGACGATCAATTGTTGTATCATAGCGACCGATATTGTGGACTTCAGGGTTTTTGCTTCTATGTGTACTTTTGTAGAAAGCTTCGGCTAGTTGTTTGAACCCGTCGTGAAGATATGGAACTCCAGTGGCTTCATGGAGTGCATGGGTTGGAAAACTGGTTGGAAGATGTAGAGCTCTCTTCAGTGCCCTGTTTTGTATTGTTTGTAATCTGAGTATATGGCTGTCAGCAGCGTATGCCCACACTGGACAGGCGTACTCTATAATTGGTCTTACAAGGGTGGTGTATATCTTAATGCCAGTACTTGGGGCTAGATTATTGTTTTTGTTAAGCAGCGAGTATAGGCTGTGAAGCCTCATGCTTGCTTTCCTGCGGATGTCATTAATATGGGCTTGCCAGGTGAGTCTCCTGTCTAGCAACACTCCTAGATAGCGTGCAGTAGCTGACCAGGGTATGTCGTTACCATGAAGGTGAAGAACGGGGTCCGGTTGACGTGGCCGACGGGGCCCAAGTCTTTTGCTGATGATTATTGCCTGTGTCTTGGCTGGGTTAATATCAATTCTCCATCTCCGGGCCCAGCTCTCTGTTACCTGGAGGACTTCCTGAAGACGGCGAATGGCTAAAATTTTGCTGCGGCTGGCTGCGAGGTAAGCGGTATCGTCTGCGTATGTTGCGACCAAAACACCATTGGATGTGGGGACATCAGCAGTATATAATGAGTATAAAGTCGGGCCCAGAACTGAGCCTTGGGGAACACCGGCTTTCACTATTCTTACACTTGAGAAGGCTCTGTCGACTCGAATACTGAAAGTGCGATCTGTCAGATATGATCTTATTAATTTGACGTATGGTCCCGGGATACCCTGCTCATATAGCTTAAGTAGGAGGCCCGAGTGCCATACGGAATCAAATGCTCGTGAGATGTCAAGCATCACCATGGCACAGTATTGTTTGTGGTTGAATGCTTTTGTGACAGCTTCTGTTACTCTCATCAGCTGCTGAGTAGTTGAGTGGTCGCGCCGAAATCCTAGCTGGTGATTTGGTAAGGCATTTGTGTCCTCAATATGAGTGGACAGTCGTTTTAGCAGTAGCCTTTCGAATACCTTGCTGATGGCTGGTAGAAGGCTAATAGGTCTGTAGTTTTGCGGTTGATGTGCGTCCTTCCCACTCTTGTGTATTCCCACAACCACTGCACGTTTCCATCTGTTAGGGAACTGTTGTCGGCGGAGAATGGTGTTGAAAATTTCTGCGAGGTAGACTGAGGCCTCAGGAGGCAGGTGCTTCAAAGTTCTGTTACAGATCTCGTCACGACCAGGAGCTTTGCGAGGGTGGAGATTCTGCAGGCTGCTGATAACCTCTTCAGGGGTAATATCGTCCATTTGAAATTCATCTTCTGCTTCCAGATATACCCTCAGCCGACGGTTGACTTCGGCGAGGTGTATGGGGTCTGCGTTTGTTTGCGACGGCCGAAAATTTGTTTCAAAGACGTCGGCGAGGGCATTCGCCTTGTCTTCAGGAGTGACAGCTAACCCATGATTGCCATTGAGAGGAGGAAGGCGCTGTCTTCGTCTCGAGTGGTGTGCAGCTCCTTATATACCGCCTCATCATGTCATTCTGGATTCTGATTGGAAGAACTCTCCTGTCTCCTGATTGGCTGAAAAACGGTCACAGAAACTCCTATATGCTGCCTGGCGTGTGTATAAATTTGTTTCTATATAACTGTCAGAATCGCAAAACCGATCACAAAGTACTTGTCGAGGCAGGCGTTTCGACTGCGAGAAAGCTCCGCCAGACAATATGTATTTTTGTGTGGTCTCAAAGACCAAGTTTCTTACCGACTGCACCATATGCCACTATCCTGCCGCCTAACCTAACCCGGTATCATGTGTAGTGAACCAGCAGCTTAACGTGGATTTTTTTTCTTATTTCTTTACGCCTCGTTGACGTCGACGTAATTGCCACGGCCTTTTGAAGGAAGCATACAGCTATTTGTCTGGACTGATCTGGGGAAACCATGGAAATCCCGAATCTGAATGCCCGGTCCGGGATTCGAACCCACGTTACCGCTCACTCACCACATTTGTTGTGTTAACGTGGAATCCGAAGAATGGGGCCTCCTTGGATCTTTACATTACAGAGCAATACCTTGTCTGATATGAAGTACAATTTTTTTTTTACTGTATTTTTTTGCTGTCATTAGTCCCCTAAAACCCACGTCCTCAATTATCTGCTTCATTTATTCTAATCTCTGTCTTCCTCTACAGTTCTTACCTTCGACTGTTCCCTCCACCAGCAAATTAACCAATCCTACATGTCTCAAAATATGACCTATCAGCCTGTCTCTTCTTTCTGTAAGTTTCTTCCATAAACTTCTTTCCTCACCCACCATTTCCAAAACTCGTTCATTTCTTACTTTGTCTGTCCACTTAATTTTCAGCATTCTTCTGTAACATCACATTTCAAATGCTTCAATCTTCCGTCTTTCCGATATTCTGAAAGTCCATGTTTCGCTACCGTAAAGTGCTGTGTTCCACACATAGAGTTTTAAAATGCTTTTTCTAATTCCTAGAACAACAATTTTAAGGACAGTAAAAATTCTATCCGAGACCGGATTCGAACCGCAGACTTTTCGTACTCCAGTGTCTTAATCAGCTGAAATACTACAGCATTCGCCACTGAATATTAAATGAATATACAACTACATGGATGTACAAAACTAACTAAATTTTCAGTTTTTCCGCTGTACTATAGACCAGACATGGTGTTATTCAGGTATCATAAGTGTTAGCTGATGACATAAGGTATTACTACGTTTAATTTAACTGAAATTCATTCATCAGTTTTTGCAAGAAGCATGCACAGATAGAAAAAAAAATTGCGGTTTGATAATCTGTGTAATTGAGAAGTATGTGCTAATCAGGATAAATGTATCCCATATTCTGACCAGTGACGTAAGTTATTATTCTATGTAGTTTCATTGAAGTACAATGGTTAGTTTCTATTTGATGTGCGGACAGACAGACATTCTAAAGGCATTCTCTGACATCAGTAGTTTACATTGCAGTTACTCTTTTTAATTTACAGACAGAACTCCTCTACAATTTGTTTATTTAGCATAGATGATTAAACTCAGCCGGGACATTACGGCACCTCTCATGGACAGATAACACTAGGGATAGGCTCTCGGGGGGGAAGTCGGCTGGTGAACATAGTTATTACAACTTTTGAGTAGTAGCGGAATCGGTGAAACAACGGAAAAACGGCAGGATTTAAAAGCAACGTTCAAGAGGTTTATTTTTTGTATTTTCTGTCTAATGAGAATTGTGTTCGTAAGGTAGATAGGGATACTACTACCTAAATATCTGAACTTACAGTACAGAGTTCATTATACACCAGAACGTGTCCTTATGTGTGGATACATATAGAAAAGATGCTATCCAAAAGTTGATTACGATTTTGTTGTAGGAGCTAACTGGATAATGTCGGTGAGTAGATCTATGGAGTAACTGCCATCCATAATTTGAAACCTTCGACAGCGAATCAAAGGAAATATGAAGCTCACTTAAATGTGCAGTGACGAAATAATCGAAAAGCGTTCATTGTTAATTATAGCACTTAAAAAAAACTGGATTATTTCTGGCAAAAAAACTTTCTTCAAAATAACACTAGTTAATGTTGATAGTTACATCTTCTGTGACAAATGTGTTGTATTGTTTATTCCCGAAAAAAGGTTTCCTCCCTTGGGGGTGTCGAAATGGCTGCGATTCTTTTTATTTCGCTCCTAATGTTGCTCTCGCTTATCAGCGGTGCTTACTTTTAATTACTTCTCCCCGCCCCCAGTGTGACGTCACATCTGGCACCGCCACGCAGGTAGCAGGCTACAGGGCATTCACGTCCTGGGAAGAAAAGCTTTACGAATAAGGACAGAATCTATCATGACTGTGTAGAGCACAGGAAGTCTTCGAAGGCTATGGATAACAAAGGAGTACAAAAATATATAATAAGCAAAGTGAAGGAATTGTATTAGCAATACGTGTAGAGAGAACAGAGTAGCTATAAAAAGGAAAAGGCTTAAAGCTCGGGAATTTCTTCACAAGTGTAATTTTCACTCTGGTCGTGCATGAAATAATGGAGAACGTGGAATTTCAAGCTGTTGGTTTTTGAAAATAACTATACGATGTAGGCGAACGAAGAAAATGTAATGCACTGACAATTAGAAATATGTAGGAATAACGGCATAACATTTAAAACGAAGAACATGAGGCTGCGAGGTTTTCTTTGTGTTTAGCTTTATGCCTAGTCGACGTCGAGGTTATTAGAGACGGCAAAGAATGAAGGCGAGGAACGTGAAGGAATTCGGCGATGGCCTTTTGATGAAACCATTCGCGCAATCACCTGCAGTGATTTGTGGAAACCAAACAATACCCAAATATGGATGGCCGGATGGGGATTCGAAACCCCATCCTCCGGAATGGTAGGTTAGAACGTTACCGTGCACGCACCACGCTCGAAGTATCATGTGGAAAAGAAGAAAGTGGAAAGAATGATAGAGATACACGTGAAAGAGCAAGGCGGGTACAAACACGCTTAAGTGATGTCAAGAGCGTGATTGAGAGTAATGACGTTTCATGGAAGTAATGGAATGGTTCACCAGGCGTATTACGTTCACATCTTCAGCGTATGTTGCTGACACATCGATTGTGAAGATGCGGAATATCAGGAAGATACATGCGAGCGAAATAAAATTTGTCAGATGCAAGATAGCAAAAAGGAGCTCAAAAAGAGGTAATCAATGAAGAATTGGAATAAAAATAGAGGAACCATTCGCAAGTCCCACGTGGACGCTGCGACAGTGATTCGAGGCTCAGTCCGTTCCAGAAGAAGCACACACTAATTATAGAAGTACATTATATGCCTTTTTGGTGGGTAACTTCAGTGATAGAATAAAAGAAAAACAAACACCCTGAGCCACAGCGCATCAGCTCATTCTTCTGGATAAATGAAATAAAAATTGTTGCATTTACTCCGTGAATCCCTTAACGTCTAGATTGTACGACCTGCAGTTGGGCATAGTATGTGGCCCAGGCGGCCTCTTACCGTCTGGTTGGAGGCGTCCAGGTACCGAAGCCCGAAGTAGGCGGTCTCCAGCAGGTTCAGGTGGCGAAACACCGTGTCCAGAATCTCCTGGCCCGGACTGTTATCCTGAAACAAAAACCATAACACTCAGCCTACTGGACAAAGTGAGTCTCTCACGAACATGAAATAGCTTCTCAGTAGAGAACATAACAATCTCAACCATCGGCTGATACTCGGTCACTACAATTTTATTTAATTGCGATGCAGCACGTAAATTGCAGTAGACATTTCCCTGCACTCCCACTGATTCACATCGCTGTTAAAGGTTTAGCGTATCCCGATATTGATCATTTCATGGGTAATGGTACGTTACTGTCTACCATTATATTTAAATGACAATAAATAAATAATAACATACTGATAAACGGTGATGAACTATTTATTACTCATCAAATGAACTAACTAAAAAAAAAAAAAAAATATTAGCTAAAGTTAATATTTTACTGTCTCTAATTGAAATACGTTTTGAGCCATTATTTTAGAACCGAGTGAAAACTGACGCAGTAACACTTGGCATGAATGTTTAGAAGCATTTTTCCTCGATTATACGAGCTATAAGCAAACCGGAAACCCTGAATTTTGTTTTTTTAATGGCTTTCGGCATCTTAGGCCACACAGCCAGCCTGATGAATTTTTCCAGATAATTAGATACACCACAGGACGGACATGATATTCACAGACACAACAGTTAAACACCCATGCCCGCGGCCGGACTCGAACCGGTGACCTTCGGCACGCGGAGCTAACACTCTAGCCCCTACGCTACCGAGGCGGGCAGGAAAGCCTGAATGAGATAATGTCAACTACAGCTACCTGTTCAGAAGCCGCTACTCAAAAACAAAGATGAATAAAAAATAGCAGTCACTATGTTACTATCTCCAGAATGAAGATGCGGTTATGTTTCTCATGAGATCTACGGCGACATTTCTAGAACACATCTACCCGAGTACTGCACAGTGACTCACATATAGCCTTCTCCTCGGATGCTACGACCGATTCTATCGTTACTAATTATTGTTTCTAATTACTGATCGTTTACTATAGTTGAGCGCGTCTTAAAACATTCTGAATTACATTGATTTTCCTCTCATTATCTGCTGTCTGTATGAGAACATTCTGTATCATCTCATGGGCTAAGATGACTTTCAAATATTAGCCCTTTAGTTATAATTATAAACCTCGTCAATATTTTGCATTTTACCATCTGAAAGAAAACGTATACTCTACGTTTCTTATACTTCTTGCTGTCTTACCACAAGAGAACCGTAAACTTCCGACGTCTCACTTAAAGACACCCATCTTTTGCAGCTTGTCATATATTGTGATAAACTGAATACAACTTTTACATACGCGTCACTAATTTTTTGTCGCAGCCGCAATTCATTTCACAATAAATCTTGCAGCTACCCTCCAGTCCTCATTTCTATGGTGTGTCCATTACTGCCCATCGTCCCCTTCTTCGCCTGCGCCCGGTTTATTCTTTGCTGCCAAAAATTCTCCCAAAATTCCATTACTATTGGATAATTATTTCTTTTATTACAAACAATTAGATACTTTTCCATATCTACTAGTACTAATACACTGGCGTGATGTGTGTTACAAAGTTTGTCACTACCCACTTATTAGTTTACTTACAAAACTATAAAATAAATTCGTTCAATCGCACCACCTGGCGGGAAAGGTGCAAGCAGCCGAGCGGCAGCAATACGTCTCTGTCGGCGTTACCTGGCGTACTTCATGCAACAGATTCAAACCAGCCAGTGATCAATTTTTCCGTACAAAAAGAAACGAAATTCCATTAAGTATTTCTGATTCCCAATTTGATAACTACAGTTAATCTTCCGGCAATTACGTTATCTTGTTTCATATATCATCTACAGCTGGGAAGTGCATGTACATTTTAAAATGAGAAAAGTCTTTAAGCGAGACAAACTGGTCTCTAGTAGTTGCTGAATTCGGCCGGTTTTGACATTGCGACAATCCCGTGTTGATTTGGTGTTCAGAAGTTGGCAATGCGTGCGTGTGCGCAGGCCGTGGACACGGTGTGGGTGAAAATTTGAGTCCGCAGTGTTGGCAGTGTGTAGGACAATGGGAGAGCGGACCAGTGTTGGCTCGGCTCTGCACACAGACAGAACTGGTGTGCTCAGCTAGCCATCAATCTTTCAGCGCGCTACCAAGCTTCAACCTAAAATAGCTGCCGAAGCAGTAGGAGTAGAAAAACTACGTTACGGTAACATGGAAGCAGATGTCTACAAACGGATCGCTCATTTTCCCCCGCCCACTAACAAGATGGCGATTAGGTGCGATCACGTGCAACTTCCACTGGAAGTCTTCTTTTTTTCAAGACTGCAAATTACAACACAGCTAAAGAAATCATCTACACCAGTGAAGGGTACGCGTTGTATGAGGAGCCGATAGTGCTATGCGAAAGTTAGAACGCCGCAGCACCAGACGCCGTTACTTCCTGCGCGGAGTTTGAATAATATGACGGGAAGCAATCGCATTACCATTCTACCATTGTACTTGTCTCATAAAGAGAAATAATTTGCAACGTTCTTAAAAATAGCTACAAACTAAGCGGGAAAAAGGAGGGACTACATATCGCAGTTCTTCCGGGAGGATTTTGTTTGTAGTTTACAATTATATCGCTTTCTAGGTACATCTTGTTTGGTTTTGCTGTGCTCTTAGACGCTGGAAAGCAGCGAATTAGCTACAAGCAAAATACGAGGCGTATTTTTTAAGTAAGTACCGTTTTGTCACACCGTGGCTGCAGCGCTACGGTCGGCGTTCCGCGCATGCTCACTGGGTACCTGCATCTCTTGTCTACGCACTGACGCCAGTACAGTCTAATTCTTCCTTGTTTACGTTGTTCACTGAGTGTTTAAGATGCCTCCGATAATCGTGAGTCCCGCCGACTGTGAAGTACGGTCTGTTATAAGATTTCTTTGTGCTAAAGGCCTAAAACCGATCGATATTCATCGTGAGATCTGTGCAGTTTACGGACAAAACATTATGAGTGATGGAATGGTGAGAAAGTGGGTGAGAGCATTTAAAGATGGCCGCACAAATGTGCATGATGAACAACGGAATGGGCGTCCTTCGGTCGTTAATGAAAGTTTGGTGCAGAAAGTGGACAATAAGGTAAGAGAAAACAGACGCTTTACGATTTCCTCCTTGTGTGATGACTTTCCTAATGTTTCTCGAAGTTTTTAGGATGGCATTGTGACCGAGCACTTGAATTACCGAATGTTGTGCTCACTTTGGGTACCGAAAATGTTAACGGATGTGCACAAAACCAAACGTTTAGGCAGTGCATTGACTTTCCTTGAGCGGTACCACAACGATGATGATGATTTCTTAAGCCAAATTGTTACGGGCGATGAGACATGGGTGGCCTATGTCACACCTGAATCATAGCAACAGTCCATGGAATGGCGGCTTCCAGATTCACGGAAAAAAGTGAAGTTCAAGCAAACGATTTCTTCCCGGAAAATCATGTGCACAGTTTTTTGGGACAGAAAAGAAGTATTGCTTGTGGAATTTATGGCTCGTAATGATACAATCAATGCAGCAGCTTATTGTCAGACATTGAGCAGCTTATTGTGAAGCAACCTGCGCCGTTTAATCCAGAACAAAAGACGTGGCAAGTTGAGCAAGGGCATCGTTTTGCTGCATGGCAATGCCCGTCCACATGTGACTAATCAGACCAAAGATCTCATCAAATCTTTTCGATGGGAAACTCTAGATCATCCTCCGTACAGCCACGATCTGGCGCCCAGTGACTACCATCTGTTCCTGCACTTGAAGAAACACCTGGGCGGTCAGCGTCTTGAGGACGATAACGAAGTTGTGATGCAGTGGTTAACAAGTCAGGCGGCAGACTTCTATGAGGAGGGTATTCAAAAACTGGTACTACGTTATGACAAGTGCCACAATATTGAAGGAAATTAAGTAGAAAAGTAGAGTAAGGTACAGGCTTTCATGTAAAAATAAAATTATTGAGATATATTTGCACGTCTTTTTTTTTTTAATTTCAAAACGGTACTTACTTAAAAAAACATGCCTCGTAATAGTCTGGTGCAGCTCTGAACTACATCTTGCTGTCTGCACATAATATTATCAACATATCATACGTAAAGTGACTGCGAGAGGAACTAAACCTGAGAGACTGAATGCACACCCCATCTTCCTGCCTGTCTGTCTGTCATCGTTTGATTAGTTTTGAAAATTTTACGACAAAATATATTATTTATCCCGAAGAAAGCATCCTATGTCCTTCATAATTATATAACAGTGTTTCCTTGTCAAATCTCATCAATATCGATTAACCCATTTAATCGTGATAACGTAAGAGACAGGGAAACAGAGTTACTATCACATTTACTATATTAGTGTACACTAAAGATCATTATATATTAATTTTTCTTATTCAGTGCCATTATAATGGGGTCCTGAATCGCCTCATTAATTAATCAGCTACTCTTTGTGGCAATGCTACGTGAATTAGCCGACTTGTCCTCAGGATTGGAATCGCAAGTGTTCGGTAGTAAGAACCTCAGACAAAGATATCCCGCGGGACTGTCGACGACTGAAGAAGTAGCCGCGACCATAAACCAACAATATACCACGTTAAAGTAAAACGCTGCTTGTCCAAAGAGTAGAATACATGGCCAACAGTGACAGTACTAATTATAATAATAATTAAAAGGGAGCAACTCTGAAACCAGACTGAAATAGTAGACAAATGGTGAATTATCGTCAGCGCTAAGCTACACCGTCCTAAACGAGACTTCAGAATACGGGCTCAAGCGGTGTACTGGGACAAATTAACGGCGACACTCTAGTGGACTCTGCAGACGTTGTAGTGTGGCGGCACTGCTCTCAGATATAGAGTGGGATCCGGCGTTACGCGTCCACATCAACAATCTACTGCGACCACTCCATCAAAGGATCTGCATACATAAAATTATTAAGTTAATAGCTACAAATAGGCTATTTGACACTATTCAAAATATATTACAAATTGTACTCATTCACGTAGATTAATGTTTAAGAAAGCTATTTTCGTTAAATTTGAAAAGAAAGGTGGTCTATTTTTAATTAAAAATAAGTGAAATAAAAATGAGATTTTTCTTGCCTCTGGTCACGTGACCGAAAACGCTCGGTGCGTTTCCTAATATCCAAGTTTTCAACTATTTTTATTGTTTGTTTCTGGTTATTTCGTGTTATTAATTAGATTTCGTGTGGAATACAAAATGGAGAACAATTTGTAGAACCCTACAGCGAAAAATAACGTAATTAGACGCCTTATTTGTGGGGCTAGCTCTAGAAACAACCCCTCACTTTTATTCTGCGGAGTTTAAAAATGTAATAACTTCAATTTGAGAATAATTTAAATTGAAAGTTAGAGATTGACTAAAATTTAAATTAAGTTAGTTGTTTTAGGAGATATTTACGAGAAAAATGCAAGCTATATTATAAGGTAAGCACAAAAGTTAAATAACTGGATGATCTGGGCCATTTTTCTTAGCTGCAGGAAAAAAAATAGATAGTTTGATAAAAATATGTATTTGCCAACGAAACAGCATTTATTGTTCACTTCATAGCACGCAGAAAGCGTGAAGTTCAAGTGTTCACTATTAACAACAAGATAAGTAACGATGCCATGGTGTACGAGCAGCTGCGTGGTTAAAGAGTGCTAGCGGAATTGAGAAGATAAAAAAAGGTAAAGGTAAGGAGGATCCTAAAGCTCCTGCCCTTCCTGTAGGATTCGCGGAGGTAGAGCTCCACATTCCCATTACAACCATTGGCACATCCCATGTTCAAATCTTGATTAGGATAATATTTTTTTCATGTGTACTTTTTGTTTCGTTTCTTTTTGTTGTTTTACAGATTCATGTTTTATTTCCAATAATTCATAAAAGTCTTGCAAACGTTTGAAACATTAATTGCTGCCATGCTAAAAAACTTTTATGAAAAAATAGATATCATGATAAAAAATGCAAGCGCCCTGCGGTTAATAATAGAATTTATTTTAACAATATCATCACTTGAAGAAATTTCACGCTATTTTCGCAACAGTTCCGGAACGCTTTGAATCTCCATTTTCACATTATTACGTGGCGATACAACTGCATTTTGCCTTTCCGACATAAATGCGTCTATTTAGGTGGTAGACTATTTACTTTTAATGTGTAATATTCTTTTAGTACAAAAAACAAAACAAACTTTATCGGTGTGCAAGTTACGTCCAGTTTCAGTTTGTTTTAAATGTTTATAATACGCTTACTATCAAAAAATTCGTCAAATGTTCAAAAAAAAAAAAAAAGTTTTGGATTTTCGAAAAAAAATATGCGTTGCTACCAACAACAGCTAGTGCCCACAAAAAACAAATAAAACATATTCGGAAGCGGGAACGGAACCTAAGGACCCTAATCTTACTGATATTCAGCATAAACAACGAACTACATTTAACTCAATCAAAGTGTAGCGTAAATTTTCACAAAAATGATATGTGACTTGGTCGCAGTATCTTCTACGAGCAAGTTGCACTTACTTTTTTCCGTATTTCAGCTACTTTTGCAACACTTACGTTTTTGGGGGGGAGTGTTTTTATGTGTGAGGGACGCAAGTGGTTTTCAAGCAGACAACATGGCTTTAGCCATTGATATTGATGTCAATCTCAGTTGATGGGATATATGCGAGATATTTCGGATGAAATGAACAAAGGAGGCCAAATTGATAGTGTAGCACTAGATCTGTCTAAGGCGTTTGACAAGTGAGCCATAAAATGGTAGTAAACTATTGGAGTGGATGAGAAAGTGATTTGCTGGGTAGAAGAATTTTTAAAAGGTAGAAAACAGAAAGTTAGGGTAGGAAATGTAGTATCAAAAGAAGTGGAATTAAAAATGGGAGTGACGCAGTGTAGCGTATTGGGACCATTGCTATTCATTATTCTAATGAATAATTGTGTTGATTGTTTACTATCTGAAATTAGATTGTTTGCAGATGACATAATGCTATATAAAAGAATCAAAACGACAGAGGATTGTAAACAGTTGCAGGGTGATCTGGACAGGATATCTAGTTGGGTTGGTAAACATGGGATGAAGATAAATGCAAAGAAGAGTAGCTTATTAGATACACAAATAAAAAACTAAAGGTTAATTATCAATATAAGGTTGGGAAAGAATTGCTTATTGAAGACTCGAAATGTAAATATCTTGGCATTACATTTGATAACAAGCTTCACTGGGCAGGACACATTGGACAGGTGGTAGGAAAAGTTTTCAAAATTCTGCACTTGTTGGAGAGAGTGATGAGGGGATGTACGGGAGAAGTAAAGGAATGGGGTACTTGACACTAACTATAAAACCATGAAACCTTAATTTACACTGATAGAGTAAGTTGTAAGGATACCGAAAATCAACTTAATTTTTTGGATAGGAGTTAAAAACATACTATTTTTAATAAAATAAAAATGCAAAAAGACAGCTGTTAGTCACGTGACACGAAACACCAATCGGAGCGCATGACGTCAGTTGTTGGTCCGCGCCAGTTTAGCTGCCGTGTATTCTCATGCGGAGAACATCTTTCCGTCGCTTATTTAAGTTTGTTAAGGTTTCAGTGCTGGCTGTAAAACATTTGTTCTTCTTATACTCGTAATGGAAATTGGTTTTATCAAGGCAAATAGCTCTAATTTGCCCAGAATTGACGTGATGATGCTTGGGAGTGTTTTTGCATCAAACACCGATTTCTGATCACCAGAATTCCGGAATGTCAAAACGTCCAAGTAAATACTTACTTGTTATATGTTATACATAATACCATATTACGATAAAACTTTAGAATATAAGGTATTTTAGAAGCGTGTGTGTTAGTGATGAGTTTTACTTAATACATATTGGTAATTTGCGATTTTAATCAACAGGTCTACATTTCGAGTAATTTCGAGTATTTCATTGTAGTACCTTTTAAAATGGGTTTAATATGACTGTTGCTTCGCAGAATCATGTGCAGTATTTAATTGTTAGTATAATCACTATTTTAAAACATCCTTGAGTGATTTCTACAACTATTTTTTGCCGCGCTGGGTTAGTTAAAGTTAAGTCTGTTCACATTCGTTCGACGCTATTTTTTCGGCAGTAATGTTGTGAATATAAAACTTTTTCTTTCTATATTAGAGGTTATACAAGTTTTTGTATAGCTAGAAAAATATTTTGATCATGTTTTCTAAGAAAGTAGTAAACTATCGTCCTATTCAGGTCGAAATATTTTTCGATATTCGTTGAAGCGGGGATTCTACGATAATCGTGATAGATTCTTAAGTAACGTGACAAATTGATTGTAAGGAATAACATTTTTTGATATCTCGCTTAGTTCTCGAGATATAGCCTACTATCTCAAAAGGGGACATCCATAAATTACGTGAAGTGAAATGGGGGAGGGGGAGGGGTCCGGTGAAATCTCACCAGATCTCATCAGGGGGGAGGGGGGGGGGTCTATGGAAATCTCACGTGAGATTTTGCGAAAAATTGGGGACAGTAGAGCCAAAAAAAAGGTCTGCAATTTGCGCCAAAGTCGATTTTTGGAGGGTATTTCGTCAAAAAAAAAGTCTACAAAAGTTTCCAGGACGATTTGTAGGGGGGGTTCTCACGGACCAGATCTCACCAGAGGGGGGGGGGGGGTCTGGCCAGATCTCACGAAATCTCACCAGGGGGGAGGGTCCAGAAATCCGGAAAAACACCTCACGTAATTTGTGGATGCCCCCAAAGTGGTTAGGTCGAAATGCGGCCTCGACCAGAAGAAAAATTTCTCCAAATCTAAATTCGATGATGGATTCTTCAGTAACTCGAAGACAGAAATCAAAAGTAAAGACTAATTTTTTTTGATTCATTAGTACTTTTGATACTGATCCCATTATATGATACTCCATATAGTTTTCCAAATCGTTCGGCAACTATATCAATAAAAAAAAAAAAATTGATGCATTTACAACGAACAGCATTTTAACCTCCAGGGTCGTAATTTATTTACCGGTAATAATTTAAGTTTATCATAGCACAAAATATTGACGTACTTAGCTTATTAAACATAATAAAATATTAAGCACAAACTTTCGTCAAAATGTTCTTCACAAAAATATATTGAGGGTGTTGTAGACACATAAGCCGGATCGCGTCGTGCAAGCATTAACCACTTTTGCCAACTACTTCGTTGCGTGGAACGGAAACAAACAATTTGTTTGGTGCATTAAAGGTCGTGTTTACACACAGAGGCACCACACACCATTTGTGAACTCTAGAACACATTTTATTAATAAAATAAGCATACCGCCTATATGTTTACAATGGCACGAGCCAACAACTGACGTCACAAGAGACCAACTGACAGCTGGGAGCGTTTTGGCGCCAACATTCAAATCATCGCATAAAAATGCAAAATTTTGCTATTTTCCGTTCGTTATTTCAAGAAATAATATTTTTTTTGTTTATAGTAGATGACCAGCTACAATACTGACTACTTTCCCAAAATTAGTCAAGTACCCCATTGGGTTACAAAACACTGGTCAGACCATTGCTCGAATATAGTAATGTAGTATGGTACCCTTATTTTGCGTATCAAATAGACGAGTTGGAGAGGATGCAAAAAGGGCTGCTAGATTTGTTTCTGGAAATTATCGCAGAATGCAATCAATGACGGATATGATAAAGGAGCTGGAATGGGATTAATTGCAAGACAGGAGGAGGATGAGGAGGGTTATGGGAGTGTACCTCTATCACTGGAGTACACTCTATAACCATCGGGAAAAACTTCGTTGTCTTGTACTTCGTCTTTTAATCATCTTTCTACCCCCAATTATTATTTGTGGTTCGTGTATCTCTATTAAGTTTGCAAATTCTATTAGTTTGTTCATTATACTTTTACAGTTCAACAGTAACACCCTTATTACTGGCTTTATATTTACAGCATTAACCTCCTCCTTCCCATTTCTACCGCAGTCAGTCATGGTATTTTATAGCACCTTTATCAATTTCTTTAACATCTGTCATCTTTAACATCGGTATCAATTTGATCATCTATATCCGTCCCTTCACCAGCAGCCCTTAACCTAAAGTAGGCGCAGTCCTGAGCACATCATCACTGGAAATGGCTCCTTGGCCCTTCAATTCAGGTGTAGGCCATGTCTAGTGAAATCCCACCTACCAATGGTGTTCACAGACACAACCCCCAATACAGAACTAATGCCTTTCCAAAGTATCACTTCCGTTTACACATTTGTCCGCCTCACCACATAGTTCAATTGTGACCGCCCAAAGCGACTTAGGACCTGCATGAGCTCCACCCTGGTATGCTGCGCCTCCTTCACCTCCTTCCTCAGGTAACTTTCTATACTATAATTCCTGTTTCTATCAATACTATTCCCTATACCTCCCACTATCACTACTATATCGGCCTTAGTGAGACTCCTATAAAGTCATATCCTCTATTACCTGACCTAATGTTGCACTAAGTTTGAAAAACTTGTGACCTAGTAACCTGTGCCAAACTGATCCTGCAGAAAAGGGCCTACACCTCTCCTATGGCTACTGCCTAGCAGCAGAACCCTTTTTTCTCCTAGCCTTACTTTGCATGCCCTTATTCCTAAAGGCCTGCTACATCATACCTACTCCTACATCTACATGAGGCTCTTCTCCTCCTGACTCTTGGAACAGGTAAATGCTATTTTCCGCACAATTTCTGAAGTGTTTGGCTTCTTCATACTGTTAACCATATTTCTCCTACGACCTCTTTCTCACTCATCTTTCTCAATTTCATCCAACCCACTATCTCTACTTTCTGCCTCTGTATCATGAGCCTCGATACGGTCAGCCTCCACAGGCTGCGCCTCCAAGTTGGTGGCCACGCTTTCACAGGCCGAGTCTCCACAGACTGAGCCCCCACAGGACGTCTCTTAAGAACGCTGACCCTTTCACGCAACTCCCTAATCGTTTCGTCCATTTTCCTCATCCTTTCATCCCTAAGACATAGTGGACAAAGCCATGTGAGAGGTACATTTATTTCCCACGTTTCCTCTTACCTACATGCCCAATGAAAACACTTCTTACACTAACTACAATGCACCCCATTCGCAATGTATCTACGGCAGGCACCCACTTTCTAGTCATGATTTTTCCCAAATACTTTTAGCAGGTTCCAATCAGAGATTAAATACAATGCAACATAATGCGCTTATGCGATAATTTACCTTTTTTTGCCAGTAGAAAGCGCAGTGGATGGTATCGCCATTATCCCCCGTTTTCCGGACCTACAATTGAAGCACTGAGCCTTTACAGTCCGCCACAAAACGTCTGCCAGCGCTGCACTTTACAGACACCGCGGTTCCGCGGGTATCACCTACTCCAACCTCTGACTGGCAATCATTAATGCGCCCCAGACGGAAAGTCTCAGTCAGCATTCCCGCAGGAGCGCGACCACTTCCGCCTCTCTTAGTTTAGATCGCAGTTGATTGGCAAATACAAAACAGAAAAAAACAACTAGTAGGCTATTTTATTTTCTGACGAACATTTATTGGTATATCCTCTGCATCAACGTTCTCATATTGGTACAATGTTTTGACACTCGAACCACTTCTTCCATATTTATTCGAGTTCTCGGCTTTTCCTAGTACGCTGAATATTGCTATCTCACACGCAAGTATTGCCTTCCTAATCTTTTAAAAATATGACGACACACGCTTGCTTCCACAAAAGGTCGTCGCGTGCCTCCTTCATCATTCCCGCTGGAGGAGCATTAAAATTAAAAAGTTCATAAAACCCTAGTTCCTCAAGGACATACGGTTCTACTCCTGCATAATTCTTTCGCCTATTGAACTCTGTCCGACAGCAACCTGAGGTAGCAATATACGCTGTAAATTTTTTTTTTATCAAAGATCTTTGACAAAGACACACAGCTCAGACACCACCGCCCACGGGCGGGTGGCAAGGGCTCGTTTTCTAACTATCCTACTGACTTGCGTCGAAATCTTCTGTTCGTGATGTCTTCTTGCTGGAAATAACCTGACACCTAATTGTGCGCTAGTGAATTATCAGAATCAAAGGGAATAGTGGCGCATTAAATAAGTGAGACTGTTAAACTGGAATGCATAAAATGACGAGCCATTATCTCACGTCATGCCTAACCGAAATCGATAAATGAGAAATCGTTTTAAAAATTAAGGTCTCCGCATTGGTAACACATTCTTTTAAGAAAGGAATTTTTCGGAATCGAACCCTTAGAGGGTTAAGTATTAACTATCAAGGTCGGACGTTTGGAACAGTTGAGGGCCAAACTGGGTCAGCTGTACTGGAGAAAGACTCTATCGGGGTCGCCGACACTAACCAACAGTGTCACAGTGGGGAAGACAACGGGAAAACACTCCATTCGTCACCACCACGGTAACTGCCAACGCTGGAACGCGGACCAGTCGTTCGAAGTTACTGAGAAACACGAGGTGCCGCTGTATTGGCCACTCGGCGCTGACGTTAATAAGCTATTAGCGGGGTCGCAGGTCGCCGCGCGCAGATAGCATCTCGCTTCATTAGCTACGGCCTGGGCGGTCCGCGTGGGCGGACTGGTAATCGCAAATGAAGTTTATTTATCTGCGCTGCCGACGCAAGAACGCTGTCTTCCGCGTGATTAAGACGTCTGCGCCACACACAGTCGACGCCTGTGTCAGCATCGCTCATCTAAAGCAAAGTTAAGCGATTCGTATCACCCGATTTCCACTTTATTACCTGTTACCGCTGGTGAGGAGACAGGGCAAACTGCACCTCCGACTAGAACGCACGTGTGAAGTGGAAATTTTTAACCAGACGTCTTCAATGAAAGTACTGACATTATTACACAGTTACTTTGGATTTAGTATGCTGAAAAAGTTATGTGAAGAGCGATTCAGTTAAACGTAAGCCACAGCAAGGTAAAAGTCAAGTGTAGATTCAATAGGGAAACAGGGTCATATGTAGCGGAAGTTACTAAACTCTGTTATTATCGAAGTAACAGGTGCCGAGCCCGGCAGCAGGGGATAGCGCGCTAGCCTCGTGCTGCAGGGGTCGCCGGTTCGAGTCCGGCCTGGGGCATGGGTGGTTTTAATTAAGTGTTGTGTTTGTCTTGTGTCGTCTATACCACGGAGAATCTATAATACATTGAGTAATCCAATACATACTTGCAAACTACACAATTACATAGTGCTGGCTGTATGGACTCGTAGCCAAATGCCATTTTTTTTTAAAGTAACTGATGTCCTAAGCAATGATAAAGATATTGAAAACAGATATATTTAAATCCAAAATTCACCAGTGGCAAGTTGACCGGCAGCAAAGACTAAACAAAAGACCTGTAACAACATAGTCAGATGAAAGAGAGAAAGACTACAGCAAGTGGGTGTGAAGGAAATGCGGGCACAAAGAAAAGCGAACAAACTCTTCTGAGTACCTTGCGTAGTCCTAATGGGCTTATCCGCAAATAATAATAATATCACAAGAAGAAGAGTAGGAGCAGAAAGAACCTCACTCAAAAAGAAAAACAGCTTAGGTTCAAACATTGAAGTATAACTCAGAAAGACCTTTCTGGAAACTATCTTGATGGGTCACTCTTGGACTATGGATATAACACAAAGAATGAAAACTGAGCGATTTGAAATGTGTGCTACAGAAGGATATTAAAAATTAAGAGGACACAAAAACTGAACTGAACATGAAACTGTTTTCCGAATGATCAACAGATGAAAGAATTTGTGGAAAATTCACACAAAAAGGAGAGATAGTGTGGTGGACCGCATTTCAAAACAGTCGACATTGATTAATTTGTTAGTGGACGTAAATGATAGGAAGAAAGAAGTGTAGAGAAAGATATGTGGCAGATAGCTGAGGAGAGCTCAAGACATGAAGAGCTGAAGTATTCCATCAAACCAGTTACAGGCAGCGTTACGAACAACTTTGCTGAAAGCAAGTTGAGTACGGAAATCTAATGTGTAGAGAACTGCTATTATGGGAAAACATTTAGAGTCGAAAGTATGGTGCTCGCTCATTAGTCGCCAGCTACTGAACATACTACTGAAAACGCTACAGCTGTAACTTCTCGTCTAGGATCGGACATTTGTCAAGCTCTCATAAATGTGGTGAAAAAACCAACTGATGGCACGTGTTAACGATAGTACATCGCGTCATGTCAATAAAAAGTGAGGACTCAGCTAACAAATTGATAG
Source organism: Vandiemenella viatica (assembly GCA_031002005.1). NCBI lineage: Eukaryota > Metazoa > Arthropoda > Insecta > Orthoptera > Morabidae > Vandiemenella > Vandiemenella viatica. The sequence goes on along the minus strand of JARYHS010009186.1, from coordinate 18,529,261 downwards.
GCGCGCGATGAAAAACAGGTAAGGGTCTTCGCTTCGCATTTCGTTAAATAGCTGTTCGCTTTCTTCACTACCCACGACTTGGGTAAGAACTGATTCCGCAAGCGTTGAACGAACCACAGAACTACCGCAAAAGAGCGGCAAGTTAAGTGCAATTTACGTTTTTATATTCGGAGAAGAAAGTAAAAACTATCTACCAGCAAACACCGTTCACAAATTTGTAAACAATTTTTTTTATATATATAAAAATTTTCATAGAAGTTTAATAACGGGAGCTCTGACGAGCCCATCTACCGCATACTCGATGGCGTCTTTCCGATAATTCACGTCGTTTACCCCAATTCATTGCACCGATTTGTACCAAAAATGCTCTTCTTGATGTCAGCTGCTTACTATAACCCAAGATTTCTCTCCATGTGTTATACTCATCCATTACATTTCCACGAAAAAAGAAGAATTAAGACCATTATTGTGAACATATTTGCGTGAATATGAAATAACAAAGTGAAATATTAACTCTGAAAACGTTAGTTAAAAAGTTCAAAGATGTCACACAGGCTTGAAGCAGTATCTTTGGTGGATGGATGAATGGAAGAAATTGGCATTGATATAAACTGTTAATATGGAATGATAATGTTAATAAGAAGATGTTTCAGGAAGGGGAGGCCTAAAAACACATTTCAATTAATATATTGGATGGTAGATGATTTTATATGATATGTAAAGCGAAAAGAGAAATGTTTTAATATGTGATCTGTGAATATTGGATCTCAATTGAATTTTTTACCACATTGTGAAATGTAAGAAAGATAAGTACTAATTGTTAATCTGAATAGAGCCGTAAGACTGAAAATAAATTGAGTCCTTTAAGAGATGTTTCTAGATAGTTAATTAACAGTAGTGAGGTTGGGATTTCAGGAGTTAAAGCGTTGGTCATACACCAGATATTGGATGCCAAACAGAAATATTTGAAGTAAGTGGTTGATATCTGGTTATTGGAAATAACGGGTAAGGATGAAACCAAAGAAGATCAAGTAATCGCGTTCATGGACAGCAATCGCATGGACGAAATTCGTCATCAGTAAATTTCGCTGTTGGCGATATTCGGCTTACGGATAAAAACAATCGCTTTAAACGCACGCTTTATTTGATTTCATAATTTGAGCTCGCTATAAACACTTCACCAGCGAGAAAATAGTTTTGCCTGTCAAGAGCAATGGACTGTGCCGTTAAATCTATTTATTTGTTACAACACACTTCACTCTCACGATGTAAATGCTATTTAAGATGGCTTTAATTTAATTTAATGCAACATTTGTGGTAAACACTTCCATTGCGAGTAGTAAATTACATCTACAAAAGGTAATAAAAATATTAAATGGTAATACAGAGCAACTAAATTAGCGGGAATGTCATTCTCTATATCTCCGATATTGCATCACGATCTAATATATCTCATTGTAGTCCCTTAATCTGGGTTGTACAATGCTCTAAACTTCGTGAAAATTTAACTAGTAGTTTTTACATAAATCGCGGCCAAAGAAACAGACAGAAAATTTTTTCCAGAAGCGATAGATTTCTGCTCTGTTACTTATGAACATTAATCTTTAACTTTATTTACAATGCACAGACTTTTTCCGTTCGTGTCTCATTATAAGTACAGATACAAAATCTTGTCAAAGTATAGAAATGTCAGCACTATTTGTTTCGTAATGGCGGAAACACTGAAATACTTGTCTACCAACATATCAAATATAACGAAACAAACACTGAATTAAATTGTACTAAACTGAAAAAGGGCCTTTCTCGTGACGGTAATAAAGGGAATGCGGAGGCACTCTAGAAATAAAAATGGATTTTCAGTCGAGTAAGGGTTAACAGAAGAAGCTACACTTAGAGAAAAAAAAAACGTGAATAAATGTACATAAAGACTGTCTTTGTGTGAATACGTCATGGGACATTCGTTTCCATTGCCCTGTGGTATGGAAGTCAACATAGGCAGTAATGTTCAAAGAATAAGAGTCCCAAAACGAGTAGGAGAGAACTGCTGCTTCGCTAATTACCCAGTCGTTGACGCGTCCTACAGCAACAACAGAAACGAGAATTGGAGGTAGGAAAGAGAAGTAATTCGCTGACTACCTTTTGAAGAAATCGGTCCGCCGTTCGTCCAGAGTGGTTTCGCGGAATCGAAAACCGATACATGGGTGGCAGGAATGAAGCCACATCCTCCAGGATGGCAGTCTCACGAGACTCGGTTGCATTCCAGTGTGCATAATACAGCATATGACCAAACAGCTGAGCTGTGAGCGATTGGAGGATGCAGGACGATGAGGCTGGGAGGACAAGACCACAGCAATTAATTAGCACAGTGGTTCCCAACCTATGGGTCGCGACCCACTGGTGGGTCGCGTCCTGTGTTGTGGTGGGTCGCGGAACAATCGAGGTTTTATCACAAAAATATATCTTTTATTTCGCCTATTTAACAAATATAACACAATATTTTACAAGTACAATAATCATGGAAGCTATTAGCTCAAATTAAAACTTTGTGAGAGAGAAAAAAATTTTTTCTTAAACAGTCAGCCGGTGTTACGCAATAACCTCGTTGTGAGATATAGCAGCGGCAGCAGCAGCAATCACGTAATCGTTATGGTAACCCCTGAACACCCCCTCCCCCGCCCCGCTCTAGAGCGGAGATGCGCGTGCACACCACCTGCAATTTTATTTCTCTCACTGTCATTTTCTTGTTTATTCTTGAATCTAAAGCAAAGTCTTTGATTGAAACAGTCTTTCTCCGCTTTGTGAGAGTGAGGTATTGTGTGCGTTTTGTTTTGATTGAGAGTATATTTAATGTAATTAATGGTGGAATTTCATCAGTCAACTTGATGAGGTGATGGTCTGTGCAGCCAACTCCCGGTCAATAATATGTTTCTTGTTTTATGTATTATCTTGTTTTTGTTAATAGTGTATCCTTCGTACGAAAATTCGCCATTTCGTAGGATAGGATAGTTGATAGCTTATCGAGGTTATACAACAATTCCCATTCTGAAATTAGATACGCCCTCATATTAGGTGGGTCGAGAAAAATTATTTTGGTTAAAAGAGGGTCGTGTACCAATAAAGGTTGGGAACCGCTGAATTAGCACTTGATTTCGTGCATATGGGAGGTATCGGAGTCAGGCACTGGAGCCGTCAGTAACCAAAGGATATGTGTAGCGATATCTCCAATACAACTAATTCATAATTAAATATGAATAAAAGTAGTAAGGTCGGGCGACATGACTAATAGATGCTAAAATGAGGCAGGTTTTCATGATTGTCTTTTTTTTTCATTCACAAACAGATGGAAATTTCTCCATGACTTTTGTTCAAAAATTAGTATTCAATGACTTTGTGTAAACACCGATACAAAAAAATTAATAAATATAAACCAACGCAACACAAAAGTTTTCAGATGTAGCAGAAATCACAATAGGAAGAGCTGCTTAAGATAGAAGTAGGATCAAATGTAGTAGAAGACGTACGAGAAGTCTATACAATTACACCATATACCCGAATCAAGATGCTCCCTAAAGCAGGTCAACAATGGGAAAAGAGACCTGTTCACAAACAGAAGTGTCTGCGTCTCAGGACGAAGTTTGCAGCGTCGGCAACGGGGTGACAGAGGACTGGGAACTGGATGGAGGTATTCACCCTGAATAGTTTCAGGAAAATAGGAAAAACCTAAATATGGATTTCAACCAGCTTCCTTCCGAATGCATATTACCTAAGCGACGCTTCGACTTTTGGAAATACGAAAAAGAAGGAAAATTGAATAATTTAAAATATGATCTCATATAAGTATGTTGAAAATTTAATGCACAGATGAAGTAAGAAATACATGTTTCGGAAATTACGGGCGAGAAAACAAGTTCTTGGAAGAATCTGACAGAAATTAGATACTGGATCACATTTCCACTGTACAAAGATCTGGTTTGTTAATAGAAAGAGGTATTTAAGAGATTGGCTCATTGCTGGATGACATAAAATAGGAGAGTGTTTTTCCATTTTGCTAACATGAACATGAGATCCTTGGTTCTCCTGTGTATGTTCTCTTCTAAATTATCTGCGCAAGATCAACGATTCTGCGAACGCAAAATTTGTGCCGATACGGAATAAAATCAGGTGGGTAAAGATTCTCGCGGATGGAAAAAGTTGCTACGCTAAAGAGAAACATGTGTGAAACTGATAAAGTTTCGAAGTTCTTAGTACTTGTATTTAATTTTAACATCAAATGTCTTTGACGAATAGTTAAAAAGTACAGCAGTCTCAAAAAATAACACTTTATGATAACATAATTATACTAAAGGCATTATAATTTCACGTAATGGGTCACTAGGAATTATACTTTTGTAACTTCTTTTCCTGTCGATTTCAGAACTGTAAACAATTTGAAAAACGCAGAAGACCTAACTCTCCTAGCGTCTAGTGTGGAGGAACCTATTTACCAGCTATCCCCTCTTAACAACACAGCAGCTAAAGTCGGATTGAAGATTTCTATAAATAAAAATGAGTTTATCACGAACATCAGAAATGCACCCAACTTAATGCCACTGGGGAATGCAATGCCTTCAAATATCTTGGGGAATGGATAACGTCAAACATCAACGAAGAATTAGCTATGAATAGCAGATGTGATAAACTGGAGAGAACATACTAACTTGTAAGAAGATGTGTGGATCTAAATAACTCTCCCTTAACCTCAAACTCAGGCACCACAATACTGTAGTTCGACCATCATTACTGTATGCATCAGAGTGCTTGAACATGGGTAGAAAGGGACAACTCAGAAAACTGGAACATAAGGAACGTAAGATTTTGAGAAAAAATCATGGGTTCTGTCAAAGTAGAAGGAAAATACAAAGTCAGGCATAATAAGTACCAATAAGTGGAGAGCATTACAACAGCCATGACAAAAATGAGATTAATGTTCTGTGGTCACTTAAGTCGGATGGATAATCATAGACTCGCCTCTAAAATCTTCAACATGGACAAGGTCTCGAGCAACTGGAAATTGATTCCAATGGAATTTATAACATGGATAAGAACAAAACGTTGATTAAAGCATCCGATTCTCTACAGACAATAACAGCAAAAAACACAGAGCTCTGGATCTGGAGTGAAATGGACCCAAGAAAGGAAAGACAACCACAGTGCAAGGATGAGGGAACACTGGGCCAACAAATAAGCTCGCCAGAGAAGAACCACGTCGTACGTGGAGGTCAAAAGCAAGAAGAAAAATAATAAGAAGAAAAGAGGTAGTAAAATAAGTTTCAGTAAGTAAGATATCTTAATACATACAATTAGTGGAGCTGGTTCCCAGAGAACGTGGTTTCTTGTGCCTCTCTCTATTCTTGACTTAGAGAGACACCGACGGAGCGTAAGCAACGCACTCCACATGTATTCGTCTTGTATTTGGTACAGTTTATGTGAGAATAACTGAGATGATAATTAAATGCGAAGGTACCACTTTTTATGGGCATATCTCACAAATCCTCGGACTGGTTGCCCAGAATATGTTTTCCATTGCATCCCCAAAACAGGCAAATGACACGCGACTGCTTCAAAAACTCCGCTGTCGAATTGCTTCCCTTGCCTTGTACGCAATATTTTCCCAGCTGTAATGATCTTGACTAAGACGAGTCGTTATTTCGCTTTTTTTGCTTCACGATTTACGGCTCTTTGATGTCGGGGTTATTAGAGGCGGGAGAGATTATTATTAAGGCACAGAGTGAAATCATCTGCAGACTTTTCACGAAACCATCGCGGAGTGGTCTGGGAAAAGGGGACTCTGAGTGGCGAGTGGGAGTTTTGAACCCGCGTCCTACCGCCACCGCTCACCCACCAAGCGCACTGTAGAGGCGGAGTCTGTACACAACAGGAACGGAAATAATTTTTTGTTTTATTGTGTCAGCTGTTGCTTCCTGGTCGATGTGGATGCCACAAAACATTGTATCTTAGAAGAGTGTTCTGATAAACAGACGACATGCAATGATGTAAGAATACGCCCCTTGTTACCTCCGGTTCCCTACCTTAAACGTGGAACGTGTTTTGAATCGAGAGATGTAAACACGTGGATGTACTTTTGTTTCCCCTCCGCAGACCCAGGCCGGGCGTTGTGCTTGCACGCAGAGTGGCGCAGCTAAGTGGCGACCACGAGGAAGCCGATGTTTGCCTCTTGTGCGGCCAATGGACTCGGGGTCGACCGGGATAATGCAGATCCACTTTAGCAGTTGCCAAGGAAATCATCCGGGGACAGATTGCTGGTAACAGGGACCATGTAAAAATCTGAATGACTCCAGTTTACCATGAAGCACTAGGAATTGCTTGAAGGGATTATTTAGGAACACAGGGAAATTATAATTTAGTGTAATTTCAAAGCAGCGGAGGAATTGCTGTTTGAAGGGATGAAGTGTAATAGTATTGGCATGTTATCTGACAGCACACCGAAATGGGCGGGGTGCAATGGGACAGTGCTGTACGAAGTAAGTCACAGAATTGGGTTATAGGTCGGCTAGATTGGTCAATCACTAACTGAAATTTAAGCGAACGTGGTTGGGAGTCACTGGAAGGCAGGAGATGGTGAAGAGAGTATTTGAAGTATACAAGATATATATTGGAAATGAGTTTTGGATGGATATTGGTGGAAGAATTAGGAGTACTACGACAACCAGCAAACTCGGGTTCCTGCGCAACACAACCACCGCTGGTGGTGTCACATTCGACTCTCTCCTCGCCTTGTTTGCAGATGACAATTGCCCTCGGAAACGGTTGTCCCTGATATACGAGCTTTTCAAAGCAGCAGATCTGCTTGGTGTAAGGTGAACTGGTCATTAGAGCAGGACAGACCGCGACAGTTACTCCGCATGAAGAGTTTAAGGTGGTGAGAAGGTGCAGGTCTCGCACTGAAACAGCAGTCTGGGAAACTTCCAGAGCTATGCGGCACACTGTGAGTCCTTGGCGCAGATTTCACTGCGGAATTAACAATGAAATGAAGCTGGGAAGGGATTACTACAGAGAGTTGTAAGGAGGCCATTTACAAAGATGCTCAGATTTCTTTTCTCTCTTATAAGACGTGGTCTCATTGCGATATCATTATTGTTATTAACAAAAAGCTGCTTGGTTCTGGAGTGTAGGACGAGGCCAGGATGCCAAACAGTGGTTGGACAACCAACAATGCTTGGTAAATTACAGGCTTTATAACAAAACTAAGCACAAGCTGGGATTCAGGTACACCACATGTGAGTATCCGTGCTAAGGAACAAACTCCTGAGTGTAAAGAGCGGGTCTGATCAGATTACATAGCCAGTAACTTTAAATCACTGGTGGAAAATTATCAGGACATGGAAACTGAAAAAAGAAATCACATCATTCCAGAGAATTAATGTTCCTTGCGATGTTATCAACTCATACATATATAAGACTTATAACCAAACCATCATTTACTTAACACATTGTAATCTTTATCCAATTTTTCTAGAGGTGATACAACTTTCCAATCTATATTTAAAACATTTCAGCTGTAACAAAGGGACACCAGCATATGTTTAATTTTAATTTCTGTTCCTACGAATTGTTTATTACATTCAAATCGTTACTGAAACGTTTCAAATAATTTCTGCTGATGACGAAAATCATTCAGCACTGTGTCAAGTAGTATATACAATTATCGACCTTGCGTTAAAAAATATGAACGTTGTATTGTTTGGTTTAATCTCTATTCATTTGGAAGAAGTTTCCGCTTGGCTGGTGCTGTGGGTCGTGGAGTCACGCCTACTGCATTCACATTAATGTTAACAGTTTACGGTGCTTTTGGTGCATCAATTCGAAACTGAACTCCGACATAATACAATCTTCGTGGAATTAGTAAAAATTAAAAGAAAACAATGATTATGTATACCAACCGAATCATGATCTGTAACGAAATCAGAATTTGCAGTTGGATGTCAACGAATGACATTGACTTAATACTCCAACGGAGTCAGAAATCAACTGGCCTTTCGTTTTACCTGTCGACTCACCGTATGTACGAGATCGCGTAAGGAAGTACTGTACATAACGTATTTTATTTTTTGTTGAAATGCATACTTTCCTGTAATATATAATATGAAAACTTTATACAAATGGAATGTTACTTTTTACATTATCCTGTGCAGAACTGATATGTATTATGTCATTTGATAAAAAAGAAACACTATATAAGAGCACAGCAAATAATCTGCCACTGAGGGACTCGGAAGCGCTACGCCTGAGCGTGACTGAGCTCTTCGAAAGCAGATTTTTAACATGAGATTCTACAGCGCAACTTATAGTCACAGGCATTTTTTCAATAAAATAAAGCACCCTGTTTTATTTAGTATAAATAATTAATCGAAGTGAGATTTCATAAACCGTAACTTTTTATTTACGCGTTAACACAAATTTTGCCAGAGGAACAAGAACTAATGAATTCAATTCTTGTTTAAAAAGATTATACATTTGGACACATGCCTCAAAGTTCGAACTCAAAGGAAGCATCAAAATAGTTTCTAGTTGGCAACCGATTTAAAGTCTGAAATGGAGAAATTAGATAGTCGTAATTTACAAATGCCGAAGTCACAAATATATAACGAAAGTAACTAGGACCATTGCTGTACTACAGTATAGTAAGCACATTGTCGAATCAGAACCGACATACTCACAGCTGAACGTTATTCGGTCTGTACTTTGGATAGCGCTGCTGTTAGGCCTTTTTTTTTTTGTAAATTTTAATGACGGGTCAGCCTACGTAATGACGCTAACTCGCCGATACCCGCCGTTTTTGCAGGGGATTAATGGGCTCATTCCACTCCGAAATCGAAGGCGCATTGTTGCCAATTGCCATTTAATTAACAAACTTTTTTAATAGCTCACGAACGGAAATGGAAAAATCACAAAAACGTAACCACAAAAAAAGGGCTTCAGTAAGAGAATAAAACGTATAGTTGGAATATCAACCGCTGAACATTAAAGTAAAAAACAAATCAGCTGTCCTGTTTCGCGAAGAGGCTCGCTTAGTGCAGGCTGCTGCACTGGATGCCTTTAATGAGAAATCCACCACCGACAACCAGCTTAACAGCGGAGGTGAAAGGATGAAATCCAACAAGTGCCGGTTAATATAGCATGCGCCAAAATTGATTGAATTCACAGTAAGAAAATTATTTGGTAATTTTTTTAAAAAAAATCTATAATAACTTGCTTTTAAATCAAATTTTCCGAAATTGACTTTCAAAAGATGTTTATATAACTAAATCACAAATAAGTATAAGTTGAAAAAAGTTTTAGTTTTTCTCAACATTTATTTCTATAAAGTATCTTCAGGATATGTTTATCATCTGATTCATATAATTCTCTGCCGATATTTTTCATTATAAATTATTAAGTAAATAATAAGTTGTGAAAATTACTGATTTAGTTGATATTTTTTCAAAAAAAACTGTAAACTTCACCATAATCACTGCAGTTTTCCTGAAATATTGAAGATAATTCATACCACTATGAAAGCTCTTTTTTTGATAGGTGATTTCGAAAATAAAGGTAGGGGAATACATTTAGATTGTTTTAGTCGAATATTCATACAAAGCTTGAAATAATAATAATAATAAAATTTGTATAGTCGGATACCTTCCAAATTATATATTCATCACTGCAACTGGTGATGAATATACACTTTACATAAAAGCAAATCCTTCAGTATACTCACTAAAGATCACAAAACGCTTTTTCCAAATTTTACATTATAAAAGAGTTTGAGGCAGTCAGACTTAAAATTGTGCGCAATTACAAATTTGTAATTAAAAGGATTAAGAAGTTATGAGGGCGTGACAAAGACACACAAATGAGAGTTTCCATTAGCCGCGGAACCCTAAAAGCAGAGGGCTTAAACTCACTAGTGCAATCTAACCTAAAGCACCAACTCAGTTAACGTAACACGTTAGACTAACTGTAAGAGAGGATTATCTCTGTGATCAGGAAACCACGAATTCATTGTTCTATTGAGTTTGGCAATAAAGCAGTTCAAAAACTAATTCAGTCCACAACCTGAAGGTTGGTTGGATCCTCTAGAATGAGGCATTCTAAGATAGTGTGTCAGATGTAGGACGGCCAGTTCCTTTCCTCTCGGACCACGCAACGACCTGACGTGGCTCATATGATCAAACACAACTCCTAATATTCCTGCAAACACCGGGATTTGAACCCGGAGCCAGGGCAGCAAACTTGTGAAAGCAAGCGCCTCAACCAGTTTTTTTCAGTTATTAAACAGTTTTATTTACAGACACAATAGTTACATACCTAACATACTGCAATCAGAATTAACATTTGAGATGACATAATCTGAGTATTGTTAGCTGAGTCATGCTTGCCAATAGATTGGAACTATATTCTCTTGTCTCGTAGAATACTCGACTACTGGAGACAGATGGTCACTGGCTGCAACTGAGCTACAAAACTGCTCACAAATTAACGTCTACAAAACATTCGCTATTCCTGCTTTGTTATCTGTGGCATAGGAGATACTATCATAAATAATGCGTATATTAGTGGTAATGCTGATCGACGCCAGACATAGCAGTGCAGAAGTGGAACTGCTTCTCTCCGCGTGAATTAATAAGTTCAGTATCGTGGTGCTCATGAAAGCAACTTAAATTACTCATGCCCTCTTCTCTAACGACAAATGTCATTTCTCATTCTGACACAGGCTAAATTTCAATCTCCACTAATATCGCTGTTTGAAAATTGAAGCTTCTGTCTAAAGTATCTATTTACATGGAATGAAACAAAAGCATGTACAGTTGGGGACAGAATTCTCGAGACCCGTCACCTTTCGAATATGCTTCGTTCAAGACACAACTAACTCATGTGCGAGGTATACTTTTATTTCCTGCAACTTTTGTTTAATATCGACCGCTAAGCATTCTGGTTAAAAATACAAATATATATATGTATCTTGGAAAACTTCAACCATTTCATATTAAATAAATCTTCTCTCGTTTTTTTCCAATATTGAACATTTATTACACACTAAGCATTAAAACTTTTACAAACGTAAAATATTCATTCAAATGATCTGCAAGTCGACATTCTTCTATATCAACAAGTACACAATCTATCTTAAATTAGCGATGTTCATTGCATATCTATTTTGTCTTACAGGTCAGCCAACTTAATCATCTAATGCTCTTATGCTGAGTCTGTACATTTAAAATTTTTGTTTTGCAGTTATGGTGTTACGGATTGAAAGTATTTTGGAATTATAATTTCTCCTCTGCAAACTGCACAACAGTTCTTCTTTTTTATACATTAACTATTTTTAATACTTGGGACTAAACTCTAAATATCTAAGTTTAAATATAAGAGAGAATTATGGACAAAGAACACGAAACAATTTGATCAATGACTTTTAGGGGAATCGTCCTGGCATTAATGTGCAAAGATTTTGAATAAACATTGAAAAACGAAATTTGATAGCCGACGCGAATTTGAACCGACGTACAATTTGTTCTCATGATGGTCGCATTTTCTACTAGGAAGAATAGTCTCGAAAAAAGAACGCTAATTCAATACGCATTTGAAGTTTCAAAATTATTATGTCTATATTTTGAAGGAAATGAATGATTACTTTTAAAAACTTTGCTGAATTAGTAAAATGAATATGATGTTTTCTTCGAAAAACAAACTAAGAGGTTCACCTGTGCGTATAAAATGAGTATTACGGTTGGTTCCGGATTCATGAGACACGAAGTGATTAAGATCTGAAATCTGTAGTGCAGTGGTTTCTAATTAGTGGTACGCGTCCCCAAGGGGTACGCTAAGGCGATCACTAAGATAGTTGCACTTCTATCGCCAAATAAATTTTAAGACAGTCAAATCGTGTGTACGTGTGTGTGTCAATTAAAATTCTGTAATGATGTAACTGGGACGAACGGAGTGGCGCAGGCAACTAGGGGTACAAGAGGTTGAGCTTGAAGTAGTACTGGGGAATAACTGCTCTAGTTCATAGAATATTTCTGCGTCTACTACTAGGCTGCAGGATATATTAATTAAAATACATGGTCGAGTCTCTAATTATTGTTCCTGTATGTATAAACGTTATATTTAGACCCGAAAACTGAACATGGTGGGTGAGCGGTGAGGTTCTGGCCTCGCATTCGAGAGGAGGCGGGTTCAAATTCCCGTCAGGCCATCCAGATTTGGGTTAGTTCCTTCAAAACGCCCGTTACTTGTCCCCTGTCTCCTGTGACCTCGACGTCGAAGAGGGGTAAAGAAGGAAAAGAAAAAAAAAAAAGTTCATAAAACTCTAGTTCCTCAAGAACATACGGTTCTACACCTGCATAATTCATTCGTCTATTGAACTATATCCGACAGCAACCTGAGGTAGCAATATACGCAAAGTGGTTGAAGAAGGAAGAGGAAAATCGCATGTCTGAGATGTCTGATAATTTCTTTGTCGGTGGACCTTAGGAATTGTAATCCGTGTTGGCACACTACGACCGAAGGCACATTCACAAATTCCTTCACCGCAGTCCCTATCAAGACGCTTAAACTGGTCCTAGCAGCGTTGAGGCTAGAATGCTGTCATCGCATTGTAAAGGTCACCAATGCGATTTCGTTCTCGCACATGGGTGGTTTTTGAATGAGTGTAGTGTTCGTCGTGTGTTACATTACATCGGCAAAGCCTGACACAATACTCAGAAAATATGAA
>JARYHS010009186.1:18173671-18515504 GCA_031002005.1 Vandiemenella viatica | reverse complement strand
CAAGATGAAATCCAGAGTAACGTGGCTGTCATTTAACCGAGAGTATGTTACGATCCAGTATTTTTCTTTACTTTACACTTAGCAAGAAAATTTCATTTCGAAAGCTTATTTGCTTAATCTCGCTATTTGGCAGTATTTATTTATTAATTTTAATACAGACTATAGCTACCAATATAAAAACCAAATCAAATGAAGGACAAGCTGATTATGTACTAGTGTCTTTGCTAATTATAGACTAAACCAGACCTAAACATCCTTACGATGTTTTTAATGGGACCATTGTAATTATAGCTTTTAGTAGTAGTAGCAATAGTTTTTTTTCCTCTAAATCATAATACATGTACAATTGTACATTACACATAACGATATCAGAGTCGTCTATTATAATTTAAGGTATTTACGTTTGTTATTTCAGTTACTATACTTCTACAGAGTAAAAGGAGTGGTACTGAAGATATGACATCAACAGTTTCTCAAAGTTCCCCAACTTTTTGATGTTGCTTTTATATTATGGGGTAATTTATTGAAAAGCTTAATGCCTATGAGAAATATTCCATTTTGAAACATTTTTTTTTTATGCATAATATGCAAATCTAATTGTTTCATTGTGGAATTTTCATGTAACTCATTATTGTTTTTAGAAATGCATCTTCATCTATGATTTTATTTCTAAAAAAAAAAAAAAAAAAAAAAAAAAAAAAAAAAAAAAAAAAAAAAAAAAAAAAAAAAAAACAGGATGGTTTCAAAGATGTATATGCTTGGTAGTGGGAGAATATTCACATATTTAAATAAGGGTCTACAAGATTCCTATGTTTTGTGATTTGTCATTATTCTTATTGCTCTTTTCTGAATTTTGAAAGTACTTTGTGCTTCTGATGTAAACCCCAGAATATAATTCCATACTTTATTTGTGAATGAAAATGGTAAAGGTATGTATTTTTCAAAGTTTTTTAACTAGTGGTTAATTTTTAAATACGTAATGCATAACAGGTTTGATTTAATTTAGAGTTCAAATATTGAATATATCTATTTCATTTAAGATCAGAGTGAATCAATAACCCTAAAAAGTTTTTAGACTAACCTGTTTGCTAATGTCACATTGTTCAAAATAATATTCATGTTGGCAAGGTTCCTGTTTTGAGCAGTATGGAAATTTACTGCAATGGTTCTATCACAATTTATTATTAGATGGCTGTTTTTGGACCGTGCAGATAGCTGTTTAGTGGTTTTATTAATACTTTGCTGAAGTACTTCTTCAATTTCATCTTTCATTAAAAGTGTCATCTGCGAAGAGAACATTATGGTGGCCGACCCCGGCAGCGTAGGGGTAGCGTGCTTGCTTCTCGTTGCAGGGGTCGCCGGTTCGAGTCCGGCCTAGGGCATGGGTGGTTTTAATTAAGTGTTGTATTCGTCTTGTATCGTCCTTGCACATTAGAGAAAATAATCACACTTATAAGAAATCTGTACATTGTGACAGAAACAAACACATTGAGCTGGCTGAATGGCTAACGAGGCCGAATGCCATTTTTAAGAAACAAAAAAAACAAAAAAAAACAAAAAAAACATTATGGTGTGACTCAACATTTTCATTTGATGCACAAAAGAAACAGGACGGGTCCAAGAGCCAAACCCTGTGGAATATCATGTGTTATAACCCTCTTTATTTTTAATTTTTTTTTTTTGTGTCTCACTCGATGGCGTCTCACTCGATGGCGTCGAGGTCAGTACCGGCGGTAAAGGACTTGGCGCAAGGAACGGGAAGTAATTCAGCCATGGTCTACTATTGAAAGAAACTATCGCGCATTTGCCTGGAGCCTTTGGAGGAAACCTTCCAAAACCCAAGTCTGGACGGCCAGGCGAGAATTCGAACCCATGTCCTACAGAATGCAAGGCAAGGACAGAGCGTTACCGCTAATCCTCCACGCTCGGTGAGGCCTTTATCGATGATCATTGGAGAAAATTCGCTGGAACACAAGGAAACTGATCTTCGCTGCAAGAAATGATGTAGGCCAAGGTCAGTCGAAAACTGTACCGTCAAGCATTATGTAAGCAGGTAATCGATTGAGGTTGAAGGAACTAACGGGAACGGTATTACCGACCACTCCCTAAAAGCGACGAACGACCGTGAGGCGCGGCGACGTATGTGCGTATTGCAGCCTCCCACGCATGCGTGAACTGTGCCGCTGTATAAATTGCATAAAACAGAATCCGTACATTGTGCTTATTGATTATAGTTAGTTAATCAACTGAGAAGATATTTTATAAGAGAGTTTGAATTGACTTCCTCACACTTTCTAGGACTGCATCGTTATAGAACCGTGTGTGACAAAAACAAAGTTAAAGCGTAAGAAGAAACTGCATTTATAAAAGTACTCAAATGGTAAGCTAAGTCACGAAATACATATCAACTATGCCTAGATACTTCAATCGTTCGGAATAATAACACCTTAGCTTTGTTTTCACCATAACATATTTAGAAGGTAAGCTTAACTTGATCGCAGTAGCAACAGTTAATTATTATTATTATTTGCGGAGAAGCCCATTAGGACTACGCAAAGTACTCAGAAGCGTTTGTTCGCTTTCCTTTGTGCCCATATTTCCTTCATACGCTTGCTATGGGCTTCTTTTCTCTCATCAGACCATGTTTTTCCTGATCTTTTCTTTAATCTTTCCTCCCGGTCAACTTGCCACTAGTGAATTTTTTATTTAAATGTGTCTCTGTTTTCGAAATCTTCTGGAACAATTCCTGCTAATTTGAGGTCTTTCTTGATTTCTCCAATCCATTTCATTGTATCCGATACTGATTTACTTCGGTTTTCATAGAATTCAACTATTTGTCTTGTAAGTCTGTTAGGGTTCATTCTTTTGATGTGTCCATAAAATTTTAGTCTGCGTTTTCTAATATCACTGTGAATGTCTACATATTGTAGAATTTCCTGATTACTTTACAGTTAATAATTAATAAGAGTAAATCCGTCTGAAATATGAATTAGCGGTTCCAGATTTTAAACCTGAACGAATGGAAGTGGGATATATTTCATATCTCCCTTTGTTTCTAACTAACACTGATACTTCTTTAAAGTTTTGTGTCAAGCATTACTTCTTGCCTTCCAATCCCGATGGGTTAGAGTTAACACCCTTGCCTGGTATTCACGACATCCAATTTCAGTTTTCCATGGTTTCCGCTAATCTCTCCAGTGAAAATCCGGAGAAGTTCCACCAAAAAGTCTTGGCCGAAATTCTTTCCGATCCTGGTTACCAATTCTTTTAGGATTCATACGAGATTGGCGTCAAAGAAAGAAGAAGAAGAAGGGGGGGGGGAACCGAACTGCGTGGGTTTGTGGTAAGGTTCTGACCTCGCTTCGGAAGGACGTGGGATCGAATCCCAGTCCAGCTTGTGGTGTGACAGTGTCACCCACAATGAATATAATTAAATTATTATTAATTATATTCATAATTCTTTTTTTTTTGTTATATTCAAATTTATTAATTATTTAGTCTTGCAACGTGTAATTAATTGTAAATAATGAGGGTTGTCTGGATAGGTTAAATGTATGTTTAAAACCAGGGCGGCCAAAGGTATATTTTATTGTAAATCAATTTTTCTGTAAACGCATGGCTCAGAAGGGCTGAATATCGAAGGCTAGAAACTGCCATTTCGGCGGTTGAGAGAGGAACAATGGAGCAGGCGAGGCGACTCGATGGCGCCGGGACAGCCCGGCTTGAGTCCCGTTCGAAATCGGGCGGTGACCTACCCCCTACCCCGCTACTACCCCGAAGGCCACGTAGGAAACGCGCGAAGGAGACGGCGAATGCGACGCATGATATTAAACACGTGACGACGGAAATGTGTAGATAGCTAATCCTGAACACTTATTGGGGTCTACAATACTAATTCCGTGGAGTTCTTTTACATGTGGCGAGCAACTAGCCGAGGAAGAAGAAGGAGCCATTTTAGAGATCACTTCTGTCCAAGACGAGCTGATGAGCGGACGTGACTTCTGTCCAAGACGAGCTGATGAGCGGACGTGACTTCTGTCCAAGACGAGCTGATGAACGGACGTGACTTGGGTCCAAGACGAGCTGGTGAACAGACGTGCTAACCGGCACGCTCTCTGATGATCATTGTGGTTGATCATTTCTTGCTTCGGGAAAGCGAGATGTTGAGTGGCGTGCTTGCCATTATTCGGAAGTTATGCTAATAACGTGGTCGTAGCCGCTTATTTAGCTTCCATTGCTGCAGTGGCATTGTGTTTGTCGCTCACCATCACGGCGATGATTCTATGGTAATGTACCAGAAACGACGGTCACTATTCAGTGGATTTTAACAGACTTATGTGCCCTTAAGCGACGCCTGGGTTAAGACTCTGCTCCCGCCACTTAAATTCTGAGCTAGCTGAATTTATATTTCGATTCAATTTTTTTTTTAAGCATCTTGCTGTTTGTTAATTCAATTTTGATGCTTTTCATTCACTTTATACGGCGCCCCCTGGGATTTTCCTTTGTACAGTAAAATGTTAGCTTCAATTTGATGGCCTGTGTTGCCATGTTATTTCAATGTTAACTTTGCTGTTTTTATTACTTGTTTGAGATATTTCATTCAGTTTTGTTTGCTTACTCCGGCGAATTGTAAACGTCGGGTATTGCTTGTTTTTGCTGATCTAATTGTGTTTAACGTAACGTTAATTACTACCCGACCTTGTAAGGCCATAAGACTCAATAAATGAGGTTTTATTTTGTGTCTGAAATTCATGGTTCTAGTTAGTAACCTATTAGATCCCCTTATAGCATCATTATTATATGTAATTTTCATTTTCAGGAATATTTCAGAATTAATATTAATTCCCCCCTCCCTTTTTTCTGAGCACCCAAAATTGTGTTTTATTACAATTGGCACCCAACGTTTCGGGCTTTTGCAAGTCGAAATTATTTTGAGAATTTCACAAGTCTAAAAAATCCATGGATGTGACCTGTGTTGATTCATTTTATTATTTTAGAATAAATTTTATGTTGAAATTTGTTTGCTTTGTTTGCCATGCTTGATTTAAATCTAAATGTGTGATTTATTTCAATCAGTTGTTCAAGTATATTTTCGTTCACTTGCATCAAGCATGGTTAGTTTAAAATTAAAGATAGAGTCAGTGTTTTTGAAATTTTAATGCATGGTAAAAGTTAAGATTTTTCTTTATGCTGATTTTGCTCATGTGTTGAGGTATTTGTGTCGCATGAAACATCGTTGTTTTTCCTTGTTGTTTAATTTTGGATGGGTTTTATTTCATGCTGAAGGGAGTTATGCGCGAAATTTGTTTAATGCTGTACTTTTCGAGTAAAATCGTGCCGGTTGTATTTTGTTTGTTGTCGATTGTTCAAATTGTTCGGAGTTGAAATTTTGTATCTTACGATCAAATCTATGAAGTTGAGGTCACGCACCATTAATAGGGCAGATCGATCAATTATTCGTAACATTTCCGAGCAAACTAACGCGATGGATCAAGCACCGGGAGTACGCGACATACCGTTGGCGGACGAAGAGTGTAATGATACTCCTAGTACGCGTAGCATCCATTCAAATGCATCATTAGATGGGGAACAGTTAGGGATTTTTCCAACCCCAGACAATGAAACCGTTCAAAATCCACCCATGCGGGCAAAAATTGAAACACGTGCGTCGCAAATAACGGCAGGATTGCCACCGGCGACCGCACAACCTCAAGAACAAAACCTAATCTTTAAGATGCTGGCGGAATTGAGTAGGAAATTAGATGAACAAGGAAAATTTATTAGAGAATGGAGAGATGAAGTGCGAAGGAGCGTCCAAGCAGTGGAAGAGCCTGCTGATGACGTTCGAATAATTTGTACTTCATTGGAGATGCGAACGAAGGAGTCGCGTTAAAGCCGAACACAAGTGTGACGGAAATAAGTAACTCTACCGGTGTTAACCTTGAAAATGGCGAGACAGCTGTTGTGGAATCTGAGAATGTTCACTACAATCAATCTGAGGAAGAATTGCATATTGCGAATGAGACGTTTGATGAACTCAACACTCAGCGTCTAAAAGGGGAAATTTGCTGCTTAAAGGCAAAAATTTCTGAGCTCAGGAATTTCAATTGTTTGTATGATCATGGGCCGAAATAAAGGGAACGTCAGTCGGGAAAATACAAGGCATTCCTAGGACACGAGGCGAAAGATTCGCAGTACACATGCTTCCTTCAAGCCAGAGAAGTGTCCGTAAAAGTTTCATTGCTTGGAGAAAAGCGAGATGGTCCACCGAGTTCGCGATCTCTAAACATCGGGTGGAAATTTTCCGTCCGCAACTTCGAGTGCAACGGGAATCAATTTGTTCACTCCTTGCCCTCAGGGAATTCACGCTTACAAATGCGGGGTTTGAAATGTTTTTTCTGAGTGGTTTATTAAAATTGGTCGGAGTGAGGTGGTTTGTGACGTGGCACTGAGTACGCAAAACCTCGTGGTCAGCCGTGTCGGTGACCTGAGTAACTGTACATGTGCCGGAAACACCAAACCATCTGCCGAATCCGCTACCAAACACCTGCAGCTTTACAAAACGGTGTTTCGAGAAATTCCGTTGGCTGGCAGGTCGATGCAAAGAGGAGCTTGGGACCTTGTAAGTCAAAAGTTTCGAGCCACCCGAGATTCTGTCGAATGCGGCAAAGACGCATATTCCGCAAACAGGCTCATTTTCCACAAGAAGGTCCATGGACGCCACAAGGTCACTGTATAGGCATTATTATCGCATTATTGAGCATGCCGAAAAAGGATGACAAACGGGCGAGGTCTTGGACATATCGAATTTTGGAGTCGTAAAAAAAAAAAAAAAAAAAAAAAAAAAAAAAAAAAAAAAAAAAAAAAAAAAAAAAAGGAAACGTTCATTCAGCGTTGAATCGCTGATTCCGCAGATTCACCCTTACAGCCGTGTAGAAGAATTTTACTGCCTTCATGAGCGAACGAAAAGGATTTGATGGTCACCGTAAAAATGTTGAGAAGTTTGTCAACATAGGCGTCTAAGGAACGTAGAAGATGACCGTTTTCTTTCAGTCATTATCAGATAATAAAAGATATGGTATGCATGTCGCGCAATCTTCAAGTGAATCAATACGGCATACGATTATTGAGAGCGAAGAAACCTTCAGAGTTTGGTTTGTAAAAAAAAAAAAAAAAAACTCATCCTAATCAAGGAGAATACTTTGGTCCAAACAATGAGCTGACTGCTATATTCTTACCCATTTGGTCGTCTTGATACGTGAGTCCAAGGTTTTATAAAGGTCGTGTTCCATGAAATAGGTTGCGATGCTTCCTTCGGCGGTGTTAATGAATGAGTCCAAGGGTTTTATGCATATGTTTGCCGAGGCAAATGTGTTCGACTGTGGGATTGATCCACATCGTTCGGCAGTTTCTTGTTGAGTACCAGTTCTTCGTTGAAACGTGAGAAAATTTACTGATCAAATGAGTAGGGGATTTCTTAAGCACTAAGTAGAGCCGTAAAATTCCGGGATGCCACGCGAGGTATCAAATAGTATACCTGTGATAATGATACTATAATGACTTGCACAGCTATTAGCGGTCCTGACAATCTAACAAGACGCGCAACATGAAGCAACGGGGTGTATAAAATTTATCAACGGACACACGCTGAATAACGAACAGTTTACGGCAGCGACTGACGTCGTCTGTAAATAAATATGTAAATAATTCAAGAGCATAGGCATAACTTTGATGATCTATGAAAGTAGTTTAAGTAATAGCGTAAGAACATATGTTTGGTGCAATTTAGTAAGAGTGTCAGTCTTAAGACACGTAATTGCCTAACAAGTTTAGCGCTAACGCAGCGAGAACCGGTAGCGACGCTCAGCTGTTTGGGATAGCAGCTGTGCCGACCGCCAGTTTTCCTGGAAGGATTGCAATCAGGTTAAACGAAAACAGGTAGCCTGAGCCGCAAGCTTAACGGGACAGCGCTTACTGACAACAACAGAGCGGGCAAAGTGGAAACAGCTGATCGCTTGGTTTCACCGCTATAATGTCTTTGCTACGAGTGTAGTTTGGAAAGCATAATATAGTTCATTTTGCGAGAACCGTCTTTCTTTTGTATTGTATGGATAATTATGTAAATTCGCGGAAGGATTAAATTATGTAAACTCGCGGAGGATTTTTCTTTTCCATTTGATTTTCATGTTATGTGGTTTCGGCATACTTGTGTCGGCCTTGATAATGGACATTCGGTGCATTCTTTATTCTTGTTGTTGCTGTATCTAACTTCAACACATGTGCTAGATTTGCATAGCCCGGTGTAAATAATTAATTGAGTTGTCTAGTTTTAATGTTAATATCTTGTGCTTACATCATTTTTTTTGTTTATTGATTGAACAGATCTATTTTGTCGTTCATTTACATCTATGTACCTGTCAATGTTTTGTGATGTTTTACTTTTGCATATTAGAATAAGACATTTCATTATGTTTATGTCAACCAGAGTCACGTGTCGTATTTACATATTTAAAGAGGTCACATGTATGCGATAGTTCGAGTGAGCTGGAACCATGAAACTATAGTGTAGGCAATGATTTTGATGCAACTGTAGGGTTAGAATAGTTCAAATAAAATTATTGGCATAATTTTATTTTGATTGGGTAGCAGGTATATTGTGGTGTGACAGTGTCACCCACAATGAATATAATTAAATTATTAATTATATTCATAATTCTTTTTTTTGTTATATTCAAATTTATTAATTATTTAGTCTTGCAACGTGTAATTAATTGTAAATAATGAGGGTTGTCTGGATAGGTTAAATGTATGTTTAAAACCAGGGCGGCCAAAGGTATATTTTATTGTAAATCAATTTTTCTGTAAACGCATGGCTCAGAAGGGCTGAATATCGAAGGCTAGAAACTGCCATTTCGGCGGTTGAGAGAGGAACAATGGAGCAGGCGAGGCGACTCGATGGCGCCGGGACAGCCCGGCTTGAGTCCCGTTCGAAATCGGGCGGTGACCTACCCCCTACCCCGCTACTACCCCGAAGGCCACGTAGGAAACGCGCGAAGGAGACGGCGAATGCGACGCATGATATTAAACACGTGACGACGGAAATGTGTAGATAGCCAATCCTGAACACTTATTGGGGTCTACAATACTAATTCCGTGGAGTTCTTTTACATGTGGCGAGCAACTAGCCGAGGAAGAAGAAGGAGCCATTTTAGAGATCACTTCTGTCCAAGACGAGCTGATGAGCGGACGTGACTTCTGTCCAAGACGAGCTGATGAGCGGACGTGACTTCTGTCCAAGACGAGCTGATGAACGGACGTGACTTGGGTCCAAGACGAGCTGGTGAACAGACGTGCTAACCGGCACGCTCTCTGATGATCATTGTGGTTGATCATTTCTTGCTTCGGGAAAGCGAGATGTTGAGTGGCGTGCTTGCCATTATTCGGAAGTTATGCTAATAACGCGGTCGTAGCCGCTTATTTAGCTTCCATTGCTGCAGTGGCATTGTGTTTGTCGCTCACCATCACGGCGATGATTCTATGGTAATGTACCAGAAACGACGGTCACTATTCAGTGGATTTTAACAGACTTATGTGCCCTTAAGCGACGCCTGGGTTAAGACTCTGCTCCCGCCACTTAAATTCTGAGCTAGCTGAATTTATATTTCGATTCAATTTTTTTTCTTAAGCATCTTGCTGTTTGTTAATTCAATTTTGATGCTTTTCATTCACTTTATACGGCGCCCCCTGGGATTTTCCTTTGTACAGTAAAATGTTAGCTTCAATTTGATGGCCTGTGTTGCCATGTTATTTCAATGTTAACTTTGCTGTTTTTATTACTTGTTTGAGATATTTCATTCAGTTTTGTTTGCTTACTCCGGCGAATTGTAAACGTCGGGTATTGCTTGTTTTTGCTAATCTAATTGTGTTTAACGTAATGTTAATTACTACCCGACCTTGTAAGGCCATAAGACTCAATAAATGAGGTTTTATTTTGTGTCTGAAATTCATGGTTCTAGTTAGTAACCTATTAGATCCCCTTATAGCATCATTATATGTAATTTTCATTTTCAGGAATTGTTTTAGATTTTAATAATTCCCCCCTCCCTTTTTTGGCAACTCACGTTTTTCTTAACGGTAGCCAACAAATGCTCCCTATTACAAGCTATCCATACTTGGGAATTCGATGGTTTCCTTAAATCACTACAGGCGAATACCGGAATAGTTCTTTCAAAAGCCCATGGCCGAATTCCTCCCCATTCCTTACCCCAGCCCTTTCCTGCCTGTAATGAACTCGACGACAGAAGCAAAAAATCAAAATTATAAAATGTCTTGCCAATATCAATGTGGATTAAATCAACAGCATTTTCCATCACCATTTAATCACAAGAAATTTCTCAAACAGCAATTATTACATCTCTTGTGGTATGTTTTGGACCTTTTCCTAGTTGGATTTATCATATTCAGCTGCCGAAAACGGTATCGAAACGACTAGAGTGCTATTTCCACATGTGTTAGGTCGCCAGTTCGGTGTCATTTATTGTTTAGGGCTGGTCGGCGTTGAAATCATTAGAGGAGAAAAGGACTGGGGGACGGATCGGGATCTTAAGGAACTACCCCAGCACTCATGCAGTGATTTAGATTTATCAAGCAATACCGAAATTCGTATGGATGGACAAAGATCTGAACCTACGTTCTTCCGAATGCGAGACTTGAGCGTTACAGGGACTCTCGGTCACTGGTGCTATTCCGGCCTGGGGCATGCGTGGTAAAGTAAGTGTTCATTGGTACGAGCAAAAAGCATTTGAAAGTACGGCAGCACACAGGATGCCACTAAACATTTAAGACAATGTTCTTACACCAAAAGGCAAATGGCCGCCTTCAAAAATATCTCACAGATCCACCCCATCTGACAAAAAATATTCTTTGATTGGTTGCGACTAAAAAAGAGATATTAAGATAAAAAATTTGAAAATAGGCGGACTGTAGTGAAGCCCTTTAGTACACAGGGAGGAATGTTTAATTTCAATTGTGTGTAGAGGACATGATCTTTTTAAGACTATGCGTGGTTATTATGTGAGAATAAATTCATCTTGCTGACTCGAGGAAATTGCAGCTCAGACACAAGAAGGAAGTAACTGTTCTGACAAACGTTTCGAGGAAATGTTTATTTACCAGTGGCTGTGAGGAAGCGTAGAACACTTGTTCAGTAAAGTTAGACCTAATAAGGTGCGTGAATCCGTACTTGAAATATGTCTCTTTTCGAATGACGAGCACCTACAAATAAAGTGACAGTCATTTGCCGAAAATAGCAGAAACAGATTCGTATAAAATATAGAGGACCGACGAAAGTGTTGAAAAGTAAGTTAACTAATATGTTTAAGTCCTTGAAAATTTCTGAAAATTACTCTTCTTTGATTTTTTTTAGTTCATTGCATCTTGTAAATTTTGTACTCGTACTATTTGATTAAAAAATAATTAATATTCCGTAATGATGGCGCTATTACTTCACAGCACATTATGGAACATTGAGCTGCCTCCATCAGCTGATTTAAATAGTTTATCACCTTCGGTGTCTGCGACCATTTAGTCAGCTCCAGTTTATATTTTTCTGAGTATTGTGTCAGGCTTTGCCGATGTAATGTGACACAAGACGAACACTACACTCATTCAAAGCCACCCATGTGCGAGAACGAAATCGCATTGGTGACCTTTACAATGCGATGACAGCATTCTAGCCTCAACGCTGCTAGGACCAGCTTAAGCGTCTTGATAGGGACTGGGGTGAAGGTCGTAGTGTGCCAACACGGTTTACAATTCCTAAGGTCCACCGACAAAGAAATTATCAGACATCTCAGACATACGATTTTCCTCTTCCTTCTTCAGCCACTTTGCGTATATTGCTACCTCAGGTTTCTGACGGACATAGTTCAATAGACGAAAGAATTATGCAGGAGTAGAACCGTATGTTCTTGAGGAACTAGAGTTTTATGAACTTTTTTTTCCCTTCTTTACCCCTCTTCGACGTCGAGGTCACAGGAGACAGGGGACAAGTAACGGGCGTTTTGAAGGAACTATCCCGACGTTCGCCTGGATTGATTTGAAAAAGCCATAGAAAACCCAAATCTGGATGGCCTGACGGGAATTTGAACCCGCGTCCTCTCGAATGCGAGGCCAGAAGCTCACCGCTCACACACAATGTTCAGTTTTCAGGTCTAAATATAACGTTTATACATACAGGAACAATAATTAGAGATTCGACCATGTTTTTTAATTAATATATCCTGCAGCCTACTAGTAGACGCAGAAATATTCTATGAACTAGAGCAGTTATTCCCTAGTACTACTTCTAGCTTGTGGTGGGGTCCTTAGTGGGCAAACTACGTTACAATTATCTTTCATACCTTTATGATTAATAAAAGGGGATTTTTAATTTTTATGAAGGAGTGAAAATTTATTAATTTTGCAAGAATCTTGATGTTAGTTGGAATTTAGGAAAATTGTCACAATATGACATTTATTTTCTTATCATTGGCGATTACAAGTCTGAGCGAATTTATCGTTAACATTAACATAAATTGGTAAAATCATAAAAGCAACGCTCAGAGGTACAATTAGCCGTCATTAGCAAGCAAACAATTGTATATTTACTTTTAAATCCATCTCAGAATTAAAATGCAAGAAATAATGACAATTGGAAACAATGAAAAATACAAGTTATGACGACCTCAGGACCTCAGACAAAGGTATCATAATACTGTGACTTTACAGTTAAAAGAAAATCATGGGTACCACGAATGAACAATATATCAATCGAAAATAACTAGTTCTGGCAAATTATGCCGCTAGCTCAGGGGTTTTTTCAATTACAAAGTTAGAACATGGATCTATCCTCTCAAAGTCGCTTAAGGATTCAGTTTCACAGAATACACAATCAGATGGGTTGGTCGTAATAAGTTACCATTGTAGTTCTGCGTCTGATGTCTGCGGTGATCGGAGATTACCCACGGTATGTGAGATTATCTCACACGGCGGCTACAGACACGTCCTGTCTGTTAATGCGCATCATCTAATTACTGGCAGTGTCGCCGTGAGGAAGCATCTCCATCAAGCCGGTAGCGTCAGAGTTTTTACGACAACAGGAGTCGAACTGCAGCAGATGGCGAGAGAAGCCAACTTTCCAAGTCCACCTCAGACTAGACTCGCGTAGAATCGAATGTAGAATGTCCAACTCCTCGCTCTTCGGTCCACGAGGAAAACTTCTTGCTCCACCCCCTTGCAGTCTCGAAGATCACATTCAACAGAAAATTCCCAGGATTTTAAGTTATATGCTCATTTGGATTGGATCTTTAGGTTGGCACCTAATGTCACGTGATATCCCCGATATCTCATTTGCCCCGCGTAACTAACAGAGGTCGGACATATTCGGGGACGACTCTGTGTTCGGGCGGCAGGCATTTCCTGCCAGGTTAGTGACCTTGTTGACCGCCCACCCCCAGGGAGCAGAGTGTGTCGTCCGGCAAAAACATAAATCCGCGACTTCCTGTCGCCATGGTTCGGGAAGACCACGATTAGCTTCAAGCCTACACAGCTCAATAATTCTTTAATATTCGCTTTAACAAGGTACACTGAATGTTCACTATTGCACTACAGCCCTCACTTGGAATCTTGCGTACTTTAGAAAATTACAACAAAAATCTATTTAGGTGATCGCCCAAGATTTATGTAAATTACTCTTATATTATTATTTATATAATAAAAATGCACATTGGAACGTGGCGGCAGCGCGTCACGTTACAAGCTCAACCTCTTGTACCCCTGGCTGCCTGCGCCACTCCGTTCGTCCCAGCCCAGTTACAGCATTACAGAATTTTAATTCACACACACACACACACACACGTACACACGAGTTGAGTGTCTTAAAATATATTTGTTGATAGAAGTGCAACTATCTTAGTGATCGCCTTAGCGTACCCCTTGAAGTAGCCTCTCGTACCCTTGGGGACGCGTACCACTAATTAGAAACCACTGCACTAGAGAATTCAGATCTTAATCACTTCGTGTCTCATGAATCCGGAAAATATACTCATTTTATTACGCAAACAGGTAACCTCTCAGTTTGTTTTTCGAAGAAAACATTATATTCATTTTACAAATTCAGCAAAGTTTTTAAAAGCAATCATTCATTTCCTTCAAGATATAGACATAATAATTTTGAAAGTTCAAAAGCGTATTGAATTAGCGTTCTTTTTGCGAGACTATTCTTCCTAGTAGAAAATGCCACCATCGTGAGAAGAAATGGTACGCCGGTTCAAATTCGCGTCGGCTATCAAATTCCGTTTTTCCATGTTTATTCAAAATCTGTGCAGATTAATGCCAGGATGATTCCCCTAAAAGTCATTGATCAAATTGTTTCGTGTTCTTTGTCCACAATTCTCTCTTATATTTAAACCTAGATATTTAGAGTTTAGTCCCAAGTATTAAAAATGGTTAATGTATAAAAAAGAAGAACTGTTGTGCAGTTTGCAGAAGAGAAATTCTAATTCCAAAATACTATCAATCCGTAACACCAAACTGCAAAACCAAAATTTTCAATGTACAGATTCAGCATAAGAGCATTAGATGGTTAAGTTGGCTGACCTGTAAGACAAAATAGTTATACAATGAACATCGCTGATTTAAGATAGATTGTGTACTTGTTGATATAGAAGAATGTCGACTTGCAGATCATTTGAATGAATATTTTACGTTTGTAAAAGTTTTAATGCTTAGTGTGTAATAAATGTTCAATATTGGAAAAAACGAGAGAAGATTTATTTAATGTGAAATGGTTGAAGTTTTACAAGATATTTTGTTTTTTAACCAGAATGCTTAACGGGCGATATTAAACAAAAGTTGCAGGAAATAAAAGTATACCTCGCACATGAGTTAGTCGTGTCTAGAACGAAGCATAATCGAAATGTGAGGGGTCTCGCGAATTCTGTCCCCAACTGTACATGCTTTTGTTTCATTCCATGTAAATAGATACTTTACATAGAAGCTTCAATTTTCAAACAGCGATATTAGCGGAGATTGAAATTTAGCCTGGGTCAGCATGAGAAATGGCATTTGTCGTTAGAGCAGAGGGCATGAGAAAATTTGCTTTCATGAGCACCACGATACTGAACTTATTACTTCACGCGGAGAGAAGCAGTTCCACTTCTGCACTGCTATGTCTGGCCTGGATCAGAATTACCTCTAATATTAAGCATTATTTACGATAGTATCTCCTATGCCACAGATAACAAAGCAGGAATAGCGAATGTTTTGTAGACGTTAATTTGTGAGCAGTTTTGTAGCTCAGTTAGAGCCAGTGACCATCTGTCTCCAGTAGTCGAGTATTCTACGAGACAAGAGAATATAGTTCCAATCTATTGGCAAGCATGACTCAGCTAACAATACTTCAGATTATGTCATTTCAAATGTTAATTCTTATTGCAGTATGTTAGGTATGTAACTATTGTGTCTGTAAATAAAACTGTTTTATAACTGAAAAAAACTGGTTAAGGCGCTTGCTTTCACAAGTTTGCTGCCCTGGCTCCAGGTTCAGATCCCGGTGGTTGCTGGAATATTAGGAGTTGTGTCTGATCATATGAGCCACGTCAGGTCGTTGCGTGGTCCGAGTGGAAAGGAACTGGCCTTCCTACATCTGACACACTATCTTAGAATGCCTCTTTCGGGGGGATCCAACCAACCTAAAGGTTGTGGACTGAGTTAGATTTATTTGAACTGCTTTATTGCCAAACTCAATAGAACAATGAATTAGTGGTTTCCTGATCACAGAGATAATCCTCTCTTATAGTTAGTCTAACGTGTTACGTTAACTGAGTTGGTACTTTACGTTAGATTGTACGAGTGAGTTTAAGCCCTCTGCTTTTAGGGTTTCGCGGCTAATGGAAACTCTCATTTTTGTGTCTTTGTCACGCCCTCATAACTTCTTAATCATTTTACTTACAAATTTGTAATCGCGCACAATTTTAAGTCTGACTGCCTCAAACTCTTTTAGAATGTAAAATTTGGAAAAATCGTTTTGTGATCTTTAGTGAGTATACTGAAGGATTTGTTTTTATGTAAAGTGCAGTGATGAATATACAACTTGAAAGGTATCCGACTATACAAATTTTATTATTATTAGGCCTATTATTATTTCACGATTTGCATGAATATTCGACTAAAACAATCTAAATGTATTCCCCTACCGTTATTTTCGAAATCACGTATCAAAAAAAGAGCTTTCATAGTGGTGTGAATTATCTTCAATATTTCAGGAAAACTGCAGCGATTATGGTGAAGTTTACAGTTTTTTCTGAAAAAATCTCAACTAAATCAGTAATTTTAACATCTTATTATTTACTTAATAATTTATAATGGAAAATATCGGCAGAGAATTATATGAATCAGATGATAAACATATCCTGAAGATACTTTATAGAAATAAGTGTTGAGAAAAACTAAAACTTTTTTCAATTGATACTTATTTGTGATTTAGTTATATAAACACCTTTTAAAAGTCAATTTCAGAAAATTTGATTTAAAAGCAACTTATTATAGATTTTTTTTTTAAATTTACCAAATAATTTTCTTACTGTGAATTCAATCAATTTTGGCGCATGCTATATTAACCGGCACTTGTTGGATTTCATCCTATCACCTCCTCTGTTAAGCTGGTTGTCGGTGGTAGGTTTCTCATTAAAGGCATCCAGTGCAGCTGGCTGTTAGCGCACTAAGGGAGCCTCTTCGCGAAATAGGACAGCTGATTTGTTTTTTACTTTAATGTTCAGCGGTTGATTTTCCACCTATACGATTTATTCTCTTACTGAATCCCTTTTTTGTGGTTAGGTTTTTTTTGTGATTTTTCTATTTCCGTTCGTGAGCTATTAAAAAAGTTTGTTAATTAAATGGCAATTGGCAACAATGCGCCGTCGATTTCGCAGTGGAATGAGCCCATTAATCCCCTGCAAAAACGGCGGGTATCGGCGAGTTAGCGTCATTACGTAGGCTGACCCGTCATTAAAATTTACAAAAATAGGCCGAACAGCAGCCCTGTCCAAAGTACAGACCGATAACGTTCAGCTGTGAGTATGTAGGTTCTGAATCGACAATGTGCGTACTATACTATAGTCAATGGTTCTAGTTACTTTCGTTATATATTTGCGAATTTGTAAATTACGACTATCTAATTTCTCCATTTCAGACTTTAAATCGGCTGCCAACTAGAAACTATTTTGATGCTACATTTGAGTTAGAACTTTGGGGCATGTGGCCAAATGTACAATCTTCAAGAATTGAATTCATTAGTTCTTGTTGCTCTGGCAAAATTTGTGTTAACGCGTAAATAAAAAATTACGGTTTATTGTTATATATATATATATACATATTACTAAAACAATGAAATAATGAAATCTCACTTTGATTAATTATTTACACGTAAATAAAACAGGGTGCTTTATTTCATCGAAAAAATGCCTGTGACTATAAGTTGCGCTGTAGAATCTCATGTTAAAAATCTGCTTTCGAAGAGCTCAGGCGTAGCGCTTCTGAGTCCCTCAGTGGCAGATTATTTGCTGTGCTCTTATATATTGTTTCTTTTTTATCAAATGACATAATACATGTCAGTTCTGCACAGGATAATGTGAAAAATAACATTCCATTTGTATAAAGTTCTCATATTATGTATTACAGGAAAGTATGCATTTCAACAAAAAATAAAATACTTTATGTACAGTACTTCCTTACGCGACCTCGTACATACAGGTAAAACGAATGGTCAGTTGATTTCTGACTCCGTTGGAGTATTAAGTCAATGTCATTCGTTGACATCCAATTGCAAATTCTGATTTCATTACAGATCATGATTCGGTTGGTATAAATAATCATTTTTTTATTTTTACTAATTCCACGAAGATTGTATTATGTCAGAGTTCAGTTTCGAATTGATGCACCAAAAGCACCGTAAACTGTTAACATTAATGTGAATGCAGTAGGCGTGACTCCACGACCCACAGCACCAGCCAAGCGGAAACTTCTTCCAAATGAATAGAGATTAAACCAAACAATACAACGTTCATATTTTTTAACGCAAGGTAGATAATTGTAAATACTACTTGACACAGTGCTGAATGATTTTCGTCATCAGCAGAAATTATTTGAAACGTTTCAGTAACGATTTGAATGTAATAAACGATTCGTTCTGAACAGAAATTAAAATTAAATAAATGCTGGTTTCCCTTTGTTACGGCTGAAATGTTTTAAACATAGATTGTAAAGTTGTACCACCTCTAGAAAATTTGGATAAATATTAGAATGTGTTAAGTAAATGATGGTTTGGTTATAAGTCTTATATATGTATGAGTTGATAACAGCGAAAGGAACATTAATTCTCTGGAATGATGTGATTTCTTTTTTCAGTTTCCATGTCCTGATAATTTTCCACCAGTGATTTAAAGTTACTGGCTATGTAATCTGATCAGACCCGCTCTTTACACCAGGAGTTTGTTCCTTAGCACGGATACTCACATGTGGTGTACCTGAATCCCAGCTTGTGCTTAGTATTGTTATAAAGCCTGTAATTTACCAAGCATTGATGGTTGTCCGACCACTGTTTGGCATCCTGGCCTCATCCTACACACCACAACCAAGCCGCTTTTTGTTAATAACAATAATGATGTCGCAATGAGACCACGTCTTATAAGAGAGAAAAGAAATCTGAGCATCTTTGTAAATGGCCTCCTTACAACTCTCTGTAGTAATCCCTTCCCAGCTTCATTTCATTATTAATTCCGCAGTGCGAACTGCGCCAAGCACTCACAGCGTGCCGCATAGCTCTGGAAGTTTCCCAAAGACTGCTGTTTCAGTGCGAGACCTGCACCCTTGTCACCACCGTAAACTCTTCATCCGGAGTAACTGATTGGCTCACGCGGTCTGTCCTGCTCTAATGATCAGTTCACCTTACACCAAGCAGGTCTCCTGCTTTGAAAAGCTCGTATATGAGGGACAACCGTTTCTGAAGGCAATTGTCATCTGCAAACAATGCGAGGAGAGAGTCGAATGTGACACCACCAGCGATTGTTGTGTTGCGCAGGAACCCGAGTTTGCTGGTTGTCGTAGTACTCCTAATTCTTCCACCAGTATCCATCCAAAACTCATTTCCAGTATATATCTTTTATACTTCAAATACTCTCTTCACCATCTCCTGCCTGGCAGTGACTCCCAACCAAGTTCGCTTAAATTTCAGTTAGTGATTGACCAATCTAGCCGACCTGTAACCCAATTCTGTGACTTACTTCGTACAGCACTGTCCCATTGCATCCCGCTCATTTCGGTGTGCTGTCAGATAACATGAGTTCATCCCTTCAAACAGCAATTCCTCCGCGGCTTTAAAATTACACTAAATTATAATTTTCCTGTGTTCCTAAATAATCTCTTCAAGCAATTCCTAGTGCTTCATGGTAAACTGGAGTCATTCAGATTTTTACATCGTCCCTGTTACCAGCAATCTGTCCCCGGATGATTTCCTTGGCAACTGCTAAAGTGGATCTGCAGTATCCCGGTCAACCCCGAGTCCATTGGCCGCACAAGAGGCAAACATAGGCTTCCTCGTGGTCGCCACTTAGCTGCGCCACTCTGCGTGCAAGCACAACGCCCCGCCTGGGTCTGCGGAGGGGAAACAAAAGTACATCCACGTGTTTACATCTCTCGATTCAAAACACGTTCCACGTCTAAGGTAGGGAACCGGAGGTAACAAGGGGCGTATTCTTACATCATTGCATTAAATACAAGTACTAAGAACTTCGAAACTTTATCAGTTTCACAAATGTTTCTCTTTAGCGTAGCAACTTTTGGACGAATTTTCCATCCGCGAGAATATTTAACCACTTGATTTTCTTCCGTATCGGCACATATTTTGCGTTCGCAGAATCACTGATCTTGCGCAGATAATTTAGAAGAGAACATACACAGGAGAACCAAGGATCTCATGTTCATGTTAGCCAAATGGAAAAACACTCTCCTATTTTATGTCGTCCAGCAATGAGCCAATCTCTTAAATACCTCTTTCTGTTAACAAACCAGATCTTTGTACGTGGAAATGTGATCCAGTATCTAATTTCTGTCAGATTCTTCCAAGAACTTCTTTTCTCGCCCGTAATATCCGAAACATGTATTTCTTACTTCATCTGTGCATTAAATTTTCAACATACTTATATGAGATCATATTTTAAATTATTCAATTTTCCTTCTTTTTCGTATTTCCAAAAGTCGAAGAGTCGCTTCGGTAATATGCATTCGGAAGGAAACTGGTTGAAATCCATATTTAGGTTTTTCCTAGTTTCCTGAAACTATTCATGGTGAATACCTCCAGACAGGCCGTGGCTGAAATCCATCCAGTTCCGAGTCCTCCGTCACCTCGTTGCCGACGCTGCAAACTTCCTCCTGAGACGCAGACACTTCTGTTTGTGAACAGGTCTCTTTTCCCATTGTTGATCTGCTTTAGGGAGCATCTTGATTCGGGTATACGTTGTTATTGTATAGACTTATCGTACGTCTTCTACTACATTTGATCCTACTTCTATCTTAAGATGCTCTTCCTATTGTGATTTCTGCTACATCTGAAAACTTTTGTGTTGCGTTGGTTAATATTTAGTAATTTTTTTTGTATCGGTGTTTACACAAAGTCATTGAATACTAATTTTTGAACAAAAGTCATGGAGAAATTTCCATCTGTTTGTGAATGAAAAAAAAAGAATCATGAAAACCTGCCTCATTTTAGCACCTATTAGTCATGTCGCCCGACCTTAATGTGAACGCTACTTTTATTCAAATTTAATTATTGATTAGTTGTATTGGAGATATCGCTACACATATCCTTTGGTTACTGACGGCTCCAGTGCCTGACTCCGCTACCTCCCATATGCACGAAATTCAGCGGTTCCCAACCTTTATTGGTACACGACCCTCTTTTAACTAAAATAATCTTTCTCGACCCACCTAATATGAGGGCGTATCTAATTTCAGAATGGGAACTGTTGTATAACCTCGATAAGCTATCAACTATCCTATCCTACGAAATGGCGAATTTTCGTACGAAGGATATACTATTAATAAAAACAAGATAATACATAAAACAAGAAACATATTATTGACCGGGAGTTGGCTGCACAGACCATCACCTCATCAAGTTGACTGATGAAATTTCACGATTAATTACATTAAATCTACTCTCAATCAAAACAAAACGCACACAATAACTCACTCTCACAAAGCAGAGAAAGACTGTTTCAATCAAAGACTTTGGTTTAGATTGAAGAATAAACAAGAAAATGACAGTGAGAGAAATAAAATTGAGGGGGTGTGCACGCGCATCTCCGCTCTAGAGCGGGTTGGGAGAGGGGGTGTTGAGGGGTTGCCATAACGATTACGTGATTGCTGCCGCTGCTATATCTCACAACAAGGTTATTGCGTATTACCGGCTGACTGTTTAAGAAAACTTTTTTTTTCTCTCACAAAGTTTTAATTTAAGCTAATAGCTTCCATGATTATTGTACTTGTAAAATATTGTGTTATATTTTTTAAATAGGCGAAATAAAAGATATATTTTTGTGATAAAACCTCGATTGTTCCGCGACCAACCATAACACAGGCCGCGACCCATAGGTTAATGGCTGTGGTCTTGTCCTCCCAGCCTCATCGTCCTGTATCCTCCAATCGCTCACAGCTCAGCTTTATGGTCATATGCTGTATTATGCACACCGGAATGCAACCGAGTCTCGTGAGACTGCCATCCTGGAGGATGTGGCTTCATTCCTGCCATCCATATATCGGTCTTCGATTCCGCGAAACCACTCTGGACGAACAGCGGACCGATTTCTTCAAAAGGTAGTCAGCGTATTACTTTTCTTTCCTTCCTCCAATTCTCGTTTTTGTTGTTGCTGTAGGGCGCGTCAACGACTGGGTAATTAGCGAAGCAGCAGTTCTCTCCCATCTCTAATGATTTCGACGTTGACGAGTTTACAGCCTTCCTACTCGTTTTGGGACTCTTCAGTCTCGGTAGCCCGTGAGGAGTCCGACCATTCTTTGAACATTACTGCCTATGTTGACTTCCATACCACAGGGCAATGGAAACGAATGTCCCATGACGTATTCACACAAAAACAGTCTTTATGTACATTTATTCACGTCGTTTTTTTCTCAAAGTGTAGCTTCTTCTGTTAACCCTTGCTCGACTGAAAATCCATTTTTATTTCTAGAGTGCCTCCGCATTCCCTTTATTACCGTCACGAGAAAGGCCCATTTTCAGCTGAGTACAATTTAATTCAGTGCTTGTTTCGTTATATTTGATATGTTGGTAGACAAGTATTTCAGTGTTTCCGCCATTACGAAACAAATAGTGCTGACATTTCTCTACACTGACAAGATTTTGTATCTGTACTTATAATGAGACACGAACGGAAAAAGTCTGTGCATTGTAAATAAAGTTAAAGATTAATGTTCATAAGTAACAAAGCAGAAATCTATCGCTTCGGGAAAAATATTTCTGTCTGTTTCTTTGGCCGCGATTTATGTAAAAACTACTAGTTAAATTTTCACGAGGTTTGGAGCATTGTACAGTACAACCCAGATTAAGGGACTACAATGAGATATATTAGATCGTGATGCGACATCGCAGATATAGAGAATGACGTTCCCGCTAATTTAGTTGCTCTGTATTACTATTTAATATTTTTATTACCTTTTGTAGATGTAATTTACTACTCGCAATGGAAGTGTTTACCACAAATGTTGCATTAAATTAAAGCCATCTTAAATAGCATTTACATCGTGAGAGTAAAGTGTGTTGTAACAAATAAATAGATTTAACGGCACAGTCCATTGGTCTTGACAGGCAAAACTATTTTCTCGCTGGTTAAGTGTTTATAGCGAGCTCAAATTATGAAATCAAATAAAGCGTGCGTTTAAAGCGTTTGTTTTTATCCGTAAGCCGAATATCGCCAACAGCGAAATTTCCTGACGATGAATTTCGTCCATGCGACTGCTGTCCATGAACGCGATTACGTGATCTTCTTTGGTTTCATCCTTACCCGTTATTTCCAATAACCAGATATCAACCACTTACTTCAAATATTTCTGTTTGGCATCCAATATCTGGTGTATGACCAACGCTTTAACTCCTGAAATCCCAACGTCAATACTGTTAATTAACTATCTAGAAACATCTCTTAAAGGACTCAATTTATTTCAGTCTTACGGCTCTATTAAGATTAACAATCAGTACTTATCTTTCTTACATTTCACAATGTGGTAAAAATTTCAATTGAGATCCAATATTCACAGATCACATATTAAAACATTTCTCTTTTTGGTCAGGCTATTTACATATCATATAAAATCATCTACCATCCAATTTATTAATTGAAATGTGTTTTTAGGCCTCCCCTTCGTGAAACATCTTCTTATTAACATTATCTTTCCATATTAACAGTTTATATCAATGCCAATTTCTTCCATTCATCCGTCCACCAAAGATACTACTTCAAGCCTGTGTGACATCTTTGACGTTTTTAACTAACGTTTTCAGAGTTAATATTTCATTTTTTTATTTCATATTCACCCAAATATGGTCATAATAATGGTCTTAATTCTTCTTTTTTCGTGGAAATGTAATGGATAATTATAACACATGGAGAGAAAACTAGGGTTATAGTAAGCAGCTGACATCTAGAAGAGCATCTTTGGTACAAATCGGTGCAATGATTTGGGGTATACGACGTGAATTATCGGAAAGACGCCATCGAGTATGCGGTAGCTGGGCTGGTCAGAGCTCCCGGTATTAAACTTCTATGAAAATTTATATGCCCAACGAATCGAAGAAATTTAAGCTGCTGCTTAGTCCTTCAGCAGTCCAAAAAAAAAAAAAAATCATCTTTTTGCCCCTGTAAAGGAAAAAAAATTGTTTACAAATTTGTGAACGGTGTTTGCTGGTAGATACTTTTTACTTTCTTCTCCGAATATAAAAATGTAAATTGCACTTAACTGGCCGCTCTTTTGCGGTAGTTATGTGGTTCGTTCAACGCTTGCGGAATCAGTTCTTACCCAAGCGTGGGTAGTGAAGAAAGCGAACAGCTAGTTAACGAAATGCGAAGCGAGGCCCTTACATGTTTTTCATCGCGCGCCTATCATTTTGTTAGCTGAATCCTCACTTTTTATTGACAGGACGCGATTTACTATCAGTATATTTTTTCACCACATTTATGAGAGCTTGAAAAATGTCCGATCCTAGACGAGTAGTTACAACTGTGACGTTTTCAGTAGTATGTCCAGTAACTGGCGACTAATGAGCGCGCACCATACTTTCGACTCTAAATGTTTTCCTATAATAGCAGTTCTCTGCGTATTTTCCTTAATGACACATTAGATTTCCGTACTGTACTTGCTTTCAGCAAAGTTGTTCGTAACGCTGCCTGTAACTGGTTTGATGGAATACTCCATATCTTCATGTCTTGAGCTCTCCTCAGCTATCTGCCACATATCTTTCTCTACACTTCATTCTTCCGATCATTCACGTCCACTAACAAATTAATCAATGTCGACTGTTTTGAAATGCGGTCCACCACACTATCTCTCCTTTTTGTGTGAATTTTCCTCAAATTCTTTCATCTGTTGATCATTCGGAAAACAGTTTCATGTTCAGTTCAGTTTTTGTGTCCTCTTAATTTTTAATATCCTTCTGCAGCACACATTTCAAATAGCTCAGTTTTCATTCTTTGTGTTATATCCATAGTCCAAGAGTGACCCATCAAGATAGTTTCCAGAAAGGTCTTTCTGAGTTATACTTCAATGTTTTAACCTAAACTGTTTTTCTTTTTGAGTGAGGTTCTTTCTGCTCCTGCTCTTCTTCTTGTGATATTATTATTATTTGCGGATAAGCCCATTAGGACTACGCAAGGTACTCAGAAGAGTTTGTTCGCTTTTCTTTGTGCCCGTATTTCCTTAACACACACTTGCTTTCTCTCTCTCTCATTTGACTATGTTGTTCCAGGTCTTTTATTTAGTCTTTGCTGCCGGTGAACTTGCCATTGGTGAATTTTGGATTTAA
Source organism: Vandiemenella viatica (assembly GCA_031002005.1). NCBI lineage: Eukaryota > Metazoa > Arthropoda > Insecta > Orthoptera > Morabidae > Vandiemenella > Vandiemenella viatica. The sequence goes on along the minus strand of JARYHS010009186.1, from coordinate 18,490,378 downwards.
ATATACCTGTTTTCGATATCTTTATCATTGCTTAGGACACCTGTTACTTCGATAATAACAGAGTTTAGTAACTTCCGCTACATCTGACCCTGTTTCCCTATTAAATCTACTCTTGACTTTTACCTTGCTGTGGCTTACGTTTAACTGAATAATTCTTCACATAACTTTCTCAGCATACTAAACCCAAAGTAACTGCGTAATAATGTCAGTACTTTCATTGAAGACGTCTGGTTAATAATTTCCAGTTCACATGTGCGTTCTAGTCGGAGGTGCAGTTTGCCCTGTCTCCTCACCAGCGGTAACAGGTAATAAAGTGGAAACCGGGTGATATGAATCGCTTAGCTTTGCTTTAGATGAGCGATGCTGACACAGGCGTCGACTGTGTGTGGCGCAGACGTCTTAATCACGCGGAAGACAGCGTTCTTGCGTCGGCAGCGCAGATAAATAAACTTCATTTGCGATTACCAGTCCGCCCACGCGGACCGCCCAGGCCGTGGCTAATGAAGCGAGATGCTATCTGCGCGCGGCGACCTGCGACCCCGCTAATAGCTTATTAACGTCAGCGCCGAGTGGCCAATACAGCGGCACCTCGTGTTTCTCAGCAACTTCGAACGACTGGTCTGCGTTCCAGCGTGGCAGTTACCGTGGTGGTGACGTCAGGAGTGTTTTCCCGTGTCTTCCCCACTGTGACACTGTTGGTAAGTGTCGGCGACCCCGATAGAGTCTTTCTCCAGTACAGCTGACCCGGCTTGGCCCTCAACTGTTCCAAACGTCCGACCTTGATAGTTAATAGTTTACCCTCTAAGGGTTGGATTCCGAAAAATTCCTTTCTTAAAAGAATGTGTTACCAATGCGGAGACCTTCATTTTTAAAACGATTTCTCATTTATCTATTTCGGTTAGGCATGACGGGAGATAAATGGCTCGTCAGTTTCATGCATTCCAGTTTAACAGTCTCACTTATTTAATGCGCCACTATTCCCTTTGATTCTGATAATTCACTAGTCCACAATTAGGTGTCAGGTTATTTCCAGGAAGAAGACGTCAAGAACACAAGATTTCGACGCAAGACAGTAGGATAGTTAGAAAACGAGCCCTTGCCACCCGCCCGTGGGCGGTGGTGTCTGAGCTGTGTGTCTTTGTCAAAGATCTTTGATAAAAAAAAATTACAGCGTGTATTGCTACCTCAGGTTGCTGTCGGACATAATTCAATAGACGAAAGAATTATGCAGGAGTAGAACCGTATGTCCTTGAGGAACTACGGTTGTATGAACTTTTTAATTTTAATGCTCCTCCAGCGGGAATGATGAAGGAGGCACGCGACGGCCGATTGTGGAAGCAAGCGTGTGTCGTCATATTTTTAAAAGATTAGGAAGGCAATACTTGCGTGTGAGATAGCAATATTTAGGGTACTAAGAAAAGCCGAGAACTCGAATAAATATGGAAGAAGTTGTAATAAACTCATTTGGTGGGGGTGGCTCTACTTCAAAACTTTTTAGGCGCACTGTAAGGCGTCAACAATTAAAACTTTTCTCTATCAACATGTTAGTATTGGGCCTCGTACATGACATGTCTCAGAGGTTACAAGAATATGAAAGATGGGTCACCAAAAGACATGAATTTATTCAGCAAATTAAAAAGACATCTAATTTTACAGTTTTTGCAGATGGCTAGCTCAGTTGGCTCTCCCAAACAAGTCTTTAGCTACTCAGGGGTATGTTTCGGGCCATGACATGTTGCAACCAGTCGCACTGTTAGAATCACTTTACCGTATCCGCGCACTGCTGGCGACGGGATAGGCACCTCAGACACTCAGAGGATGGCGGTAGACCGGCCACAGCGTCCACTCACTTCCACCCACAGTCCACAAGTGTCTCGTCTCCACTCCACCTCCGAGCAGCATTCCATGCAACAGCATTCAAGAATATCCAAGTGGCGTGCCCCTATTATTCGTAGGTTGGCTGTCCCTGTTGTTATTGTCAACAGCGCAGCGGGTGGCTTGACGAACAGGCCCGCGGCTTCCGCTCGCCGAAAAATAGCCCTCCCTCGATACGTGGACACTGCCTCACTTTGGGAACGCGACTTATTACAAAGTGGATCGAGTGGCAAAACATTGTACCAATATGAGAACGTTGATGCAGAGGATATACCAATAAATGTTCGTCAGAAAATAAAATAGCTGACTAGTTGTTTTTTTCTGTTTTGTATTTGCCAATCAACTGCGATCTAAACTAAGAGAGGCGGAAGTGGTCGCGCTCCTGCGGGAATGCTGACTGAGACTTTCCGTCTGGGGCGCATTGATGATTGCCAGTCAGAGGTTGGAGTAGGTGACACCCTCGTAGCCGCGGTGTCTGTAAAGTGTAGCGCTGGCAGACGTTTTGTGGCGGACTGTAAAGGCTCAGTGCTTCAATTGTAGGTCCGGAAAACGGAGGATAGTGGTGATACCATCCACTGCGCTTTCTACTGGCAAAAAAAGGGTAAATTATCGCATAAGCGCATTCTGTTGCATTGTATTTAATCTCTGATTGGAACCTGCTAAAAGTATTTGGGAAAAATCATGACTAGAAAGTGTGTGCCTGCCGTAGATACATTGCGAATGGGGTGGGTTGTAGTTAGCGTAAGAAGTTTTTTCATTGGGCATGTTGGGAAGGGGAAACGTGGGAAATAAATGTAGCTCTCCCATGGCTTTGTCCACTATGTCTTAGGGATGAAAGGATGAGGGAAATGGGCGAAACGATTAGGGAGTTGCGTGAAAGGGTCAGCGTTCTTAAGAGACGTCCTGTGGGGGCTCAGCCTGTGGAGACTCGGCCTGCGAAAGTGTGGCCTGTGGCGGCACCGACTTGGAGGCGCAGCCTGTGGAGGCTGACGCTATCGAGGCTCATGCTACAGAGGCAGAAAGTAGACATAGTGGGTTGGATGAAGTTGAGAAAGATGGGTGGGTGCTGTAAACAGGTCGTAGAAGAAATATGGTTAACAGTATGAAGAAGCCAGACACTTCAGAAATTGTGCGGAAAATAGTATTTACCTGTTCCAAGAGTCAGGAGGAGAAGAGCCTCATGTAGATGTAGGAGTAGGTATGATGTAGCAGGCCTTTAGGAATAAGGGCATGCAAACTAAGACTAGGGAAAACAAGGGTTCTGCTGCTAGGCAGTAGCCATAGGAGAGGGGTAGGCCCTTTTCTGCAGGATCATTTAGGCACAGGTTACCAGGTCACAAGTTTTTCAAACTTAGTGCAACATTAGGTCAGGTAATAGAGGATAGGGGTTCACTTGATAGGTGTCTCACTAAGGCCGATAGAGTAGTGATAGTGGGAGGTGTGGGGAATAGTATTGATAGAAATGGGAGTTATAGTATGGAAAGTTACCTGAGGAAGGAGGTGAAGGAGGCACAGCATAACAGGGTGGAGCTCATGCAGGTCCTAAGTCGCCATGACCGGCCACAATTGAACTATGTGGTGAGGCGGACAAATGTGTAAACGGAAGTGCTACTTGGGAAAGGCATTAGTTCTGTGTTGGGGGTTGTGCCTGTGAACACCATTGGTAGGTGGGGTTTCACTAGGCATGGTCTACACCTAAATAGAAGGGGGAAGGGAGTACTTTCTGAGTTGTTAGCTAAAGCAGTGAGGGAGCCAGTTTCCAGTGATGATGGGGTCAGGACTGTGCCTTTTTTAGGTTAGGGGCTGCTGGTGAAGGGACGGATATAGACGATCAAATTGATACAGATGTTAAAGATCACGGATGTTAAAGAAATTGATAAAGGTGCTAAAAAATACAATGATTGACTGCGGTAGAAATGGGAAGGAGGAGGTTAATGCTGAAAATATAAAGCCAGTAATAAGGGTGTTACTGTTGAACTATAAAATTATAATGAACAAACTAATAGAATATGCAAACTTAATAGAGATACACGAACCACAAATAATAATTGGGGTAGAAAGACGATTAAAAGAAGAAGTACGAGACAACGAAGTTTTTCCCGATGGTTATAGAGTGTACTGCAGTGATAGAGGTACACTCCCATAACCCTCTTCATCCTCCTTCTGTCGTTCAATGAATCCCATTCCAGCTCCTTTATCATATCCGTCACTGATTGCATTTTGCGATAATTTCCAGAAACAAATCTAGCAGCCCTTTTGGTATCCTCTCCAACTCGTCTATTTGATACGCAAAATAAGGGTCCCATACTACACTACCATATTCGAGCAATGGTCTGACCAAAGTTTTGTAACCCAATTCCTTGACATCTCTCGTACATCCCCTCATCACTCTCTCCAACAAGTGCAGAATTTTGAAAGCTTTTCCTACCACCTGTCCAATGTGTCCTGCCCAGTGAAGCTTGTTATCAAATGTAATGGCAAGATATTTACATTTCGAGTCTTCAATAAGCAATTCTTTCCCAACCTTATATTGATAATTAACCTTTTGTTTTTTATTTGTGTATCTAATAAGCTGACTCTTCTTTACATTTATCTTCATCCCATGTCTACCAACCCAACTAGATATCCTGTCCAGATCACCCTGCAACTGTTTACAATCCTCTGTCGTTTTGATTCTTTTATATAGCATTATGTCATCTGCAAACAATCTAATTTCAGATAGTAAACAATCAACACAATTATTCATTAGAACAATGAATAGTAATGGTCCCAATACGCTACCCTGCGGCACTCCCATTTGAGCTTCCACTTCTTTTGATACTACATTTCCTACCCTAACTTTCTGTTTTCTACCTTTTAAAAATTCTTCTACCCAGCAAATCATTTTCTCATCCACTCCAATAGTTTTTACCTTATTTACTACCATTTCATGGCTCACTCTGTCAAACGCCTTTGACAGATCTAGTGCTACACTATCAATTTGACCTCCCTTGTTCATTTCATCCGGAATATCTTGCATATATCCCATCAACTGAGATTGACATGAATATCCTTGCCTAAAGCCATGTTGTCTACTTGAAAACCACTTACGTTCTTCACATATAAAAACCCTCCCCCCCAAAAACGTAAGTGTTGCAACAATAGCTGAAATACGGAAAAAAGTAAGTGCAACTTGCTCGTAGAAGATACTGCGACTAAGTCACATATCATTTTTGTGAAGATTTACGCTACAATTTGGTTGAGTTAAATGTAGTTCGTTGTTTATGCTGAATATCAGTAAGATTAGGGTCCTTAGGTTCCGTTCTCGCTTCCGAATATGTTTTATTTGTTTTTTTGTGGGCACTAGCTGTTTCGAAAATCCAAAACATTGTTTTTTTTGTGAAGATTTGACCAATTTTTGGATAGTAAGCGTATTATAAACATTTAAAACAAACTGAAACTGGACGTAACTTACACACCGATAAAGTTTGTTTTGTTTTTTGTATTAAAAGAATACTTACACATTAAAAGTAAATACCACCTAAATAGACGCATTTATGTCAGAAAGGCAAAATGCAGTTGCATCGCCACATAAAAATGTGAAAAATGGGGATTCAAAGCGCTCCGGAACTGTTGCGAAAATAGCGTGAAATTTCTTGAAGTGATGTTATTGTTAAAATAAATTCTATTATTAACCGCAGTGCGCTTGCATTTTTTACCATGATAACGTATTTCTGATATGTTTCAAAAATTAAGGAGAAAGTCTATCTTTTCATAAAAGTTTTTTAGTATGGCAGCAATTAATGTTTCTAACGTTTGCAAGACGTTTTATGAATTATTGGAAATAAAACATGAATTTATAAAGCAACAAAAAGAAACGAAACAAAACGTACACATGACAAAAATATTATCCTATTCAAGATTTGAACATGGGATGTGCCCATGGATGTAATGGGAATGTCGAGCTCTACCTCCGCGAATCCTACAGGAAGGGCTCTATCTGTAGGAACCTCCTTACATTTAGCTTTTTTTATCTTTTCATTTCCGTTAGCAGTCTTTAACCACGCAGCTGTTCGTACACCATGGCATCGTTACTTATCTTGTTGTTAATAGTGAACACTTTAACTTCACGGTTTCTGCGTGCTATGAAATGAACAATAAATTCTGTTTCGTTGGCAAGTATACTGTATATATATATTTTTTTAAATTATCTATAATATTTTTTTTTCTACAGCTAAGAAAAATGGCCCAGATCATCCAGTTATTTAACTTTTGTGCTTACCTTGCATTTTTTCTCGTAAATATCTCTTAAAGCAACTAACTTAATTTAATTTTTTTTAAATTTTAGTCAATCTCTAATTTTCAGTTTAAATGATTCTCAAATTGAAGTTATTACATTTTTAAACTCCGCAGAATAAAAGTCAGGGGTTGTTTCTATAGTTAACCCCACAAATAAGGAATCTAATTACGTTATTTTTCCGCTGTAGGGTTCTACAAATTGTTCCCCATTTTGTATTCCACTCGAAATCTCATTAATAACACGAAATAACCAGAAACAAACAATAAAAATAGTTGAAAACTTGGATATTAGGAAACGCACCGAGCGTTTTCGGTCACGTGACCAGAGGTAAGAAAAATCTCATTTTTATTTCGCTTTTTTTTATTAAAAATAGTCCACCTTTCTTTTCAAATTTAACAAAAATCGCTTTCTTAAACATTAATCTAAGCGAATGAGTACAATTTGTAATATATTTTCAATGGTGTCAAATAGTCTATTTGTATCTATTAGCTTAATAATTTTATGTATGCACATCCTTTGATGGAGTGGTCGCAGTAGATTGTTGATGTGGGCGTGTAAAGCCGGATCCCACTCTATATCTGAGAGCAGTGCCGCGACACTACAACGTCTGCAGAGTCCACTAGAGTGTCGCCGTTAATTTGTCCCAGTACACCGCATGAGCCCGTATTCTGAAGTCTCGTTTAGGACGGTGTAGTTTAGCGCTGACGATAATTCACCATTTGTCTACTATTTCAGTCTGGTTTCAGAGTTGCTCCCTTTCAATTATTATTACAATTAGTACTGTCACTGTTGGCCATGTATTCTACTCTTTGGACAAGCAGCGTTTTACTTTAACGTGGTATATTGTTGGTTTATGGTCGCGGCTACTTCTTCAGTCCTCGACAGTCCCGAGGGATATCTTCGTCTGAGGTTCTTACTACCGAACATTTGCGATTCCAATCCTGAGGACAAGTCGGCTAATTCACGTAGCATTGCCACAAAGAGTAGATGATTAATTAATGAGGCGATTCAGGACCCCATTATAATGGCACTGAATAAGAAAAATTAATATATTTTGATCTTTAGTCTACACTAATATTGTAAATGTGATAGTAACTCTGTTTCCCTGTCTGTTACGTTATCACGATTAATGGGTTAATCGATATTGATGAGATTTGACAAGGAAACACTGTATATAATTATGAAGGGCATAGGATACTTTCTTCTGGATAAATAATGTATTTTGTCGTAAAATTTTCAAAACTAATCAAACGATGACAGACAGACTGACAAGAAGATGGCGTGTGTAATCGGTCTCTCAGGTTTAGTTCCTCTCGCAGTCACTTATGTATGATCTGTACATAATATTATGTGCAGACAGCAAGATGTAGTTGACAGCTACACCAGCCTATTACGAGGCATGTTTTTTTAAGTACCGCTTTGAAATTAAAAAAAGACGTGCAAATTTTACATGAAAGCCTGTACCTTACTCTACTTTTCTACCTAATTTCCTTCAATATTGTGGCACTTGTCATAACGTAGTACCAGTTTTTGAAAACCCTCCTCATAGAAGTCTTCCGCCTGACTTGTTAACCACTGCATCACAACTGTTTTGACTTCGTTATCGTCTTCAAGACGCTGACCGCCAGGTGTTTCTTCAAGTGCAGGAACAGATGGTAGTCACTGGGCGCCAGATCGTGGCTGTACGGAGGATGATCTAGAGTTTCCCATCGAAAAGATGTGATGAGATCTTTGGTCTGATTAGCCACATGTGGACGGGCATTGTCATGCAGCAAAACGATGCCCTTGCTCAACTTGCCACGTCTTTTGTTCTGGATTGAACGGAGCAGATTGTTCAATGTCTCACAATAAGCTGCTGCATTGATTGTCTCATTACGAGCCATAAATTCCACAAGCAATACTTCTTTTCTGTACCAAAAAACTGTGCACATGATTTTCCGGGCAGAAATCGTTTGCTTGAACTTCACTTTTTTCCGTGAATCTGGAAGCCGCCATTCCATGGACTGTTGCTATGATTCAGGTGTGACATAGGCCACCCATGTCTCATCGCCCGTAACAATTTGGCTTAAGAAATCATCACCATCGTTGTGGTACCGCTCAAGGAAAGTCAATGCATTGCCTAAACGTTTGGTTTTGTGGACATCCGTTAACATTTTCGGTACCCAACGTGAGCACAACTTTCGGTAATTCAAGTGCTCGGTCACAATGCCATACTAAACACTTCGAGAAACATTAGGAAAGTCATCACACAAGGAGGAAATCGTAAAGTATCTGTTTTCTCTCACCTTATTGTCCACTTTCTGCACCAAACTTTCATTAACGACCGAAGGACGCCCACTCCGTTGTTCATCATGCACATTTGTGCGGCCATCTTTAAATGCTCTCACCCACTTTCTCACCATTCCATCACTCATAATGTTTTGTCCGTAAACTGCACAGATCTCACGATGAATATCGATCGGTTTTAGGCATTTAGCACAAAGAAATCTTATAACAGACCGTACTTCACAGTCGGCGGGGCTCACGATTTTCGGAGGCATCTTAAACATTCAGTGAACAACGTAAACAAGGAAGAATTAGACTATAATGGCGTCAGTGCGTAGGCAAGAGATACAGGTACCCAGTGCGCATGCGCGGAACGCCGACCGTAGCGCTGCAGCCACGGTGTGACAAAATCGTACTTACTTAAAAAATACGCCTCGTATTTTACTTGTAGCTAATTCGCTGCTTTCCAGCGTCTAAGAGCACAGCAAAATCAAACTAGATGTACCTACAAAGCGATATAATTGTAAACTACAAACAAAATCCTTCCGGAAGAACTACGATATGTAGTCCCTCCTTTTTCCCGCTTAGTTTGTTGTTATTTTTAAGAACGTTGCAAATTATTTCTCTTCATGAGGCAAGTACAATGGTAGAATGGTAATGCGATTGCTTCCCGCCATATTATTCAAACTCCGCGCAGGAAGTAACGGCGTCTGGTGCTGCGGCGTTCTAACTTTCGCATCAGCTCCTCATACAACGCGTATCCTTCACTGGTGTAGATGATTTCTTTAGCTGTGTTGTAATTTGCAGTCTCAAAAAAAAAAAAAGAAGACTTCCAGTGGAAGTTGCACGTGATCGCACCTAATCGCCATCTTGTTACTGGGCGGGGGAAAATGAGCGATCCGTTTGTAGACATCTGCTTCCATGTTACCGTAACGTAGTTTTTCTACTCCTACTGCTTCGGCAGCTATTTTAGGTTGAAGCGTGGTAGCGCGCTGAAAGATTGATGGCTAGCTGAGCACACCAGTTCTGTCTGTGTGCAGAGCCGAGCCAACACTGGTCCGCTCTCCCATTGTCCTACACACTGCCAACACTGCGGACTCAAATTTTCACCCACCGTGTCCACGGCCTGCGCACACGCACGCATTGCCAACTTCTGTACACCAAATCAACATGGGATTGTCGCAATGCCAAAACCGGCCGAATTCAGCAACTACTAGAGAGCAGTTTGTCTCGCTTAAAGACTTGTTTCTCATTTTAAAACGTATATGCACTTCCCAGCTGTAGATGATGTATGAAACAAGATAACGTAATTGCCGGAAGATTAACTGTAATTATGAAATTGAGAATCAGAAATACTTAATGGAATTTCGTTTCTTTTTGTACACAAAAATTGAACAGTCGCTGGTTTGAATCTGTTTGCATGAAGTACGCCAGGTAACGCCTACAGAGGCGTATGGCTGCCGCTCGGCTGGTTGCACCTTTCCCGCCAGGTGGTGCGATTGAACGGATTTATTTTATAGTTTTGTAAGTAAAGTAATAAGTGGATAGTGACAGACTTTGTGACATACATCACGCTAGTGTATTAGTACTAGTAGATATGGAAATGTACCTAATTGTTTGTAATAAAAATCAAATACTAATGGAATTTTGGGAGCATTTTTGACAGCAAAGAATAAACCGGACGCAGGCGAAGAAGGGGCGATGGACAGTAATGGACACACCATAGAAATGAGGACTGGAGGGTAGCTGCAAGATTTATTGTGAAATGAATTACGGCTGCGACAAAAAATTAGTGACGCGTATATAAAAGTTGTATTCAGTTTATCACAATATATGACAAGCTGCAAAAGATGGGTGTCTTTAAGTGAGACGTTGGAATTTTACGGTTCTCTTGTGGTAAGACAGCAAGAACTATAAGAAAAGTAGAGTATACGTTTTCTTTCAGATGGTAAAAAGTAAAATATTGACGAGGTTTATAATTATAACTGAAGGGCCAATATTTGAAAGTCATCTTAGCCGAAGAGATGACACAGAATGTTCTCATACAGACAGCAAATAATGAGAGGAAAATCAAAGAGGTATCAATAATGGAATTCAGAATGTTTTAAGACGCGCTCAACTATAGTAAACGATCAGTAATTAGAAACAATAATTAGTAACGATAGAATCGGTCGTAGCATCCGAGGAGAAGGCTAGACATATGTGAGTCACTGTGCAGTACTCGGGTAGATGTGTTCTCGAAATGTCGCCGTAGATCTCATGAGAAACATAACCGCATCTTTATTTTTGAGTAGCGGCTTCTGAACAGGTAGCTGTAGTTGACATTATCTCATTCAGGCTTTCCTGCCGGCCTCGGTAGCGTAGGGCTAGAGTGTTAGCTCCGCGTGCCGAAGGTCACTGGTTCGAGTCCGGCCGCGGGCATGGGTGTTTAACTATTGTGTCAGTGAATGTCATGTCCGTCCTGTGGTGTGTCTAATTATCTGGAAAAAATCATCAGACTGGCTGTGTGGCTTCAAATGCCGAAAGCCATAAAAAAAAAAAAAAAAAAAAAAAAAAAAAAAAAAAAAAAAAATCAGGCTTTCCGGTTTGCTTATAGCTCGTATAATCGAGGAAAAATGCTTCTAAACATTCATGCCAAGTGGTACTGCGTCAGTTTTCACTCGGTTCTGAAATAATGGCTCAAAACGTATTTCAATTAGAGACAGTAAAATATTAACTTTAGCTAATATTTATTTTTTTAAAGAGTTAGTTCATTTGATGACTAATAAATAGTTCATGACCGTTTATCAGTATGTTATCATTTATTTATTGCCATTTAAATATAATGGTAGACAGTAAGGTACCATTGCTCATGAAATGAACAATATCGGGATACGCTAAACCTTTAACAGCGACGTGAATCAGTGGGAGTGCAGGGAAATGTCTACTGCAATTCACGTGCTGCATCGCAATTAATATAAAATTGTAGTGACCGTGTATCAACCATCGGTTGAGATTGTTATGTTCTATACTGAGAGGCATGTTCGTGAGAGACTCACTTTGTCCAGTAGGCTGAGTGTTATGGTTTTTGTTTCAGGATAACAGTCCGGGCCAGGAGATTCTGGACACGGTGTTTCGCCACCTGAACCTGCTGGAGACCGCCTACTTCGGACTTCGGTACCTGGACGCCTCCAACCAGACGGTAAGCGGCCACCTGGGCCAAGTACTATGCACAAGTGGAGGTCGTACAATCTAGACGTTAAGGGATTCACGGAGTAAATGCAACAAGTTTTATTTCATTTATCCAGAAGAATGAGCTGATGCGCTGTGGCTCAGGGTGTTTGTTTTTATTTTATTCTATCACTGAAGTTATCCACCAAAAAGGCATATAGTGTACTTCTATAATTAGTGTGTGCTTCTTCTGGAACCGACTGAGCACTGCGCCATAAGCAAGGGCCTCGAATCACTGTTCCAGCGTCCACTCATCAGTGGGACTTGCGAATGATTCCTCTATTTTTGTTCCAATTCTTCATTGATTAGCTCCTTTTTGCTATCCTGCATCTGACAAATTTTATTTCGCTCGCATGTATCTTTCTGATATCCCGCATCTTCACGATCGATGTCTCAGCAACATACGCTGAGGATGTGAACGTACAGGTAATACGCCTGGTGAACCATTCCATTACTTCCATGAAACGTCATTACTCTCAATCACGCTCTTGACATCACTGAAGCGTGTTTGTACCCGCCTTGCTCTTTCACGTGTATCTCTATCATTCTTTCCGCTTTCTCCTTTTCCACATGATACCGAGCGTGGTGCGTGCACGGTAACGTTCTAGCCTACCATTCGGGAGGATGGGGGTTCGAATCCCCCTCCGGCCATCCATACTTGGGTACTGTATGGTTTCCACAAATCACTGCAGGTGATTGCGGGAATGGTTCCATCAAAAGGGCATGGCCGAATTCCTTCACGTTCCTCGCCTTCATTCTTTGCCGTCTCTAATAACCTCGATGTCGACTTCGCATAAAGCTAAACACAAAGAAAATCTCGCATCCTCATGTTCTTCGTATTAAATGTTATGCCGTTATTCCTACATATTTCTAATTCCAGTGCATTACATTTTCTTCTTTCGCCTACATCGTATAGTTATTTTCAAAAACCAACAGCTTGAAATTCCACGTTCTCCATTATTACATGCACGACCAGAGTAAAAATTACACGTGTGAAGAAATTCCCGAGCTTTAAGCCTTTCCCTTTTATAGCTAGTCTGTTCTCTCTATACGTACTGCTAATACAATTCCTTCACTTTGCTTATTATGTATTTTTGTACTCCTTTGTTATCCATAGCCTTCGAAGACTTCCTGTGCTCTACACAGTCATGATAGATTGTGTCCTTATTCGTAAAGCTCTTCTTCCCAGGACGTGAATGCCCTGTAGCCTGCTACCTGCGTGGCGGTGCCAGATGTGACGTCACACTGGGGGCGGGGAGAAGTAATTAAAAGTAAGCACCGCTGATAAGCGAGAGCAACATTAGGAGCGAAATAAAAAGAATCGCAGCCATTTCGACATCCAATTGGGGAGGGAACCTTTTTTCGGGAATAAACAATACAACACATTTGTCACAGAGGATGTATCAACATTAACTAGCGTTATTTTTAAGAAAGTTTTTAGTCAGAAATAATCGTTTTTTTAATGCTATAATTAACAATGAACGCGTTTCGCTTATTTCGTCACTGCACATTTAAGTGAGCTTCACATTTCCTTTGATTCGCTGTCGAAGGTTTCAAATCATGGCTGGCAGTTACTCCATAGATCTCCTCACCGACATTAGCTCCTACAGCAAAATCCTAATCAACTTTTCGATAGCATCTTTTCTATATGTATCCACACATAGGGACACGTTCTGGTGTATAATCAACAATCAACTCTGTACTGTAAGTTCAGATATTTAGGTAGTAGTTGGCCTACCTACCTTACGAACACAATTCTCAGTAGACAGAAAATACAAAAAAACCTCTTGAACGTTACTTCTACATCCTGCCGTTTTTCCGTTGTTTCACAGATTCCACTACTACTCACAAGTTGTAATAACTATGTTCACCAGCCGACTTCCCCCGAGAGCCTATCCCTAGTGTTATCTGTCCATGAGAGGTGCTGTAATGTCCCGGCTGAGTTTAATCATCTATGCTAAATAAACAAATTGTAGAGGAGTTCTGTCCGTAAATTAAAAAGAGTAACTGCAATGTAAACTACTGATGACAGAGAATGCCTTTAGAATGTCTGTCTGTCCGCACATCAAATAGAAACTAACCATTGTACTTCAATGAAACTACATAGAATAATAACTTACGTCACTAGTCAGAATATGGGATACATTTATCCTGATTAGCACATACTTCCCAATTACACAGATTCTCAAACCGCATTTTTTTTTTTTTTTATCTGTGCATCCTTCTCGCAAAAACTAATGAATGAATTTCAATTAAATTAAACATAGTAATACCTTATGTCATCAGCTAACACATATGATACCTGAATAACACCATGTCTGGTCTTTAGTACAGGGGAAAAACTGAAAATTTAGGTAGTTTTGTACGTCCATGTAGTTGTATATTCATTTAATATTCAGTGGCGTATGCTGTAGTATCTCAGTTGATAAGACACTGGAGTACGAAAGGTCTGCGGTTCGAATTCGGTCTCGAATTGAATTTTTACTGTCCTTAAAATTGTTGGTCTAGGAATTGGAAAAAACTTTGGGTGGATCACAGCACTTTACGGTAGCAAAATATGGACTTTAGGAATATCGAAAAGAAGTAAGATTGAAGCATTTGAAATGTGGTGTTACAGAAGAATGTTAAAAATTAAGTGGACAGACAAAGTAAGAAATGAACGAGTTTTGGAAATGATGGGGTGATGAAAGAAGTTTGTGGAAGAAGCTTACAGAAAGAAGAGACAGGCTGGTAGGTCATATTTTGAGACATGCTGGATTAGTTAATTTGCCGGTGGAGGGAACAGTCGAAGGTAAGAACTGTAGAGGAAGACAGAGATTAGAATATATGAAGCAGATAATTGAGGACGTGGGTTGTACGGGATATCTAGAGAAGAAGAGGTTAGCACAAGATAGGAAGGGATGGATTCATATCAGACAAGGTATTGCTCTGGAATGTAAAGATCCGAGGAGGCCCCATTGTTCGGATTCCACGTTAACACAACAAATGTGGTGAGTGAGCGGTAACGGAAGGGTGTTGGTTCGAATCCTCGACCGGGCATTCAGATTCGGGATTTACATAGTTTCCCGAGATCAGTCCAGACAAATAACTGTATGTTTCCTTCAAAAGGCCGTGGCAATTACCTCGACGTCAACGAGACGTAAAGAAATAAGCAACAAAAAAATCCACATTTAGCTGCTGGTTCACTATACATGGTACCGGGTTAGGTTAGGCGGCAGGATAGTAGCATATGGTGCAGCCGGTAAGAAACTTGGTCTTTGAGACCACACAAAAATACATATTGTCTGGCGGAGCTTTCTCGCAGTCGAAACGCCTGCCTCGGCAAGTGCTATGTGTTCGATTTTGCGATTCTGATTGTTATATAGAAACAAATTTGTACACACGCCAGGAAACACGACTGCGAATATTTCTGACTGAGAAGCCGTGTGAACAATACTGAAGCGTGGCTGTGAGTCATCAACAAACCTAAAACCTTGCAAATTAGTCGCAGTTTCAAGGAGAGAAACAAATGATACGCTAGTAGATGCATAAAGGAGTTTCTGTGACCGTTTTTCAGCCAATCAGGAGACAGGAGAGTTCTTCCAATCAGGATCCAGAATGACATGATGAGGCCAAATATAAGGAGCTGCACACCACTCGTTGTCTTACCGAGTTAGCAGACGGGCAGATTTGCCTCCTACGTAACATTCGGGAGGAGGGGGTTCAAATACCCTCCGGCCATCCTGACTGTAGTTTTTCGTGGTTTTCCTCAGTCACTCAAGGCGAATGCAGAGATGCTTCCCTAAGGCCACGGCCGACTTCCATCCCCAGTCCTGATAATACTTATCGGTAGCAGGGATGGTAGGCTTATCGACTGTATCCCTGACGATGTTCGTACCAGACTCCATATATCCTGACCCATAGAACACCTAGTCCTGTAACATAAAAAATATGCAATAATGACAAATAAAAAAGTTACATAGCAAGTAAATAAAGTAAAACTCATCAATAGTTTTAAGACTCCAGTTTGGTAGGTCCATGGACGGCTTGTCGTGAGGACTCGATTAGAGTGTGGCTTGCCCCGACTCAGTAGACGTCAAAAACCAGATCGGCAGCACCGTCTGTTGTGGAGTTGGCGATGGGATGGCTGTAGACTCTGAAAAAAAAAGTTATATTTTAAGGGAAAAAAATGACGAGCAAGTTAATATAGCAGCGTTAAGGATGTCTACTTACAGCTATTCATTCTCGTTCGTTTTGAGAAAGGCATTGTTTCTTCCTGGATGTTCCTTTTTACACCTGCTTGACAGTCCGTTTTATCAAATCCTCCCAAACGCCTTGACGATCTGGGAACAAAAAATAGAAAAATTAATTACAATCTTACCACTTGAAATATAACGGTAATGCTAAATATTACACTCTCCAGCATCCTTGAAGGAAATAAGTTCAGCCAGATCAAATTCTTCGTACGAGAAGAAGCAAGACAATGAGACAACGCGCACCCGTGAGCAATTTCTGCTTTAATTTACTAGCAGTAGAAGCGAAGGTTTTGTCACTGGGCATTTCCTTCAGACTTACAAGTTAAGCGGCTTTACTGTGGGTTTGTATTTATTGTGCTGATAGTTGGTTTCAGTTGCTGATTTGAATGGACAGTGGTCTTTTGTGTTTGTCGCAACTATTGTTGTACTGGCTTAGGTTGGCAATTAGTGGATTTGTGGATTTTCTTGATGGCCTATAGATATATTCGGTAATCTCCAATATTCTTTCATGGAGCAGTGAGACATCTGCGACTTCATGCAGGTCAGCAGTTGGAAACGGTTGGGCACACGTAGTGCCCGCCGATGCGCTCTATTTTGCATCGTCTGCAGTCGACCGAGCATAGTTTTTTATGCGTAACCCCACACCAGGCATGCTTAGTCAATTATCGGCCGAACCAGGCTGCAGTAAATACTGACTCCGGTATTGGCTGCCGTTGAGCTGTCCCGGTTGAGAATCGGGTACAGTTCATGGATCCTTGCTGCGACTTTTCTTCGTGTGTCCTCTATGTGATGCTTCCAGGTTAGTCGGGAATGTATAGTAATACCGAGGTATTTAACGGTGACAGACCACTCGATATCTTCTCCATTGAGGTGTAAGTTCATGGTGCGGTTCCGCCAACGATCGCGATTCCCCAGGCACCTAGTCAGCATAATGGCTTGGGGTTTTGTCGTGTTGTGGGTGATTCTCCACCGTCTGGCCTATGCTTCGGTTTGGTGTAGGATATCTTGTAACGTCGAATGGCAGCAGCTTTGCACCTGAGTGCAGTGAAGAAAGCCGTATCATCCGCGTAGAGGGCGGTACGGACAGTTGCTGGAGCTGGTATGTCAGCTGTGTAAAGATTGTATAAGACCGGTTCTAGTACCGACCCTTGAGGTACTCCTGCATTAATTGGACGACGTGATGACATGTCGTTACCTACCATCACACGGAAAGATCTGCCTGAGATATAGATCCGTATTAGTTTCACAAGTGGCCGGGGGGAGGGTGGGGTGCCTGCTCACAAAGCTTGTATAGGAGGCCACTGTGCCAGACAGAATCATATGCCCGTGTTACATCGAGCAGCACTAGTGGACAGTAGCCATGATGGTTGAAGGTTGCCGTGGCACTTTCAACTATGCGCATGATCTGCTGCGTAGCGGAGTGCTTATTCAGAGATCCAAATGGGAAGTCCGATATTATATGTTCTCTCTGTATATGTGCTCCCAGTGGTCGGTGCAGAAGGCTCTAGAAGACCTTACTGAGTGAAGAAAGCAGGCTTTTGGGGCGATAGTTCTTGGGGAATAAGCCTAATACTATCGCTCGCTTCCAGCATCTTGGATAATGTTGGCTGCTAAGTATTACGTTGAAGATGTCAGTTACATGTTCCACGGCCTGTTGCGGAAGATTCTTTAGCAGCTGGCCCAGGTTCTCATAGCCGGGAACCTTCCTGGGATGCAACGAGCTAACCTTCTATGGATAGCGACAGATTCTTCTTCGTCGTCGTTTTGAGCTGGACTGAATTGTTTTTCAAAATGATCTGCTAGTGCGTTGGGTTTGTCTGCATTGCTGAAGACTAAGTCCCTTCCACCATGGAGAGGGGGAAGTCTGGCACGCCTTTTCGTGAAGCGACTGGTCTCAACCCAGAGGTTACCATCATTTACATTGAGGGAGGCCACACGTGCTGACTACTCCCTGTTTCTGTGTTCTTGTAGCGCAGCCTTCAACTCTCGCTGAAGGCGATTTAGAAGTCTCCTGGTGTCAGGGCGCCTGATTAATCGCCATTCCTTCGCCACTCTGTTTTAATGTTTTATCTGCGCTAACAGTTGTGGTGGTAGTTGACGGGTTTGATGTCTTGGGATGGGGAAGGTGTTGATCTGTTAGCCGCTTCGACTATGGTAGTAGAAATTTGTTTTATTGCGATCTATATTTGCCCTGCATTAATTGGTCTGATGCGTTGAAGTCTTCCCAGTTAGTTCTCTTATAGTTAATTCCCTTGGACACTTCAGGACTTCATGAGCCAACATCTATATCAATCAGGACGGAAGAGTGATCAGATGACAGTCGATTTATGGTATGAGCAGTGAAGCCTGCAATACCCCTGGTTATCACTAAATCCAGGACGTCAGGTCGTTTGGTGGGTAGGTTCTATGGGTCCCCAGACTTCTTGGTTACATATGAGTGTGATATTATGGAGCTGTTGTCCTGCCGGATTTGTTAGTCTGGAGTTCCATTCGGGGTGCTTCGAGTTAAGGTCCCCTCCAATGATTAGTTTGCCCCGAATGGAGAGGAGGTGGTTAAAATACTCTTCTATTAGTCGTCTCCACGGCGGCCTGTATGCAGAGACCACTTTGATTGGTTCAATTGTAGTCATGGTTACAATGACTTTTAGTTCCAGTTGTTCCGTTTGTGGCGATAATATCTCGTGGTGAGGGATGCCACGCTTGATGTATATCGCCACACCTCCTCCTGCAGTTGGCCTGTAGTAACTGTAGCAGCAATAATTTCCTACTGTGGCATGAAGGCCTTGTGTGAGGTCGGTTTCAGATACGAGACATAGGTCAATGTCTTCGTCTCGCATGAACTGTCTGAACTCACCGAGTTGTTGATGGATGCCATTAGCATTCCAGATGCACAAAGATAGTCCCTGAATGTATATCCTATCCATTGTGGGTCAGGAATATCTCAGGCTGTTCGGTTGCTGGAAGCGCACCGAGCGTGGTGGGTGAACTGTTAACGTTCTGACCTAGCATTCGGGAGGACGCCGGTTCGAATCCCTGACCGGGAATTTAGTAGGCCATCGGTGTTGCTGACCTCTGTCCTGGCAGGATCCAGGGATGGTGGAGGCTTGCTGGTGGAGGCTTGCTGGTGTGGGCTGCCAAAGCAAAGCCCTCACCTTCGGGCTGGTCACGGGCCATCTTTTCTTTGCGGTTAGTCTGAGTTGTATTCTTTGTGCCGCTGCCTGATGGAGCGATTGGAGCTCCATTTTCCGGCTCTTTTATCTTTGTTTGACTGGGAAATCTTTGACGCAGGAACCCTGACGTCGGTATTGTTGTTTGCTCTTGGGTCAGCTTTTCTAAAGATCTTAGCTTTTTCGCTTATGGGTGGTGAGATGCTCCGCTTGGTGGCGCGAGAGTTATGATCTCCGTACCCTCGTGCTTCCATATGCGGTGATTCAGTCATCTGCGTTGCTTCCGGTTCCGGCGACATCGGAGAGTCGACGAGGGCGGAAGCTTCCATTGCGTAACAGGGTATATCGCCGTCCATACTGGTACCTAGCGGGAGTGTTGCTCGCTGACCCTGCGTTATCACCGCCAGGTTTCCACGTCAGGAGTAACCCTACACATGCGCCAGGGGGTTCTTCTCCCAGCGGGAGAGGGCCGTGTGGCGGTAAAACCCTACTATCTCGGGCAGGGAGGGATGCTACAGCGGGAAATGCAGACTGCGGTTCACCGCGAGCGAGAAAACAAAAGCGGCAACAGCGCACACAAGCTCGAAGTAAAAATCGCATGCGTCGATCACGAGTAAACTCATACCCCCTCATCATACTCGTCGTGGCTCCTGTTTGGCTGAGAAAACTGTCGCAGAAGTCTCCTGCCTCCTGGTGATTGGCGTTTGCAGAAACGCCTCAATGCACCTACTTTCGCATTACTTTCAATACAAATTCAGAACGCATGGAAGAGATCCGTAAAAAATGAAAAAATCAGGATCTGTCCTGAGCTTTTACCTGTGAAGCCAATATTTGTTTCACATTCAAATTGTGAATGAACATCTGAAGTACCACGGGACGAAGTCGCGGGTCTATTAATTAGTAAGTTGTTAATCATAGTAGGAGTAGTGATGATGGCATTAATCATATATTCATTTCACTATTATTAGCAACAAGAATTGACATCCATAATCATCACTGACCATTCGACAGTTCATGAAAATATATTAGAAACCAATAATCGACTTGTATATAATCAAATTGTAATTGTAAGGGCTCCTGAACCTCTTTAACTGGTCTGTCGTCTTGTGTGCTGCTTGACGGGAGTTGCAGGTCTAGTCAGGCAACCAGCTCAGTCCTTGCCTCGGCTGGGGACGGATGGCACAGTACTCAGTGCTCGGAGCACAACTCGAACGAGGATCTACTCCGATCGTCTGCAAACTTTGTCCGACACACCGTGAAAGTCAGGCCATCCAAGCAGATGCGAACCACCACGGCAAGAAGAATCCACTCCAATCTCTTGAGAGCTCGCCACTATGGAAAGTAAGAGTCCCTCATTTCTGCCATCGCTCGAGCCAATCTGAGCATCTCGGAATAATTCTACGCGAGTAACGAACGCCATGAAAAACTAGGCACTATTACTGAAGGTTCCGAGGCATCGCGTGTCGATCAGGTGCGCCCAGCTTAATTGCTAATATAATAGTATTAGCTCTGCAACTGCAAGGCATAAGCAGGCAATAGCCAGGGGTAACAGATCCCACAAAAACACGTCACCGCAGAAATCCTGAACAGGCGAGGAATACTATTACTATTACTTCGCGATTCACTAAAAGTGTGTGGCGGAGGGTGCATTGCACCTATCCGGGAAGGTAATGGTTTGGTATGGATATACGGGATATGGCAGGAGGCGCCCATTGGCTATTGTGAGGAACCATCCCAGCATTCGCATGGAGCGATCTGGGGAAACCATGGAAAACACAGATCAGGATGGCCGGAGTACTTTATCGAAAGCTACTCCTGTCGGATTTTATGTTTAGTCGCCCAGTAAATCCTTTCTATTCCACTCCCTAATCGCTCGTGGAAAAAATGAGTACAGAAATGAATCGTTTCTAGCCCTGATTTCTCTTATCTTATTTTCGCGGTCATTCCGGGATATGAATATTGCTGGTAGCAATATTTTTTTACTGTATTCCGGAATACGTCAGTCGAGAATTTTTCAATTAGCTTCTGTCGAGAGCAACGCCTTCGGTGCTCCAGGTCTTCCCAACCTAACTCCTTCAACATCGCACTTACGCTTTCCCTCCAACTATATATACCTGTCACGAATCGGGCGGCTCTTCTTTGTACCATCTCTAATGCCTCCATTAACCCCTTTTGATGGGGACCCCATACAGAGCAACAATATTCTAAGTGAGGCCGCACTAGTGACTTGTATGCAATCGATTTAACGTCCGGAGTGCATTGTTTTAAATTACGACCTAGAAATCGAAGCATACGATTTGCTTTCCCAATTACATTATCGATATGCTCATTCCATGACAGATTATTACGAATTGTTACCCCTAGATATTTAGCGGAATCTACCGTTCTAAGAACAGTGCCATTAATAGTATATCAAAGCTAAATGGTGTCATCTTTTTACTTACATGCATGACTTGGCACTTTTTAGCGTTTAACTCCAACTGCAAATCTTTACACCACGCAATTATTTTCATAATATCGTCTTGTAACAAAGCGCAGTCGTCCTGGGTTGTGATTTCACTATAAATAATAGCATCATCGGCAAATAATCTTTTTATCCCCCTTATTATGTCGCACAAATCATTAATGTATTTGAGAAACAACAGAGGCCCTATCACGCTTCCTTGGGGAACCCCGGACCTCACTTCGGCAAGTGATGAACGCTCACCGTCGAGAACTACACACTGTGTTCTGCCCTCCAGAAAGTCTGCAACCCAGTCGCACATTTGCCTAGATATGCCGTAACCACGAAGTTTCCGAAGTAACCTAGTGTGAGGCACAGTGTCGAAAGCTTTTTTAAAGTCTAATAGAATTAAATCAACCTGGGATTGCTCATCTATAATATGGCACAAGTCGTGAATTGAAAGGGCAAGTTGTGTTTCGCAGCATCGGCCTTTTCTGAATCCATGTTGATTTGGGTTTAAAAGCTCACCTTCATCCAAAAACCGCATGACATTTGAATAGATGATATGTTCTAATCTCCTGTTAAATATTGTGGTTAACGAGATCGGCCTTGATACGTCGCAGACCTTCGAAACAAAGTAGAGGACAACACTAGATGCATTTGAAAATGTTTTCCCATACTTCGTTAATTCCTGATGACAATATGAAGTTAATAGAATGCACGAATCACCGGAAACTATAAACGTTGCGTCTGCTTAAACTGCGGTATCTATAATGAGATGGTCGAATAGAGCGCAGCAAGATCGAATATGTATAGCGGTGAAGGAAAAGATATGTGAAATCGTGCTGCCTCAGGGCGTAGAGCGCACTAAGCAACCTGACCGTGACCACGACTGATGCAGAGTGGCAGAGCCGCAATGCCACGTATCCCGGGCTTAGCTCTCTCGAATAATTCAACCGGAAACGACACAGATATTGCTTCGGGGAATGCGAGGAAATGGCTCCTTACTACCAGAGGGAGGAACACACATTTTTAGAGATTAAATTAAATTAATTTCCGTTCCATCCAAACACACTCGGAAATTAATTTCATCTTCTCCCAAGCTACGGCCTGGTGAAATAATTTCAACACGATTCCGTTCATCCGATTTGAACCGCTAGCCTGTAGTCTACTGGACTTGCTAAGGTACCGAAAGTGTCGGAAATGATAAACAAAGCTCCGAACATGTTATGTTTTCATTAATTGACGTCATCTTTTCGTCACAAATGTATTTCAGAAGATCCTTTTACACTGTTAAACATTTTGTGTATAAACCAGTCAGCAAAAACACTAGTAAATAAAAAGAACCGTATATAAAGAGCGAAGACCTAACCGAAATAAATCTATTTGTGAATAAGTAATAGGATTAAAATGGCTGCAAACTTGTACTTTCACAGATATTAGGGTTCAAATGTTTAGTTATTTCCCCATCCTAACCTATGAATTAGAACTAGCCACACTGCATAGAAGAGAGGGCAGCAGGGTTCAAGCGACTGAAACGATGTTCAGTTCAATTATCCTATAGAGTAGACGAGACAAAATCAGTAGGGAATCATTCCAACGTAAACTAGAATTATATATAAAAAAAAGCGTACTATACATATTACCAGAAAGACTCAAATTGTTTGGTCATATCACGAGAATCACCCCAAACAGATTATCTAACAAGGGGAGGGCAAGACCTTGGGATTTTATTTTGGGATGAGACTTTGGGTAATAATTATACTCCTTTAGAATGTGTACCTCCTGCAATCATAAGACGCAACGCTCAATAGATTCGGAGAAAACGGCCTTTAAAAATTCAAGCCCTGCGTATATACTAGTGAAATTTCGATTAGGTCAGCAGCGGAATAGTACAGTCAGTAACGAACCTGCGTCACGCCTCGGCGCTCTGGGTTCGAATCTCGATTCTGTCTATTTTTTTCCATTTTTATTTTTCTGTTTTTACAATTAAATAACTTTTTATTCAATGTTATTCATTATTTAATTTGAATTTCAAATTTTAAATCATAATATGAGTATATTAACTACCCTATAACCTACTTAAAATACTTTAAAATTATAATAGTTACAATATTCTTTAAATATAATTAAATTTTAAGTTATTTCTTAATTGTGTTATAAGTTTTATTTCGGATATTACCGTTGTTCTAGTAAAAATTCCGCTTTCATTAATTCTGCTCGACGCTAAAAAATTTATTGTCTTAAATGTTTTTATGATGATTATCATCCCAGCTCACATACGTAATAAAAGTGTATGTTAAATAAAATCAATAATAAAAAAAACACAATGAAAGTTTTTTACTTATGAATGAGTATTATTATTATTATAACCATTCGTAATAGTGTATTTTAAACAATAAAATATTGTAACTATTATACTTTTATAGTATTTTAAGTTAAAGAGTAGTTGATATAAAAATTGAAAAAAAAATTTGAAAAAAAAAAATTATAGACTACATCAAGATTCGAACCCAGAGCGCCCAGACATGACGCTGGCTCGTTACTGACTGTGCTATTCCGCTGCTCACCTAACGGGAATTTCACTAGTATATACGCAGGGCTTGAATTTTTAAAGGCCGTTTTCTCCGAATCTATTGAGTGTTGCGTCTTACGATTGTAGGAGGTACAGATCGTAAAGGAGTACAATTATTACGCAAAATCTCATCCAAAAATAAAATCCCATGGTCGTGCCCTCCCCTTGTAAGCCATACATTGAAAAATCTGGAATACCACGAAACGGTGAGATAAAGCAAATACAAAAAAACCTGACGAGTCGCAGACTAGAGAGGGTTAAGATACTGGAAGAGAAGAGGGACTTGTTTATTACCGCACAGGGGACAGTATTCGTGTTCTAGACCTCACTGTTGCTAAACCACATTCGGCAACATGCAGCGTCGTGCCAGGTCTGTTTCTCGGAACGTCACTTTCGTCGGAGGTCACCACGGCAATTGGTAAAGCGCTGCCAACACAAAGCGACGAATTTCTCAAACCCTCCGAAGTTGTTATTTCTGTTTGTATTATGTTCGCCGGATGAAAGCGTTTGTATAGTCAGCCAGAAGTTCTGTGTCGGATGAACGAGTGGAGCGGTGCAGAGCCGCGCTCGCTGCTGAGGTCGGCAGTTGGTAACTAGCCGGGCGCAAGCAGACTCCCACAACTCGTAAACTCGTCCGCGAGAAACTTGGCCTACGCGTGAAGGAGTTAAGGCGCGCTCTCGGTTCAAACAGTTCAGTTAAATAAGAAATTCGGCGAACAGCACATGAACAATGGAATGTAGTTCAACGAAAACACACAAAAGTTTTCCAACCTTTTAAAATTGGAAACAACGGAATACATTACCAATTGTAGGAAAACGTGTTCACCATGTGAAAAACTCGGCGGAATTTATTAATATTGTTAAAGAACTTCACGTGCGTCAACAGGATTTGATGGTGAGCTTCGACGTGGTTTCCCTCTTCACCAGATTTCCTCTGGCTCATACGCTGGCTCTGCTACAACAGCACTTCGAGCCCAGATTTGTTGAGCTGTTCCGCCACACATTAAAATCATCGTACTTCTTATATATATATAAATCGTACTTCTTGTATGACGGGCACTACTATGAACAGATCGAGGGAGTTGCAATGGGCAGTCCCCTGTCACCTGTTATAGTTAATTTCTTTATGGATCATTTTGAGGAAAAAGCGTTGGAAAGTGCCCCAATGAAGCCCAGTGCCTTCTTTCGGTACGTGGATGACACATTTGTTGTTTGGCTCCATGGTAGAGACAACCTAGATAAGTTTCTCCTTCACTTGAACAGTGTCAACAAAAACATCCAGTTCACGATGGAGGTTGAAAAGGAAGGCGGCCTGTTCTTTTTGGACATTCTTATTATAAAGAAAGCCGATGGAACTTTAGGACACACGGTGTATAGAAAGCCAACGCATACGGACCTGTACCTAAACGCGCACAGTCATCATCATCAATACTAACTACTCTTGTCCACAGAGCGCGGGCAATATGTGATAAAGACAGCCTTCCTAGTGAGTTAAAACATCTATGTGATACCTTCAGAAAGAATGGGTACAATTAACTCAGATACAGTTGGCATTCCGGGAAATGAAACGCAGGCCTAATAAACACGATAATGGTCCACACGATAAATTAGCCTTCTTGCCGTACTCTGGCGCCACAACATCTAGGGTCGGAAGAGTCCTAGCAAGAAATGGCATTAAGATCATTTTCCTACCACCACCAAAATTGAGAAACATTTTGCGCTCTCCAAAAGATGACCTTGCCCTTCGTACACCCGGAGTTTATTGCATCCCGTGTGAATGTGGAAAGAAATACATCGGCCAGACGTTACGGTGTGTACAACAGCGTTGTTTGGCACACGCCCGACATGTTCGCCTGGGGCAAAAAGACAAATCTCCAGTTGCGAAACATAGCTTGGCAGAAGGACATGGTTTCGATTTCGAAGTGACTAAGGTGCTGACACATGCGAGAGGCTTCTGGGACAACGTCATTAAAGAAGCGTTTGAAATTCGCCTCGCGTCTGATTTGGTTAACAGGGATTGTGGATTCCAGATAAGTGATGCATGGATTCCTGTTATTGAGGCTGCCTGTCACCAAGGCTCTGCTTTTTGTGTTACGCGGGCGTCTAATGACGTCTGAGATGCTGCTAGCCAACATAACAACGTCTGTCGTTGCCATGCCAGTTTACAAACACGCTCAAGGCTGTCTTCAAGGCAGACTTCAAGACTTACAACTACACCTGAAGATGGCGACGGAGAATAAAGTCGCCTAAATATTGTGTATTAATAATAATATTACTTGGTTTGTTTCCCGAGAAACGTTTATAAATAAACAACGCCGAGAAAAATTGCATTCATTTATAGATGTAGTACTGTAAATTTGTTATGGTTCTCATGTCTGTATACAATCTCTGTACTTATAAAACAACGAATTTATTTGTTTGTTGGGTATAGAACAACTAACCATTGACCGATTAAATTTCAAATTTTACACACAGGTTCGTTATCAAAAGTCGTATTTAATGTTGCATACACCACATCTTATAATTCCTTGGAATAGGAGAAATCGATATTTATGTGATCAAGAATTAACAAAAGGGAACAAAATCAAAGACTATAACAAGAATAAAATCAGAAGTAACGGAAGAAGAACGAAATCAAGTACTATATTAGAATCATATAAAAAGGCAAATCAACTCAATGCATATAAACAATACAAGCATAAATAATAGCGCTTCTTTAAAGTATCTCACAGGTCACAAAACTGCAACTCATAACTAACATTGGGTTATTCACCACAGTAATCTTTAAGTTGGGAAATTGAGTCATTGATATAACTGTGTTCCAAACTGTACCCCAGCGAAATTTTTGAAAGCCCTTTTTGTGGGTTTCACAGTTTGCTTTTTTTATTTAAAAACAAAGAGGAGTTAAGGAAACAGAAGGGCAGTGATATAACTAAAGTGGATTGGAATTTGTAATTCAATATAAATGGACTTCCATGATTTTTACGGAAATCTTGAAATTCTTACATCTTAACAATTGAATCCTTTGACAGAAAACATGTCGGATGAAAAGTTTCGTTACAAGGAATGTAATTTTTAAACTTAAAAACTATTGTCACGTTAAAAAATAATTATACATCTTTTTTTTTTTAAATCAGTAAAACTTTAGCGATTTTGTCGTTATCCAACTACTTATCTCTGATATAACGGAAGTTTTTGCGGAACTGTCAAAACTTGACTAAATCTTTAGATCCCCCAAATCTTTAGATTGTCAATATTGTCTACGGATAATGTTGACTTTGACGTCTTCTCTGAGTAGATGAAACGATGCAGACACTTATTAGTTTCTCTCCCTTCTTACTTAGCTTTCAGGCTGGCGATACAAAACTGTGATGACAATTTTTTTTTTATTGTTAATTTTTTTTTTTTTTGCCGCTGAAACAGTGAACTGTATTTTTCAGCATTTATGACTGTTAAAAGTTCAGTTATTAGAAAAAAATAGCCTCGCCCTGCAGTCGTAGGCGGATGTATATGGATTTCCTAGAAGTTAATACCACGCTTATGCGTACCGATGTACCTTTTAACGTTATCAATTTCTTAAAAGAACTGTTCTTCAGTGGATGTTATTTTTTTCGTATCGAACGTGAAAGAACGGCAATAGTCACCTCACTTTTGGCTTATTATTGGAAGCGTTCCTTCTTGGTTGATTTGTGCACATTGCTTCCATAGTTACATATGTTCCAAGGAGCAAGTCTTCACGTCTGTATGTATGCAGCTGCCATTTTATTCTAAAAAAATTTGGGTATAATAAATAAGGCGGTGCGTTTATCATTGTGTAAACGTGCAAGATACTTCTATGTATTTTACTGTGTATTTCAGTCATACTCGTGTGGACGAACGGTATGATATTGGATACATACAGTACTCGTGTATTGCATTTGTACGTTAGTTGAGAGCTTTGTCCAAACAATTCTCCTAAGCAAATTAAAATTACAAAGCACACATCTAGTAGATCGTTTCTTTTTTTTTTGCTATCATCAGTCTTTTGACTGGCTTGAAGCAATCCTCCATCCCCTCCTATCTTGTGCTAACTTCTTCGTGTCTACATATCCCTTAGAACTCACGTCCTCAATTATCTGCTTCATATATCCTAATCTCTGTCTTGCAATACAGTTCTTACCTTCGACTGTTCCCTCCACCAGCAAATTAACCAATCCAGCATGGCTCAAAATATCACTTACAAGACTGTCTCTTCTTTCTGTAAGCTTCTTCGACAAACTTCTTTCCTCACCCATCATTTCCAAACACGTTCATTTCTTACTTTGTCTGTCCACTTAATCTTCAGCATTCTTCTGTAGCACCACATTTCATATGATTCAGTTTTCCTTCTTTCCGGTATTCCTAAAGTCCATGTTTCGCTATCGTAAAGTGCTGTGCTATACACACAGAGTTTTAAAAAGTTTTTTTTTTTTTTTTTTAATTTCTAGATCAATATTTGACTACTCAAAGATGTCTCTTTTTCATGAAGGCTCGTTTTGCTAGTACAATTCTGCTTTTAACATCATTCCTGATTCAGCCTTAACTTGTAATTTTGCTTCCGAAATAACAGAATTCACTTACTTCTCCAGTTGCATTCGATCCTATTATTATATTTAATCTACTAGTATTGGTACCATTTCTGCTCTATGATTTATATTCAGTCCAAAATCTTCCTTCAGTACAGTTTCCGTTACAGTATATTTGGATATAAAAGAAAAATGCCTGTCCATATAAGGGGAAAGGCAACCACTACAATTTTCTTTGCTTGCGTAGGTGTGTGATTGTAATTTATTAGTATGTTCACACATTTCTTACACATCATTCAAACTCGTAGTACATCAATTTTTTAACGTTTTCTTAGGGAACTATGTACCTTGTAGTTAGACAATGTATCATTTAAGTTAATTCATACTGCAAGCTTTCACTATGTAAAGTTCCATTAAAATTCGCCTTTTAGCATTTGCATGATCCGTTGACAGATAGATAAAAATTCCAAATTTTATTGGATTTGCATTTCTATGATCAGCAGTATACATTTCCATTACTCTTTTTGAAATAAATTTCATTTACACACACAACGTTTCTTCAATTTTGTGTTCAAATTAAAATGGCAAATGACGAATAAATCTTTTGAGTTTATGATGAAACATCTAAATATGTATGATAGTAGGCAGAGAAAATAATGATCGAACAAATGTGGAAATAACATAGAAAATTGTGCTAAGCGTATTTGTGGATGATAGTAGAAATCTAAGGGGAAAACAAACAGAAAATACTACCAGGAATTTCAGAAGTGAGACAGATAAATCAAAACTAAATATTTGTCATGGTCCTCAGACGTAACTAGAAGAAATGAACATATCACACAATATCTGGATGTTGTGGATTAGTTTTTCCTCAATTGCTGATAATATTAATAAATAAATTACGCCAAAGCAATTGATTTTTTGTCTTTATTGGTCTCCCGTACGCGTTTCACTTCTTTTGCAGAAGCATCTTCAGCGGGTTTTTTCTGTTAATTATGTACAAAAGTTATAAGCAGGTTATGTTGTGTTGGGTACAGTGGAATGAATTATTATCTAACTTATAATCTACTTACATTTTGTGGTCTATTGTATTTCTTTTAGCTCCATTCTCAGCATCAGTACTTTTGCATTTATGCTGAGAATGGAGCTTAAAGAAATACAATAGACCACAAAATGTAAGTAGATTATAAGTTAGATAATAATTCATTCCTTTGTACAAACCACAACATAACCTGCTTATAACTTTTGTACATAATTAACAGAAAAAAACCGCTGAAGATGCTTCTGCAAAAGAAGTGAAACGCGTACGGGAGACCAATAAACACAAAAAAAGTCAATTGCTTTGGCGTAATTTATTTATTAATATCACACAATATTTCATTCTACTGATGTACGGATCTTAAACTGGCGAAATGAAAGAAAGTCTTGTTATGAAGGGAATAGAGCTTAGAAAGATACTAAATACTTGCTTACTTCGATTCGACGCTTTTGAGTGCTCTAGTGGTAAAAAGATTGGCCGTCAGAAGATGTTGCCCAGGGAACGCCCGATTGCTTAATGAACAAAAATTCCCGTAGAGATATTCACAGGAAGGAATTAGAATAAAATAGCTACGAAATATATATATTCATGACATGGTGAGTGCGGGAAGAGGACATATAAGCTGTTAAAAATAATAATAATACAAAAATCTTGACTAATTAAAAAACACAAACATTACAGGGCAGTCATAAAAAAAATCAATAGATACTGTTAACGCTGGCTGAAGTGTAAAGTACAATTGATTTTAAAAAAATAGGTCAATAGAAATATTCACAGGAAGGAGTTAGAAGAAAACAGGTGGAAAATTATTCATGTTGAATGTGAGAAGCAGACTTACGTGCTGTAAAAAAAATAATTAAAAGTCGAAATTACACGTTACAGTACAGTTATTGACAAAAAAAAATCCGTAGATCCCTTTAAGACAGCGTCAGCGCTGCTTTCAGGCGAGTGGTCGCTCCAGTCGGAGGTCGTGCTCCTGACGAGTTTTCATTTCCTTGCTCTGAGATGAAACGCCGTGCTTAGCGCTATCTGATCTCACTGCGATTGCCTCGGACCCTCACTCGGCCGCCATTAAAGAAGATTAAAAAGGCCTGTGACACGAGCACGCAGACAGCTAATTCGCGTCCCAGCAAACCAACCGTCAGTTTTTCTGTCTTAGTGCGGAATCCTTTGATCTTACCAGAGAGCGGTTCTGCGTTTTCTGAGAGAATTTGGCCGGTATACTGAACACGACATTCCCACCAGGTACTCTGCCATCTTCTTCAAATGGTTGGTCGACAGAGAGTGGGATATTGCGGCTTCTCAATAATGCAAACGAGAAATGATTGTCAATCGATTTGTATCGACTGAACATGATGGCAGAGCAAGCAGTCGAAACGTTGTACGTAAGTGCTGTGCACCCAACTAGATGTTTTAGAAGTCGCCGTTCTGTCCGATTTTGAATCATCAGTTTCCTGCGCTAAGGGGGCATCCATAAATTACGTGAGGTGTTTTTCCGGATTTCTGGACCCCCCCTCCCCCCTGGTGAGATTTCGTGAGATCTGGACGGACCCCCCCCCCTCTGGTGAGATCTGGTCCGTGAGAACCCCCCCTAGAAATCGTCCTGGAAACTTTTTTTTTTAGGTCACACCCTAACTTTTTTGACGAAATACCCTCCTAAAATCGACTTTGCCGCAAATTTGAGACTTTTTTTTGGCTCTACTGTCCCCAAATTTTTCGCAAAATCTCACGTGAGATTTCCGTAGAACCCCTCCCCCTCCCCCTTGGTGAGATCTGGTGAGATTTCGCCGGACCCCCCCCCCTCCCCTATTTCACCTCACGTAATTTATGGATGCCCCCTAAGGGAGGTTCTCACATGGTTGCTCTCCTGTCTTCTCTCCCTTTCTTCATGTCCATGTAGTTGCCGGTTCCTTTGATGTTATCTGTAATCTTGCACCTCCTTCCTCTCACTCGCCTAGTTCTTTCAAGGCGTCTTTTAGTAAGCACTCCCCTCTCAGCAAGTGTCACATTCAGTTCTTCTTTTTTTTATATAACTTCGGGCAGCTTTCTCCTTTCACCAACCCTTTCGAGCACTTCAATATCACTCACTTTATCCATCCAACTTATTATCTCCTTTTTCCTTCACATCCACATCTCAAAGGCTTCTAACCGGTTTTCATCTTCTCGCATCAGTGTCCACCTCTCTGCCCCATAAAGGGCCACACTCCATACAAAACATGTTCCAAT
Source organism: Vandiemenella viatica (assembly GCA_031002005.1). Lineage (NCBI taxonomy): Eukaryota > Metazoa > Arthropoda > Insecta > Orthoptera > Morabidae > Vandiemenella > Vandiemenella viatica. The sequence goes on along the minus strand of JARYHS010009186.1, from coordinate 18,458,520 downwards.
TCTTTTCCTGAGAGCTTTGTCTACTTTGCCAGTTAATAGTGGTCTCTTTCTATTAACGCATCTTTCGCAACGACAGTGCGAGTTTTTACCTGTTTGTGGCATCTCAAGTCTTCAGTGCTTGTACTTCCAAGACATTTGAAGGATCTTATTTTGCTGATATCAGCTAGTCCTGTCTTAATGTTTATTAGTTTTCTTCCTTTGCCAATCATCATACTCTTTGTTTTGCTCGTGTATATCACTTTGTCGCTAGGAAAGACAAGCAAGAGACACTGAAATCAACATGATTTACAAAGATGTAAGGCATACTGAGAGAATGGTCAGCTACAAATGATTGAGTTATGACCATGTTGCTCCAAGGAAAGATCAAAGATGGCGTTCAGTGGAGCACGGGTCTCCACCAGACCAAAGGAATAGAGACGGGAGAGGGAGGAGAATCGCTCAACACCGTTGTACGTTCAGGTTCTAACTGGACTTATTACAAACCCTGCCGCACTAGAGCGGAACTCGGTTTTTACAGTGACAAACATGCTCTGTTTTTGCTCTGTGGCTAAAATCAAACACAACAGAAAAAAAAATCCATTCAACAAATAAACCTCATAGTTTATGACTACTCAGTAAGTGAATAGATATTTTTTATTCCCCTTTTTCTATCAAGCTTCAATACACGTTTCTGTTTATAACTGAAAACTGTTTTTCCCTCTTTACTCAGCTTCGTTTATTATCTTCATCATTATCTATAATTCTCAAGTTTACGAGTGCCGATTATACAAATACTTTTATGAATTATAAATATCTACCAGGAGTAAACATTTGCTACAAATCTGTAGTCTCACACTGTCATTCAGTCTTATTATCTCGCAAACTCTTCTAGTCTGTTCCAAACGCTAACAACGATCAGTAACCAAAGGTGCTACTCCTCTCTCTCGTTCATAACCAGAGATCATAAACACCACCACCTCGATTCATTATCCAGGATATTATTTTATCTGATTTTAAAAAATACAACTATTTAATTCTGTTTCATATATTAATAATAAATTTAATATTCCATTCATAATGACTGACCCTCCCCACCCTCCATATCACTTTGACGGAGTGGGGGCTTTCCCGGTGTATCAGCTGCGGATGACGTCAATCTGATGCGACGTTTCGAAACCGCTCTCCGACTACATCTTCCACTCGCAAACATTTTATTCAATTTAAAGTTTGCCGGAAAAGTTAAAACATACGTAAATTGTCTCTTCAGTAATTATCGATCTTACATTGGTAACCGGAAGTGCTTGAAAGAAGTTTATTTTTTTCCAAAAAATGAGTTCAGATAAAATTTCACGTTATTTTGAAATAACGAGAAAACCATTTTTAATTGTTTAGTATGTGGATCTATGGACACCATCTGATACCGAGAAACTCAGGTTTTCTGATTTGCTGTAATTTGGGACACATATATGGTTTTATCCCTTAATCATAAGAAAAATCTAATATTGGAGTTTTTCCCCGTATTTATTTGATTACAGTCCCAAACGTGAAAAATTCTGGCACATATTTGCGGCTTAATTGCTTTGCTCCGGATGAAGCTATAAAGCTGATATTTCTATGCGACGTAGAGGTGAGCAAGTTGAACCAAAGTCTTAAATTTTACTTTGTTCCTATGCTTAGTTTGGAATTTAATAGTAAGTTTGTTTATGGTGGTAGTGAAACTAACGGCAATTGCTCGGCTACGGCGCACACCCATTGTTTTCAGAGAATGGGTGTTTATTCGGTTAGTTTCCCTGAGCGATATATGAATATCCAACTAGGAGAAAATCGTCACTCTTACGTATTTATATAGTACGTGTGGTCGACAGTTACCAGTGCTACTTTCCGATCAGAGGGTAGTTTTTCTATTATTTTCGACTGTTGGTCGCACGTGGCGCGACGATCGACCCGGTGGTGGGGCAGTTAGCGACCTAATCTCGAGGTGAGCACTCCCTGGTGGCCGGAAATGACAGTGCGCCAACCCCGCGCCGCTAAAGCCGCAAACCCTCGCTCTGCGCTATTATACAAGTACAAATTCATCTTCACTTATTGCCTTTTGTGGTGACAATACTTTTTGATATTCTTATGACATTGCTGAAATGCTGTCTCTGGTGCAGTTACCGCTTGGATCTTTAAAATCACACTACGAAATTGTGGGGATGATTCCTTTCAAAGACAATTGCATAATTCCTTCCGTTATCTAATGAATCGGTGAGACGACAACCCTAAGAGAAGGAAAACATACCTACTGGAATTTGCTAGTGCTTTCCGCGGCCAATGAAAGAAGTACATATTTCCAATCCATCTCTGCTATCATTTTTTATACACCTGCACGCTTTATTTTTATGTATGGCGTTTTGAATTGGTGCACAGCAAGTTGGCGATGTTAATAGAAATTAGTCAGTGAACTCTTAGTAAAAATGTTTGATGAAGTAATTAATGTTTGTACCTGTGCTGCCGTGTGGCTGTGACAGAACAAGTCAGATCGTCGCAGAGAACAACGGGTTATCCACAGCGAGATCAAATAAAATACAAAGATATTACGAGTCAGATCGTCGCAGAGAACAACGGGTTATCCACAGCGAGATCAAATAAAAAACAAAGATATTACGAGTCAGATCGTCGCAGAGAACAACGGGTTATCCACACCGAGATCAAATAAAAAACAAAGATATTACGAGTCAGATCGTCGCAGAGAACAATGGGTTATCCACAGCGAGATCAAATAACAAAACAAAGATATTACGAGTCAGGTCGTCGCAGAGAACAATGGGTTATCCACAGCGAGATCAAATAAAAAACAAAGATATTACGAGTCAGATCGTCGCAGAGAACAACGGGTTATCCACAGCGAGATCAAATAAAAAACAAAGATATTACGAGTCAGATCGTCGCAGAGAACAATGGGTTATCCACAGCGAGATCAAATAAAAAACAAAGATATTACGAGTCAGATCGTCGCAGAGAACAATGGGTTATCCACAGCGAGATCAAATAAAAAACAAAGATATTACGAGTCAGATCGTCGCAGAGAACAACGGGTTATCCACAGCGAGATCAAATAAAAAACAAAGATATTACGAGTCAGATCGTCGCAGAGAACAATGGGTTATCCACAGCGAGATCAAATAAAAAACAAAGATATTACGAGTCAGATCGTCGCAGAGAACAATGGGTTATCCACAGCGAGATCAAATAAAAAACAAAGATATTACGAGTCAGATCGTCGCAGAGAACAACGGGTTATCCACAGCGAGATCAAATAAAAAACAAAGACATTACGAGAGAACTTAACTGAATCTTCGAACGAAGAGACAGAATAGCTCAACTTGGAGGAAGAACAAACGCACTAACCCGAGTGACTGAAAGACCCGAAAAAAAGTGAAGCCAATCCATGAAGTAAAGAAGAAATTTCATGTTTGCTGCCAACATGTGCTACACCAGAAATAACAGATTATTACAACATTAACAACAGTAATGCCACGGTCGTAGGTCCCCACTGTCTCGCCGATGTAAACACCGTCGCAGCTGTGGTGGAGAGACTTCAGGAAATTTGAAGACACGAGGCTGCGGTGGAGAGAAGACCATTGATGGCCTGGGCGTGTGAAAGAGGCAGCAGAAATTTTGAATAATACGAACATCAACGAAGATAGCAGCCTTTTACTCTGCGATACTTGGCGCTCGTGGCTATATCAACATAAACAGTATCTCTGACGAAGGCTGTAGGATTGCAGCCGAACGTTCAGATTATGCAATAAACAACGCGACATACTCCAAAAATCTATTATCACGATCAAAGGCGGCCACGGTAGCCTTAGGAATCATGGAATGAGCTTATTAGGAAAGCTACTACTAGCGAACTTGTGCAAGACTGAATTGACAAAGTAGTATGGAAACGAGTATCACTGATGAAAAGTCCCAATGAAGTAGTGTCATTGGGGAATGCAATGATACGGAGGACTAATGTCTTCAAATATCTTGGAGAATGGATAATCCCTCTCGCTTAATCTCAAACTCAGGCACTATAATACTGTAGTTCGACCATCAGTACTGAATGCATGAGATTGCTTGAACATGGTTAGAAAGGGACAAATCAGAAAACTGGAACTAAAGGAACGTAAGATTTTGAGAAAAATCATGGGTTCTGTCAAAGAAGAAGGAAAATACAAAGTCAGGCATAATAACTACCGACAACTAGAAAGCATTACAACAGCGGTGACAAAAAGGATATTAATGTTCTGTGGTCAGTTAGGTCGGTTGGATGATCATAGACTCGCCTCCAAACTCTTCAACACCGTCTCTAGCGGGAAAGCGAGTCACCCCAAGAGGACAGGGCTAGTCAGATAAGATCTCATGCAACTGGAAATTGATCCCAATGGAATTTACAACAGGGATAGGTACAAATCGTTGATTAAAGCATCCGATTCTCAACAGACACTAGCAGCCAAAAGACTGCGCCACGGATCTGGGGTGAAATGGACCCAAGAAAGGAAAATTCAACCACAGTACAAGGATGCTAATAAGAAAGCTCGCCAGAGTTAAGTACCACGTGGTCAGTAGGAGCAGAAACGAAAAAGAAGAATTTAAACGGCTTGAAACATTCAATTAATTTTCAATCGCTAAAGCGTTTATACGAAGTTGTTGAGGGACAGATGGTGGGAAGAAAGAGAAAATAGAGAGGTTGGTGTGCGCAGCTGAATTATCCACTTGCTGGAAACTGTTGATGATGATGAAAGTTTTTATGAGATCTAAAAATACAGTGAAATACAATTATTCTTTCCAATTGTCCTATAATTAATGGTTAAATGTCGCAACAGACAGTTAAAGATACTGGGAAAACATCTGTACGACGTACAGTTAGAGACCTGCAGTTAAAAACTGACCTTTAGAATATACCCGAAAAATAAGCGTAGCTCTATTTTTTTAATATGTCAACCCAGGTATAATATTTTTTCTACTTTGATTTCCTTTTCTTGGAGCTCTAATGATGGCTCTGATTAAAAATGTGAATAAAAATTTATTGCATAATAACGTTACTTAACTGCTTCCAGCAATATGAAGCTTTTCCATTTTATAGAGAACTCTTTAGTTTTAAGTGTTGTGTTGCTCTATGGTCCCTTATAATCTGTGTTGCTCTGTTTCAGCACTGGCTCGACCCCGCCAAGAAAATAGCGAAGCAGCTAAAAGGTAAGAAAACATCAGTTGTCTGGGTTACAATAACAGCAGTAATATATATCGAGATTTGCTAACTCATTTATATCTCCATCAACATCGTCCTGAATTTGATAGCAATAGCTCATCCGACTGCATAACTGATTTCTACGCCTTTACTAAATAACCTAAATCAAAGGCTTCCTTAAACAGTTACAAAAATTTAAACACTACCTTCAAAATGAAGCCAAAATGGGATACTGTTTCTTATTTTCTTCACGATTAACATCACAAAAGTACCTCTTAACCAAACTATTTGTGTAGGTATCACAGCTGGGTTACTTCTGCTTTTGAAGAAGATAACGGCTATACAATTGTCAGGTAACTGCAATGTTAACATTAGGTAAACAATAATAATAATTCGTTGTGATCTTAATGACTTGGTGTTAGGGATTCTTGGCAGTTGCACAGTCGGCTAATATACCGTATAAGACAATCGTGCGATCTTAGCCATACAACTTCCTACCAAACTTCACATTGACAAAGGTGAGCTTAGCTAGGTGTGGACATCGATTTTAAGGCCCGGCAATATTGGAATTCAAACCAGGGTGCTGATCCTCAACTGAAAGATGAGGCCGCTCGTCGAACCGAGTGGTGAGTTGAGAAGTAATGATGAAAGACTGTCCATGGATAGGTTTTCAACACGTTTAAGGCAACAAGATTTGTGTAGTGGTAGCTCATCCACTCGTATTGGTGTACGATGTCGACTGACCAGTAGTGATGTCGTTCCTCTGATGCCTGACTCGAGACAGTAGGGAGAGGTCGAGCGCACCCTCCTGCCCTTAAGGGCTAATCAATCGGAAATTACAAACGGCATCGCACTGCAGAAGGTACACTGAAACCATTGCACTGAAGTCCCGAATGGGTGTGTTGAGGACACGTAATGGAGGATTCCATCAAACTTGTGGAGTGGCCTATTTTCGGGAAGCAAAAAGATAGTGTGTGCCAACTTTTACTATCAAAGCTGTCGTTTAAACATTTGAAAAATTGATAATAAATATTTAAAATAAAATTATCTGAATTAGAGAAAGGTATATTTCCAACCTTACTCCGTAATTTCTCTAGTGTTTGTAACGGCCCTCATACCTGAACTTTAAATAGAATTGTATTTAATGAAGTATCTGTAGTGAGCTAAAGTTTGCTTGAATATGATCTGGTATGTTTGTTTCACAATTTCTTGTAAATCAGTGTATATAGACTTTGTTTTGTGAAAGGAAATTATTTAAAGACCATTTAATATGTTTAAGAACAGAATTGTGCAAGAGAATTGCTTAAATGTGTACAATTCCAAGTATTAATGCAAGTTACGATGTCTACAGGACAATTTTGTACAGTTTAAAATGATTTCTGTAAATAATTTTGTATTTAAGTATCTTTAATTTCCATTTCTGACCATTTTGTAATGATGTTAAGTGATTATGCGTTAATTCTGATTGTTTTTAATATGTTTAATTGTTTGAGTAATTGTTAATGTTCGAGAAATATCTGGCAGACGCTTTTGAAGAATTCCAGAAATTTCGATAGAGCCTATATAAAGAATCAGCAGAAGGACAGAGTCAGTTTACAGTTAGGTGATACAGATTCACTTTGGAACTGCCAAAGATTACGTCTTTGCATGTAAACAATATCGCTGACTTGTTGTTTTGAAAATAAACAAAATCTTAAACTGAGTCTTATGGTGGACTGTTTAATTAATTACTATATTAATTAAACCACCGAAGAACCTGACATGACACTTGGTCGGTCGGCAGTGGCGCCGCTGAGCTGCGTGGCGGCGGGCTCTGGAACCAGCGTTTCCCCGCTGCATCTCGTCTTTGCGAAGGCCTCTCAAGTATTACCCGGAGATGAAAATATCGGGGGGGCGCGCAAGCTGCTAGCGTGTTGGCGTATTTTTAAGAGCAAAAAATACTCCGCTCTCCTTTGGCGTGTTTACACCAGGTGGCTCCCGGCTCGCCTGAATAATTGAACGCCGGCGTCGAATCTCTGCAAACATGATTTGTCAGCCATGACGGCTCTTTTTCAGCATTAGCCCTCTCAATCGCCCTTCCACGGCTGAGAAAAGAACCAACGCGCCCGGCAGAAATATTTCGTATCCCAACGAATAACAAACTGCCGGCTTTAAGAGCATGCGATACACTTGGAGATGAGTTATTTTTTTTTCCTCGCCAAGTAAAGAAAGTGAGTCTATAGGAATATTCCAGGGTATCCGCTTGCATTCTATATGCCTTATGGCCCTGTGTAGATCAGAAACTTATTGATAAAGTAAACTAATGAAGCGGAATTGTTGACTAAGTATAAAAAAGAGAAAGAGTGTCAATCGCTGGATGCATGATAGAAGAATATGGCGTCCACCTTTTGCAAGGAATGCACCGTTTGAATCTGACTTATCCACTTTAAGCGCACTCTAGTCATTAAATTCGTGTGGTACCATCTATCTAGAGGTGCGTTGCTTCGTAAATGATCTGCCTAACTGCCTCTATACAAAACGACTAAGCGGAACAAATGTATTTTATGCAAACAAATACATGCATTTACAAAACCACACGTGTAGTAAACTGTTTATAATTTGCTATGAATTGCGTTGATCCTATATTAATTTGACATGTTTAATTGCGTTTATACGAGGCGTATTTTTTAAGTAAGTACCGTTTTATCACACCGTGACTGCAGCGCTACGGTCGGCGTTCCGCGCATGCGCACTGGGTACCTGCATCTCTTGCCTACGCACTGATGCCATTACAGTCTAATTCTTCCTTGTTTACGTTGTTCACTGAGTATTTAAGATGCCTCCGATAATTGTGAGTCCCGCCGACTGTGAAGTACGGGCTGTTATAAGATTTCTTTGTGCTAGAGGCCTAAAACCGATCGATATTCCTCGTGAGATCTGTGCAGTTTACGGACAAAACATTATGAGTGATGGAATGGTGAGAAAGTGGGTGAGAACATTTAAAGATGGCCGCACAAATGTGCATGATGAACAACGAAGTGGGCGTCCTTCGGTCGTTAATGAAAGTTTAGTGCAGAAAGTGGACAATAAGGTGAGAGAAAACAGACGCTTTACGTTATCCTCCTTGTGTGATGACTTTCCTCATGTTTCTCGTAGTGTTTTGTATGGCATTGTGACCGATCACTTGAATTAACGAAAATTGTGCTCACGTTGGTTACCGAAAATGTTAACGGATGTGCACAAAACCAAATGTTTAGGCAGTGCATTGACTTTCCTTGAGCGGTACCACAACGATGGTGATGTTTTCTAAAGCCAAATTGTTACGGGCGATGAGACATGGGTGGCCTACGTCACACCTGAATCAAAGCAACAGTCCATGGAATGGCGGCATTCAAATTCACCCAAAAAAGTGAAGTTCAAGCAAACGATTTCTGCACAGTTTTTTAGGACAGAAAAGGAGAATTGCTTGTGAAATTTCTGCCTCGTAATGAGACAATCAATGCAGCAGCTTATTGTGAGGCATTGAACAATCTGCGCCGTTCAATCCAGAAAAAAAGACGTGGCAAGTTGAGCAAGGGCATCGTTTTGCTGCATGACAATGCCCGACCCCATGTGGCTAATCAGACCAAAGATCTCATCACCTCTTTTCGATGGGAAACTATAGATCATCCTCCGTACAGCCCTGATCTGGCGCCCAGTGACTACCATCTGTTCCTGCACTTGAAGAAACACCTGGGCGATCAGCGTCTTGAAGACGATAACGAAGTCAAAACAGTTGTGATGCAGTGGTTAACAAGTCAGGTGGCAGACTTCTATGAGGCGGGTTTTCAAAAACTAATACTACGTTATGACAAGTGCCTCAATATTGAAGGGAATTATGTAGAAAAGTAGAGTAATGTACAGGCTTTCATGAAAAAATAAAATTATTGAGATATATTTCCACGTCCTTTTTTAATTTCAAAACGGTACTTACTTAAAAAACATGCCTCGTATATACTCCTTGCCAGTTTATCGGAAGGAACAGTTTGTATTATAAATGAACGCAATTTTCTCGGCGTTGTTTATTTATGAATGTTTCTCGGGAAACAAACTAAGTAATATTATTATTTATACACTATATTTCGGCGACATAAAGCTCCACCGCCATCTTCAGGTGTCGTAGTAAGACTTGAAGTTTACCTTGAGCTCGTTGTTTAAAAGCTGACGATGTTACGTTGCCTAGTAGCATCTCACTTAGAGACAATCAGACATGTTAAGAACGGATTTCGATCTCTTTCATATATGTTGTAGGGTACACAGCATATATGTCTGTGGTATAGTCGTTTCCCAAAATGCGACCTAGTTTCTGAGATATTCTCATGCAAATAAACAAATAATTCTAAATGTCGGGTATGTAGTAAATTATTGCCCCATAATATCAAATGGTAGCATAGTCTATGCGATAGGGTGTTAGTTTCATAATTTTCTGACCCGAGTTAAAATCCCCGCTGAATAAAATATTTTTATTTATTTTTATCTTCAAAAATTGTCAAGCTGGACTTATTTATTTAGTTAAAACTTCATCTACACACTTTTATTGCCCGAAATAAAATTTAAAACAAATCACATTGCTTATAACAGATACACCAAACATAATTTCGTCCCATATATCAACAATGCCTTCCTAATATGACTCGCCCATACCCAGTGAAATTAAGTCAAGAGGCGAATTTGCTAGTAAACTGGAATCTGACGAATTTTGCAATATTTATTAACATTTGTCACTTGTTCTTCCATTTCCTTGTTGAGCTCCATTTTTCGTCACGGATAGGCCCATTTTTTTTTTCAACCATTTACACCATTTTCTTGAAATAAATCAAGTGTAGAAGAAAGAATGGTACGTACTTCATTTAAAATACTTCTTGATGATATACAAGTAGGAAACAACGAAGATGAAATAAATAACATGATAGTAACTATTTCAATTGAAAACTCACCGAAACAACTTATTAACAAAAAGTAAAAAAATAATGTAAGAATGGATAGTTTCCTGACGAATGATTGCAATGAAGTTTTCAAGGGTGTGCGGCTGATTTGTGTTGTGAAAAGACAATCCGTCGGTAGACCCGTGAATTCATTACGAAAAACAGAATTTCAGGGGGAAAAACATGAAGCTGAATTGTAGGTAATATGATTTGTTTTAAATATTATTTCACTCAGTAAAAGTACGTCAATGAAGTTTTAACAAAATTAAAAGGTCAAGCTTGACAATTTCTGAAGACAAAAATATTCGATTCAGTGGGGATTTGAACTCGGATCAGAAAATTATGAAGCTAAAACCCTACCGCATAAACCACGCTGCCATTAAAAAAATGAGGCAATAATTTACTATATACCTGAACTTTATAATTTTTTGTTTATTTTCATGCGAATACCTCAAAAACCAGGGCGCATTTTGAGAAACAACTATACCACAGACATATATTCTGTGAACCCTTCAACATATATGAAAGAGATAGAAATCCGTATTTAACAAGTCTGGTGGTTCCCAAGTCAGCCTTCGGAGCACAAAACACAGGGCATTGCTGCCGAGCAGCCTCAGTAACAGGTATCAACGCATCATTTAGCTGGAACCCACTGTCCCAGAAGCATTTCGGTCGATTCGAAATCGAATCCATGTCCTTGTTCGAAACTATGGTGTCGGAACATTGCGCGTTAGCCCGCGTGTGGAGCGGCGGTCGGCAATCAGCCGAACGATCTGAACCCCACATCAACACTTTCTCTCGTAATAAACAAATGCCCGGTAATGATAGTGTCTTACACGAGTGTTCTTTAGCTGCGAATGTTACTATTTGATTATTGGTTTACACTATATTTTCAATACGGTTTCAAATGGTCAATAAAAGTTAACGATTCCAATTCTTACTACCAGTGAATTAGAACCCTTACCGGATTATTAAAATTTGGTTCCCAATTAGCGATATTACAAATTGTAACAATTGTAATATAGATTTTGAATAAACTTTTTGCACCATTTCGTGAAAAGCTGAGGACGAATTCCATTGCGATTGAGCATCGTCAGACACTATCGTCCCGGTGACTCTAGAATCTGTTGATGAACACTTGCTGCTTCGAAGCCGTCACTCTGCGTTGCGAATACTCCTCCTTCCCGACTAGCCTCCTGCAGAGTCGACGTGAGCCTCGCGAAGGTATTTATAACAACACTTACATCACTTTCCACGATTCACTTTCGTACAGGACATTGCTGTTAAAGGAAAGTAATATAAGCCCACAACCGTATTCCTACAGTCTTTCATTGTAAAACGAATATTTTGATCGGTAACGGACGCATAAATTAGGATCTGATTAACGACATATCCACACACTACATTTTACCGTCATCGATTCTGACGACACGGATTTCTACATCTACATCTACATATATACTCTGCAATTCACAAAATTGTGGGTGGCAGAGGGTGCTTAGCACCAAAGCTAATCTTTTTGTTGTGCATTCCAATCCCTAATCGTCCGAGGGAAAAAAGAATTCATATAAGAATCAGTCCGGCACCTTATTTCTCTAATTTTATCTTTCCTGTCCTTCCGACTAAAATAGTTTGGTGGAAGAAGTATTTCACTACACTCAAAAGTGAAAGTGGGAGTACGCATTTTTACCAATAAGTTTAAACGAAACGTGTGTCGTCTATCTACCAGAGACTCCCAACCTAGTCTACTAATCAGTTCTGTGACGCTTTCATAAGGACTGTAGCAAGCGGTCACGAAACGAGCGGCTCTTCTCTGTACTTTCTCTATACTTTCAATCAACCCCTTACGAAACGGGTCCCAAATAGCACAACAGTAGTCCAAATGTGGACGCACAAGAGATTTGTACGCTATCTCCTTTGTTTGTTCATTACAATTTTTCAAGATTCGACCTATGAATCGCAGCCTAGAATTTGCTCTACCTACTAACGAAGTAATGTGTATGTCCCATTTCATGTTCCTTTGCACTGTTACTCCCAAATATTTCATAGAATCGACCATATCAATAACTGTATTGTTTAACTCGTATTTCTGAACAATTGGATTCTATTTGTTAGTTATACTAATTGTCTTGCACATTTTACAATTTAGAGTAAGTTGCCACTCAGCGCACCAAGCCAAAATAATATCCAGATCGCGCTGAATTTCTAAGCAATCGGCCAAATTCCTTACTTCCCTATAAATAACCGCATCATCAGCAAACAATCTAAAAAGGCTTTTCACTTTGTCTCCGAGATCGTTTATAAAAATTAAGAAAAGAAGTGGTCCTATTACTCTTCCTTGAGGTACACCCGATGTAACATCTAGATTAGAAGAACTTTCTCCTTCAACGACGACATACTGCGACCGACCTGTTAGCAAATCCTTGATCCATTCACAAAGCTGATCCGATATACCGTACGCTCGAAGCTTCGCTAAAAGGCGGTTGTGTGGCACAGAGTCAAAGGCTTTCTGGAAATCTCAAAAAATTGCATCTACTTGTGAACCTGAATCGATAACTTTCATTACGTCGTGTGTAAATAGGGCCAGCTGTGTTTCACATGATCTTTTCTTCCGAAATCCGTGTTGATTTGTTGTAAGCAAATTATTATCATCTAGAAAATTCATAATGTTCGAGCATATAATATGCTCCATAACTCTACTACAAACAGATGTTATAGATATGGGACGATAGTTTCCAGGATCACTTCGATCACCTTTTTTGAAAATCGGAGTTACTTGCGCGATTTTCCAGTCTCAAGGTACTTTTCGCTCTTCTAATGATTTACTGAATATATCAGACAGAAATGACCCGACTTCCGCCGCATATTCTGAAAATACTCTTACAGGAATTCCATCCGGGCCCGTTGCTTTTCCCCACTTCAGGAGCTCTAATTGCTTAATGATACCTACAGTATCTATTCGTAATGATTCCATAACCGACTCGCCACGGCGGGGGAAAACTTGAATACTATCCTTATGTTCATTTGTAAATGAATTTTTGAATACAGTATTTAGTACGTTAGCTTTATCGCGGCTTTCATTAACCGCGAAACCTTCACGAGTTAGTGCTAGAATATTGCTGTTGGTACAATTAACTTTTCGTACATATGACCAAAATTTCATTGGGTTTTCTGTGAGACTCTTAGAGAAAGAGTTGGAGTGAAAATCGTTAAAGGCCTTGCGCATTACTTTCTTAATACGTCCTCTTAAATCAGCTAAGGTTTCTAAATCGCTGCGACACGGTGTCCTTTGTTGACTTGAAGTTATGATAATTATTCCTCAGGTAGGTTCTAAAACACTCCTTTGAGGCCTTACTGAATCTGTATACAATCCGCCCTTTTTTCCTTTTTCGCTTGGTCATTAATTTGATAGTCGCAATTACTGCTTTGTGATCGCTTATTCCTGTGGTCGTTGAAATGTCGGTGAATAATTCTGGCCTGTTGGTAACCAGCAAGTCTAAAATGTTTTCGGTACCGTTATGACACCGCTTAGGTTCATTAACTAGCTGCTCGAGATGATTATCTGACAACAACTCGAGAATTACTTCAGAAGCTGCCTTATCCCTGCTACCTGTGATGTGAACGTAATTACGCCATTCAATATAAGGCAGATTGAAGTCGCCTCCTAGAATCATAGCATGATCCTTAAAACGGCTAGCTATACTATTTACATTATTTCTTAACTCCTCGACGATAGGTATGTCGGAATCGGGTGGACGGTAGAAGGCGCCTATGATGAGTTTTGACCCAGTAACGTTGAGTTTAATCCATATGATTTCATAGATCGTATCGACGGTCTATTTCATTACATGGGAGAAATTTACTCACAGCTATAAATACCCCACTTCCATGAGAATATAATCTGTCTTTACGAAAAATGTTCATGCTATCTTTAAAAGTTTCGGCGGAACTTATTTCCGGTTTCAACCAACTTTCTGTACCGATAACGATATCCGCTAATGTACTACAAATAACGCTTTCAAGTTCCGGTTGTTTGTTATAAACTCTTCTACAGTTAATTACGAGAACTTTTAACTGTCGAGATTCTTTTACGTTGTTCCTACATTCCGGTGTTGCATCTGATTGGGTCACCCGTAACTTAATTTCATGTTTCGGGTCTTCCTCCCTCAGCCTAAATAACCACCCAGTGCATTCCACATGGCCCCTGCCACCCGTGTTGCCGATTCACGTGTGTAGTGCACACCTGACCTAATAAGGGAAACCCTACAAGACTCGACCCTATGGCGAAGATCGAGAAATCTGCAGCCAATGTCATCACAGAAACGTCGTAGTCTCTGATTCAGCCCCTCGATACGGCTCTGAACTCTGAACTCCACAATCAACTCTGTCTACGATGCTACAGATGGTTAGCTCTGCCGATATCTTGCGGTCACTGGCCACAGAGTTCACCCTTTCAGCCAGCCGCCGGAAGGAAGAGAGGATAACCTCCGACCCAAGGCGACAAGCATCGTTGGTGCCGACATTAGCCACAATCTGTAGTTGGCTACACCCCGTCACTTCAATGGAATCCGGGATGGCCTGTTTCACCTCTCGGATCAGGCCACCCGGAATACACACTGAATGGAAGTTGGATTTCTTCCCCGAGGACTCCGCCAGTTTCCTAAGGGGCTCTAATAACCGCCTAACATTAGAGCTCCCAACTACCAGAATGCCCTTCTGTGTTTGCTCAGACCTGGCGGGCTGGGGGGCCGTCAACTCGCAGGATGACAATTGTGGGACTGTGTCAGCCTCCGACAATACATCAAACCGGTTGGATAGATGAAAAGTTCAGCGTCTTGGCCTTTAAGCCTGTTCGACTGCCCCCGTGTGCGGCTTCGAAGTCTAGGAGCCATACGCCAGTCACCAACAGGCGACCGCGGCACAGCATCCAACACTTCAGCCTGGGTTGCAGGTACGACGGTCGATATGGGAGAATCTATGATAGGCATAGCTATATCAGTTTCACCAACATCACATCTGCTGCAGCCTTTTACGGCAGCTTCCAGCTGTGTAACTTTCGCTAACACAGCTGCAAGCTGTGCGCGCAGATCAGCCACCTCAGCTCGTGTCTGCACACAGCAATCACAGTCCCTAGACATACTGATTTTGAAAAACGCAAAAGAAAGGAAAAAAAAAAGTACAGTAAGAAGGAACAGAAACGAAATAACCGGTACTTCCTACAAAATATATACACTAGGAGATTGCACTAACCTAATCTACACCCACTACAGATAAAGCATAAAAAAAATACGCTAATGCAGTCGGCGACTGTTCAAACGCTACTAACGAAAACTGTCTACAAAATGTAGACACTCAGAGATTACACTAATCAAATACCCACACCACTACAGATAAAATACAACAACAAAATACGCTACTGCCCTCGGCGACTGTTCAAACGCTACTAACGACCACTGTTTGCAAAATGTAAACACTCAGAGATTACACTAATCAGATACCCACACCACTACAGATAAAATACAACAACAAAATACGCTACTGCACTCAGCGACTGTTCAAACGCTACTAACGACCACTGTTTACAAAATGTAAACATTCAGAGATTACACTAATCAAATTTGTGTCGGCAATTATTTCTTTCACACTAATCTCCACTTTTCCCAACTTTTTCTCCATGAGCTGTCCTTTTTTATCATTATCACACTTCCATCAGTTTGTGACTGTCATGTTGCTATTTCTATGCCACAATACATTCAGGATAGCGGCAGACTGGTTTAGCATACTTCACGTGGTGGTGGAATTTAACGGAATTATTAACGAAACAGGAAGTTTCACTCGAAAAAGAAAAACAAAAAGTTTGTCACGTTTGACGTCTTACGGTGCAGAATGAAAAATTACCAGAGAAAAGCTTCCAATTAGAAATACGTGCCTGAATGTGAGACGAATCGCTCAGGGCGTCGGGAGCGATAGATGTTTCGGCAATTAGCGACAGCCTACGCCCAGACAAAAGAGTTCTTAATTGCGGCTTTATCGGGTGGCAAACAAAAGACCACTGCCGCAGTTTACGGCTTTTTTCCGGATGGAACAGGAGGGGCCGAATCTTTCTCCTTAATGTGAAAACTCCTTTGTTATTGTTTCAAAGTGCGGCACCTCCCCGGAAGAAGAGCTCCGAGGGGTTGGGCAGGGGAGACGGCCTCGTGTGATTCACTGGCATTCTCCCTGCAACACGCATCCCATAGGCTTGTCCACGTCTTCGTAGTTGTGTTTTATGGTGATGTAATGTTGTACATATTTCAGCTCCAGGTCATTCCAATGCACAATCCTCTTCATAATAAACGTGTAGATTATCGTTCTGTATGGTTGATTTCAAATTATGACTCATAGGGAAGAAGTATTGAAGCACCACAAAACTTAACATCTTAGCTTTCTATAGAAACCACATCTATGGACAGAATATAACGAAAACATTTACGTCGAACAGGTATAAACAAAAAGCAATTAATAACTGGTTTGGGAATTTAAAGGAAAAAAATACTTTCCTTCACCGTTGGTTTTCTTTTCAAAACTTATTGATCCACTGCAGACGCTTCATTCATAAGTTACTGTAACAGCATTATTTGTGAATAGAAACTGAAAACACTTCTGGCCATTACTGGTCCGCCGAAAAGGACCGGGCGCGTTAAGGTGCATTCCCACGATCCCTTGTAGGCCAGGCGAGACGGGACGGGACCTTATTAGCCGAAGTGTAGGGACGACCGCGGGCCGCAGGTTACTCCTAGCTTACCTCGCCGCCACCTGCCACCACGTTGCCTAGTGTCGTTTGGCACAGAGCACTTTACAGCTACAGAAGGGGTGCGCACCGCTGCTGCAAACCGATGGCAACAGTGCACCAATACACACGCCTTTGATGTTAGCGACACATAGTGGGTAGCTGCGTCTCGTCTTCACTAGCAGAGGCGGCCCTGTTCCCATGGCGTGTGGTTGAGTATTCGTCTCATCCCGTCTCGCCTTCGTTTACAAGGGATCGTGGGAACGGGCCTTTAGAGTGACAAAGCAGGCGTTGCTTAGTAAAAAAAAATATGTTAATTAAAAAAACAAATAGCTAAAGAATCACTCGGAATTCAGTCATACATCAATGAAATTGTTCGAGACCTACAGTTTAAAGTCGAAACCGAACCACTGAAGAGTT
Organism: Vandiemenella viatica; assembly: GCA_031002005.1. Classification (NCBI taxonomy): domain Eukaryota; kingdom Metazoa; phylum Arthropoda; class Insecta; order Orthoptera; family Morabidae; genus Vandiemenella; species Vandiemenella viatica. The sequence goes on along the minus strand of JARYHS010009186.1, from coordinate 18,441,194 downwards.
CTGGCGTACTTCACATGTACTAAGCGAGCTTTGTCGGAGATGAAAAAGTGTTTAAGAGTGTATGAAAATTTCAAACATGAACTCAGGAGATATCCATCCGCCATCAGACATGTTACCATCGAGGCACTAATTCTGTGCTTACTCACTGGATATGACACAGCAAATACCTCTGGAACACGACCCAAGCTACTCGTATGCAGCTGTCGTATGCCTATTCTGACATGTTCAGCAAAATGTAGAACTGAGACCTCAGAAACAGACCAAGTATTTCGACTATCAGAAATGTTTCATGGAAATTTGCAGGAAATAAGGTAACCAAATAATCGACAAATCTCTTCAATAGGAACAGAGGACAGAAAATGAAATATTAGAATGGATTCAACGTTTAGTTCCATTAGAGGCAAAAGGACTAATTAAAATCTTCAATACGGAAGAGAAAATCAGCAATACTAAGGAAAAGATGGAAGGAGTATGTGTAACTCTGGTTGGAGGACCGAGGATCAAACTTACATTACACTAAGTTCTCAGGCGAATAGATTGAAGTAACACATTTGACTGTTACTGGTGGTTTACTCCCTTTGTAGCAATGTGTTACTCTTCCAGACACACACATTGCTACTTGCATGAAATCACAAGTGCCACCGGTGAAGGCAGGGTAGGATGTAGCGATAATTTTTTATTTTATGGTGTAAATAGAGCAAAGTCATTTCTGCATCGGGTTTTGCTAAACCAAAACCTACAATTTCTGTCTGTGACTGTTAGTGGTTAACTCAGATCTAGCCCCAGTCATTTGACTAAGCAACGAGGAGAGTCGTAGCGACAACGGTTCAAGGAGTTCAGTTAGGGAGCGTGCACAAAACACGTGGCTCGGTCCAGGGGGGGGGGAGGAGTTGGCTGGAAGGCTACGCTGGGCTACGTGGGGGGAGGGGGTTCCGAGCCAGGCCACGTAGCTTTCCTTTCATGACATTTTTCACAGTTAAAATGAGGAACAGAAAACACAACAGCATGTGAATATTTATTTCCTTCAGTTAATTATCTCCGCATGAAATTTACAAACGTCTGACAAGAGAAAACAGTACAAAATGTCTTCTGTAATCAAAAGGGAAAAAAGCTACGTGCTACGGGGGGGGGGGGGGGGGTAGAGGCAAAAGCCACGTAGGGCTATGTGGGGGGGTGGAGGGGGGTTCGCAGTAGGCCAAAATGGAGCTACGTGATTTATGCACGCTCCCTTATAAATGAAGAAAGGAAGCAGAATTCCTTTGTGACGTACTTCAGATTCTCAGTTAATTTAATTCGGTGTCTGACATAAAATAAACAACACTGTTCTGTTAATGGTCTCCGGAAACCATCGGATAGTTCCCATCGTTTCTCTGACTCTCATACTATGCAGATATCCGTAATCTAGTAAAAAATAAAATGAAATACCCACAGCACCGCTGAAGTAAAATCATTAAAAAAGCTAATTTGTTTCTAGTAAGTATGACATCCTTCTAAGATTTTAGCTTTAAGTATCAGTATCAGGGTTTGGTTACTTCACATAAAGAACACTCAGGAATGTATAAAATAAAGAGAAAGCCATACGATGGTTATAATTTTTATATGAATACTGTGAATGTCTTCGTACTTTCAACACGGAGAGCACCGTCGAGAGAAGTGTGTAACGAAACACTGTTACTAAAATTAGTATAGCTCGAGAATAGCTTAACTCAAAGAAGAGGTAGGAGTATAGGTGACAAGTTACCACTAAACTAAAACTCGCTCCCCACCGCTCCTCCTCACTTTCAGTGACGTCTTGCCAGTGTGCGCCCCGTGTCAGTTTGGGCTTCGGACAGCTCAGTGGCTGTTAGTAGCGTAATTGATATGCGCGGACCCTAATTTGTAAAACTTTGTCTAAGAACAGAAAAATTGCAAACTTATGTGTAAGTGAGTCCTAAAGTAGACCAAAACAGCTATCAAGTACAGTGTGGGTTTGGCTTTACAGACACAGAAAGTTTTTTATTTTTTTTATTTTTTTTTTATTTTTTTTAATGGCATTTGGCAATGGAGGCCATACAGCCAGCTCAAGGTACACAGAAAGTTACCAGGAGAAAATGTACCTGCAGGTGGCGAACAAAGTGGACTACTCCCAACGATCAGCTGTTTGTGTCGCGAGGAGAATGAAATTATTAAGAACGCTGCAAAAAAAGAAAATCATTTGTAAGCACATGAGAATATTAAAATAAAAAATACAATGTACAATTTGTGAACTTGAATTAATGTATATCAAATGTGATTAATGAATTCGATATATTGTGAATACGATTTTTTGTTAGTTAGCCGTAGTTAGGAGTAGGGGCAATCTGTTTCAAACGCGACCCCACAGTGGAAGTTGGTGAAGTGAGTTTAAGCGTGCCCTCCCCCGTTACTCGCTCTAGTGACCTGCACGGAATCGTTTCGTCTGTATCTTCCGGCATCCGACAGGGGAGCGCTGCTGGCAGACCTCAACGCTGTGGCTCAGCTAGACAAATAGGACGCCGACCGGCTTACTCAAGGTGTGTAGCTCTCGACGGAGGATATTCATCAGCGGCCAGAGCGACGTTCGGGGACCTCTGTTATTTCTCATATTTATCGGTAACTAGGCCGTACCCGCGACTTCGTACGCGTGGATTAAGAATTTTCTTTGCCAGAATTAAATATAGAAAGTTGTTGGTAACGAAGGATTGGTCCCAAACAATATCGAGTTGGAATAATATGACAGGAAAGCTATCACTATATCATTGTACCGTCGAACCTGTCTCTTGAAGAGAATCAATTTCCAAAATATTTCTGTCACCATTCGATAAGGTCTCAAAATTTCGTGACTAAAACTGTTAATCATACTGGGAAAAAATATCCTGTGCCCTTCATACAGATTTCCTTATAAAATTCCATCACAACGATATAGCCATTTAGTCGTCAATATGTAACAAAAAGACAGAGACTTGCTTCCGTATTTATAATAATATTACTGTGGTTCACACTCACACACTGACTGCGAACAACATCTGAGGGATCATTATAACGTAAAAAAGTGTACACCTACAACATTGGAAGACTACCTACGATTTGCCTCGCATTGCACCCCTAACTTTCTAATATCTACAGTTCAACATCCAATCCGAATAACCTACGGCCCAGGCCTGACCCTTATGATGAATTTTTTTTAAAAAAAATCTTAGCCTCCACGGAGATTTGAACCGGAGACCACGACGTTCGTAAGCAAGAGCTTTAGCCACTGAGCTGGCAGTCCACAACACGGAAATACGGTACGTTGACGTCCACATCCAACGTGTCTCTATCGCCGTATTTCGAAGTTATGAGACAACATGTGTTATTTATACAGATAATTTTTCAACCAAATTTAGACAGTATTTTTCTCCTTGTTTCAAAGGATAAATGTGCAAAGTTTCATCGAGATCGGATGAAAACTGTGGATTTGTATGAAGAACAAACAAACAAACAAACTAACAAACAAACATACATTCATCTTTATATATAAAGATTTGTGCGACATAATGGAGTGAAACGTAAGCCTATTCGCTGGTGAACGTGTTTATATCGCGAAATAAAAACTCAGGACGACTGCGCTTTGTTAAAATGTCGTATGTTAAAACAGCATACACCGGAATTTAAATCAACTGTATACTGAACACTAAAGCGGCCTCGCTTAGAATATGGTTCTTCTGTCTGAGGCCCCCTTGCAAAAGGGTTAATAGAGGAACTGGAGAAGATCGATCACTTTCGTGACCGGTGGCCAGGGAAAGCGGAACTGTGATGTTGAAGAAATTGGGTTGGGGATATTTGGAACACCCTAAACATCTCTCTCGTCAGAAGTTAATTGGAAAATCACTGACACATCTGTTACAGGATGGCAGCAAACACACTTTGCTATATTCCCATCCACGAATGACCAGAAGAATAAGATAGGAAAAATTCGGATCAGACGCGATTGTTTTCTATACTCATTTTTTCCACGAGCGATTTGCAGGCCAGTCCATTCAAGAGGTAGTGCGTGAAATTTCTAGGATTGGATATTGATCATAATTTTCATTGGAAGGTAAAGCGATTGGGTGCATCCACATTTACAATTTCAGCTATAGGTGATCTCCGTATGAGGAAACTAGTTTATTTTGCTTATTTTTACTTATTAACTTCATGGAACAATTTTCTGGGGCAACTTTACTCAAAGAGAAAAAGTGTTCAGCGCCCAAAAGCGAGTGATAAGAGTTATGTGCCGGGTCAGCAATGGATCTCCATGCAGAGAGCTGTCCCTAACATCCAATGTTAGCGATTTTAGCATTGATGTCCGGGTATATATACACACTAATGCCCTTTGTAGTCACAAATTATACTCTATTTGAAACAAATAGTAAAATACACAATTATTCACTAGAAGTAAAAAAGATCTCCACAATGATTACAAGTCGTCGTCATTTGTTCAAAAAGGGGGCCAATATTCAATGATACATATCTTTAATAAGCTCACAATACATATTAAATATCTAGCAGATGATAAGAATAAAATCAGGAAAAAATTAAAATAATTTTCAATTGACAACTGCTTCCAAACAAAATTATGTTTTTTTTTTTTTTTTTTTTTTTTTTTTTTTTACACACATCAGTTTTTCAAACTGAGGAACATCTGTCGCGTGGGTCGAAGACATCTCTACGTGGTGTCTTTTCTTGTTTCCGGGCAGCGTCCCTTCGCATCCGATGCAGAGGAGTCAGCATCAGATGCATCGTCTAGTTGTAGCCGTCTTCCTTCGCTGAGGTTTCAACTAATTTTTTTTTTTTTTTTTTAATAGTTCCTTTCTTTGCTTCACTTTTGGCCATACCAAGAAATAAATTTTACTTTCTTTCCTTTTTAGTGCTCTCTGAATTTGAATTAAAATGTTATTCTTATATTTTGTGAAGGACTTGTTACATTTATTTCAATATTGAAACAGTTACATCAACTTAATCACGAGGAACATTCTTTCAGTGCTGTCCTCTAGTTCCGATTTATGTAGTCATTCTTCTTTTATTTGTTATTTATTTAAACGGAATAATTTTCTCTAAATAGTTTGCGAGAGGAGATTGCTCATTTTTTTTTTCTCCTCTTCTTGAATTTATGGTAGTCTACCACAAGTTGGAGCCAGTAGTCCTCTATATTTCTGTTTAGAGAATATATAATATATGGTGTTCCCCATTAGCCATATTAGGGCGTCTCTTTTATGTTGTGAAGTGGATGTCATATCTGGTTTCAGTAAAAGTTCAGGAGTTATTCTTCTCGTTGTGTTATATAATATGTGTGCTGCGGTGCGCCTTGTCCAGTTTCAAATGTCTTTGACACGGTGGCAGGTAATCCTATGGGGTAGAGTGTCTGCCATTTGACAGTGGTTACATCTATCTGTTTCTAGGAGATGGATTCGATTTAGTTTAGCATTCGTAGCGGCGACGGAGTTCTATGCTAATACTAGTGCGCACGGTGCAGTACAGCACGCACAGACTACTGAGAGCTGTCACGAATCGTAAAAGACTTGGTGTTCGTAAACCTTCCGTCCCCGAGCGCGGCAATCGCTCGTCGCACGTTGACAGTAAATATCCACTAGCAAAATCCAAACCCTTAACTCTGACTTACTAGTCCTACGGGAATACATGGGAACCGTGTCTGCTGTGCGGAAAGAGACGGACGTTCCCCCTTCCACAGGTGAACACCGGTCGGCTATGGTTTCTGACCGTCCCTGGCAGCGGCCACCCGAAAATGGTAAAATCTTTCAAATAGTAATCGATATTATTTTTTAAACACAGTCTTATCAAGCAGTCTTTTTTTTATCTACTTTATAACGTCTCTCTAACAGCGAGGTCTTTAGAGACGGGAAAGGATGGGGGGCAAGGAATGGGAAGGAATTCGGCCATGGAATTTTGAAGGAAGCATCCCGGCATTTGCCTGGAGTGATTTGGGAAACCATGGAAAAACCAAATCTGGATATCCGGACGGGGATTCGAACCGCCGTCCTCCCGAATGCGAGGCCAGAACGCTAGCCGTTACACCACCACGCTCGGTCCAAGCTGTCTTGTTAAAATACGGTTCCATTTGAAATACAGTTTTGCAAAACGAATAATGAACTTGATTGTAAAACATTTGTTAATGTCTTCGTAAAAAAGTTTTTACAAAATAATTTCGTAGTAAAGTGAGTGTACTATGCTTAGAATGCGCAGCCCTTGACCCTTTTTAGTTAATTCCTTTTTCACCGGTCCGCGTCGATCACGCGACTCTTCTCCAGGATCGCTACTGTTCTGTCGACTTGTTGTGGCAGTTTTCCTTTATTTGCCTGAGGCAGCTCTCAGCTTGGCGGTCGACGTACCGGGCCACCGAATTTTAAAGGCAAATTTCACGGAACAGATTTACTGTCGAATGTGATTAATTCTTGATAACGCGCTGGTTTAAAAGCCGCCGGAAATACAGTTCGGCACGAGATCCGGGGTCAGAGTTGCGTCGGTTTTTATTTCCGTGCGTGTAGGAATGTGCCGCATTTTAATGCCTCATCCGCCTGACAGCTAGCGCTCAAATATATTCTAACGTCCGTTCTAATTTCAAGGACATCGAAAGTTTGTCGAAGCAACTACCCCAATTCCGATAAAATAAAATATAACCATACCTATACGAAGGAAATATAAATCCTACAAACAAAACCGCACAAACTTCCAATTATGCTACTATCTTTGCCAAAACAAGATAACAGTGTTTTAATAAATATTTTATAGACGGGTGGAAATTGTATTGTTTCCATTTTGAAGAAAAATATGATGCCATCAAGTTTTCCTGCCAGGATGAAACGTAGATACGGTTTTGTTCTGTAATATTCAACTTGGGAACGACAACCGCTGTTACTTTAAAGAAAAATAAATATAATTCTGTCAAAACTTGATGCTGTTTCGAGACGAACGACAAAGACCGGTTGAAATTGTGAATTCGAAGGGGAAGGCTTTCGAGTTTTGCAACTTAGTTACGCACTGTTACATTAGGTTGGCGTTGTAATTCCTTTTGACAGCAAGCGCGCTGGGTGAGTGATGGGTTTGATCCCCGGCCTAGTTGCCTAGACTTCTGTTTTCCGCTCAGGGCGAATGCTGAGACGATTCCTCCATGACAGAATTCCTGCCCATTTCTTATCTCCTGTACTCTCCCGGCTCGAATAATGGCTGCTACCATGAACCTTAAAACCGTAGCGAAAACACAATGTAACAACCACGATTTTCGCTTATTTTAATCTGCTAGAAGGGCGTTCATATGGTTTACCGTCAAAAATTTGACACAGAAATGTTTACTGCCTTATAATGACAAAAATAATATTTTAGATGTTGCTTTTTAATGTCACCGAGGGTGGTGGTGTAACGGCTAGCGTTCTGGCCTCGCATTCGGGAGGACGGCGGTTCGAATCCCCGTCCGGGCATCCAGATTTGCGTTTTCCATGTTTCCCAAAACATGCTTCCTTCAAAAGGCCATGGCCGAATTCCTTCCCATTCTTTGCCCCCCCCCCCCTACCTTTCCCGTCTCTAAAGACCTCGCTGTTAGAGAGACGTTAAGCAAATTAAATAAAAAAAAAAAGCTTTTTAATGTCGTTAATTTACTGGTCACAATTTTTTATATATATAAAATTGCGAACGTTATTTGTACAATGTTTGAAGAAGAAGTGACGTTTAGATCACTGGCGAATGCATAAAGGACCCGACCCTCTTTACGTCGCGGCGTGACGTCGATTGTATTTTAACGATACTGCGGGTTATTTTGCCACTGAATCAGGTCTGCTGTCTTGCTATTCCAAGGCCCTACAGACGCATCAGTCGTTATTTACGGCGTTAGCTGCAAATTTCGGTTAAACGCAAGTGAATTACCCTACTGCGTTCCATGAAACAATGCAAAACAAAATTATCAGTTAAACAGTGTCGTTGTAGCGCGAGTGTTGGCTCACCCCCGCTGTACCCCCGCCTCCACGCTGGACACCACGGCCCGGAAGTTAAATTAAATATTTTCCGAAAATAGTAATAATAATTATAATATTCCATTTTAACATGTGTGGCAACTGTCTCCCCCGTGGCACCTAATCATCTCCCTCTCTAATATTCTTCTGTCAACCGCCCAACCGAGTGAATTCCATACAGTTACTCCTTACATACTCTACACTCATAGCAAATTCTAAAAACATCGTATCTGTACATGAATAGTCTTTCAAAAGTGGTCACTGAAGTCTACACTACTGATGTTTAAGTCAGTAAACTATAATCTTTTGAGTTTTAATGTGTGTTACTATCTTTGCACTCACCATGCAAAAAGTATTGAACGGATTTCGACTAAATGTACAGATGGAAAGTGATGGCTTATGTCACGGGTAAACATATGGAATACTTTTTATTGCAGTACCCGATGGGCTACTCCTCTCTGTAAACTATGTGTTTTAATTAAATGTAACACACGCAGGACGTTCACGGAGTTACAAAGAAGTACCTACAACAATCGTTACGAAATCTAAGCAAACAGGGAAAACAATAGTGGTTGTAGGTGTTTACCTCCGTGTAACTGATTTTTACAGAAATAGTATGTACCTTGACTTGTCATCCGGTGGCACCTGTCGTTTAAGTACTAGTATGTGCGTGACGTCAACGGCTGGGGGAGAAGGAGAGGGTGAGAATTAGCCAGGCTTTTTGAAAGAGCCTTCTAGGATTTCACGTGTAGTGGGTTCTGGAAACTGAAATGTGGCTGGTCGCACTGGAATGCGACGTGTGAGCGTAAACGCTCCGTCAGCCAGCCAGCCATCATCTGTCTTGGCCTAAGCCAATGTAGGTGTTAAGTTCCAAGACCTTAATGTCCTCTGACTTATTTCTGTCTAGGGTTTTGCGAAATGGCTGTCTTAGTCAAGTCATGTCTTAGTTACTGTCGTCTGTGAGTTTGGTTTTTTTTTAATATCTGTAGTTTCTCGTCAGCGTTAGTTTTGGTCTGTTGTAGTTATCGTCATATGGTGTTTCTTGTCCTAGGTTTTTTATTAATTGGTGGGACGAAGCTTGAGTTTTGTTATAAAATTTTTCGGATTTGTCTTTAATATAGTCTGTCATTTTTTGTATGCCTAAGTCATGATGTATTTGTGCGTTTGTCATGTACCGGGGGGCGTCTGTTATGAGTCTTAGATATCTATTCTGGATGGTTTGAATTTTTTTTTAAGTTGCCAGTCTGTTGCCATGCTGTATACTTCCGAACTGGCCGATTACTGACTTATAAATTTGCATTTTTGTCTTTCTTTTTGAGGCCGTTTCCTTTGAGGAGGGGGTAGAGTTTGGTGAGTCTAGCTGTGGCGGTATTGCATAAGTTTTGGATGTGTTTGCTCCAAGTCAGTTTTTTGTCCATTTTAATTCCTAAATAAGTGACTGCGTCTCGCCACGGGAGGTCTTTGCCGTCGATTGACACATGTTTGTCGGGAAGAGATCTTTTTGTGGTGAACATGATCGCTTGGGATTTGTCAGCATTGATTTTAATTTTCCATTTGTTGCACCAGCGTGTTATAAGCTCTAGGTGTTGTGTGAGCTTCCGTGCGATGAATTTTTGGCTGCGGCAGGATCGGTAGACCATCGTGTCATCGGCATAAAGGCTTAATTCTTCGCCTGGTTGGTGGGGAATGTCATTTGTATAGATTGTGTATAATATTGGAGCTATGACCGAACCTTGGGGTACGCCTGCTTCAATTGATTTGAACTGGCTTGCAGCTCCTTCCACCACGACATAGAACTTCCTGCCCCGGAGGTAACTGTTGATCATTTTTAGTAGATGACCAGGACAGCCATATGCATGTAGTTTAAATATGAGCCGGTCATGCCAAACCCTGTCAAAAGCTTTTTCAATATCTAGCATCACAGCGCCTGTATGGTCGTTATGTATTTTTTAATTTATATTATTGGCCTTTGGTCCTGCCGACCATACAGGCATCTTCTAGTTTTACAATTCTTATATACATTTCAGGCTTGTTATCTTTACTTCCTTTTACAACAAGATGCTAAAGTTACACAATTCTTTGTAAGTTGACACATGTCTGTAGTTGTGATTTACATTTATATAATGTTTAACTATATTTGTTAACTAAATGGCTCTTAATTATATTTCCCTAAATATCTATAATAATGCCGTTCGAGCTTTTATATGTAATAGGAAGTATACTTCCTCTCTTACTGTTATATTTATACAGTCTAAACGATTTAAACAAGGTTGGATTGTACATAGTTATTTACATAACACAGGAGCTTAATTCGGTTAATACAGAATATACACAGGAGTGATGGTTTAGAATAAACATTGTTTGAATTGGCTTTACCGTGTTTTTCCCCTAATCTTTACTATTATTGTTTGTCTTGTTTCTTTTGTAATGAATATATTGATGTGAGGCTCTTGCATTGTAAATATCCTTATGTTACACACTCATATGAGCTAACCGTCTTTATAGTTGCTTGCTACGTTTTATACATTACAATTTAATGTTTGCTTCACTAAGGAACGTCGTTATGTACGCGGTGACGATTTTCAAATCGTACAACCCATAGTGGATTAACTTTGCGAGTTTCTGGTAGTTCCTATACTCATTACTATTCACATTACTATTTGCGCCTCGATGCGTACAGTGCGTGATCGCGGTGCTACTGCAGATAGACCTGCTGTTCACAGAGAAGCCTCGTAATAACCCCACCGCCGTAACAGACTGCTGGAAGCAAATGACGTGCTAAAATGCGTTCCGAATATAAGAGAAAAGTAAAAAGAGGATCGCCCCTGTGATTTTTCGTGGTCGACATCTGTCTGATAGTCTATCAGTGAAAATAGCTTAAATTCCGAGCGGACAACGTCGTGGGCATACCTACTTATTCAAAATATACCTTTTTTTTATATTGACAAAGTTTAGTAAAGTCAAAAGAATCTAGAATATTGATATGAGGGGAACAAAGAAAACGCCTTTAACTCACAAGTTTCACTTTAAGTGACAATTTTTTTTTTGCTTCCACTTAATCCTCATTAATGACAATTGACATGTTATACTGAAACCAACCACTCAGGCCCCAGAACTGCTTTATTTATTTATTCATTTTTCCAGCTTACAAAAATTTTGAAACAAAGTTTTAGTGGCCTCAAATCAAAAACTATCATTCCAGGTCTTCACTTTGTAACTGAGCTTCCATCGCAACTGGCTAAATGAGATGTGTACTTGACAAAAGTCTTCGTACTGCGAATTCTAGAAACTGTTTGACAGTGAGAGGCGTTTAGAAATGAAGGATAATCGCAACAGTGTAAATTAGTCTACGGAAGAACCGATGTCGCTTAGGTGAGCAGACCTCTGCTGGGCGCTGGCCGCGGGGTGAGTGATGATTTGTTTCATCTCCCTCAGCGTTCGTTAGAGCTGAGCCCGGCATTATGTAGATGCGAGCAGCCGCGGGCTGTTATTTGGGGTTTCTTCGGATGTGAGCTCGCTACCTGGCAATTACAGCTCGACCCACAGACCCACAAAACTTTAATAACGCACATTCCGCAGGGCCTCACAAAATACCCCAGCCCAGTACTTCACGTCAAAATTCCTCCTTTGATGTGTTCGGAAGTCGAATATTACAGTAATTACCAAATCTTCTAACACTTAATATTAAATTTTATGATGCCAACGATTTACAAGACTCCAACGCGAAAACTATATCCGCTTGTAGTCCTAGCCTCACCAGGTAGCCTGTAACGTTTCTGCCAACTACGCTCATCATTTACATGAACTTAACCCGCAATCCACTCGACCGAAATAGAGGGACAGTATTCTGCATCCCTCTAAACAAGCAAACAAAAGTCCATGGATAAAATATTGATTATCGGATTAAACTTGAATATCGCTGAGTCCTAGACAACAAGAAACATGGAGCAATTATCAATCGTTAAATAGATTACTGGGATTGGTTAATTTGTTAGTGGAGAGAACAGTCGAAGGTAATAGCTGTGGAGGAAATAGAATATTTTTTTTTTATTTTTTTTTAAATGGCATTCGGCTTTGTTAGCCATTCAGCCAGCTCGATGTGTTTGTTTCTATTACAATGTACAGATTTCTCATAAGTATTATTATTTTCTCTAATGTGTAAGGACAACACAAGACGAACACAACACTTAATTAAAACCACCCATGCCCTAGGCCGGACTCGAACCGGCGACCCCTGCAACGAGAAGCAAGCACGCTACCCCTACGCTGCCGGGGTCGGCTGAAATAGAATATATGAAGCAGATAATTGAAGACGTGGGTTGTAAAGGGTAGATAGAGATGAAGAGGCTATCGCAAGACGGGAAGGGATGGAGGATTGCATCAAACGAGTCGAAAGACTAATGACAGCAAAAAAGAAAAAGTAGATTACGATCAGACTCTTTGATTTAATTAGAGAAACACATATTTTTACATCAAGATCAAAAGCGAGCACAAACTTCGCAGATTCGAAAGCAAGTGGTCAGACAATACAATTGTCTTAAACTTGGCCCTGCATACTGTTTCGCCCACCCACCATGTCGTATTTGGGCGGCAGGGCAGGACAGATGGCAGTGCACTAATCATAATCACCAGATTTCTCACAAAATTTAATCATAATCACCAGATTTCTCACAAAATTTCAGACCTCTTCCCAGCGCATACTTCCAGTTGTCGAAAGGGATTTGTCTGTTTGACGGGGTCGTAATCCTGATGGCCTCGGTGTGTCTTTCGGGATGGTAAGCGTGGAAAAGATTGAACCATATTTTACCCTCTCCCTTCTTTCAGCTGTCGGTTACAACACAAACAACTCTCTACACCAATGCCGTCAGTAATTCACACATGTAGTGACTTCTAAGAACACTTCCACAATGAGGAACACAACGAGTAATTTAAATTGTCGCGTATTTCAAAACTGTACTTTAGTTTCATCCTGGCGATAAACTCGTGCTGTGCAGTTGGTACTTCAGTTAGTGACTGTCGTTTCAGATTCGAACCCGTATCCTCAATATTCTGTACAGGTCCAATACCTGAATTAGACGCTTTTTTCGACAGCAAGAAATTAGCTGAAGTATGTCAAACGTAGACATGAATGCTGGATTAATGCGATCGCATTTGTACTATTTTTGTGCTGGCCGCAGTAAATGGTCTTAGCAATTTAGAAGAGTCTTCAGAGAAGCTCCAAGTCTTTGCATTATTCTTTACACTTCTTTTCCTGCCGTTTTCATTTGCATCTGCTTGAGCGTTGGAGGAAGTCAACATTAGGGAACACATTTCTTCCAAGACTCGCGTAAATATGCACACGGAGCAATTATTAAACCGTAGCGACTCCGTGATAATGAATATTAATGGTGAATGTATTTTACCTCCGCCTATATACAGTGTACTCAACCAACCGAAGCCTCATCTCGTCTGTTGTTTCCGAAGATAACTACAATGCAAGCAAACTGTTACCGTTGCTCTAATGATCTAAAGTTAGTTCACGTTTTGTATCTTCCAGAAACTGCTTAGATTGTAACAAAAATGTTTTGAGCTTTAAATAAAATCAATCCAGAGGAAGACCTAAGCAGTTATTTTTTTTGCGCGTGTCTTACTTGGAGCGCTCCCCACCTGGTTTCATACTCTCGACTCGTTTTAGAATATTTATTGAATCACAGGTATTGATCAATTTTTTTTTTTTACTACATATGAAAGAGCGATTCCTTTAAGACTGACATATTAATGTTGATTCGGCGCCAGTATTTGTGGTAAAAGGAACCTCGCACAACCTGAATTTCAATCTGAAAAACAAATGTAATGACAAACAACTGCCGTTGTTATTATTATTTATAATTGATGCCTGGTGCACATAAAATTTCTGAGAAACCGAAGCAGTTAACGTTACTGCGGTTCCTAAAGCGCGTCATATTTATTATCTTCTAGAGGTGGGCAAAGTGATTCACTAAAAAGAGTGGTGTTCATTTGATCACTCTACGAAAAGAACTAGTTCTTTTGAACGGTTCACTTGCTCAGTTTTATTTGAACCTCTTTTTTTAGGTTTCACCCCTCATAATCCGGTTACTCCCCAACTTTTCGATGAAAATACACCCCATAAATCGACTTAGTGATGCAATTAGTAGATTTTTTTTTTTAGCTCGACAGTCCACAAAGCCCACGTGAACAAGCTGTTCTTGATCTTCGGAATTAGCCGACTTATGACCGACTCACCTAGAAGAACTACCGTTCACTTTTAGTGAGCGACTGCTCACTCGCTCTTTTAAAAGAATTGCTCTAAAGAACTGATTCACTCGCGAACGACCCATCTCTATTATCTTAATGGATTAAACCATTTACGCTTTGTTCCACTTTAACACTTTTTGTTGCGTTTACCTATACTTGGATCGAACTATCTTCCTCCTTCCCTGTTGTCGTCTTTTGTTCAACAGCGTCTTCCCCTTGTTCTTCTCACCATGGCGCCCGCATCCGACGCCGAGGGTAGAGGGTTGCCACGCATTCCCTCTCCCGTTGCCTCCCTCTGCGTCTGTTCGTATTTATTATTGTAAGCGTGGATGTTGTGAGATAACAACCATACTAGTAATTAAATATACAGTAATAGGATTGGCGAAACGGTCCCAGCGTAAGTATTAAATAAACGCATAAGTAAATTAGGTTGGATAGGCTAGCATGTAAGAAGCATGGTAATGTAATGATTATCACTGAGATTAGCGAAAAAAGTCCCTGTATTGGTTGTTATGAAAAAAGTGTGTGTTGAGTCTGAGGACTAATGATTTTTATTCTGAAATCTGTAAAAGAATTTAATTGTAAATTGTTAGATGCAGTGATGAAAATAAACGTGAGAAGATTTGCTTACTGTGAAGCAGATAATTTATGAACAGCAAGGCTCATTTTGGATGCGAGTCCAAAATGCATTACGGGCTACATCTAATAAAAAAGTAAATAAAACAATAACCTTGCAAATTTGTGGACCGTGGACTGGACAAAAGGAAATTAATTGATTAAAATTAACTAATTTCCGAAAAAAGTCTGCGATCTGAAGATACAGCATATCAACTGGTATGTAGAAACTTAGAATCATATTTTTGCAGCAGTCAACACGATTCTTGGCGAAAGAGCAGCAGTTGGAAAATAAGTCATATTGCAGCGGAAATCTCAACGCAGAAATAAAAGTAATTTAGATAATCTGTGATATCAAAAGGAAAAAAAAAGAACGTGTAGCACATTTTGTGATGTTTGTTGTTGAGTTTTAAGCTATAAAATCTATTGAATGAAAATAAACTTAGCTGAGCCGGTACTCCGTAATAATAAGTGAGGAACAGTGAATTAAAATTAAATACCGTCTGAAAATCATAAAAGAAGTGTTTATGAAAAGTAATTTTACGAGGGTCCAAAAAATTGTAAACAGATTGTTTGTGTGCTAATTTCCAGCTGCAGATAGTGAGTTTCTATGAAATATTTGTATGTTATTTATCTATATTATATAACTGATTTGCAGTGTTCATCTCTTGTTTATGTCGGCGTTGACCCAGCTATAATTACTAAGTAACTTTCAGTAACAACGTAGTATTTGTTATTTATTTTCTCAACTGAATTTTTTGACAACATTAAGATAATGAGTAATTTTTATATTGGTGGTAATGAAATTAAGTTGGTTTCTATCGAAATTGTGATTAATAAGGACAGCGAAATTCAAAGAAGGGAAGCTAAGAATGTCTGTGAACATAATTCCAGAGAAATCGAGGCAGAAATAAAAGATCCTAAGATAAATATTTTTTTACGAAAGTAATGAATCTGAAACAGTGAATCAAATATTGGGTAGCCAACCTGAAACTCAAGAAGAAATCAATAATGTTACTGCAATCGATAAGAGAAATAAGGTAAAAGTTTTGCCCGATCGTGCAACAGATAATGAAATAATTCGGGAACTGCATCCAAATGACAATGAAATGTTATTCGTGTTTATGCAACAAATGGTGCAGTTGCAGAAAGTTGCAAGAAAAAATTTGAAGGAAATCTAAGAAAACAAATTGTGAAGTCACAGAAGGAGACACAAGAGAAAATTGTAAACTCACAGGAAGAGACATGAGAAAAAATTGTGCAATCACAGAAATAGATAGAAAATCACAAGGAATGTTGTGGTAGAAATTAAGCGAATTGAGAAATTCACCGGTGGAATTAGCTAATTCGATGAGACAGGAAGTTATGGTGTTCAAAAAAGAATGGGGAGGACAAATGTCTTGTACGAACATATCGCAGAACGAGAAAATGTAAGCGAGAAGCCGGTGGACAAGAGTGTCGATAATGTAAAACGGAATTTGGACAAAGAATATAATGATTTGAAGGAGCAGTAGAATAGGAAATACTGTGATTTAAAGATTGAAATTGAGAACCATGAGGAGTCGCGTTGCAGCCAAGTAACAAAATTAATGGAAAAGACACAAGAAATTGTGTAAGTTGGAAATGAATTGCGAACACAAGATAAGCGGATTGGAATCAAATCGGAGCATTGGAAAATAATAGATAAAACGTAACTTAGTCTACAACCCGAAGTTGGTTGGATCCTGCTGAAGGAGGCATAGCAAGCCATTGTGTCAGAGGTAGGACGGTCAGTTACTTTCCTTTGGTACCTACAGTAACGTGGAATCCGAACCACGCAACCACTTAACGTGGCTCATATAATCAAACACAACTCTTAAAAATTCCTGCAACCACCGGGATTTGAACCCGGAGCCGGCGCAGCGTACTCTTTGAGCTAGATAAGGAACTGAAAAACATCAAGCAACAAAGATTTGAATGAGGATCTATTTGTAGTGTGATGGAAAATCAGCTCAAATTGACTGAAATAAAATTTATACCAGGTAGTGAAATTCATCCAGCCATTTTCGTAAAGGTATATAGCAGCGATTTGTCAACATATTGGGAGTAAACCAATAAAATAAAATACGTGAAAAACATGTTACATGGAGATGTTTATGAAATGAGGAATTTGAACCAATGTTCCTAAACAAATACTGGTCGAAGTAAAAATGGCGGAAGTTGAAGAGTGATTTTAGAAACTGCAGGCATTACAATAGGCAAGACGTGGCTTTTGCGAAAGGATGTTAAGTGAATTGGACTTTTTTATGATCCGTTTTAGAAATGAAAAGCCGGAGGTGTTGTTTGATAAGATACCTAGGATTATGCAAGACAAACTGGTAGTACAACGACGTAAAGGAATTTTTGGACACTGTGGATAAAATAGACAAATGGCAAGAATCACCGTAGGAGGTTGTTGGAGAATCCAAAGAGCATAATTATGGTAACAATGAAAGTAGGTACAACTGAAAGAATAGTTACAATACGAACCAAGCAACTGCAAATGAGCGTCAAATGTCGATAGACCAGGCAGAAAACAGAGGAGGGGATTATTTCGAAGGAAGTACTCCCGGACATGGTGGGAGTATAATCAGGAGTCAAATTATAATCGAGTGCCACGAGATAGAGGTGAAGCAAATTTACACGAAATCAAGGACGGATGCAAAACTGTTAACAAGGACAGATGCGGTCCGCTCGGTTTCGGATTAGAGGAGTACAGGACCAAACAGAAATGTTAGAAATATCAGGAAAAGAGAGCTTAAGACAGTAAAGTTAAAAAGTGAACTGGGTCGACACCAAAATGATTATAATAATTATGAATATTATCTAAATATTACATGAATGAAGTACAACAAATACAGAAAGAAGGCATAAATAAACCGTAAAATTGAATGGGGTGATAGTATGTTTAACAATCTTTTAATGGTTGTAGGAAAGAAAGATGGATCCGTGAGACTAGTGTTGGATGCAAGGACCTAAATAAAATAGTGGAAAGATAGAGCGACAGACCAGAAAATTTGTAAAAAAAAAATGTTGAAAACTTTCTGTGGGATAAGATGTATGACCAGTTTAGATATGACCGCTGGCTATTGGTAAATACCGTTAACGCTCGATTCTCGAAACTATACTGCCTTTCTGTGTCTGTATGTATAAGGCCCTTAGACCAAGTACTCGGAAGCTAGCTGTTGAGCAGCTTATCAATATACGTGGATGGCATTTTAATTGTGAGTTAATGGAACAGGTGTTCATTGTATATAGAGGGGGCATGACTGTAAAGTTAGCGAAATGCGAATTCATTAAGAAAGAAATAAGATTCCTGGAACATGTAGTAAGTTCAAATGGGATAAAACCAGATTCAAAAAAGTGGGGAGTTATTTATAAATTTCCTAGTCCCAAGAGAAAGAAACAGCTAAAATTCTTTCAGATCAATCATTTAATATCCCAATTTAAACAATTTAAGAGCGTTTAATAAGCTGAAGAATGAATTGGTGAACAGCAAAATAATATATCATCCTAATTTTGAGTTACCATTTTGTATAACTGTGGATAGTATAGACTATGAACTAGGCGTGCATTTGTTTTAGCTAGTTAGCGTAAATGGAATAAAGCAAAGCAGGACCAAAGCTTTTCGCAGCAGAACTTTGAATAATCACGAGCGACATTATGGTGTCTCCAAAAAAGAAGCTTTTGCTATTGTATGGAGTTTCGACTAGTTCAAGTAATATTTGTGGGGGAATAAAACATTAGTGTATACAGATCATAAGGCTTTAAACATTCTTCAAGAGTGTAAATGGATGCACGTTCGTTTGACCCGTTGGGTATCGCTTTTGCTACAATTTGAATATAAGGTAAAATGTATAAAATTCCAAGACAAACAAGTCTCAGATGTATTATCACGGTTACCTATTTATCAAGACCATTTGGAGGAAACAGAAGATACCAGTAAATTTTTTAGGATTTACTACATCAAGGAGGTGGATTTTTATTTATTTCGTGTCAAAAACGCTGCTTACAAATTGTTAGAAACAGTAATAACAAGAACATAAATCAAATAATATCAATCAACAACAAATAATTCATTTGATAGATGACCAAAAGTAAGCAACTTGTATGGCATTGTCACTGGCGCGAAGGAGGTCTTGCAGAGTGCAGGTTGATGGGCACTGCGGGCAGTTGTATAAATGCTGAATGGTCTGTTCTGCCCCACACTCACACGCAGTATTAGGATCTTCAAGATAATGCCATCTTGTCAGGTTATCTTTGGTCCTGCCAATTCCAATTCTCAGGAGGAGGATAATAAAATGGCGATGACGGAAATATGTAGAGACATGAGGAGGAAGCAGAATGAAGATGATTACCTTAAATTGGTAAAGCAAAATCTGGATATTCTGTAGCATAACAAAGTGTACTCTGGGGCATGACTCTATCCGGCTGGACTCCCGCGAAGAATTCACTGCATGAATACGCGGGGAAAGTCTCCATTCACATATTGTACTATGGAGTGCTGTTTCGGAAAAGAGCCGAGAACAGTAAAGTTTGCTGGCTGGAAAAATGTGGGTTTGATCACTGATTACAAACATTTGAGTTATGGAACCTACGGCGCCAGAAAATGTATACAGAAAATAAAAGAGAATTCAACAAGGAAAAACGAGTGGCAAGGAGATTAACGGGCTGTCATAGATGCCAGAGAGTGAAAGTATCGACGGTAGCAAGTAAGAGACTTGTGCAGGGTATTCATCTAGAAATGTATTGGATCTAGTGTATGGACCATTGAAAAGGCAAAAAAAGCAATTTTCGTTTACTTTCGTCACGATGGACTTGTTTTCAAAATGTATCAGATTGTTCATTACTCGAAAAGAAACTGGAAAAGCGTTGGTGCACAAACTTGACACAAATTATTTTCAAAACGTTGGACGACCTAAAGTCAATTTTTTCAAATAATGTTAGTAAATTGTTGTATGGAAGAAGGAAAGATTAAACACAACAAGTTATCTGCTTATCATCCAGCAAACAATCCGGCAGAAGTAGTTATAAGGGAGCTTGGACGGTTATGTCGAATGTACTGCAGTCATAAACACAAGAACTGGGTTGAGACTGTAAAAGATTTTAAAAACAGCATAGTTCATGATAGTAGTAGTTTTATTCTTTGCCGAATTACGATGGATAAAGAAGCCTCGAACTTGTTATTAGAATGAATAAAAAATACCTCCAAAACCAATTATGAACAAAGAAGAATTGACCAGAAAGGTGAGGAAAAACTTGATGAAAGGGCTGAAGAAAGAAAGAAAGAAACGTTACGACCAGAGGATTCGGTTGACTTATTTCAGCGTTGGTGATTTGGTGTTAGTTAAAACAACACATAAAATATCATGCAAAATCAATGCAGAAATAAAGAACTTTTTTACATATGTTGGGGGCCTTTCGTAATAGAGGATAAACCTCGTAAGAAGGCTTATTTTTTAGTCTACCCAGTATCAAAAAAGAGATTTCGACTGCAGAATATAGTAGAGTTATAGCTATATAGAGCAAACGAACACTGATCGTAGAGATGATGATGATCATGTTGCCCATTTCTTTTGTTTGATCTCAGGTAGTGATATTTAAATATGTTGACTCATAATAGATTTTTCTGAATTATGTTCCATTAGTAAAATGGTATCATTGCTGGGGTCTATTAAAAACTAGTCTTTTTAACCCTAATATTTTAATTAATTGAGTACAAACAATATTATAGGAAACTGATACTGAAACAGTACGATGAGTGATATTCTACAAGCGTTGTGTTAAGAAAACACCAATTAGGTTTTTAAGATTGTAAAGAAGGACTGAAAGTGATCACTTTCATTGACAAGTATGTCAAATGTCGAACAATTAAAAAAAAGAGACTATGGACTGATTAATTCAACGAAAATATTTTAAAAGAAACTTTCATAAAAGTGACTTAATATAGCAGTATACATAATGTAGTAGTTTTTTAAATGCAGATAGGTTGTTATTTGACATTTGGCTCGTTGAAATCATCTTTTGGTTAAATTTAATTTAACTGCTCCAAAATTTGAAGCATATGTGAGATAACAACCATACAAATAATTAAGTATAAGAGGATTGGTTTAAATAAGGTATTAATACACATGGAGAAACGGCTTCAGCATAAGTATTAACTAAGTTCATAAATAAATTAGGTAGGCTAGACTGTAAGAAGTTTAGGAAATTTGTGTTTCTCGGATTGACCCATTCAAGCCGTATTTACTCGTGATGTGCTGTTGTGTTTCGGGGACTGACCCCTGCACGCTGTATTTACTCGTGATGTGCTGTTTTGTTTCTCGGATTGACCCATTCAAGCTGTATTTACTCGTGATGTGCTGTTGTGTTTCGGGGACTGACCCCTTCACACTGTATTCATTCGTGATGTGCTGTTGTGTTTCTCGGATTGACCCATTGAAGCTGTATTTACTCGTGATGTGCTGTTGTGTTTCTCGGATTGACCCATTCAAGCTGTATTTACTCGTGATGTGCTGTTGTGTTTCGGGGACTGACCCCTGCACGCTCTATTTACTCGTGATGTGCTGTTGTGTTTCGGGGATTGACCCATTCAAGCTGTATTTACTCGTGATGTGCTGTTGTGTTTCTGGGATGACCCCTTCACACTGTATTCATTCGTGATGTGCTGTTGTGTTTCTCGGATTGACCCATTGAAGCTGT
This sequence comes from Vandiemenella viatica, assembly GCA_031002005.1. Taxonomy (NCBI): domain Eukaryota; kingdom Metazoa; phylum Arthropoda; class Insecta; order Orthoptera; family Morabidae; genus Vandiemenella; species Vandiemenella viatica. The sequence continues at coordinate 18,419,625 of JARYHS010009186.1, read as the reverse complement.
ATTTACTTGTGATGTGCTGTTGTGTTTCTCGGATTGACCCATTCAAGCTCTATTTCCTCGTGATGTGCTGTTGTGTTTCGTGGACTGACCCCTGCACGCTGTATTTACTCGTGATGTGCTGTTGTGTTTCAGAGGATTGACCCATTCAAGCTGTATTTACTCGTGATGTGCTGTTGTGTTTCGGGGACTGACCCCTTCACACTGTATTCATTCGTGATGTGCTGTTGTGTTTCTCGGATTGACCCATTGAAGCTGTATTTACTCGTGATGTGCTGTTGTGTTTCTCGGATTGACCCATTCAAGCTCTATTTCCTCGTGATGTGCTGTTGTGTTTCGTGGACTGACCCCTGCACGCTGTATTTACTCGTGATGTGCTGTTGTGTTTCGGGGATTGACCCATTCAAGCTGTATTTACTCGTGATGTGCTGTTGTGTTTCTGGGACTGACCCCTTCACACTGTATTCATTCGTGATGTGCTGTTGTGTTTCTCGGATTGACCCATTGAAGCTGTATTTACTTGTGATGTGCTTTTGTGTTTCGGGGACTGACCCCTGCATGCTGTATTCATTTTTTTTTCTGCTTAACGTCTCTCTAACACTGTATTCATTCGTGATATGCTGTTGTGTTTTGGGGACTGACCTATTCAAGCTGTATTTATTCGTGATGTGTTGTTGTATTTCGGGGACTGACCCCTTCACACTGTATTCATTCGTGATATGCTGTTGTGGTTTTAGGACTGACCTATTCAAGCTGTATTTACTCGTGATGTGCTGTTGTGTTTCGGGGACTGACCCCTGCACGCTGTATTCATTCGTGATGTGCGGTTGTGTTTCTCGGATTGACCCATTCAAGCTGTATTTACTCGTGATGTGCTGCTGTGTTTCGGGGACTGACCCCTGCACGCTGCATTTACTAGTGATGTGCTGTTGTGTTTTGCGGATGACCCCTTCACACTGTATTCATTTTTTTTATCTGCTTAACGTCTCTCTAACACTGTATTCATTCGTGATATGCTGTTGTGTTTTGGGGAATGACCCATTCTCGCTGTATTTACTCGTGATGTGCTGTTGTGTTTCGGGGATTGACCCATTCAAGCTATATATACTCGTGATGTGCTGTTGTGTTTCGGGGACTGACCCTTTCACACTGTATTCATTCGTGATGTGCTGTTGTGTTTCTCGGATTGACCTATTCAAGCTGTATTTACTTTTGATGTGCTGTTGTGTTTCGGGGACTGACCCCTGCACGCTGTATTTACTAGTGATGTGCTGTTGTGTTTTGCGGACTGACCTCTTCACACTGTATTCATTTTTTTATCTGCTTAACGTCTCTCTAACACTGTATTCATTTTTGATATGCTGTTGTGTTTTGGGGACTGACCCATGCTCGCTGTATTTACTCGTGATGTGTTGTTGTGTCTCGGGGATTGACCCATTCAAACTGTATTTACTCGTGATGTGCTGTTGTGTTTCGGGGACTGACCCCTGCACACTGTATTCATTTTTTTATTTGCTTAACGTCTCTCTAACACTGTATTCATTCGTGATATGCTGTTGTGTTTTGGGGAATGACCCATTCTCGCTGTATTTACTCGTGATGTGATGTTGTGTTTCGGGGATTGACCCATTCAATCTGTATTTACTCGTGATGTGCTGTTGTGTTTCGGGGACTGACCCCTTCACACTGTATTCATTCGTGATGTGATGTTGTGTTTCGGGAATTGACCCATTCAAGCAGTATTTACTCGTGATGTGCTGTTGTGTTTCGGGGACTGACCCCTTCACACTGTATTTACTCGTGATGTGATGTTGTGTTTCGGGGACTGACCCATTCATGCTGTATTTACTCGTGATGTGATGTTGTGTTTCAGGGACTGACCCTTTCACGCTGTATTTTGGCGTCAAGTTCTACGCTGCCGACCCCTGCAAATTGTTGGAGGAAATCACGAGGTAAGAACACCCTCTATTACCTGATCAGGATCCGCTATGTGCTTTGAATAACTGGCGTGGATGAAGTTCACTGGTTTTATATTGAACTGAATTGGAAATTTTAAAACTTTTATTGAATTATAAAACAATTAAAAAATAGGGTGCAGAACTGATTTTGATTGATCGTATGTTGAGTCCCTGCATATACAAATCTGTAGCTGGCCGTAATCTGTCCGCCTGTTTGTTCTGACACCACGTAAAAATTACAGCACAGTTTCTGTTGAGATTTTCACAGCTAGAAAGCTTAAAATCTGCGGTACAGGTATCTTATACTACTCTAGTATGGACGGTCGTCAGAACTAAAAATGAAAATCTACTCTTAATCTCAGTAGATACACACCAAAGAGACTTGACACAATGCCAACCAGAGAATGCACACTCCATTGAAAGATAAACAAACAAATAAGCATGAGACTTCCAAAATAGTTGTTTTTTATATTCATTCTACTTTCCTACCATTCCGTATTTGTGACAGTACAAACTTATTTTTACAATAAAAACACCAGATTAATGGTTTTCCATGGCAACGAAGTTGCTCTTTAGTTTCAAGTAGGATTGTTGCTGCCTTTTTTTCCCATTGTATTGAATTCGATAATTTTCACGGATTTCTATGTTACTTTGATTATTTATTTGTTCATTTTTGTGAGATACAATTCTTTAAAACGCACGTAATCCAAATTTTTCACATGGCGGAGGAGCCCCCACCAAACTTTCTTTTTATTTCTCGAACTTTTTTTAATACGGAGTTTCACTTGACGTCGTAGTTCAGCGTGCAACTGAATATAGCCGCAACCTTCCCGTTAATATTGTTATTAGTAAATCCATCTATCTGTCGATACACCATTATCCGCGCGGATGAAGTAGGAAAATGCTAGTGGTGTAACAAAAATTAAATACTAAACAATTTAACTGAAAAATTATGGTGGAAATGAAAGTTTAGTAAAATTTTTGAAAACAAGAATTTCCATTACATATTTCTTCGGTGAATGAAATATATCATTTTTGCTCGAAAAAATTTATCCATAAGTAAGAGCTTTGTTAAAATTACTCAGTTTTATTCCGCAGAAATCGTGAAGTCTTTTTGTATGGCTTTACGCCTCGTCGACGGCTAATGTCATTAGAGGCGGGAGGGGACTGGGGACAAGGAACCAGAAGGAATTCTGTCATCTTTTTGAAGGAACGCCTGGAGTGATTTGGGGAAACCATGGAAAACTCAAATCTGGATGCCTGGACGGGGATTCGAATTCGTGCCATCCCTAATGGCTACGTGTCAATGTAAATTGAATGCTATGTTTCCCAGCACTGTTTTTAAAGCAGATCGGGTGATGGTTGCTGTCCTCATCTCCGTCATTGTGGAATGACATAGCTTCACGTACGGTATATCGTCTCCTTGGCGTAGTTGTCGTAGCATCATTGGCCTTTGGCTCGACGATCCGACGCATCGTGGTCTGCGTCAGTGGCAAAGCGGGTGAGCTCGCGTCTTTGCCAGGGCACAATCTTCTGGGAAAAACTTTTGTCCCAGAGTGAAGGGAGGTTCTTGCGCTTATTCGCATCTCCTTTCAGGTCTTGAGGTTGTCATCAGTTTATTTGTCATTACTAGATTTGCCAGGTCCTCTTGGTATTTGCTTCAATTTGTTTTTGCCCTGACTGGATTTGTCAATCCTGTTACTGTAAACGTTCTTCTGGGGCATCTTCATTTGCCAGTTTAACTGGCCATCTTGTTGTATTATGGTACTGCACGTGATTTCCCAGTTGTTGTATCAGTGGGTTCTCATGTGTTGGGCATTGCTGGTAGAGTTTCTTTGCTGCAGTCTTGAAACGCTCCTTAAGTTTTGGTAATCCGCTGATCTGATTTAATTGAGCTGTCGGATTGTCGATGGGTAGCTTGAAGGCATATCTGTTGCACGGTTCTGGATGCGCTGGAGTGGCTTGATGTTGGAGGGGGCAGCATTGCCCCACACTGTAGCTGCGTATTCGAGAATAGGTCTAATTGCAGCTGCATGGAGGGTGATAGCGGTATGTGGATGAAGTGTTGGGGCCGGGTTGAGGATTGGATACAACTGTCTCAATCTGCTCATTGCTTTTGAATGCGTGTTCTTGATGTGCTCCTTCCAGGTGAGCCTCCTGTCCAAAGTGACTCCCAGGTAAAGAGCAGTTCGGGACTATTTGATGCTTTCACCTCGTATTTTGATGGACTGTAGAGGGGGTACTGATCTTCTTGTTATGATTCTTTTGGCAGCAAGTGCAGCGAACTCTAGTGACTCGTAGTGAACTGTCGCCGGTAAGCCGTGTCCTGCCATGCGCTTCTCTATATCTCTGCAGGCTTATAGAGGAGGGATATTATTCGACTTGGGTGATTTGGTTGGGTGGCGGAGAGGAAGCGGGCAGGCGGCAATACACAGCTGACGTCCCCTGCCATCACCGGGCACAGTGCTGTACTCGAAGCTGTAACCAATCTCATAATCATGATACGTCTTTCAACATCTTATGAGATTTCCATACATTAAAACTTAGAGGAGCCGCAAATAAGATTTACTCTTAATAATTAGTCTGTCAAGTGCGATTATTGAGGGATTCGTACACAAATTAGGTTCTACTGTGGGTCTTCGAAAAATTGTCAGAAAGGTATTTTGAAAACGCATTTATTATGCAAATAGTAAAACTTTCCAGCGAATGATGCGTACCTTTAATAAATATATATATATATATATATATATATATATATATATATATATATATATATATATATAAAATAAGAATGATACATGAGCTGTGAAGTACATGGAGTAATTGGCAGGACTGCTATTGTGGAGTCTGTTGATGTAAGATCGTTGACGTGGCAATTAGCAGTCACAAGTCCTTACAGGATATTGGGAGCCATTTGTACTTGCTACCAAACTCCAGTGTCTCTGCCATAAATCACCTGTCTTGGAAATAATTAACTACTAAACAAACACTAAGATATCACAAAATGCGTACAAGCGTAAGCCGATGTTACTGCAGAGATTACTACTCAATTAATAGTGCAGGTCTGCAATCATCATCAGTACTAAGCCCTAGGGCAGGTTCTCACTTGCTAGATCTGCTCTCTTCTGCTCTCGTCCTCAGGTTGCCCTTGATTCTGCGATTTTTTTAAAATTAGTTTGTTTAATTGCAAGTTGGACTGGTGTCTTTGACCAGAGAGGAGAAAACTCGGTCAACCGTCCGGGAAGAGTGTAAGCAATGTTTGCGCTGTTTCGGTGGTTGTCAAAACATGCATCTTCACAACTTGCAAGTAAGCTATAAGGGAAAACCCAGCAGGCCTTGCCTTCGGAAGGATGCTAGTTCAAATCCTCGTCCGTCGTCCCGGTTTCAGTTTTCTATGGATTTTTGAAATCACTCCAAGTAATGGTCAGGATGGTTTCTTGTTCTGTGCACCTCTTCGACATAATCATCAACACGCGGGCGACCTAGTGATTTAGTATAAAGTCGCAGTGAAAAACCCGTCTCAACAAAGTTCTTGTGCCAACAGTAAATTGTAGTCCAGCTTGGAGGTTCTTTAACATATTCGGTTCAAAATTTACGCCGAACAGTTGTTGAGAGTTCGTTTCATGAAACCAGAACATACAGCGAACTCTCGCCCCCCCCCCTCCCCCCACTGAAAATAGACATTTTAACTGAGCACTGCGCCGGCGTTCCTGATGATGGAATGATGTGATGGAATGATGTGATGTACTGATGCACTACGTTTGCTACAAAATGACACATCTACCCATTATATAAGTTATCTCAACAAATTTTCTATATCATTCAACCGTTTTAAAGCCCTTTTTGACTCACCCTGTACATATCGTGTTCGTACTATACAAGACTACTGGCGAGTAAAGCCACAATTCCAATTTTTTAAAAAGGAATATTTCCATGGCCAGGAAAAATCTAGCATTTTCAGTATGAGAATAGGGTAGCAGTGTTTCTTGAATTGTCTATTCGTTTCCAGTTGGTATAAAAAGGAGTACTGTTCGTTTAAGTATTAAATCATTGGTCGTATTCTAAAGGTCTTGTGGTAGGTGTGAAGAACCGCGATATGTGGTACGACTGCTAACATAGGAGTGGTGAAATGAAGGGGGCCGGTCTTGTTGCTTTTAACTTATTTTGTGCATTTAGGTCTATAGTAGAGCGTAGCATCGAGCCTACAGCAACATTGTTATTCATTTCGTTAGTAAATATTAAGAGTCTGTTCAATATGTCATCAACGTTTAATAGTTCAATTCCAGTTTTCGTAGGAATTCAGAACATGCCTGTAGGTTTATTATGTTATAATGGAACAATGCGATATGTCGCAGATACTAATAATATACACACAGGGGAATAATTATTCGATGTAAGTTAGTGATTCGCAGTATTATTTTTGACAATTTACTGTCCTCGGGCCCAAAAAGGTTGAGAAACGCTAGTCGAAGGAAATGCTCATAAAATTCGATCGACGAAATGGAAAATCAGAATAAAACATGAGAAGAAACGTGAATATGCTGGTACGAGCCGGAAACTAAGCAACGATGAATGAACTGTTTATAACGCCATAGAGAATCAATAGTGGGGTAATGAGGCTGGTTCCTCGTCCTGCGTCCGGAGTGAAACTTTAATTGTAAACCGCGCGTTCGTTGTTCCCTTCTCTCCGACTGGGCATTAACTAACCTGTCAGGCTAACAGCGGGGGCCCGCCCAAACGAGCCTCTCGGTCGAATTCCTTCTGCGCAGCTTATACACAATGGAACGTCACTTCTCCGTTATCGTTAACAGCTTTGCAGAAGATCAGTATACTGTTGTATGGGATACCAAACTACCGTATCATACCTGCACCAGCTGTAGTCGAACACGGAAACGTTGTTCGCTACTTGTTATTTTCTCTTTTTCTCCATTCAGAATCTTCAACCTCAAAATTGTCTTCTGAATGATTCGAAGTGATTAACGAATATACATCTGTGAGACTTCAAATTAACTCTGACCTCCTTAATTAAAAAAAACTAAAAACTTCTGTTCGCCGAATACGCGTTCAAGAAAATACTGAGGCCCTAGTAGAGCATCATTTGTTACGAGAATAACATTCGAGAATGATACGTAGATCTGTTAAATTGAATCGGAGATATAACACTGGAATTTAGTTTGAAAACATATTTCTTACAAATCAAAATACGTTAAATTATGAAATTATTTATAAATGTAGACTAGATTTTGAACTTGTTTGAAGCATGATGTAGCGATGAAAATGCAGACGAGTTTAAAACCTTGAAAAGCTTAACTCCTGCACCCATAATAACAATTCAAAATGGTTAAACCACTTTCATCATACTATTCGATCTGGTACCAGTTGCCTGTGTTCCACTTCTCTGAATGAAGCCCCCGAACAAAGTCCTATCCTTCAAGTTTTCTTCATTGTTACTGTATCTCTGTCACAATTTTACTTTCTGTCTCTCTTCGCCATGTCCACGCATATCATACTCAATTGTCCGCCTGCCTGGTGACAGTAGCTTCCTGGTGTATCTTTCGTACATGTCCCCGTCAATATATGTTTACATGTTTATTTTTTCAGCATTCTGTCACATTAGACTAAATCTCTCGTCTTAACAATCCTGGTGTCAGCTGCACGGACCCTCCTTACCTTTTTCTGAGCCATATAATGCAAAGGAAGTAAAAAGGCTGCCCACAGTCGATAGCAATCCCTTCAAGAAATGAAGGAACAAGGAAGTAAAGTTACAATTGATTACAATAGGACTCAGAAAGAACTTTTTAAAACTCAATGTGTGGACCACCGCACGTTATGGCAGCGAAGCATGAACTTAAGAATACCAGACAGAAGGAAAATTGAAGCATTTGAAATGTGGTGCTATAGCAGGATGCTAAACATTAAGTGGACGGATAAAGTGCGAAATGAATGAGTTTTGGAAATGATGGGCGAGGAGAGAAGTTTGTGGAAGAAGCTTACAGAAAGAAGAGACAGGATGGTAGGTTATATTTTGAGACATGCAGAATTGGTTAATTTGTTAGTGGAGGGAACAGTCGATGGTAAGAACTGCACAGGAAGACAGAGATTAGAATATATGAAGCAGATAATTGAGGACGTGGATTGTAAGGAGTATGTTGAGATGAAAAGGCTAGTACAAGATAGGGATGGAGGATTGCATCAAACGAGTTGAGAGACTGATGACAGCAAAAAAAAAAAACACACACACACAATTTTACCTGTGACAGGAGGCATCACTTGACTTTACTATTTGAAAATTCTAAACAGAGTGAAAACTTTAAACGATAGCTCTGCCTCGAACCTATCTGTTGTGATTCACTTCCCACCGCACGCTGCTGGTAAGCTTTGATCTAACCAATCATAACACCTGTTGGGTTGTGTTCCGTTTCAGTTGTATTATTATCATCTTGTGATAGGTTAGTTAAGAAACTAGGTGTCAGCACGTTGCCATGGTCACGGATCTAGAATAGTTGACCTGATCTGACTAAACTACGAACTTAGATTTTCACTTTCAGTGTAATCAAACATCGCCCATGCTTTTTACTTTTAATAGCCTTAACCTCAAGTCTAAAGGGCCCCATACACACAGCAACGTGTTGGCCAACTTGGTTGTGTTGTAGCTGAAGTTGGTGTGTGTATGGGTAGGTTGGCAGACCAAATCACAAGTTGGCCAACCAAGTTGGCGGTTTTCAAACTCTTTTGATATTTGTGGGCGGGGCCTATTGTTGTGCCAACGTGTTGTAGTGTGTATGGGCAAGTTGTTCAACCAGGCTGCCAACACAATACCTTATTATACATTTCCTACTGAACCTGACAAGACAATAAAGGTTGTCTTGAGAGGCATGCCTTTCAACATGCACCCAGACAACATCAGAGAGGAACTAGAAGACTGCAACATCGTGTCTAGAACAGTTGTTTGCCTCCGCTCTCCAAAAACTCATCAGGAGGTTCCGCTTTACCTGATTGTCCTCCGCGACACTCTGGAGAATAGGGCCATACACAAGCTCACTTCCTTATGTGCCCTAAAAATAACCGTAGAGAAGCTTAGAAGCACCAGGGGCCCGCCTCAATGCTTCAAATGCCAGGCCGTTGGACATGTCTCAAGGCATTGTGGCATGCCTCCTAAGTGCGTAAAGTGTGCCGGAGACCATGCCTCAAGTGAATGTGCCACCAAAAAAGGTGAGCACCCACCAAAATGTGCTAACTGTAGTGGCCCTCACGTAGCAAGCTATCGGAAGTGCCCTGCATTCAGCAGATACACAGAACGGCAAAAGCAGCACAATGCTGCACAAGCTGCTTTAAGAAAGAAGAAGAGAGAGGGAGAGGAAACAGAAACTCCAGCTCCGGCAAAAGGCGCGGATGCTGACATACAACTAACACCTCATCACTCCGCACCTCAGCAGGCAAAGCGCACCAACCAACAACAACATCAGTGAAACAGATGTACCATCCCAACACCAACAACAACAACATTAACAGGCAGACAACGCAATGTTGCAAAACTTAATGCAAATAATGCTGCAAACCATGAACACCATGAATGCCATGTTCGCAGACATTCGTGCCATGAATGCCACGATCTTAGACATTCGTGCCATGAATGCCACGATCTTAGACATCCCGCGACAGATAGCTGCCGCAGTACAGACAGCGGTTCAAGCCGCATATAACGGCACCCCATCCAACAACCATGGCAACTAAAATAGATGATTTAGTGATCTGCACATGGAATGCCAATGGCCTCTTGAGGCAATTAGGCGAATTCAGGGAATTCCTGCGAGATGAACAAATCGACGTATATTTGGTCAATGAAACCCACCTTAAAACAGGCATAAAAGTCGCCGCACCAAATTACGCTTGTTACCGCAACGACAGACCGACAGCAGGGGGTGGTACCGCCATCTACATTAAAAATACCCTCAAACATCACCAAGTCACCCTACCTCCACTTTCCACCATAGAAGCCACGGGTATCACCATGGAAACCTCAGCAGGGAAAATGCTCCTCATCTCTGCTTATCGACCTCCCCACGGGCTGGTAAACGAGGCGGACGTGGAAACCCTACTAAGTCTACCGGGTAATATTATGATAGCAGGCGACCTCAACGCCAAGCATACAGCTTGGAACTCAAGGCTTACCAACATCAATGGCCGGCGTCTACTACGAACCATTGAAAGAAATGATGCGGTAGCATGGGGTGGTCCAACTGAGCCCACTTTCTTCAGAGGAAGAGTTATCGCAGATGTCCTTGATATTGGAATCACAAAGGGTCTAAGACACAACATTGCTGTCACAACCAAAGCAGCCCTTTCTTCTGACCACGTCCCAGTGATCTTTTATTTGGAGGTGGGTACACCACTACGGAAGAATAAACACGCCAGAGACCTAAAGCGTACCAACTGGGATGCTTTTCAAGCATTTCTTTCGGAACACTTCACTAACATCCCGTCCCCGGTTAAAGTCGGCCCTTGTGCTGCGATATCAGCTCTTAATGACCTCATTAACTCTGCGGCTGACCACGCAACCCCGCCTCCCAGAGTACAACCAGAACGCTCAAAACAACTGCCTCCAGATATCCGCCGCACTATAACCCTCAAAAACCAGCTTACGAGAAAGTGGCAAGAGACTAGAGAACCCGGCCACGAAAAGAGTAGTAAATCGCCTACATCGTGAGATTACAGCTGAGGTCAACAAACATCGCATACGAGATTGGGAAGGCCTTGTAGCAACCCTCTCAGTCGAAGATGGGTCAGTCTGGAAATCCACCAGGCGAATCCTTCAGCAAAAACAAAAAATGCCACCTCTAACTGTTAGGAACATTGTTATCGCTGATCCAGCAGCCAAGGCGGATGCCTTAGCCGAAGCTTTTGAAGAGAACTTCCGCAAATCGAAGACCTCCGAGATGACAACCACATTCAAACAGTCAAGCAAGAACTAGAGATTCATCTAAATTCAGCTAGACCCACTGAAGCAACCATTGAACCTGCCAGCATAGAAGAAGTTGCCAACTTGCTCCAGCACGTCGACACTAATAAAGCCACTGGTCATGATAATATAGGCGGCCATCTCCTACGACATCTGCCGCCAGTGGTAACCGCCTACATTACATCGGCCTTCAACAGAATCATGAGTTCCGGAGAATTTCCCAAAATCTGGAAGCATGTCGAAATTGTTCCTGTACCAAAACCTGGGAAAGACAAAAGGTCACCCAAATCGTACAGGCCAATTAGCCTTTTGCCGACCCTGTCAAAAGTATTTGAAAAGATTTACCTCAAACGGCTCCACCAGCATGTCAGTGCTACAAAACTCCTACCCAATGAACAGTTTAGCTTCAAACGCCACCATTCCACTCCAAAGCAACTACTTAGACTAGTGGAATCTGCAATGAACGCCTTTGAAAAAAGGGAATATTTTGGTGCGGTCTTACTCGACGTGAGTCGTGCCTTTGACTCAGGCTGGCATGAAGGTCTCCTGTATAAGCTCCTGATACAGGGGATACCATTGCCTCACTTCAGACTTATCAAGAACTACCTGAATGGACGTACGTTCCGCGTCATCACCGAAGATGCAGTTTCTTCAGTCAAGAATATCAAAGCAGGGGTGCCGCAAGGCTCCCTCCTCGGACCCGTTCTCTATAATCTATATACAGCTGACATACCTAGAACGGATCAGACTGAAAGTGCACTATATGCAGATGATACCGCCCTATATGCAAAAAGCATTGGAGCCTCAAACACCGTGGCTAAGCTACAAAGATGTTGTGACAAAATCGAGCTATGGGGAAAGAAATGGCGATTAGCATTTAATGCTACTAAAAGCCAAGCAATAATCATAACAAGAAGAAAAGTACCCTCACTACAGTCCATCAAAATACGAGGTGAAAGCATCAAATAGACCCGAACTGCTCTTTACCTGGGAGTCACTTTGGACAGGAGGCTCACCTGGAAGGAGCACATCAAGAATACGCATACAAAAGCAATGAGTAGATTGAGACGGTTGTATCCAATCCTCAACCCGGCCTCAACACTGCATCCGCATACCGCTATCACCCTTTATGCAGCTGCAATCAGACCCATTCTCGAATACGCAGCTACGGTATGGGGCAATGCTGCCCCCTCCAACATCAAGCCACTCCAGCGCATCCTGAACCGTGCAATCAGATATGCCTTCAAGCTACCCATTGACACTCCGACAGCTCAATTACATCAGATCAGCGGTTTACCAAAACTTAAGGAACGTTTCAAGACTGCAGCAAAGAAACTCTACCAGCAATGCCCAACACATGAGAACCCACTTATCCAACAACTTGGAAAGCACGTGCAGTACCATAATACAACAAGATGGCCAGTCAAACTGGCAAATGAAGATACCCCAGAAGAACGTTTACAATAACAGGATTGACAAATCCAGTCAGGACAAAACATCTTGAAGCAAATACCAAAAGGACCTGGCAAATCCAGTAATGACAAATAACCTGATGACAACCTCAAGATCTGGAAGGAGATGAGCATAAGCGCAAGAACTTCCCTTCACTCTGGGACCAAAGTTTTCCCAGAAGATTGTGCCCTGGCGAGTCCGCTCCGGTTTTTCATCGAGGCAGTGCTAGTGATTTATGTTAATAGTGGTACTGTCATGGATACTGTTCAGAACAACGATGCATGGAACACCGTCATCGAAAAGTTTCAAAGTCTACCACAACTGTGGAAAGTGAAATCTGATTTATATAAAAATAAAAATCCAAGAATCAAGGGATGGGAAGAATTGCTGATTGATTTCAAAGAAGTGGAAATTTTTGTAATCTTCCGGTGCAGTTACTTTGAGCTACTACAGCAAATTTGTGAGTGAATATTTGGGGCATTTTTGGATCCACTTTTTTGCCCAAATTTTTCTTTTTCTCTTTTCCCTCTGATTTTCCGCGCTGGCAGCAACGATAATTGTGCACAAAGCTATTTCTTCTAGTTCCAACGTTACTGGTAGCCGGCCTTGGTAGCGTAGGGGCTAGACTACTGGCTCCATGTGCCGAAGGTCGCCGGTTCGAGTCCAGCCGAGGGCATGGGTGTTTAAGTGTTATGTGTCTGTGTGAATGTCCTGTCCGTCCTATGGTGTCCATAATTAGAAGATACAATATATATATATATATATACTGGATGACTGATTCACTGGAAGCTATGATAATCTCATTGAGCTGGCTGTATGGCCTCCTCTGCCAAATGCTAATAATAATAAAAAACATTACTGGTATAAGTAAACACCTTGTTTTCTGTATGCTGGTTCTCTCTCTACTGATGTCGGCCAACTGTGTAGTCCAACTTGTTTTTGTGTTGGCCAACCAAGTTGGGAGACATGGTTGGACAACAAGTTGCTGTGTGTATGGGGTCCTTAACGTCAAGTGTAAATCTATATATATAAAGATGAATGTATGTATGTTTGTTTGTTAGTTTATTTGTTCTTCATACAAATCCACAGTTTTCATCCGAACTCGATGAAACTTTGCAGACTTATTCCTTTGAAACACGGAGAATAATACTGTCTACATTTGGTTGAAAAGTTATCTGTATAAATAATACATGTTGCCTCATAATTTCAAAAACTACTGAACGGCCATAGACAGACGCGTTGGATATGGACGTCTCTGTACTTTTTTTCCGTGTAGCGGTCAGGCAGTTAAGTGGTTAAAGCTCTTGCTTACAAATGTTTGGGTCGTGGTCTCCAGTTCAAATCTCAGTGGAGGCCAAGAATTTTAAAAATTATTTTTGATCGTAAGAGTCACGACTGAGCCGTAGGTTATTCGGATTGAATGTTAAACTATAGATATCACAAAGTTAGTGGTGCAATGCGAGGCAAATCGTAGGTAGTCTTGCAATGCTGTAAGTGTACACTTTTTTTACTTTATAATGATCCCTTATGGGTTGTTCGCGGTCAGTGTGTGTGTGTGAACCGCAATAATAATACTATAAATACGGAAGTAAGTCTCTGTCTTTTTGTAACGTTTTGACGACTAAATGGCTATATCGTTGTGATGGAATTTGACAAGAAAATCTGTATGAAGGGCACAGACATTTTTTCCAGTATGATTGACAGTTGTAGTCACGAAATTTTGAGACCTTATCCAATGGTGACAGAAATATTTTGGAAATTGATTCTCTTCAAGAGACAGGTTCGACGGTAGAATGATATAGTGACAGCTTTGCTGTCATTTATGCCGACTCGGTGTTGTTTGGGACCAATCCTTCGTTACCAACAACTTTCTATATTCAATTCTGGCAAAAAAAATTCTTAATCCACGCGTACGAAGTCGCGGGAACGAGCTAGTACATAAATATAGCCGAGCAGCGTGATTGAAAAATATCAACAGCGGGAAAGGATTGATTCGTGAAGTATATTTCTATTCCACGTTTTTTCAGAAGCTAAGTTTTATCACATGTTTTTAACTAAATGGAATATTTAATTAAAAATCATATACTACGAAAAACGAACTTAATGGAAGTGTTCTGGCCTTTCGTTTCCTCACAACTTCCATTCTGTTGTATCATCTATGGCCGTTGTTAGTCTTCCAACGAAGGCCACGCGCATGACGTCAGATTTATGAGAGGATCAAAGATCTTCAGCTCTCGCAGACTGTGAAAAACTTGAAGAATGCCTGTTTAATATGAAGGGAGTCATCGCCGTCATTATATGAGGGATATGGTTAAGAAAACTTGGTCAAACTAAGAGCTCTTGAAACAGACACAGGTATGGTGAAATAAAAATGGCCGGGATGCTCGCTTCTGAATAACGACTTGAGATTATACCTCACTCTATTTTTCTCTACTTGTTTAAAACAACGCCCATCCCTTCAACGCAACCTACCTGTGTCCGGGCGTATGCGGTTATCCGTGTGGAGGGTTGTTTAAACCCTCCACGGCAACGTCTTGGAAGATGCCTTCCCCTGTATGATTGGGTGAGAGATGAGAAGGTGAAACTCGCTACCTGCGCGTTCAGGGCTGCACCATCTCACGGACGAATCGCCGTCAGCAGTGTCGAGTGCCCTGCGCAGAGATTCAAGCCAGGACTTTGGCGCACAACTCATGATGAGGCATCGAGCACCACGGCCAAGTACACAACCCGAGCTATCACGGTGCCGCAGCCATCAAAGTCTACAGTTCTTCCCTTCAGCTGCTCCCTTCATTAACGAATCATCTAATCCAACAGGTTAAAATATTAGCCACCAACTGTATTTTCTTTCTGTGAAGCCCTTAAGCAAACTTCTTTCCTTACCCACCCCAGAAAAGCAAACTTCACCTCTGTAACGTGCTGTGTTCCATGCATACTGTTTTAAAAAGTTCTTTCTCAAGCCTTTCTGCAGTCAATCTTTCAAACTGAATAACGTATAAATTTCGTGACATATTCGTTGCTGTTGACACGTCGATCAGAAGTGAAACGCGTACACCAATTAATAGAGCACTACACCATTTTTTTAAATGTGGCTTAATTTAATCCTTTGGTAATAATAAGCCACTAGAATTTTATTTCAATTTTATGAAATTGATAAGCAACTTAAAATGTCATTTAATTATTACATTTTAAATTTCCGCGTGAAAACGCTAGCCGCCACGCTTGTTTGGTTCGTGACGTCACTAGAGTATTCAACTCTTTCAACCTCGAAACAACTTCGATAGCGGAGACTAGAGCGCATTTGAAAAAAAAAGAACTAATCCAAGTATTTTGTAATTTCAAATGCACCAAAAATAGAAGCAACAAGCGTCCCATCAATGGCTGACTTCGTAGAATTTAAAAGCTCTTATTCTCCTATATCTGAATTAATGCCGTAAGCCACTTTTTTCTTGATCCCGAGTATCTTTTTCTGCATTTTCTATGTTGCTATAATGAAATACCTGTCGGTGTGCGAAATATTATTCAGTTCAAAGTATGGAGGGAACAATCAGTATAAATCATATAGTTAGTTGAAATAGTTAACAAGCAATATTAATCAACAGCAATAATTTTTGCAGTTATCGATCACAAATATGGAATCGAGGAACAGTTTAGTAAAAAGAAGAATTCATTTTTTGTGAGCCATCATTTGTACGGTAGCAACCTGTTAATTGATCGAGAAGTTCTGGACGTTGTAAATAGGCTATGTGTTATGAGAGAGTGCTTCCTTCCATACTAAATATGGACACTTGTTTGACATGCGCGGCAGAGAATTTAACTATTTAAAATCACGTTCAAACATTAGCTTAATATTTTTACCAGTATATTTAACATCAAAATTTCATAAGTGATCGGTATCTTTTCATAAATTTATTTATTTTCCCACTGTACATTATGTTATTCTCTTGTGAGTATGATTTAAAAAATGACACCACATTCGTCGGATTTTTCTTTTCCTATAATAGTTGTAGAAACAATAGGCGACAGTGACATCATCATCACTTGATGAAAAACTCGGGTTGAAGCCGCAGCAGGGAAGTTTATTGGGCGAGGAGAGACTGTATCACTTCAGTGTGTGGTATTAGGTCGCCTCTGGGTGCCACACTCACAGGAAATTAAAAAAGAAGAGACTCAAACGTGAGTGAGGAGCGCCTTAGTGTTTACTATAAGATGACGTCACGTAGGAATTCATTATCGCGGATACCGTTTCGCTACAAACGAAAAAATGTAATCTTTCAAATGAAATAATTTTTATGTTTGTACAAGTTAAAATTAACATATTTCGATTGCTTACGATAAGTATCTTATTCATGAATTTTTAGAATTTTATTTACTCATAGTAAAATACCTTATTACTAGAAAAAAGTTTCTATATTTTACATTTCTTTCTTTCTCTCTCTCTCTCCCCGGGAGGAAAAGTCTTGAAAGACTTAAAGTACGTCTTCACTTTACTACGAAATTATTATATTTTTTCGTTGTACACAGAGTATTTTGTGACATATTGAGAATATAAATTTGAAAACAAGTTGTAGACACATTCAGCATGTTTTAAGCTATTCTACTGAGCCTGGTGATAACGCTAGGGCCTGGTATTCTAGAGCACATGTAGAGCACGTGTAGAGTTCGATTTCCCATGGTCTCCCTATATCACTCCTGGCAAACGCCGGGATGCTTATTACGATAAGGCCAAGTCCGAATTTCTTTGCGTTCTAACCCCGCTTCCGCCTCTAACAGCCTCGATGTCGAAAAGGAGTGAAGACCCAAGGAAAAATTATATTAAAAATATATTAGTATTTCTCTGAATGTACACTGGTGAATTATATAAAACTCTTTGACAGTAGTACCCAGCCATTCACTCAGCAACGGACTAGGATTCGGGTGTTTGATTACTCGTCCAGAAATACAGACGTCGGTCTTCGATATTCTTTCTAAATCGGAGTGGAGTGCCGGAATGGTCACGGCTTATGAGATACGGGATCGATCAATTTGTTAGAACATACAAAGCTCGTAATCGGGAATTCCAGTTTTAATTGATGTGCTGAGATAGGAAGGCATGGAGGATTGCTAGTGAATAGCTGCGACACTGTGTGGCATAACTAAATGTTTTAGCACATCATTGACATTCATTTTATAGTCTCCAACAAGATATACCACCGAGATTCGTGGGGAAGAGCGAAGGTGTTTCGAACTCCGGTCGGTGTTTTTGTGTGTTAAACTTATATGCAGAAGTTAATAAACAGGCGTTACAGATGCCGCAACGTTTAACCCGTTATGTTCTGGAGCGGGGTTTGAACGTGGGTCCGTTGCACCTACCGGGTACATTATGGCGACATTTTAACACGCACAGCAAAACTACATATTCAAGAGACAATCGTGATGGTGGAACATAAGTATTTTACCTTAAGGCTGCTCTCCATGCTGTGTTTCACGTGGAGAATCATATTATTGTGGTAGTATATTAGAGAAATGTTGTGTTTCCGCTGTCAGGACGGCCGACATGGTGCTGCAGAGGGCGTGCAAACACTGTGCGGCTAATGAAGACCCGCGCTCGGCCCGGCGCCTCCTCCTAATTGCCGGACGCAGGGTTAAAAGCGTTTCACAATTTGCGTTCTTTTTGGTGTGATTCGCGCGTATTGGCCGGTAATGGCGGGCCATTGCTGGCTGGCAGCAGGCGTGAAATTCCAGAAACGCGCTGCGCGCACGCAGACTGCAATTTGCGGGACGGAGGCAAAGAAAAACATAAAGCGGGAACGTAAATTGTGACCTTGTTTGATTCTAGTCGAGGGAACAGTTCACAAAGCACTACAGATGAGCGCTTTGTTTTTGCCGTCCCGTCGAGCTCCGTTGCCCAACCTATTCTTTAGCTCAGAATATGACTGCTTCTAATTGGGTTTGAGCCTTCAGGCGGAAGTAATAAGTATTTGAATTTGTATTCCCACGCCTCGAAAATACATCTCTACTCGTAACAGAAATTGTTTTTTTCTTGGAAGAACAAAAAAAGATTGTTATTGTTGTTGTTGTTGCTTTAGGGCCCGTCGACAGCGGGGTCATTAGCGCCCTAACAATTACCAGCTATTACTGTGGCTTAAGAATTTACTAAAATACTGTCTGCATGGTCGACTGTAAAGGGATCGGCCATACAGACAGCAAATAAAATAAATCATAAAATCAGATGTGGCTTAAAAGGGGCCACCAGGACTTAGCACCTGGATGGCTGTAAAGGGACCAAACAGGTTCACAAGAGAATTAAAAACACTACATATCTCGTTGGCTGTATAGTGGCTGACGAGACATGAATTATAACAATATAAAGAATAAAAACAATGCACATGCGTGGGTGGCTGTAAAGAGGCCACCCATCCATCCTAAAATTAAGCCAATCTGCCTAAAATTTTAGGCGTTAGTCGACCAATGCTTCAGGTGCCAGGGATTCTGGCATCATTCGAAGGATTGCAGGAACCAAGTTCGGCGCGTTCGCTGCGGGGAAAACCACAGCGTGCTGGTGTGCACAAGACTGCGTGATGCGACACCAACTTGCGCTAACTGCGCCGCGGACCACGCGGCCAGCTACGGGGGCTGTCCGATGAAGTGGAAGCTGCAAGCGGCCGTCAACAGGAGCCGTCCCGACACCAGCACAACGAAGAGCTCGACGCCACCAGCATCGAGAAAGGATAATACCACCCACGACCACCTGAGAGACCATAACTACCTGACCAGACACAATGACCATCAATACAACAACATCCACCGATGTCACTGCCAAATAGGGATGGTCATACAACTGCACCGCGTCGGAGCCAACACTCGGCTGAGTGTCGGCTCGGCCCCCTCGCGTCCACACTGGTCCGTAGCACGGCCGTGTGACGGACGAGTTCCTTTGCGGCCTACAGTCTCCTTTAACGTATACACTTGGCTGTTTCACGGAATTAGTCTTAAAATATTACCTTAAGAGTGATTTGGGTATCGTAGCTGCGGCTACCACCCGTACTTTATTATAGAGTACTAAACTTTATTTTGTGTAGGCGTACTTTATAATCTACGAAAGTAATAAAGTATGATAAAATACTTTTTTGCCTGACTCCTGTTATCACCTCACCAAAATGCACCAAAATAATATCCCAACGCAGTTTTAGAAAATGATCGTCACACTACACTTAATTGAAAGATTCTCGTGTGTCTCTATATAGTCACAATGAAATGTCAAGTGTCTCTCACTTCACATTTAACGTGTTTATTTTGGTTTGCGATTACTTTCTATTCACTCAATATTTTTTGAACAAAAAAGAATAAGATTATTATACATTTTAATTTAAATATAGACTGAAAAGATTCTGTAAAATAATAATAATTTCATGTGATCTAAAATTTCCAGTCACAGACTTTCTTATCAGCCGCGCAGTACACCTTTATTGTTCTCACTTAATTTGAAAAGGATAACTACAAATTAAAGTGAAATTCTAACAATGGAGCGTCCTAGCATCTTAGCATTAACAAATCAATTGCCATTGGTCAATTTTAAGACCCATAAAAATTACAGCTGAGACAGGGATTTGAACCAGGGACTTCCAGTACCCTAATCGTACGCCGTTACCATCTGAGTCATGAGACAAATCTGGATGTAATGAAAAATAAATATTCAAACATAATAAACGTACTTTTTTCTATATAATTTATTTCTGTTATCCCAAAAAATAAGTGTATTTTTATATAATTGAATACACATTTCTCAGTACTTCTGGATTCAGATGCTTGCTGCGTGTGATTTGGGTTTGGAAGGTTCCCCGTTCAAAATCAGGGTGTCTGATGCAAATTTTACAGGCCCTAAAAATCGACCTTCACCTCTGGCAAAGCTTTGATTTGTTAATGCGAACATGCAAGGACTCTACCTACGTTTTACGATCATCTGATGATCCTGAAGTGAGGCTGGAAAAAAGAACACTTTTCTAATGCTATCAGTAACGTTAAAACAATATTTAGTCGTAAAGGACGGAAAATTTCCGACTCTTTCTATACACTTCTCCATATCGACCAGCCCGACACCGGCCCGCACCGTCAAAAAATAAACCAAACAAATCGCGGCCAACACACGACCGAGTGTCGGCCGACACGCGGTGTCGTTTGAACTCACTTCAATAGAGTGAGCGACAACAATAAGAAAAGTGACACTGTGGTATGGTGCAGTCTAGTGTGGCCCGACCTTAATCCGGTAGTGTTATCAGGTACAGGGGACCAACAGTTTAACGTGGAATCCGAACCACGGAAGCGTGCTGGCGTGCTTCACATTTGGCTGGCCGTCCAGTGGACGCGTATTCGCGCGAAAAATCTTCGTGCGAATACGCGCGAAGAGTTCGCTCCAATCCAAACAAAGGTAATTTAATGTGACTCCGTCCACTGCAAGCGCTTGAGTCGCGCGAACATACGCGAGGGCGACGAGATCCAAAATTGTTTGGATTTGTTCTCGCGAACACACAGTTCGCGCGATGGATATAGACAAAATGGTTGCTCTTATTCAGGAAAGAGCCCCTTTGTGGGATCAAAAATTATCTCAATACCACCAAAGGAATGTCCAAATGAAGATATGAGGAAAAATTGGAACAGAAATGAATTTACCAAGTATTTAATTCTATTAGTTATTCATTTATCGTAACAAAAAGCCGTGTTACATATGTATTATTTTCACATAGTATAGGCTTTCTTTCTTTTCTTGCTGTCATCAGTTTCTCTACTGGTTTGAAGTAATAGGTATTTGATGATTAAATAGAATCTTCCTGGCAACAATTACGGAAACAATACTAATCACATAAAAACAAAAAATTACTGGTAATCGTCAGTAGACGTTTAAAGTGAAAATAGAAAATATAAACAAGCATTCAGCAACATATTTACCAAATCAAACGCTTTCAAACATTCAGAACCTCATTCATAACATCATAGGTCGCATAATATTCTTAATTGCATTCTTTTAATCAATATTCCTTGCACTGTACTGCTTTTAATACAACAGTCATTCAGTTCATAGATTTACAATCAATCATATTATTTTTCTCTTAAACAAAAATTAAATTAATTACACGGATTGTAATTAGTGGCGAATACCGTTTGGTACGTGACAGTACGTATAGTATTTATATATTAAGCTTATGTTTGTTATCGTTTCTAGTAAAATTACAAAATTACTCAACATTATGCATAATATTACGAAAAAAAACCACCGTCAATTTATAACGATTATTTGCGGAGTAATCAATTCATTTAGTTTAGCTTTGAGACGCCCGCGCCACATCAAATTACTTTTTTTGTGTCCCATTTTCAAATAATTATTTTTCTCTTCAGATGAAATTATTTTTAAGTTTATAAGTAAAATTTAACATTAAGTTAAATAGTTAATGGGTTACAAGATTAAAATGTCATTTCTTAATGTGCGGATCTTTTGACTAGAATACTCCATTTCCTTGTTTAATATACGTATATATAACCAAACTGAGTATTAGCAGACAACGACGACGATAAGTAAACTGTAATGCGGATTTTTTTTTATTAATAAAAATGAAGTTTCAGCTTTATTATTATTACTTAATTGCAATGGAGCACAGGCTCCGGTGGCAATTTCCCTACACATCCATCTTCCCCCTATCCTGCACCCACCTACATTTGCCCTCTACAAATTTTATCTTTAAATTCTTTCAAAGTTTTCTGTAAATTATTCATCATTTCTCTTGGTAACTCATTCCAATCCCTGACACCCTCTTGATAACATGTGTCTTATTATACGAGGTACATATATTTCTCTCAATCTATTTAAAATTATTATTTTTATATTTTTAAAATGTTTTTCATCTCTTTATTTTACACTGGTTTTTACTGAGTGTTTCACCGAAGAGAGGATGTGAGCCTAGAAATTTCGCCGATCTAGGAATTTACATTTATTCTTTCTCCATTAAAAAAACTAAACAAATATATACTAAGGAGGTTTTGTTCTTATTTCTTTTGTTATAGTCGCTGACATGAAGAAAAAAGGAAATGGTTGAGGGATACCTTAGAAGAGAGTTAAGAAAATATTTGAAGAAAAATCAGGAAAAGGCGGAAAAGTCTCAAAACAGTGGCCCTATTTCAACCAAATGGAAAACTCCTTTCTTTTGGCAAAAATATTACTCATTCATTCCTCTCTCCTTTTTGCAGTTCACCTTCTTACTATAATTGTTGATTCCAATGCGTTTAATTCCAACAACTGAGAGAAAGGCATTGCTACTGTTCTTTCTGGCACAAACAACAACAGAGAACTGGCGACAGAATCGCGCGAATCTGCTTTCAGTGGACGGGGTGTCTTCGCGCCAACAAAGTTCGCGCGAGGTGTATAAGTTGCTTTTTGTTGCTTTAAAAGAAAATCTTGCAAGGAGAAGAGCATCCCATGCTTTCGCTGTATTCTCTGTGGGAATTACTGGAACGAAGTGACAGAATTTTTAAGCAGGAGATAACAAACAGTAAATTTTATTAAAACTCGGAGAAACATAGGTAATCATGAAATATATAAATGAAATAAATATTACTTATTCGTTTCTGAAATTATAGTTCAGTTAGCAACTTTTTTATGATATTAAAAAATTGCGTCACCAATAAAAAAATAAAGATTCATGTTTATTCGTTTTTCCTTTGAAATTTTAGCAGAACACATTCCCACCACCACCACAGGAGATACTTGCCATTTGTGATAAGTGTTTTAAACTAGTTACTATTATAAATATGTAACGGAAGTGTCACTGTTTGTCTATTTCGACATCAATCGAAAACTGCACAACCGATTTTGATGATGTTCCCGTGGAGCCTAAAAGCTGAGATTTATATCATCAACAGAAATTTAAAACCCGATAAAAATATCAACAAAGATATCTCACGCCGTCTAGAAACAGTCAATCGGTTCTTTAAACACGCGCGGGTTCTCAGTCCTTAAACCGTGTACCTGACCTCAGTGCATTCCAATCATATATATTACGTATTTCTATAAGGTATTTTTTTGTCACAAGCCTGTATCTTCATTCATTCATACCGAAATTAATTAATGGGGTGTCATTTTAAAGCCCATGGTCTCCAATTTGGTCACATCATATTTTAAAGAAAGGAAGTTTTCGGAATTCGACCCTTACAGGGCAAAAATGTCAATATGTCTAAAATACGGTTTTCTGTGTTACGAGTCATTTATCTCCCTGGGTACCTATCTGAAATCGTTTAATGAAATATCATTTTAAAGTTTAAGATCTCCGCTTTAGTGGCGTCATATAATAAGAGTGAAATTTTTCGGAATTCGACCCTAAAAGGGCAAAAGTATCAATATTTTTGCAATGCCTTTTTGTGTCACGAGCCATTTAACTCACTCCATGTCTAACCGATACAGATAAATGATGTATCATATTAAAGACTAAGGTCTCCGCTGTGGTAACATTATATTTTAAGAAAGGAATTTTTCGTAATTCGAACCTTAAAGGGCAAAAATGTCAATTTTTATAAAATACTTTTTTTGTGTCCGGGATCTTTATCTCCCTTGATAATTAAACAAAATTATAAACGAGGTATCATTTTAAAGATTGAGATCTTCGTAAGGTCTTAGGTTCCGTTACACCACCTTTTAAGAAAGAAATTTTTCAAAATTCTACCGTTAGAGAGCAAAAGTATTAATATTTCTACAACGCATTTTTCTGTCTCGAGCTATTTAGCCTATTTCCATTGATACCTAACTGAAATTAATAAATGAGGTATCGTTTTAAATATTAAATTATCCACTTTGATCACATCATATTTTAACAAACAGCTTTTTCCAAATCATCATTTCTAAAACTTTTTTTTTACCTCTGTCGTATTTCATAAAATAGCAATTTGTTGCTTATTCATTATTTGATTTGCCGTGTTGTATTTATATTGTGATTCTGTTTTTATTATTTCGGAAGATATTACTTTTCATAGTATGACTTTTGTGCGACTTTGGTAAATAATTAATCTTTAATCGTTTTCCTTCACAATATAATCACACTTTTATTTTTTATTACATCGTATTAAATACAATACAATATCGGACTTCTTCATAGCAAGCTCTCCTTAGCTGCTGCTGCTCTACGGAATCTCCTAGTCTCTGTGTGTTTTCCCGTTGCTATGGAAACTTCTCTAAAAGTACCAACTGGCCGGTAGCATGGAACGCCTACCTCAAAGATGTTATTGTAGTATCGGTAATGCTACAGCCCCCCCAAGTTTACCATACCATTTGACATCCATTCCATTATAAATGGTTATGGTAAACTTTCTGTAAATGTTACCTTTTAGGTAAGGAGAGCTTATTTTTACATTTGGCTAATAACACATTTTTTCATATCACGAGGACTGATGTCTTGTGGTAACATTCCCTGGTGGTTTTCCATAGGCCGCTACTGTTTGGAACGGCATATCGTCTGTAACACACACATTTCGACAAGTTACTGTCCTTATCACTTAAAAACCAAAATTACAATAGGAATATTATACTACAGAATTGTTTTTAATTACATCATCTTTAACTGTCATAGCCTCCGCCTGTTTTCCAAGCATACCATTCAAAATTTCTATTAACTACCCTTGGTACATTATATTCTTCATAAGACCAATCCTTTTGAACCATTTTACTGTTGTATAACCGGCAACATTATTTAAATCACATATTTGGTCCCTGGACCAGTACAATCTACCCTCGCTAATACGACTGGAACACCATTGTTTCTTGCTAATCTAGCATCACCATCACAACTTCATTTTTATTTTATTTCTTTAATACATTACATTATTCTCTCATAAGTAATAACTTTCTCCACTTCATCTTGAATATATTCATATATAGGCTAAGAGATGTAACAACAAAGTCATTTGAAGGTTCTACCTGGACCTCAGCTATACCTGTGTTAACCAAATCCCGAACCTTTCGGTATCTTTTAAAGGCAATGCCTAGATAGTGGCCTTATTTACAGGAACTGAGTCTTGACTGTGTTGTACCCTCTCTATATGATATTTTACTTCTTAATTCATTACCCATTTATTCTATCATAGTAACACCTCGTTTCTTCTCCACTCATTCTAATGCTCCGGTATACCTAACAAACTATATATTTACTAAAAGAAAGTCTTAATAGACAATAAACTTTTATGTAATGGTATGCTGTGGTAACAGCCGAAGACTGCACATCTGATTGAGATCATCAACATTGGTAAGTGACAGCTTCCACTTAGTGGTTATAAACTTTTACTATCATTACAGTTGAATTGTGCGCAGCCACAACAATCAGTACTATTTACAAGTGTTTTGTGGCACTGAATAATAATATGCTAACTATAACTTAATAATAATAGGAAATTCCAATATGATGGAGTTTATCTTTACACATCTGTGCCCGGCACCAGTGTTAAATCTTTTCATTCATCTTAAACTAAGTGATCATTTTCCGAGTTGTAGATTCAATGTCCTGATTGAATTTGTACACAGGATGAGGCAGTAAGCATAGCTTATCCCTCTACAAAAAAAAACAAACCTTTTTTTTCTATATTTCCAGTTCACCTTTTCCCAGTTATTCATACAAAACAACTTTCTGTTACAATTAATCCTACTTTGCCAGAACAGTAACATGGCAAACCAACTTCAAAAATATGTAAAGAACTCTGAAAATGTTCAACACCATTATTCTGTAACTGTTTTGATTCATAATCACAAACATAATTCTCCCCAAGAATGGGAAAAATGTCACAGTTTACATCCTTCAAAATCATCAAATCACCCAATCCATCTACCTTCATTAAAGTCTCTTCCATCTTTTTTACCTGATCAAAGTCACCTGTTCCTTTAATGTCTCTGATATCAAACATTTTTATAGACTTACAAACCTTTTCTACTGATTCATCTGTCTTCGTGTAAGTTTCCACCTGGTCACTTTCATGCTTAAACTTATCTTTTAAGTGAAACCCTTCTTTAACAATTTGTCTATCCTTTACATGATTTACATCACCATTAATTGTAACATTACTCATCTCATATTTTTCCCTTACAGTATTAGGCCTACTATCATTACTTTGAATTGTATTACCTAATGATTCACAATGAATTGCATTCGCACTTTGTTCAAACCCTCTAATTACTAGACTCTTATTGCATATCTTTAGTTCCTCATTTATCCTTGTAAACTGTTTTTCAACCCTTTCTACATAGGTACTTATCTAACTTTGCCTGTGCATCAGTTTCTGATCTAATTATTCGCTCCTCTAAAGACTTATAAGAGCTTCTTATTTCCTCACTTAATTGTGCTTGTGTAGCTGTTAGTTGTGCTTGTGTATCTGTAAGCTGTGCTGTTAGTTGCGACCCAAATTGAAACAGTATTTTCTTTAATGCACCTATAGTGACTGATTCATGTTCGTTATTTACCGAACCCAAAGGATCACAAATAACCATTTCACCTGGCATCTGATTAGCCATTCTGTAGAAAGCTAAGCCATACTCAGCGTCCCAAAACTAGTATCAATAAAGTGACCTGATATAATAAATGATTTGAATAAACAACGAAAAATCAAAAAGAAAACATGAAACTAATCCTACCCGTACATCGCTTCCGTTACCATCAACTTTCTTGTTACAATCACCAAGTTTTTTATTACGAGAATAAAGATAATTAAGTCTGGGAAACACTTAACTTAAAGTATTTTTTCGCTGGCGGTTGAACTTTTACTCGGCTCAGCTGTTGTTGTCTCAGTCTGCGTCGACACTCGACAGTTGTCAGTCTATGGCTGGTTCCCGCTCGGCCGCTAGTAGCGCTGCGTGCTTTCAAATTCCAAGGATTCACGTAGTTTTTTTTTTTTTTTTTCTTCTTCTTGCAGCACCTAAGTCCTGTCACGGTCGCCATGTCGTATTTCAATAATAATACAATTTGTTGCTTGATTATTCATTATTTGATTTGCCGTGTTGTATTTATATTGTGATTCTGTTTTTATTATTTCGGAAGATATCTTTTTCATAGTATGACTTTTGTGCGACTTTGGTAAATAATTAATCTTTAATCGTTTTCCTTCACAATATAATCACACTTTTATTTATAATTTAATTAATTCATTAAATACATTATCGGACTTCTTCATAGCAAGCTCTCCTTAGCTGCTGCTCTACGGAATCTCCTAGTCTCTGTGTGTTTTCCCGTTGCTATGGAAACTTCCTTGAAAAGTACCAACTGGCCGGTAGCATGGAACGCCTACCTCAAAGATGTTATTGTAGTATCGGTAATGCTACACCTCGCTTGATAACTAACCGAAATCGATAAATGAAGTATCATTTTAAAAACCAAGGTGGTTGCTTTGGTCACACCATATTTTTTAAAAGGAATTTTTTTGAATCCGAACCTTAAAGGGCAAAAGTATCAATATTATTTCTACAGCGTGTTATTTTTTATTACATACCTTTTATCTTCTTCGATACCTAGCCGAATTCGATAAATGTCATATCGTTTTAAAGATTAAGGACTCCAGTTAGGTAAAATAATAAATTAAGAAAGAATTTTTCGGAATTTGATTCTTAAAGTGGTAGCGCTATGAGAAATTTCAGAGCCAAGTCCCTAGATTGCAGCAGCAAATATCACAGAGATGTCAATAAACTTTTTTTTATTCAATAAGTAGGTTTTCGGATATTTTTTTTCTGTTATGGAAACACTTTCGCTATACAATTCCAATGTAATCATTTTATTCGCACAGCAACAAATATCACAGAGATGTTGATATGTTGTGTGCATTTTGTTCAGGTTGGTTGTATTCTGTTAAGGTCAGTGACAGTTTGTCGTAAATACAGAGTGTTTTAAATTTTCATAACTGTTTCGTAATTTGTTGTAAGTATTTTGAATAACCTATTAAACTTAAAAAAAAAAAATATATATTTGCTACAAAAGTGCGGTTCTACTACTTTTCATTATATTACAAGCATTCAACCTCACTATACATCGCATGTTATTCGCGAAATTTTCGCACGGGTCGTCTAGTTATGATAATTAACAGTTGGCTCTGGCGTGAGTTACTTGAGGGCTGTTTAGGCGCTTGTATATGTGTGGATGAGGGCTGAGTCGCGCCCGTTTTGGCGAGGAAGTTGGCAATTACCAGGTCACATCCGGGACGGAGCGGCCAACGACCGTGCTGTGAGGCGGGTGGCCGCTCTCTAGGTCACGGGCGCAACGCCGTCCCTATGACGATACCAAAGACATCGCATGTTTGACATTAAGTCGTTTGAATGTTGCGACCTTGACAGATCACGTCTGTACCACAGTCTCTACAGTAGGTCGCCACCACACGATGGTGTATCTTCAGACTGAGGCGTTCTCTTCGTTATGCGTTACCTTGCTTTTTCAGTTCGGCTATAGATTTCTGTTTCAATATGTGGGTTTTCTGATATACCGTTTCCCCCTTGTGCCGGTTGTGAGGCATAAGCGCGTGTGAGTATGTGTCAGTGACTGGAATAAGTAATCGTTGTGGGAGGTTAACAATTTACGTTCCTCAAGTGCGAAAACATAAAGTAAACATTCAGCTACTTGCTGAAGTAATACTGCGTCCGGGCACTAGCTCCATCGCATACAATGGTGTCGTGAGCTCAACATGAGGCCTACGGCTCATTAGGTGGTCGCTTTGAATGTTTATAATTGATAAAGAAGTGTTGTGTGAGTTGTAGATGTAATATGTTAATACGTATGCTCTAAAGATCTCGCATTGGAGTGCTGAGAACAAGCGGAAAAGGAGCGTACATTCCACCTCGACTGACTACCACCCTGACGCATATATCTTGATGTTCTCAGTTTCAACTTACGGATGGTTTACTGTAGCATCTAACAATCGTAGAGCTGCTTACTTCCTTAAGGTGTTCAACATTCCTTTCACATACGAAGCGGCGTGCTGTGGTTGCAAAACACATCCCATCTCGAAATTATTTAAACTGCCACTCATTTAATTTTGAGACACAAGCACTGTTAAGCAAATCAATCCGCCAGAAATGGTAATGGTTTATGGCTAAATGGTAATGACTGTTTTCAAAAGAATTGCTCGACTTTTTTTTTTCCACTGAAACAGTTAGCAAAATAAATATTTAAACATTCGTAACAGCGATTCTCGAAAAACTACAAACACAAAACGAAATCTTGTAAACTCTCCGCAACACGAAGCCTCTGTTACTCATGCTCGCCGCGCTCAATACATACTAACAAACATCTCAACATTGCCTGCCGATCCTACGATACACGGATTAATTTACTACGTCAATAAAGTTATTCACAAACACATATAATTAATTAAGGATAAATCTTTATATATAAAGATGAATGTATGTATGTTTGTTCGTTGATTTGTTTGTTTGTTTGTTTGTTGGTTTGTTTGTTTGTTTGTTGGTTTGTTTGTTTGTTTGTTTGTTTGTTCTTCATACAAATCCACAGTTTTCGTCCGATCTCGATGAAACTTTGCACACTTATCCTTTGATACAAGGAGAAAAATACTGTAGACATTTGGTTGAAAAATTATCTGTATAAATAACACATGTGGTCTCATAACTTCGAAATACGACGATAGACAGACACGTTGGATATGGACGTTTCCGTACCGTGTTTCCGTGTAGTGGACTGGCAGCTCAGTGGTTAAAGCGCTTGTTTACGAACGTCGTGGTCTCCGGTTCCAATCTCCGTAGAGGCTAAGATTTTTAAAAATTGTTTTTCATCGTAAGAGTCAGGCCTGGGCCGTAGATTATTCGGATTGAATGTTAAACTGTAGATATTAGAAAGTTAGGGGTGCAATGCGAGGCAAATCGTAGGTAGTCTTGCAATGTTGTAGGTGTACACTTTTTTACGTTATAATGATCCCTCAGGTGATGTTCGCAGTCAGTGTGTGAGTGTTAACCACAGTAGTATTATTATAAATACGGAAGTAAGTCTCTGTCTTTTTGTTACATTTTGACGACTAAATGGCTATATCGTTGTGATACAATTTTATAAGGAAATCTGTATGAAGGGCACAGGATATTTTTTCCAGTATGATTAACAGTTGTAGTCACGAAATTTTGAGACCTTATCGAATGGTGACAGAAATATGTTGGAAATTGATTCTCTTCAAGAGACAGGTTCGACGGTAGAGTGATATAGTGATAGCTTTCCTGTCATATTATGCCGACTCGATATTGTTTGGGACTAATCCTTCGTTACCAACAACTTTCTATATTTAATTCTGGCAAAGAAATTCTTAATCCACGCGTACGAAGTCGCGGGTACGAGCTAGTAATAATATAATACTGATTGGTGTGGTGCGATATCGTCACAGACTATACTGCTACAAAACATTCTTTAACAAAGAAATAATACATCAGGTCATGAGAAGCATTTTATGGTAAAATCGCTGTACGAGTACAACCAAGAAAACGCGAGGCCGAAAACTTGTGTCAGTTGAGCTTCCGGTAAACGCGAGACTACTAGCGCCTGTTGAGATGAGGTACAGCTGTTAGTCTGTTGTACTGCTTACCCACAAGGAAGACACGCTCACTGAACTAACAATATTAAACCATATCGGTCTTCGAGCTGAGTTATTAAGCCGACCATCTTAATCACACCGGGTGTCCTGCTAGGATACAGCACAGGGACGACCACAGGGCAGGAGGGGCGATATCGCGTTGCTGCGTCCCTTTCTGTGCCGTCTCAGTTGGATACTTCTCGCTTTAAATTTTGTATCAGTACAGCAGACCTGACGCAATTATAATTTCGTCATTCGCCGATTTAATGAAGTTGTGACATAGTGATCTTAAGTCCGCTTCGGCTGTCGTAGTGTGAAACGCCCACTGTTATAACAACATGATTTTTGTATCCTGCGAATATACTGCCGCAATTATTGGGTCCTTCAGTTAATGACTTAAGTATTTTGGTTATTATCAAAACTATTTACCACCAAATTTTAATCTCTTTACTACATCAGTGACAAAGAACTCTGTCTTAATTATCTATCAATTGCCGTTTCCTCGTTAATTGTCATTTAGAAAATTAAGTTTTCTTGTAATCCTTTTTTTTTTTCTAGTTCAAATTTAAGCTCGATACTAAACTTTCTAATTCCTATTTCGCTCATTTGTTAAATTTATGGGAATTGATAGAAACGTTGCATATTATCTTCATGCTAAGCATTCGCTGGAGATGTTTGAAAACTTTCTCACAGGGATTCTATTTCTAATGTTTTTACCATTTACAAGATGAACCAATAAGTAAATGATCCATTCTTTATATTTTTTTCCTGTTCTAACAACTGCACAACTGACTTCCATCCCGAATAGTTGCTGCACTTTGATCTGAAAAAAAATCATAATTTAGTAGCGCCCAACCACAGGTACCCAGTTTCTTCATGAATAATACTGTCAACAAAAACCTATGTATTTATCATTGGCTGTACGGAAGAAAATTAATAAGGACTTATTGTTCCGTATTTGGTAATTATATCCCGTATTTTCTTTCAGGTGTCTGTAGATATTAAAAACATCAGAGCTGCAGTTTTATGTATCATTCAACTCAACTTGGCCCAGGTGGCTAAGATTGCAATTTAAATGCAGATTAAGCACAACATTTACTGTTAAGCAGAGCTGTAGCAAACCGTATCTATTCGTTACTGAGTAACGGGTTCGTCGCCTGACTCCAAGTACCGAATCGTTACTCACAAATTAATTTTGTTACTCGCATTTGTCGTATAGATGTCAGTTTGATTCGATAAACGAACGAACACGACGTATCATGCGCGAGCTGGAACGGTTCGCCCAGCGATTGAATGTTTATTTTAAAATTAGTTGGATTTGAGTTTGCTGCGATTGTGCTATTAGGTACTATTCAAAATTATGTAACATTCATTGCATTAAATCAAATGTACGAACAATTTAACTTAATTTAATTTACTCAATGAACAATTTACTTCAACTTTACAAAGTGGTAACTCACTATGACTTTGCAGGGTTTTGAGTAGGCTACCTTAAAATATAAGCGTCATTAGTTATTGTCACTAGATATGTCACTAGATATGTCACCTGTGAAAGGTCAGGGTTTTTTTTTTTTTTTTTATGCAAACCAGTTTTTGCTTTGAAATTAGATTATTCTTTCGTATATAATATTCATTACAGTAAATCAAGTGTACATTCAGAGGTTTATCGTAAGATCCATGTGCTAATTACTTTAAGTTTTATCCAAATGTACAACTTACCTAAACTTATTTTACTAATAAGCAATTTATTTAAACTTTACCAAGTAGTAAGTACGAACGAAGTCGTCCCGTATACGACGCGACTCAATGCGATGCTTCATGCTAGTGTTAGATTGTATCAAAAGTAACGATTAACGAAACGATACGACAGTAAAGAAGTTATCCCGTACGGGACGCGAGTCGATGTAATGCTTCATGCTAGTGTTCGGTTGTATCAGAAGTATCGAGTAACGATTCGAAAGTAACGGGTACTGATTGGTTTAGTAACGAATACCTACGGGTACAGAATTTCTCGTTACTTTTACAGCTCTACTGTTAAGGCAGGCTATCGAGTGTTGAACTATCCATGTTTAATAGCGCTGTAATGTGCGGCAGAAAAAGCAAACCAGTAATATGAAACAGAGATTTAGTGCTTTCTGACACCAAACCAAACAAGAATTTAACGAATAATTTGACCTGGTAGCTTCTGAGAATTTATATCGTCGGAGTGCTTGTGATCATTCTTGTTGTGTTATTTGGATGAGGAAGGTCTGTGAAAATTGTCTGTCTAAATGAAAGATCTGACGTTATACTTCCGGCAGAAGTACGAGCAACACCTGCTCTTCTGGGAAGTCGGCCAGAACCGCGACCGCAATACCTGTGACGCGATCAAGTGAAAGACAATCGAAGGACCTTACTCGCTCCCTACCGTACACGCTCGCGTAGTGAAGGCGGCGCGGCGGTTAAAAACTCGGATAGGCATAAATCACGGGCAGCACTTGAAGTGCGGCGGGATGCCTGCGTGACAGTGTGTTGGGGGAACAAGTTTTGTATGGGAGCCTCCCCCCTTCTTGTTGCCAGCGGCATTGTAGGGTAAACAGTTGGAAATTAATTTTCAGAAGTTGATTATTCGGCGGCCTTTGTGCGGGCGCGGGACAGTGATGGACTGGCCGCCATTGGCGTCTGTTGGCGCGCCCTAATGGAGAACCTTTCACGCCAAAAATCATCAATATTCGCTGCACCTCTTTCGTCAACCAGCTTTCACAGGAATAAACCTTAAAATTAAACGTGAACTCGTTATAAAGTGATAAGTACAAACACAAAAGACTACTCCTAAATCTGTCGTTTAGTAACACAAAAGAAACAGAGACAACGCGATACAGAGAGAAACGTAATCAAAAGGAAGGTAGAGAAAGAGAGCGAGATAGAAACAGAGACAACGCAAGACAGATAGGGACAAAAAAGAGAGAGGATGCAAGAGAGGGAGGAAGAAAGACGGACAGAAAGAAAGAGAAAAAACTCAATTCTGTACACGAATACAAGGAGAAAAAATCTGCAATGTGCTGAGAGTCTGCTTCTAGCATTCATGAGTAAGGACTCTGAGAAATGTCTAAAAAAACATTAAAATTATTGGGAATAGAATTTGAACTAAATATTAACCAAAGAAAGACAAAAGGTTATTAAACATATAAAAAATGTTAACAATCATATTATATATAAACATTTAATTTCATTGTTTAGGAACAAGTGACCTATTCGAGATAGTTTCACAAGAAGAATATCACTAGCACAATTGGCCTTCTCGGGGAAGAGAAAAGTTTCGTACATTGACTTCGGACTTAAAACCTTCTAGAATTGCATGCATTTAAAACAGCACTTTGTGGAAATGAGGCTTTGACTTTAAGATTTTTTTGGAGCAAATAGAAATTCAAGAACTTCAAGTATGGTTCTACAGGAAGATATTGAAAATTAATTGAAAGTAGTTTTCGTCTGAGACTATTTCGATTATCGTGTTTTAAGAATTACGTGAGCCAGTGATTTTGTTCCGTATTGTGTCATATCCATTCTCGTGCATAGCTAACTGCTTCGTTTTGCAAACATAATTCTTGCCTCACTTTATTTTTGATTCACAGAACTGTTGCATTATGTTGATAACATCCGTAATTACAAAACAGAATATATTCATCACAACTCCAATTTTAAACAGAGTTGAAAATGAGAAATAATACGCTCCAGCTGTTTGCTAAAGCTTAGTTGCGTATATCCTGTTCCCAGTTACGACATAAATCAAAGCTAAAAATTAAGCAACAGAAATAATTTTTTGCAGCTAAAATATTAAAATGAGTTGCGGTTTCTCTTTCTGATCATCAAGAGCTGTACTGTTATAACATTTAACGCGTCTAAAAAAGAGAAGATTTTTTTAATTGTTTGAGATTATTGAATTTAGAGGAAAAGACTAACTCAAGCAATAACTGCAGCCACAAATACGGACTTAATATGACTATAAATAAGACAAAATTAATGGTCAACATCTCCCAATGCCATACTATGATTAATCAGGAGGCCATTGAATGAGTATCAAGATATAGGTATCTTGGCACCACAGTAAACAGCCAATGGGATCCATCTGGTGAAGTGAAGTCACGTATTGGTAAAGCCAGAGCTACCTTCAATAAAATGAATAACCTTTTTAAAAGTCGTAATTTATCGATTACCACGAAGATAAGACTCCTGCGCTGCTATGTGTTCTCTGTCCTGTATGGCGTTGAAACATGGACATTAACATAAACTATCAGTAAAAGGGTAGAAGCTTTTGAAATGCGGCTGAATCGAAGAATGTTGAGAATACCATGGACAGACCACACCACAAATCTTGAAGTGCTCCGCAAAATGAAAAAGAATATGGAAATATTGACCACCATAAAAAACTTGGCCACATCATCAGAAACAATAGCCCAACAGGACAAAATATTAGGAAAGAGAAATGCTGGCAGAGGAAGGACTTCCTGGCTTGGGAGGCTGACACTGCACGCGCATGCCAGGGTGGTAAACGATTTCGCATATTTACTTCCAAAATCCTCTCCCGGGCCTAATGACTCGTTATAAATAATCCATGAATATTTTTAAATAAATGAAGTGTGGGAACAAATAACTCTGCATAAAGCGTTTTGTGAATATATAAAGAAATCTTGTAACTAATAAGATGCGGGCGGTGTAGTGTTGTCTACAGCCAGAAGAACACCTAAGTCATTTTAGAACATTGATTCCTTTTTTCTCCCTGTCGTCCTCCGTACAGACAGAAATGGTGGTACAATGTTGAGGAAGATTAACAACTGGATACTTCCTACTCCAGCGTCCACCACCAACAACACGAACAGATGAACGAGCATTCTGGAGCGCGAGGATGCGGATCCAGGTCTGGATTTCCACGGCTTCGCGAATCCACTGGCACGGTTCCTTCAAAAGGCCATGGCCGAATTCCTTCCCGGTCCTTGCTCCCAGTCCTTTCCGTCTCTAATGACCTCGACGTCGACGAGGCGTGAAGGCATAAGCGAAAAAAAGATATAATAAAAAACTGTGAGTGGTGGTTGGAAGCATACCCCTTGGCATCGTCTGGTTGAGAGCTACTCGGCTAATATTTAAATTCTCATATGACGAAGTTCAGGGATGGCGAACCAATGGCACGCGACCAAATAATTTGGGCACGGCATTAATGAAGTAGGTACCTAATCGATATAAGTAATTTATTTTTTCGACTACATAATTTAAGATCATAGTAACAAAGTTCATAGTGAACGAAGCTGCCAGTGCCCAAACAACTACAGACTGTGCGAAAGTGGTTGATTTCCAGCAAATTTCTGAACGAACGGACTGGATGAGGAGCGCTGTGTTAATTTACTCACTTAATTGTTTGAGTTGAGGTCTCTGAATACTTTTACCGATTACGCATACACAACTATTTTTCCTTCTTTCTGTACCCAACTACTTTTCCGTTTTTCAAAATTTTTTCATCGATTCTCTTGGTAACTTATTCCAATCCCTGAACCATTACTTACGAAAGAAAATCTTCCCACACCCTCGTACCTGAAATCGAGTGCCAGTTTGTGGTCATGGTCATCTTCTCGCTTCCATGCATTACTTTTAATTCTCACACCAATATCTTTCCACGCCTCATCACCAATATACGTCTTATACGCTCCTATGATTCTCTTCACCCTCCTCCTGTCTTCCAATGAATCCCATTCCAGCTCTTTTATCATATCTGTCACTGATTGCATTCTGCGGTAATTTATGGGGGTAAATCTAGTAGTCTTTCTTTGCACCCCCACCAACTCATGCATTAGATTACCAAAATGTGGGTCCCATACTACACCACAATGTTCAAGGGTTGGTCTGACCAGTGTTTTGTAACCCAATTCCTTTAAATTTTTTCTTTAAAGACTCGTTTCGAAACTTTGTGTCGGATGACTGCACTTCAGTATGCATTTTGCTAAAAGTAACAAAGTATGAAACCAGTTTGCAACAGAAGTCGCACTAGTGTCATTTATTTAAGCAAACACATAAATTATTATGTTATTGCTCAGTATAAAAAATGTATATTTCGGTTGCAAATATAATTTTAAGGTGATAGTAGGCTATTTATTTATTTTCCCATTAATTACTAAGTCATGATTGATTGATGGCACGCCGAGGCTTCATTCAACCTTTCTTTAGAAAAAATGGCACGTTGATCAGTAAGTGTTCGCCAACCCTGACGTAGTTCCTCAGTATTCTGTCAGTGGTGCTTACCACGCATCGCAGGAGCGCTGTCAGCTGCTTTAACAGCCACGTGAGGCTCGTTAGGTGCATCCATTAATTACGTGACTTCGAAATGGGGGGGGGGGCAAAATCTAACCAATTCTCATTTAATGAGAGCAGGTTTATGAAAATCTGATGTTAACGATTTATTTCAGATTGCCGCCACTTCAAAGACCAGTGTAGTTAAAAATAAAAGTCTTCAGTATGACGAGGTCAGTCTCTCGTTAGGGGTGTATGGAGTCACCCGAGATCTCACCAATGGGATGAAGAGTGTGGGGGGGGGAGGGTGGTTCCCATTACGTGGACATTGTGATCCACAACCTGCACCAACGCGCGTTCACAGAAGGTGTTGAAGGTCCAGCGAGGCATTTGCTGCGGTACAGTTCGTGGACTGGTTGGTGCGTGCATGGCAGGCTTTCCTTGGAATCGAGAGCAGCGTCTGTGTTGTTGTAACGTCTGTTTCCCACGGAACTACCTGCCGGTCCAGATAGCCTCCGGCGGCCAATTACATTCCTCGGTCGGGACCGCCCCCACACACGTAAATTACACCGCTCGCAGCCAGCAGCGCCAGGGCAGGGCAGAGCAGGCCGCTAACGGCACTCACGGCTCACCGCTGGCCCCAGGCTCAAACTAGGCTCACACTCCGCACCAAGCAATCAGAGTAGCTAGACACAACAAACTCAAAGCTGTTCCTTCTTTACCTTCATTTTTTGGAAAAATATATTTATTCACTTTCACAAATACTGCTAATTTCTCAGCCCCAGATAAATTGAATAATTCCACCTTTTGTCACAGCAAAGTTCTACATGCATTAAATAATACACAAATCATTCTACAATTGTATCCGCAACATTTCAACAAGTAGCCTCCAACATAAAGAAAACTGCCACCATACCATCCAAAGACTCTATTTCTCTGCGGAAGCTGATTAATTTCTTCGCCGGTGACTTACAAATATAACAACACATCCGCTGTGGAATTATAAATATTATTTATTTTGACACAATGCCAAAAAGGTTGTCAGTTGTTACCTCACATGAAACAGAATAAACCTCAAGAAGTGGTCTAACGATACGGAGAAATATTATATCAAGGATCAGAGTTGCAGACTTAAAAGTTAGTAGCGCTGTACGTCTAAAATGCCCGTTTGAAAGTTTTTTAAATCGTTAATTTCAAATAATTTACTTATGGAAGCAGGGTGAACATTTTTCCGCCTATTATGCCTTTTAATTGAAAAATGCATTTAGCCGGCCTCGGTAGCGTAGGGGCTAGAGTGCTAGCTCCGCGTGCCGAAGGCTTCCGGATCAAATCCGGCCGCGGGCATGGATGTTTAAGTGTTGTGTGTCTGTGTGAATGTCCTGTCCGTCCTGTGGCGTCCATACATTGGAAAAATACAATATATATACTGTATGACGACTTCCACACTGAAAGCTGGCTGTATGGCCTCCGTTGCCAAATGCCATTAAAAAAAAAAAAAAATATTAATTTTCCGCGTTTACTTCCGTATGCTTTGTCCAAAGTTTCTCTGCAGGATTGATTCCATTCTTAAAACGATTGTCGAAGGCTCGAAAAATATCCATCTACTGTTGCTATTAGCTCTTCATTTGACTCAAAATGTTTTCCATCCAGAATTTTTCTTATATACGGAAATAGAGGGGACCAAATCTGGTCAGTAGAAACCAAATTTAAAAATTCTTATAACATTAATGAGCTTTTATCGCATTGCCACAGCACCCGAGCAGGTGTACTATAGTCACGATACCAGGTTTTTTTTTTCCTTTTATAATCCTAGTTATCTTCACACGAAAATTTTCATCCAGTTATTTTTTTATTTCATTCGTTTTTTTAGCAGTTTTCAAACTAATCTATAAAAATAATGACTTTTGCATCCCAGACGAAATCTGCTTCTCGTTTTTGATGCATGGCCGCCGGCTTCCAGTCCCTATTTTATTGCTTCGTTTGTTGCGGGCAGGGGCAGAAGCATATCTGATCCGCAGTAACAAATTAACGCAAGAAATTGTAGTTTCCTTTTTTCAAACCGTTCAAACACTGTTGAGAAATTTATTTTCGTATTTCCTTTAACAATTACGGCAGCCATCTTGTTCATAGGTTTTCCATGTCTCCTCTTATGCATGTGCCATGAACCTTTAATCTGTGGCTCCATCGTCCTCTATCGGAATTGGTTTCAGTAGATGTGGGACCATGTTTCAATCCGGCTGTTCATTTCTTAGTCGTAAAGGAATGAGCAAATTTCTCACAAGCCTTTACGAAGTTACGATGAATTTTCACTGGCGGTAATAGGTCCAGTTTCCGCGAGACGCCCTGTTCAAACTGAATCTTGATATTCGTTGTTGCGATAACTGTTCCAACATCAAAGACAACAGTTTTCGCCTAAAGCAGACGAAGCGACATCCCGCCGCGCGGCGCTGCGGTCGTCGCGGCGTCCGCCCCAACTGCTCACGAAGCGACTTTTCAACCGACTAGGGTTACCAACACTTTTTCGGCTTTACAGCAAGCTATAAAAATATAGTACACTCCAAAAAATATAGTAAAGGAAAAATCTAAACTCGTCTGCACTGCTGAAGAAAATAAAACCGTCAGTGAAAGAATGAAAAAATATTGGTCCGACAAGGAGAACACCTCAGAGAGGAATTGAACGCATCCAGTCAGGATTTCTTGTCTTTCTCCGTTATGGGGACATACGAAAATAATAATAATAATAAAAACTTTATTTTTTCACTTCTTGCACCTTTTAAGAATTTTTTGTCTACGGTATAAGTCAAAGAAAAATTTCCATGTGGCATAAGGTTTCAGGGAGAAAAAATCAGTATGCTACGATTTGCTGACGACATTGTCTTGTTAGCAGAGAGGGCTGAGGATATTGAGAAGTTACTGAATGGCATGAACAAAATACTGAAGGAAGATTTTGGACTGAATATAAATCAAAGCAAAACTAAAGTGATGAAATGTAGCAGAAATGATACCAATGCTAGTAGATTAAATATAAAAATACGATCGGATGCAATAGGAGAAGTAAGTGAATTCCGTTACTTGGGAAGCAAAATTACAACCGATGGCCGAAGCAGGAATGATGTTAAAAGCAGAATAGCACTAGCAAAAAGAGCCTTCATGAAAAAGAGAAATATTGATCTAGGAATTAGAAAGAACTTTTTAAAACTCTTTGTGTGGAGCCCAGCACTTTATGGTAGCGAAACATGGACTTTAGGAATACCGGAAAGAAAGAAAATTGAAGCATATGAAATGTAGTGCTACAGAAGAATGCTGAAAATTCGGTGGAGAGACAAAGTAAGAAATGAACGAGTTTTGGAAATGATGGGTGAGGAAAGAAGTTTATGGAAGAAGCTTACAGAAAGAAGAGAAAGGCTGGTAGGTCATATTTTGAGACATGCTGGATTGGTTAATTTGCTCGTGGAGGGAACAGTCGAAGGTAAGAACTGTAGAGGAAGACGAAGATTAGAATATATGAAACAGATAATTGAGGACGTGGGCTGTAAGGGATATGTAGAAATGAAGAGGTTAGCACAGGATATTCTCGCTATTTCAAATTAATAATTGAAAATATCTTTTCTGTGAATGACGAAGTGGTGGGAATAGAGGGCAGGACTGAAATGATCCCCAATAAATTTTAAAATATGTTGCCATTTTTTTACCTGTAGTTCTGTTGGTAAACTCACTGTAATCTCTTACCGAGGTTTCCTTTAATGTTGTTATTTAGTATCTTCGCGTACTATAAATTTTTTCAACAGCATATAGTACGCTGACCGGAAATACAGTACAATATTGTGTGTTATAGTACGGTTGGCAACCCTGCACCGACGGCACGTGGACCGTCGATTTGGCGCGTACAACTCAATTCTTTGTAACAATTGATATTGAAGACGAGAGGGAAATGCTGATGTGATTACTATTATTAGTATTAATGTAACTGCAGTGGAGCCAACGCTCCCGTGGCAATGCCCCTACTCATCTAAATAACCCAATTTATATTAAATTTAATTTTATAGTTGCAGTGTTAAATTCCTCCTCCATTTACTTTTCAGATTTACAAATATTTATTTTAAATTCCTTAAGCGTTTTTAGTAAATTATTCGTCACTTCACTCGCTAATTTGTTCCAATCCCTGACACCCTTACCAATAAAATAAACCTTTCCCACTCCCTTATGCATGAAATCGAGCGCCAGCTGTACCGAAGGGGTATGTCAGTGCTACTGAATTCATTTTTCCGTAATATAATGAAAAATATGAGAACGCTAGCCGTAAAAAATATGATTACCACATTCCTTGGAAACAATTAGGCACTCAAACTGTATTTTATGGTTGAAAAGTACAGATTAAGATAAAGTTTCGGTGCTAGATAAATAGAAAAATATTAAATTTGAAATTTTAAAAAGTGTATTATTAAAAAATATGAAATCAGGCAATATCTACAGAAAAGTAAAATTAAATTAGAATTTTCGTTGTGTGTTTATTGCAATCGCATATTAAGTGTTTTACATTAGAACACTAAAGGGAAAAAATATCTATATCTCTGTTGATTTGCTTCAGTGGGCCGCGTGGCGTCGACTGTTTAGTCCTATTTAATTACATTGGACCAAGTGACGACTCGCTAAACGCCTCGTCTGTTTTAGACCTTTACGCGCAGCGCAGCCCTTTCCGTTCCTCTGAATCTTCCAGTAATGCGTTAGTCTAAACATATGTTGTTTAAACGTGCATTGAAGAGACCTAATTTAATAAAAACCTTTGGTAGTAACCACGAAGTGTCTCAAATATATTCTGACAGAGATACCCATAGATCCTTTGGCGCTAATGAC
This sequence comes from Vandiemenella viatica, assembly GCA_031002005.1. Classification (NCBI taxonomy): domain Eukaryota; kingdom Metazoa; phylum Arthropoda; class Insecta; order Orthoptera; family Morabidae; genus Vandiemenella; species Vandiemenella viatica. The sequence goes on along the minus strand of JARYHS010009186.1, from coordinate 18,377,601 downwards.
CCCGTCGTCGACGCGCCCTAAAACCTAAATAACAACAACAAACAACAACCATAGATCCTTAAAGTGGACTACTTATAAATTTCAATTTTCGTGTATGATGAGCACAACCTATCAACTCGTGATGGTGGACTCGGTATGTAACTAAACCACAGTGATAGTTTCTCACCGGTTACACGTGGGGAAAAAAATCAATGCGATTCCCTAACTTTTTTGCTAGTGGCTTTACGCCTCGTCGACGTCGAGGTCATTAGAGGCGGGATGGGATTGGGGACAAGGAACGGGAAGGAATCCGGCCATGGACTTTTGAAGGAAGCATTCCGACATTCACCTGGAGTGATTTGGGGAAACCAAGGAAAACCCAAATCTCGAAGCGGCGTCCTCCCGAATGCGAGGCCAGAGCGTTAACCGTTTACCCACCACGCTCGGTGAAATTCCTTAAGTTAGCAATACAGTGTAAAAATACTGTACGTAATATAGTTGAGAAATAAAAATGTTTTGGGTATAGACCAGTTGCAAGTTGTTTCAAAAATTTACTATACACCAAAAGATGCTCAATTATACATCATTTATTTTATCTAGCAGTGTCGCTTTCATAATAGCATAATTTGCTTCCGTGCACTCACTGCACCATTGGGATATAAGATTTTAAATCGCTTTGTTGAAGTCACTTTAATTTCACATAATTTATTGAATATAACTCTTTCATCTGTACTAAAATATTCCTATTTAAATTCCCTTAAGCAACTTTCCACTACCAGTTTTTTTTCTGTCATGGTGGTAGGTCTACTTATTGATCCACTGCAGATTTAACACCGAGAGTGGTGGTGTAACGGCTAGCCTTCTGGCCTCGCATTCGGGAGGACGGCGGTTCGAATCCCCGTCCGGGCATCCAGATTTGGGTTTTCCATGGTTTCCCGAATCACTCCAGGCAAATGCCGGGATGCTTCCTTCAAAAGGCCATGGCCGAATTTCTTCCCATTCCTTGCCCACCATCCTTTCCCGTCTCTAAAGACCTCGCTGTTAGAGAGACGTTAAGCAGATAAAAAGCAGATTTAACGATGACTGATGATATTACATTGACATATTGATTGACACGGATCGACAGAAGCATTGTCGAGATTAAAAGACCGGAGAAACATTATTTTAAAGAGTGAAAATAATGTATAACTGTAATTCTTGACTGGTAAATTCTGACCACAGTGAAAATTAGTTTTTTTCCCCCCCACCTGTATAGCAGAATTACAGTTCTGTGAATAATTATACTAATTTTTTTCTCATCTATATCTAGTGAATTGCCGGTACTATTAAAAAACGACCAGATTTTTCCTCAATATATGACCATATGACCATAAATATTATCGAAATATGAGCAAAACTAGTAAAATGGTTTGAATATGCAGTTATATGTTATATAAAATACATTTAAATACATTCATAAACATTGAATCAGTGTTTAATTCAGCATTTCAGATCAAAAAGAAGGCAGGAAAAAATATGACTTTTCCTAAAGATCCGAATCCTAATCATTATTATTACAGTAACACTTATGTCACGAGTCGAATTTTGCCAGGGCCCGTTTTAGGGCACACATTTTCACCGTTCTCTATGTTGAGTAGAAGATCCCTTAATTTAAGGACAGGAGTTTATTTTAGTACCATCGTACGTCATCAGTGTGTCCCAACATACTCTGGATCTTCCACCTGCTGGCAAAGTCCCACATTATGAAAATTCTCGCCAGCATGGGATCTCGGAACAGTTAAGCTCGTATGCAGAGTCATAGGGTTTTGCGATGCCTTATCGATCTCTGCCAACGAGAGCGGGTTTCAAATAATTGATTGTAAACATAAAACACTGTTCATCATTACCGACAGTGTCGTGTTGTCTTTCAGGTACCAGTTCTTCCTGCAAGTGAAGCAGGACATCCTGCAGGGTAGACTGCCCGTCACCTTCGACCTCGCGGCGGAGCTAGGCGCCTACGTCGTCCAATGTGAGTACCCACTAACCCTCATAGTTTATTTTATTTTACTGTCTTAGGTTTCGCTTCCATACGATAATATGTCATATTTACTGCCTACATTCTTTTACATACTGCTGAATGATGTACCTCCGGCTTTATTTGTAGCTTGCATCTGATATTAGCTTATCAAAGATAGTAGCTTATCCAATACACATTAATGTTCCCCTGAGCTTCGTTGCTTTAAAAGAGCTCTCAAATCAAACCCTGTAAACTAAGAAGAGAAGCCTAAGATGATCAAGTGGCCATTGCAGCTCTCAAATCAAACCCTGTAAACTGAGAAGAGACGACTAAGATGATCAAGTGGCTATTGCGGCTAATAGAAGCAGAGACTAATAGGAAAAGCCAGGCAGGAAAATTGAAGATGCAATTTGTTTCCGAATTTGTTAATTCAAATTTTCGGTCGAGATACTTTGTCCTACATATGTTTCGATGATAACAGTTAAATGAGCGTTTTTATTTCACCAATTGACTTGTTTATTCGTCTGCTCTTCAATACAATGATATTATGATCTTTCTGTTGGCAGCCTATTCCAAAACGACATTCCGGCAAAACGTCGTTCCCTCTTGTAATTGGTCCCTCGAAAACAGATCAGGAGACAGCTTAGGTGATGATTTTAATGAGAAAACTATACATTGGAGTTGTCCAGCGGGGACGAACATAGGAAAGTTTTGTCGAACCACCACCTGGCATCATCCGAAATGATTTCCGTCGTTAAATACCATGCGAAACTCTAATTGTCATGTATGGCGTTGTTACAACCCTCACAAGTTTTGGAAGTGTTTTTGGTAAGTGGATGTTACCTGCAATGAAGTCTTCACTGGTGTACTGCCGGATTGTGTTATGATAGCAATATATTTCGACGACTACTATCTGCCAGCCAGCCGGCCAGTGGCTGAGGAAGACGACGGAGGTATTCGTCGAAATATCGCGTCATCATAACACAATCCGGCGGTTCACCCGTGAAGACTTCATTGTAGTTATACGCCGGGAAAATTTCCATTCTTGCGGATAACATCTATTAACTACGCAGGTTTTAAACAAATCAAATGTATACGAGAAGGGCCTAAGCAACAAATTGAGAAGAAAGGAACAAATGTGAAAGCTAATCGCAAATCATTGAGAAAAAATACAAAATGCATAAAATGTGACATATATATTCACTGATAAAAAGTAAAAGAGGACCTACAGTTTTATGTGGAATATGAAACACGAAAATCTTACATACAAAAAGAAAGGGAAAAGTCGGAAGCCTTCCGTAATGATACCACGGTCGCCCATTGCAGTGTTGCGGCTACGCTAGACTCCGCCTCTGGCTTGCTTCCTCCACACCCTCGACACACACACACACACACACACACACACACACACACACACACACACACACACGCGAACACACGCGCGCGGCACCGTCACTGCCTTAGGTCACAGGCAGGTGGGGGGGGTGGAGTATTTGTCCGTGGACATTGCCTCCAACGTCACGAAGGAGTTACAATTCTCTTAACTGTCGGTGTGTCTTCCTATTTGGTTTCAGTTTGCTAGGAGACTGAGCGGTCTTCTATGCCTGTCGTCGTTATTGTTGTAGCGTCCAAGCGAGTTGACCGCCGTGGGTTGTTGCATTGACTGGTGTTTTTATAAATTTTTCCACCAGCACACCCTTGACAACAGGCGCTTCCACTGTTTAGTTACTTCAAGTGCATCCAGTTGGCGTTTGGTTTCATTTGCTGCGAGACAATTGCTATTTACTGTTTCCTTAAGACAACTGGAAATTCGTTCGCTTGATGATCAATGGCAGCCATTGTAAAAGTTCCTTTGTTTAAGAAGATGTTATTGTTCTGTCGCATTGTTGGTATATATTTGTTTTTAAATTCGAACTGTTTTTGTACCGAACATACTGAAATGATTTATAAAAATGGTTTTACTTAAATACAGTTATCAGGTAATTATTAGTGATATATATATTAATGTGAATTTGGAGAACACAAGAATAAGCTCATTCCTTGAAATTTACAAATAAAAGCACAGGGGTTTATTTACTTTTTTTCTTAACCCATCGAATGAAAAGAACATTTATCTTGGCTAGTCAGGGGCAGAGAATGGGTGAAGCATGGATAGTTAATTGCCAATCAAAGGGCGTGTTAGCCCCTAATAGCCTTCTCGAGCTTCCTCCGAATGAGGACTCGCTCCAACGTCCTCTTGCACTCGACAGGCGGCAGTGGAGTCGTAAAACCAGACATCTTGCCTGGTATGCTGTTCACACCACACCACCTGTCATGAATAGAGCGTAACTTAAAGGAATATTCTGCGCCCGCAGTTGCCGGACTGTCATTCGCGTCGCTGTTGACTTAAGGACCCAGGTGTTCATTGTCCTGTGTGATAACGGTGGGAACGTTAAATGTTTCGAACTTGACGCCACTAGATGTGCCAGAACGCTTGGATATTTTTCATTTATTTTGTATCTTTTAGTGTGACAGACACAACCGGATTGTTGGGCTCGTCTTGATGAGCTTGTTCCCACTTCTGCCTCCTTAGGGAAGATTTGAGCGTTGCCATATGTCTGACAATTCATGTTCAGTATCAGACAGGGGCTGCACAAAATAATATGAACACCGTGCGATAGAGTACAGGTTGTTGCATGTTGGCACCACTGCTCCTCTGTGAATACTGCGACGCGCACGTACGGAGTATTTGACATGGCAGATCTTTCAGGTTATGTGGCAGTGTGTTATACGCTTTGTTCTGCAACGGTTATGACAAGCGATCGGTGAAACGCGTGATCTCTCAGACTTCAAAAGGGGTCAAATCGTTGGAGCTCTGTTAGTGGGAGTCTCTGTGACGGAAACAGGTGAACTGTTTAACGTCTCACGAGCGACAGTATCCACGGTAATGGCATCATACACAAAACAAGGTAAAACATCGTCGGCGAAGAGGAATAGTGGACCAAACAGAGACCGACGAACATTAAAAAGTATTGTGTCCAGACAACACAAAACTACCGCAGCAAAATTGACAGCAGAACTCAACACACAACTGAGTAATACTGTTTCGACAAAAAACAGTATGGCGGGAGCTCCACAAAGCTAACATTCATGGAAGGGCTGCAATTGCAAAACTCCTTATAACAGCAACCAACGCTAAGCTGCGAAACAAGTGGTGCCACGATCATAAAAACTGGACACTTGATCATTGGAAGAATGTGGTATGGTCCGATGAATCATCGTTCACATTGTTTCATACTAACTGCCGGGTTTATGTATGGAGATCCCCAAAAGACGCCTACGATCTGGACTGCCTTGGTCCTACAGTCAAGCATGGGGGAGGTTCCGTTTTGATTTGGGTGGCTATATCGTGGTATTCAGCTGGTCCTCTCATTCACATAACTGTCCGGATGACTGCGAATAAATATCTCGACATCCTCAATGATGAAGTTCTTACTGAAACCAAACACTACCATCTTCCAAGATGATAATGCACCCATACACACAGCCAAAAAGGTTCTGCACTGGTTCGAGGAGCATCAGAATATCATCAGACATCTTCCCTGGCCAGCACAATCGCCAGACCTCAATATAACTGAACCGTTGTGGGAAATTTTAGAGCTGAGAATAAGGAACAAATTTCCACCTCCAACATCATTGAAGCAATTGACGGATGCTTTGGTCCAAGAATGGGACAACATTCTGTTGTAACTATTCAGACGCTCTAGGAATCTATTCCGCGAAAAATTGCAGTTGCCCTACAAGCAAAAGGTGACCAAACTGCGTATTAATAAACCAATAGTATGTAAATGTCAAGTGTTCGTATTATTTTGTCCAACCCCTGTAAATGTACAGTGCATTTTCTGTGTGAAATGAATAAATTTGCAGCGAAAATGTGAGAGCCTCTCCGCATTTTCTTGTGTCACCGTTTCTCAAGCTTTTCGACCAGATGACCAGTAAAACTTCAGCAATAATTTCTACGGTTTACTAACTCTTTTAGGCCTATTTTTTACAACTAATAACCCAAACCGTCAATTGTTATCAGCAGGAACCGTGCTCTTTTAAGACCAACACCTACAATAAGGCATTCATACAAGGATCATTAACATAATCGTCAAAGAAACGCCTCTCTATTTGATCCCTAATGCAAAAAAAATGTATTATGTTAAAAATGCAAAGACACACATCATGAGACTACCAGATTTTAGCCTCGTAATTAAAATTGTCTTCGGTTTCAGAAAGTTTTGCATGCGGGGTTATGGCTTGTATTCTCTTGCTGGATTATGAAGTACGAATGCTGTATCCGTTCTATTCCATTGCGAATTCGGTTTTTGTGATGATATTTTTATTCCGCCTGTTGACCCCCTGTCCTGTCTTAGCGGACCTATGTGGTTGCGGTAAACCGCCATCATTGTCCACGTGACTCACTATAAACTTCTGTGCTCTATACCCGGGGAATGAAGGGGGTGGATAATGGAAGCTTCAATCGCATACCAGTGAATCGCTCGTGTATTGCGGGGCAAGGATTGGATCTGGCAGTCAGGAGTTCGATTCCCAGTCCGGCCATCCTGACTCACTTTTTCGATGGTTAACAAAAATTGCTTGACGTGAACGCATGGACGGTTCCTTCCCATTCCTAACCCGGTTCTAATGACCTAAATGTCGATGACCCATAATAAGGAGAGTGACAATTAAGTTTTTCCCGGCGTATGGTAGAGAGGAATTCTTCACGGGTCTTCTGCCGGATAAGATCTTCTAAACACCTCCGCTGCCTTCATCTGGTGAGCTGTCATCGCGAAGTAGCTGCCGCGACGGTTCGGCACCGAATAAGAGGAGTGTCGCTGACCACACCATCTTGCTGCTAGCGGTAAATCGAGAGAGTGGAAATTCGGGTACAAGGAACGGGGAGGAATTTGATCAGGACCTGATGAACAAACAATACTGAAATGGGAAAAGGAAAAATAAATGGCCCGACTGTGGTTTAATGCCGCGTCCTTCAAGTTGCCGGACTGGAGCGTGGAAAAAGAGAGATAGTTGGAAATACGAGTGTATGGAGGCTCGTGTGGGGATACAGATTAGCAAGAAGCCAAAAAGTATGTTCAACGACATCACTATCGTGATATTATCTCTGATATATTTCGGTCGAACCAATACTTTAATGTATAGAAACGCAAAACGGCACTATTGGCCTGAGATAAAAATCCGAGTTATTCCTGACGCCAGTACATTGTTTTTGGTGACGAGCTGCTGTACCGTACTGGTAGAGGCCACCCTCCGTGGCAACAGGTGGCTGCGCAGTGGCGGCCATATTCGACGAGCGACGCCTGGCGTCCGGACGCCAATCCGTGTGGGGCCACCTCTATACTCAATCGTAACATGGAATTCTCCCGCATTGCCACCGGTTTAAAGAGTTTCACAATATCACATTTGAGGTATTTATTTGACTTATCTCCTGTTTACTGTTCTTGATAGGTCTCATTAGTTGGGGCTGTTACGTTTGATGTATCTTAGTTGTCTGGCATATTAGCGCAAGAGTCTGTTGTTTGTCACTTCCACTGTTCTTCACTTCACGTTACCAGCAATATAAGAGTCTAATAGTATGTTGCTGGTTCTTTGCGAGTTTATCTGCAAGTCCATAGACACATTTTTATCTGCTTTACGTCTCTCAACAGCGAGGTCTTTAGAGACGGGAGAGGATGGGGGCAAGGAATGGGAAGGAATTCGGCCATGGCCTTTTTAAGGAAGCATCCCGGCATTTGCTTGTAGTGATTTGGGAAACCATGGAAAACCCAAATCTGGATGCCCGGACAGGGATTCGAACCGCCGAGGCCAGAACGCTATCAGTTACACCACCAGGCTCGGTCATAGACACGTATTCTGGGAACAGTATCCGTGAACTTATTCTTGGTACTCTCTTTAACTATATAATCTTAAAAATAATCTTTAAATTTCCTTCGATTTAGTAGGTTCAGATTATATCTTTCAGTTCCATCGTCTTTCTTCCGCAAGACTGTTTCTTCTTATTCACGACCTTTTCCCAACATTTTGGGGTCGGCTGCCTTCTATGAGTTTTACTCGCCGTTCGTATATTCAAATAAGGACCTATGGTTTTACTGAAGAAAGTAAACCCCTAGCTTAACAAAGCTGCTGGTAGCAGGGCTGCGTACAAAGAAAAATTGGTTTTGTACTTTTCATTGTATCTATTTCCTTAATTGTCACTAACTATTCATGCTATTTAGTCTGTAGGTTTCACCGTTGCATGAATTTTACAAAAAGTTAGATTATAGTGAAATGACACAGAAGTGGAGAACATACAGTGCAATTAACCGGACAGGTTTCCTCAACAAATTCGTAGTTTCAAGGTATAACGTCAGCACGTGGGCAATGTAGTTAACGCACCTACCGTATGTTCATATGATTAGACTGGTCTCCACATAGTCCAGGCACTGGTCCGAAAGAAGTTGCACTTTTTTCGTCACTGAACACAGCAACGCGTCTGTGATGCTGCACGTCAAGTTCTTTTGATTATTATGTGAAGGACTATGGGGTAGTAACGTAACACAACAAGCATTAACATCAATATTCATGAAGACAAGAGTAACCTCGTTTACAACTGGCCAGAGCAGACCACCAGTTCATCTGCAGAAACTGCATAGCGACGTTTTAATCACACGCGAGCCACTTCAGTCTCACCACGGCAACAATCTCTTGGGGTTACATTATCCCTAGAGTGTGGGGAAGTTTTTGCGCTTAGCGCATCTCCTTCCAAGTCCATAAACGTTGTCATCAGTGTGGGGCTAGTATTATTCGACTTGCCAGGTCGTGTTTGGTTGCATTGTTCAATTTTGGGTGGCATCATTTACCAGTTTAACTGCCCATCTTGTATTTTTATTATAATGAACGTGGGTACCCAGCTGTTTTATCAGTGGATTGTCGTGATTGTGGCACTGCATGTACAACTTCTTTGCAGTAGATCGGAAGCTTTCGAGCAATGTTGGAAGTCCGCGTATTCTGTGTAGTTCAGCTTTCGGGGTGTCCCTTAGTAGTTTGATGTTTGAGGGAGCGGCGTTGCCCCAAACTGGAGATGCATATTCGAGGATGGGTCTAATTGTTGCAGTGTATAGGGTAACTGCGGTGCTTGGATGGAGAGGTGACTTTGGATTTAACACCGGATAGAGCTGCGTCATCCTGTTCATAGCTTTGGTCCGAGTGTTTTTTATGTGCGTTTTCCATGATAGTCGTTTGTCGATCGTGACACCAAGATAGAGGGCCGTGGGTGACCATTTAATATTTCCACCGAAGAGTTTCACGGTTTGTAGAGGGGGTACAGATCTTCTGGTCACCATGACTGCTTGGCTTTTTGCCGCATTAAATGCCAAGCGCCATTTCTTTGCCCACTTCTCTACGTTGTTGCAGCCTCGTTGCAGTTTTGTGACGACGTGGGTTGCCCTGATGCTCTTCGTGAAGTGGGAGGTATCGTCGGCGTATAGACCAGTGTGGATTTGGTCACTTTTTTTTGTGTGTCACTGCCTCAACGGCATGTTTGTGTGGCCCCGCTACCTAAAGTAGCTCTACCTAGTGTGTCACTGTTTTGGATGGGTTAATTTGGGGACGCTTTTTATATACTCGTTTGGGGGAAAAATGGCTGTGGGCGCCTAAGGCGCCCTTAGGTTAATACCCCCCATAGGGTTCATATTTCGGCTGGGGATCATTGTCGTTATCAGCTGCGTTAGCAGCTGGACAATCATCCCCAGCTGGTTTTCATGTTGCTCGGCGTGGTTGCAGCGCCAGGGTTGCGGGTGACTCGTAGCTCCTGATGGCGTCTGCAAAGGGAACCAGCTGTTTGACGTGGGTTGTTGGTTCCTCTGGTGTGTTGGCCTGCTCGCTTGATGGGCTGTCCATCTCTTCTTCCCCGCTGCTGGTCTGGTGTCGGTGGGTATGGTTGCTCCTCTCGCTCCCTCGGCGCGAAGTCCCTTCCTCACGGGTCAGCCTCCATAGCAGGCGGCGTGGTCAGCACCACAGTTTGCACACGTTGGCGTGGCCTCACTTGGTCGTGTGCAAACCGTGGAGCTGTGGTTTCCGGCGCACCGCACACATCGCTCCTGGCTCCGGCATTCCTTAGCCAGGTGTCGGTAACGCTGGCAGCGAATACACTGGATGATCCCAGCTGGTTTCTTGGAGGGCCGCCCTTCCCCCTTCCCCCTTCCCGCTTCTTGGTGGCCCGACTCGCTGGTTCGTTGATGTCGGCCTTCGGGTTGGGGGCCTGTTCGGCGACTGGGTGTGTTTTGGTGTCGGTCACACCAGGTCCCTGGGTCGTGGTGGTGGCAGGCTCCTGGCTGCCAAGGCGTTCCGCGGCTGCCTTGATGACATCTTGGCTGGGGCTGCTAGCCAGAAAGCCAGCGAGTGCCAACCGTGTGTTGGGCGGGATAGTGGCTAGCTGGCGGAGTACATCCCTCGTGGCGCCGTGATGTGAGGGTGGGACCGCTTGCAGCAGCTGATTCAGTGCCCCTTCATGGCTGGTTGGCTGGTCCGTGATCCCTCGTTGCTTGGAGTGGTGGGCGACGGTCCCACTCTCCTGCTTGGTGCCGGCGACGCGAAGAGCCTGTAGTTCAGCTCCTCGAAGTACTGGTCGCAGTCGAAATCTTCGGCGAAGATGCAGGTGAAGGGTACTCGCTGCGACCAGTCCTTCCCTTCATCGCTTCATCGATGACAGGCTTGGCGAGGCGCGAATACTTCTGGATGCAGAGTGTACGGCGCAGTTGCTTGGCACTTTCGCGAACACGTTATATACACCGTTTCCGGGTCTGTCCTACGTATGCGGCCACTTCTACCCTACCCTCGCGCACAGCTTCCACACCATACTTGTGCTACGATCCAACGGACTCTATCTTACAGCCGCGGCTAGTATCGATAGTCCACCGATATTCTTGTACTGTTATAACCAGCACCCAGTACCGCATATGCTGTTTCGAACTAACTCGCATGAAGCAACATATTTCATCATCCTCGACTTGGTACACAGGGAACCAGTGCTTACGGAGGGAAGGCAAGTGATGTGCTTGACCCCTGGGTATTGTTAGCAAGAGCAGAAATACGTGGGCCGTCACCTCAGCTTTCTCTCTGTTCTTTCGTCATCAAGTGTTGAATGAAAATCAACACAGTACATTAACAACAGTCATAAATTTATCTTCACACAGACATAAACATTTATACAGATATGAAGAATTGGCAACTAAATTTCTGACTTAAGCGCTTAGGGTGAATGCTTTAATAGGACAAGGCTTGCCATACGGCATAGCATTTTACTTCTCTGCTTTGTAAAAGGCAGTGTTTATCTCTAAAATAATGAGATACCAGAGTAATAAGTAAAACCTTTCGCACTGCATTCAAAAATTTCGTTTTCACTTGTATGTGTGCTAGTACGCAGTTCACATGAGCTGTTACGTTTTATTTCGTATTATAATTGTTTTTTGTTTTTTTTCTGTCTATATTGCAATGGACAAAATTTAGGGTTTCTTCAAATAAACAAAAAGGAGTAATCACTGGATAAACAGACAAAGTAAAAAAAAAAATCAGTGTTAAACACAGCTCTGGGATATTTATCTTACAGTAAACGTAGATATTAATATGAATAATGAATTTCTTTTGTCCTTGGCGCACAGTGCACGACGCTGTTAAATGAATTCCCGTTTTGAAAAGTGGTCACTTCGAAACTACCGGCGGTGATTAGTTTAAGTGTCGGTGGCATTAATAATTAGCTGTCGACTCTTATATGCGGACAGCCCGTGAATAGACCGAGTACTAGCACGCCGTTTGTGTGGGATGTGATCGTTAATGTAACTCAGGACAGCTCTCACGCATCTTAATAGACCGGTTCTGGCACCCATTAGCAAAGAGTATGTAAACAGAGTCATGGCAGTAATCTCGTCTGCAATACTCCCTTAACGACTGCATTTTAGTGAAGTTACTTAGAAATTGTTTTGATATTACCGTCGTTACAAACACGACTGCAGAGTACTAAAATTCCTTTTAATTTTAAAGTAATTTGTTTCGCATACAGATTAATCGTGAAGTTTCCTAAAGTCATTAATTGCTTTGACTACTTTATTGAACATAGGAAATGCACGAGAAACGAAAGTGGAACGTTACAATATGTTGGAGTGGAGGTCGCGTGATATTGATTAGCTTTTACAAGAGATCTGCATGCCTGTAGGTACATTACTCAAAACCGTATGTTTAAAACTAGTGCCAAAGAATTTGTACATTGGCTATGTTGTAAGCTCGTCAAGAAGGAAAGTGTTCAGGCAGTTCATTTCTTCGGAGTTTAACTAAATAGAATTGTTTTAAAAAAGAACTCTCATAACCTTGATTTTGTATTGTTTATATTTCGGGTGTAGTTTACTTCGCGATACAGTTGGAACAACTTATATGCAGGTAAAAATATCACATCGGTAATTAAAAAATTATCTTAACCACTTTATCTATGCCGCGTACTGTTAGTGTTAATCCTAGTCTAGACTGAATACCTCGCGATAAATCTAGAACTGTTTTAATCCGAATGAATTAATAACTCCAGTAACATGGCACTTAAATAATTATTTAAAAAAAAAAAATCTAAAAAATCTCGTGCCTCCGGCTGTAACGACGAATGGCAATTAATACATTCACTGTTTCGCAATACAAACTTGACACGATATTTCTTAGCTCACCATGACAGCAATTAGAAAACACGACGATTACATATACATCAAACGAATATAAATATGTAAACAAGAAGCAACTAATAATTGATATGTTTTCTTAAACGATATTTTTCTTTCAGATTTCAGCAATTCATTTATTCACAGTTGATCAGCTAAAGAGATTTGTAATTAAATAAAGCGCATAACCTCGTCTGTGTAGTAATGTTGCACCCACTTCTTCTCTCTACGTTTAATGAAAACAAGTTTAAGAAAGCAAGTCACAATTAATAAGTGTATTTAAACGAAATAAATATTTTTCCTTGTGGTTTGTTTGCGATTTAAAACACACTGAACAATTAAATAAATATAATAGCTTGCCGTATTAACTCCGTCTGTGGATAGAGACATCCGTTGTTAGCCCGCCAACGAAGACCGGGATACGATGACCAAAAGTAGCGTTTTATTAGTACTGATAACAGATTCCGGTTACCTAGACACAGTCAATGTAATGATGCATGAAAAAAGTGTATTCATTTGAAATTAAGGATTACATAGAGTAACTGCCAGATTTGAATAAACTTTGTCTTGTGAAAGACTAGTCTACTATCGAAACGTTACGGACTACGATTCAAGTGATAGTATACCGACCTAATATTCAATGTAAGAAAAGAAATAAAGTGATGAAGACGCGAAGGAATGGGTATTCAGCTACTGAGGCCATACAGCCAGCTCAATGTGATCATCATGACTCATCCAGTGTACGCTTTTTTATAGTGAATTGTATCGACAGCACAGGAAGGACGCGGCCTTAACACACCCATGCCCTCGGCCGGACTCGAACCGGCGACCTTCGGTACGCGGAGCGAGTATTCTAGTCCCTACGCTACCGATCCCGGTCAAAGTGAGTTGTGGCGAGTTGAACCACGTGTTGCCACTTTCGCTCATTGGCTGTTTTGTAGCTTGTTATACAACATACCTTGTTGATATACTTCGCGAAACATACCAGCCACCGCAACCAAACCTACAGCCATTGATCCGTCGCAGTTCGCAATGTGGTCAACACCGGTCACTCGGGGCTGCAGAGCTGTCGTGTCTAGACCAGGGCGTGCCGGCGTCGGTAGCGTAGGGGCTAGAGCACTAGCTCCGCGTGCCGAAGGTCGCCGGTTCGAATCCAGCCGCGGGCATGGATGTTTAAGTGTTGTGTGTCTGTGTGAATGTCCTGTCCGTCCTGTGGTATCTGTACTTAAGAATCACAACGTACTGGAGAAAACTAAAATCACTGGATGAGATATCATAAGCACATTGAGCTGGCTAAATGGCTTAGTTGCCAAAAGCCATTTAAAAAAATAAAAAAAAAATAAAAAAACAGGGCGTCATTAGAGGCGGGAAAGTACTGGGGGCAAGGAGCGGGAAGGAATTTGGCCATGACATTTTGAAGGAAGCATCCCGACATTCGCCTGGAGTGATTGGAGGAAACTATGGAAAGCTCAAATCTGGATGCCCGGACGTGGATTCGAACCCGCGTCCTCCCGAATGTGAGACCAGAACGTTAACCGTTCACCCACCACGCTCGCTGTAACAAACTGAACGAAGACAGCGGAGTGGCACTCCACTACACTTGGCGCTCTTAAGGTTAGATGTAAATTCTTATGAAAACCAAGGTCGCAATATTAACAAAGGCGGGCCTAAATGTCGGCGGGATCCGATAACACCTGTCTCTGCGAGGGAGCGGAAATATGTCGATGTTTTGCCTGTTTTAGCGTGAGCCATTGATCGTGCCTGCCGCTGAGACGTCGGTGTGAACGACCACCGCAAACACCGCAGGCCGCTCCTAATTGGCTAACGGTAGTGTGACGTCAGACGCCGTGTGTGTGTGGCTCTCAGGAAGGCGTCGCTACCCTGCGATGCAGCGGACCCATCTCAAACAAAATGGCTTTATCGTGACCAGGGATTGCAATCCAGCAACCCCGCGGGATCCCGCATCATCTGGCAGCCTGGTGGATCCAGCACAATGTTATGCCATCGGCAAAATGGGGCGAACACGTGTTTCAGACTGCGTCACTTGCCGGCCCGACAGGAACTCTACCGGTTTTATTGCCTCGTCTGCCTGTTCACTCCAAATAGACACTTGACTCCCGACAACAAATGTGTGTTTTTGTCATCTTTTGTGATTTGTAAGCCAATAGATTCACTTCTATGTTTTTATAAGAACTCCCGTATGTTTTTGTTGTATCCATTACAATAATTTTAGTTATGTCGACCTATTGGAAAATTAGTTCCCAGATCATACATAAAAAAATGATACTATTGGAATTGTTTCTGAGAAGGAAGTAGAAATAATACAAAAAGAAGGTTAAAACTTTTAACGACTATTTTAAAAAGAAAGTAATCTATGGAATAAATGATTTCCAGAATGATTTTCAGAAACATTTTTACCATAAATTGTTTCTGTACTTCATCGGATTTGAGATATCTGTTTTTAAAAAACTGGATCTCAACTTTCTAACTCTGCTAATATTATAAAATCCATAGTCATAAATTTTTGAAAGTTGACATGATTATTCAGTTTGAATATGAACAATGACAAAGATTATCGTTGAGTTTTGATGAGTGGACGTCCCAAAAAATCATCAATATTTGAACGTTAATGTTCACCGCAAAGAAACACATTTTAATTTTGACTTTCTTAGAATATTCGGTTCGTGCAGCTTAGTCAAAGAAAGGCTGACAAGCTTTGATCTCGATTTCTAAACTCATGTTACTGGCGTAACACCTGACGGAACAAGCGTCGTGACTAGTGTTGCAAACTGAAAAAAAACAAAATGTTTTTTTTCAGATTTGTGAAAAAAAAACATGAAAAAAAACTTAGCACCCTCGTTTTTTTTCTAAATTTGGTTTTTTTTCAGAAAACTATATATTTGATAAATTATAGTTTTATTTATGGAACTTACATTTTACATGTGTGTTTTAAACCTTACTAAATCATATAATATCTTACATAATGATTCATAAATGTATCTATATAGGTAACATAATTTTTTATTCATCTTCTATGTCGGAACCACATTCAGTAGTATCAGTACTACCAACACTAGTTCGGTCGGAGTTGGAATTTTCTGTTTCTTCTTCTGTCCCCTCTAGATCCATAACTTCAGAAATAGTTACATTTTCTTTTACCGGTTGTATTGCATGCAAAAGCTTTTGAGATTGCAATTTTAAATTGTGAGCAAAGTACACACTCTGAATGAATACTGCGCCGATAGTTCTGTATTACGGTC
The DNA here is from genome assembly GCA_031002005.1 of Vandiemenella viatica. Classification (NCBI taxonomy): domain Eukaryota; kingdom Metazoa; phylum Arthropoda; class Insecta; order Orthoptera; family Morabidae; genus Vandiemenella; species Vandiemenella viatica. The sequence continues at coordinate 18,361,648 of JARYHS010009186.1, read as the reverse complement.
TTTTAAGTTTGAATTTAAATATATTATCATACAAAATAGGAGCTTTATTTGTTTTCAATCGTTGGTTTACGCCAACGGTTGCAAGGAAATTATTCATAATTACTGACAATGACTCAGTATTATCACTATACGCTGCGAGTTTAACAAGTATATGACTATAAGGAAAGCACAACAAGTAATAAAAAGAGGCAAAAAACCGTAGTTAAATTTCCTAATTTTTTGAAAAGATTCGTAGGTCTACAGATAAATTTGTAGGGCCTGGCTGGACTAGTTTATATAGCGAGTATCAATCCAAACAATGGGGAACGGCCGAACGGGGATTCCTTCTCACGCAACCTAGCCTTTTCGGGAAGTCCCCTTTCGTAAAAGAAAACTTCAGTTGATGTTACCAATATTTTTTTTTCGTACTGAACCAGAAAGTTATAGTAGATTTAAAAGTAAGATAAGTACTTAGTATAAACTCTAAAACAGTCATATTAAATGATAAATCCCTTAAAAATTTGAAATTTAGTAGTTATGAAAAAAAACATGTCCCAGAAAAAAAAACATGTTTTTTTTCACAGTTTTTTTTCATGTTTTTTTTTTCACGTCAGAAAAAACTGTTTTTTTGCAACACTAGTCGTGACAAACGCTAGTGAACTTCTGCTTTGGAAGCTACAATTGTGCCTTTTTAACAAAGTACACAATTGCCGTTAACGTACTACAAAAAAAAAAAAAAAAAAAAAAAAAAAAAAAAAAAAAAAAAAAAAACTACTGAAAAGAAAGTCGAACGCGTAGAAACAACTATTGCTGACTCGGGCGTAGATGAGGTAACAATAAAGAGAAGTATTTAGCATCGTATGTTGAACACTATGAAATGCAATTAACGCAAAAGATTTAATGAGTTAGTTTCTCAATAAGTGGACACATTACAGTTTCAAACAACATATGGTTCGCAACGAAGATGCGTCCATTGATGAGAATTGTAGTGCCGAGTAGGTTTGAGTTTCTGGGAAGATAGATCAGGGAGGAACTGTGCATCGAGAGCCTGAGGTATAAAATTGGAAAGATTATCACATCTCCATTCGGTCAGATGAAACAGTTTCGGTTTAAAATTTCACATGGAAGTTTGAAGGATCAGATTAGGAGAGGAACTCTGAAACAGGTACGGAAACGGCTAAGAGGAAACTTTATACTGATGGACAGAGGAAAATGAGAGCACTGAGCTGGAACGACAAATGAATTGCACTCATGAGTACACTTGGTCGAATCGCCGTCCGGCAATCAATTTCTCGAAATCACTCAAGGTGAATGCCGGGATGGTTCCTTAAAAAGTCCGTGGCCTAATTCCTTCTTGTCCTTTCCCGCCTCTAAGGGCCACGACGTCTGAATCTTTATGTACTTACGTACGTTAAACTAAAAAAGCATTATGTGTTGTTAAAACGAAAATAAAGAGAACCACGCGAGACGCCGTAAAGTCACTTCCTTGAGACAAGATTATAATGACAACTGAATGTGTATTTCCTTTGGTGCTATTATTACTCAAACTAATGTATGTGAGATTACTCGTTCATTACAACTTCTTTTCCACTTTAATTCATTTCTTAGTTTTCTGGTAAGTGTATATGAACTGCAATGTATTACACAACGTATGGAAATTATAACACCGTTTCCGTACCCGAACTAATCAGCTCGAGAAACGTTCGCGTGCTGCGTGATGTAGTGGCTGGAATGGTCCGCCCTTTCTTGAGAACTCAGTCCACGTGCTGCGTGATGTCATGGCTGGAATCATCAACACTGTCTTGAGCACTCAATCCACGTGCAGCGTGATGTGTTGGCTGGGATGGTCTACCCTGTCTTGAGCACTCAGTTTGTGAGATGTAGTGGTTTGTTTTTAGGGTTTCACTTGTCATCAACGTCGTGTTCATTGCAGTCAGCAGAAGACTCGGGACTAGCAAGGAGAATTAACGCACCCGAAAACGAAAATCGTGAAAACCGAAATCACGGTGGCTGAAGCGGGTATCGAACACACTTCCTGCTGCTCGTGAGGTGGTATAATGAGTTACTGCGGGAAGATCCGTTAACTTATCTTTCAACTGAACTTTGCTCTCAAAACATATGCGGTAGGAAATGATAGGAAGTAATGGAACTATCTGAGCGGCGGGATATTATTCAGTCGGTCAGAACTGATGGAAAAAATAAAAAAAATTCTTACTAGTCCCCGAGTATTGTTTATTTTCTTCTTCACATGAGAGTTAAGGTCATTGTCATTATCGGAATCTTCGAACGCCTCGGTTTGTTAAAGAAGGAAAAATCAGTATCAGTATGTTCTTTGTTCTTTCATTCTTCCAGCATATTGAATTGTTTGTGTTACGCAGTATCTTCAGGGAAACCAGGATGTATCTTCAAACAAACTAGCAAGATTTCGATGTATAGTGATGTTGCTACAAGACAGGTTGAACAGGAAAACTTCTTTTTTTTTGCAGCTGTATTTATTTAAGTGATTGTGTGTGATAATTGCTTTCGTTTTTATTACAAGTTTTGAGTTCATTGGCAACCTATTTACAAGCAAGTTTATGCTTATAACAATTCTTGCGAGAAGTAAATTATCATAAGATCGAAGTTGCTCTCGAAGTTGAGAATTGATATAATCTTCCCGGGTGACTAGCTGAGTAAGCATAGTGTTTTCACACGATATTTCGCCGATTGGAACCACTGTCGCCATCTTCTGGTGAAGTAAATTATCGTTGCCATTAATTACACTTGGTAAAGAAACTTCTGTGAGGGATCCTAAACGCGCTTGACGTGGTGGTTAAAGCGTTGTCCTCTTGCACTGTTGTTTCCTCGCCATATCACCATATCGCAATTACCCGAGTCGGGCAGATGTGTCCGTCCGTTCCATTTGTCAAGGGGAATCAGCGCGCTGACAGCAGCCTCTGCGCAGCACTACCGCACGTCTCTGCTGCTGATAAATGTGGGCTGTTAACATTTAGTCAGGTCAACAATGTGAACAATGAAAACTTGCTGCAGCGTTGTAGAGACGGCGCCAGCTGACATCCTCGACTAGCTGCCCATCCTCCCGCTAGAGTACTTGGTCCATCCAAGCCGCTTTTTTGTTATAATAGTTACGTACCCTGAGATACCTCTCCGCTGTTGACAAACTAGGAACGCCGCCTTCCCGAGAGCGAGCTATTAGTTTCTACTTTGCTCCTTGAGTGGAGACTACTAACACTGATATTAGCAGAAACACTTGGAAAGACTGATCAGTGCGGTGACAGCGCCCACCCCTCCCGTTCCGTGCTGTAGTGGTCTGTAAAATCCTTCATTACTAGGTAGACAGTTGCTGCGATAATGGATAAAAAACGACGATTCTGCTACGAACTACGCTAGTAGGACAGCGATAAGTTTAGAAACTGACGATAACATCAGAGGCGAGTCCAACCGTACGAAACAGTGAATCAGCTGGGCGCTTCAGTTTTGCAGACATTAAATACGGTGAAATATTTGGAGGAAACCAGAGAGCGTATTTCCAGTTAGCGACATTAAAATCAATACTGCGGATTTTTTCAATCGATCTCTATGATTGTAAAGGAATCGGAAGGTGATTTGGAGAGATTTTGAAGTCCTGCACGCACTGATATCATGTGGACATGCGTCAGGAAAGTAATGAAACTGGAATTTAAAACCTCGCCCAGGCCCATGGGCTGGTGTGTACGCTATCAATATGAAATATTTAATCTCACTAAGTAAATCATATGAGGGAGTAAGGTTGTAGTCGCTGGAATACACGAGACGGGTTAACTGAGTGGAGTGATGAGACTCGCATGTCGAATGAAGGAGGTAAGCATTACCGTATCTTGGTACATTATTGAAGGCATAATGAAATATGTTATCAGCTTAGAGGTGTGATGAGTTATTCATGGCAGTCCGGAGATAGTGAAAGAGCTTGAAGTGATAATAGGTGTGTTAATCGAGTTGCTGTGCTTCTTTCAAACCCAAGAAAGTGGTAATTAATTGATAACCCCTGTAGAGAGAAAGAAAGCCAAATTATTACTCGTAATTCATAACTCAGCACTCAGAGAATCCTGTTTCTTCACGTCATAAAGCTGAAATTAGACACTTCACACGAAATAAAAGCACTTATTCTATTAGACATTCTATTTATTACTTAAAAAAATATTTTAAATGAAATGTAACACAATACAAACGTGCAGTAAGCTATGCCACAGTGTTACAAAAGCGGTTTTGATAGCACCGAGCGTGGTAGGTGAGCGGTAAACTAGTCCCGCATTTGGGAGGACATAAAGATGGTGGCGAAGATTTTCAACCAAGTCAACATACAATAAGAACGGGAAGAGTCGTCATAGATCGTAATGTATATTGTGGATGCTGTGATCTCTGGTTAATGGAGACTGGAGTGCTTGTGATAAGATGTGAGTGGGCAGAAACTGACCTTCACTGTGATTTATAGTAATCACAAGGGACAGCGGGAGCCATGTTAATCGTACGACAAAACCCAGCACTGTAGTGGGCTCGCAAGTGAACCTCGGCTTGCAAGTGAGAAACGGATCAACCACAATGGAGAACGGCCTCCATAGCGAGGTACATCACAAGCAGCGCATCCGCAGAGGCCAGATGCCTGGCAGTCCACGCGTTACCAGCAATTCACTATTTCCTTTATGCACGGCTGTTGCATCTGCGAGCGCGAAAAGTTTACATGTACCTTCCTTCTCCATTCTTTCTGTAAAAATAAGATTTTAAGCGTAAACCAAACGAACTTTAGGTAGGAGTATCTTGAATTCTCGCCGCACTCTCCATGCCTTACCAAACCATAAGTTCTAAAACATTTTTTTTTTTTTCATTTTAAGTGCTTAACACATCTGTCGTCACAAAAAAAAAAACCATAGCTCCGTTTCAACAAATCAATACTCATTGCTGTTAACTGTTCTCTGCACTGATGGTGCCGTTATCTTTAGCCTGTCTCTGACCAGAAGCGGTTGAGAACCGCTGCTGTGGCCTGGCATTCGGAAGGACGTGGTTATTATTTTTTTTTAAATTTATTTAATGGTCGATGGCTTGCGCCAATTGGGCCAGCTGACAGTTACATGTTTTCCTTCAAGAATCTTACATATTTCACTCATAGGCAATACTCTATTTTTACAATTGTTTTGCATCCTGGCTACATATAACGCCTTTATTACATTTTACATGGCTTTCTCTTGCATTACTCCATCTTGGATTACAGATTGATAATCATTTATACGTTTTTAACAGCTTAATGGAAACTATAGCTAGTTTGACGTAAATACATTTATATTTGTAATAATCGATGAGGGTAGGTATGTGATGGATCGTAGGACGTGGGTTAGAATTCCTGTCGAGACATACAGATTTCTCTTTTCCATGGTTTCCCGAAATCACTCGAGGGTAATGCCGAAATGGTTCACTAAAAAGGTCATAGCCTAATTCCTTGCCCCTCCTTCCTCCCATTCTTGTTCGCTTCTAACGATATCGACAATGCAGTTAACATGCACACTCTGGCTCGTAGGCCCCAGCTAACTGTCCCCACTGTGTGTGCCCCACCATAGTCAAAACCACAAGTGTTAGCTCTGGGGCGTTTATCCTAATGATGGTGTAGCCACGCACCTCCGAAACGTTTAACTTATGTTCTGTATGATGAGGCTGTAGACTGGGCTTTCGGCTTTATAATTCCTGGAGAGCTGTTACCTTCCCGTTCAAGTGTGGCGGCGTGTAGTGACACTAGCGCTTCCTCGTCAGAATAAAATGAAGTAACCGGCGTCTTGACTGCGGAAGATGTCGTGTAGTATGGCCTATGTCAGCCTGTATCCAGCTGTCGACAGCGGCCGTCGTTGCCGTCAGTTGGGACGGTGTTGATGGCGGTCATCGTCCGCTCTCCCAGCAGGAAACGGGACAGCTTTTTGCAGCTCCTTCCATCGCTTCCTGCAGAGCATAAAACGGTCCGCTCTCCAATTTATACCCTCGTCTGACGGCTCGGTGGTCGCATGAGAGCGCGCCTAACAGCGGAAATGAATGAGCAACATCCGCCTCCGTGGTTCTTTTTGGCTGGCGGTAACTTAAAGGATTCGCCTCTGGTCAAGTCACTGAAACATATAAGAACAGAAGCCTCCAGACTGCAGCGAACATGCTATTCTCCACGGAGGAGGAACACGCTTTCTGTATTGTGAAGCGAATGTGGAACGAAACAGAAAGCAATGGCCACAACGTAGCAATTGATTTTGGTTGTAATAGAGACGGCGAAATTTGATGTTTATATAAGGGGTCACATCGTAGACTAAATCGGCGAAGGTAATAAAATAATAGCCTCGAGTGGTCGAAGTGACCTGATGACAGTACTTCAGTCAGCCCTATCGTCACCGTCTAGCCCAACCCAGTAGTCCTACCAGTTGTAGTTCAACAATGAATTCATCTACATCTACATATATACTCTGCAATTCACAAAATTGTGGGTGGCAGAGGGTGCTCAGCACCAAAGCTAATCTCTTTGCTGTGCATTCCAATCCCTAATGGTACGAGGGAAAAAAGAATTCATATAAGAATCAGTGCGGCACCTTATTTCTCTAATTTTATCTTTCCTTTCCTTCCGACTCAAATAGGTTGGTGGAAGTAGTATTTCACTACACTCAAAAGTGAAAGTGTGAGTACGCATGTTTACCAATAAGTTTAAACGAAACGTGTGTCGTCTATCTACCAGAGACTCCCAACCTAGTATACTAATCATTTCTGTGACGCTTTCATAAGGACTGTAGCAAGCGGTCACGAATCGAGCGGCTCTTCTCTGTACTTTCTCTATACTTTCGACCAACCCCTTACGAAACGGATCCCAAATGGCACAACAATAGTCCAAATGTGGACGCACAAGAGATTTGTACGCTATCTCCTTTGTTTGTTCATTACAATTTTTCAAGATTCGACCTATGAATCGCAGCCTAGAATTTGCTCTACCTACTAACGAATTAATGTGTATGTCCCATTTCATATTCTTTTGTACTGTTACTCCCAAATATTTCATATAATCGGCCATATCAATAACTGTATTGTTTAACTCGTATTTGTGAACAATTGGATTCTTTTTGTTAGTTACGCTCATTGTCTTGCACTTTTTACAATTTAGAGTAAGCCAAAATAACATCCAGATCGCGCTGAATTTCTAAGCAATCGGCCAAATTTGTTACTTCCCTATAAATAACCGCATCATCAGCAAACAATCTAAAAAGGCATTTCAATTTGTCTCCGAGATGGTTTATAAAAAATTAAGAAAGAAGTGATCCAATTACACTTCCTTGAGGTACACCCGATGTAACATCTAGATTAGAAGAACTTTCTCCTTCAACGACAACATACTGCGACCGACCAGTTAGAAAATCCTTTATCCATTCACAAAGCTGATCCGATATACCGTACGCACGGAAGCGTTATGGCAAACCTCACATTAATAATCTGTGTCAGAGGTGAAGGTAGGGTTAAGGGCCAAGACTGAGATTCGAACCGGAGACCTATTGATCTCCATACAGACATGGCTACTCTGTGAGCGACGAGACCATGAGGAACCTGGGCTGTGCTGTACTGCAATCAAACAGAACCGCATTAGTCAAACATAAATTATCTCTCGTACAGCAGAAACCCTCTTCAGCAGCCATTTAACTGCTCTTGGTGACCAAATGAATATAATAATCTGAAGATCAGAACATCAGTGCTATAACCAAGCCCTAGAAACTGCGGTCCATATTTGTGTTACAAAACATTATTACAATTGGATCATTTGCCCCTACCATTTAAAGATATATTCGTTAATACTAACGCTCTGTCGCACTCGTTATTTTAAAAAAGTTGTTAATATTTATGAAGCGAGAATGGGCAGCATCCTAGTTACTTGTTCTCGCCGCGTCCTGTGAGAGGCATTTGGGTCATATTGGAGGGCGTAAGCCGAGGGCGGCGCGGCGCCCTTATGCGACCAGACGCCCCGGGCGTCGGGTTTCCTAATCACTAGCGTCGGCGTCCTCTGGGAAATTCCGCTCTGGCAGCGGACACCCCCCCCCTCCCCCAGATACCACCTGTTTCCAAAGGCAAGAGTTCTTCAAAATCTCACCCGCTTCCACATACAACGACCAGTTCTAACAGACTAATATGAAATAACGTCCCCAAACATGAAATATATTGCTCTCTAACATATGTACAACATCAAAAATAAAACAAAATTAAAGAAGTAAAAAACTAACCCACCTACTACGGTATCAATCCTTTGGTAAACGTCGAAAACTGTCGTAAACTATTAAAATAATAAATAAGTTGTGAGAAGTAATTATTAATTTTGACAATTAAATTATTTTTGATACCATAATGAGTCACATTGAAAGTATTTCTTTGCATTTACAAAAAGCATGTTTGAAAGTTCACAGTTTATCATTTACTCATCAACAAATAAAGACAGTTTTAAGAAATTATTTAAAAAAACTATTAAATTCATGACTGAAATTTACAGGGTCCCATATAATTGTACAGCTAGCATCAAAATGTTAGAACATTGAGAACCTCTTTTTATCACGCAGGTCTCCCTGCAGACCCGCTTCAGGTTCACCCCAAACTGAAGTGCAATGCATTTCTTTTAGTTAATCAACGTTAATTACCGTCGTTTGCAGTCATTCAGCACAAGTGGCATTCGTCCGCACAAGGCACATAATTCCACCAGCGACACAGCATAAGAGGGTGCCTTCGCCATCCTATCTCAAAACACTAATGCAGGTTGGTAATGTCTGTGCCGCACTAAAATACTTCTTCCAAGTAGCCCCGTCGACCACTCCAGCCCCAAGACTGCCTCGGTTCCCGCCAGGTTACAAACTGCGCATTCTAAAACATCTGAGTCTCCATTAATACCCAAATACACTTTTATTAGGTCACACATACATGTGGTCGTAACCTCATTTAGACAGACAATTTAAACATTTGTCAGGTGGACAAACTCTTTAATAAATATCATTTTAAATTTTACAACCACACTGTTCATTATTATTTTGGGCAATCATGGCTATATGGTTTCTAAAACCTCTTCTGTCATTTTATTATCTACTTTTCAACATATATAAATTTCACTTAAACTCGCTACTTTATGAAACAGTAGTTGGGTACAACCTTGATTATGATATTTGGAACTGAATGTTTCAATATGTTATTTAGAGATTGTCTTTATTTTTCTCTTAAAATGCAACTACAGTTGTTTAAAATTTTATCTTAACCTAAGTCTTACAATTTATATATATATATTGCTGTCATCAGTCTTTCCACTGGTTTCATGGAATCCTCCATCCCTTCCTATCTTGTACTAACCTGTTCATCTCTACATACCCCTTACAACCCGCGTCCTCAATTACCTGCTTCATATATTCTAATCTCTGTCTTACTCTACAGTTCTTACCTTCGACTGTTCCCTCCACTAACAAGTTAACCAATCCAGCATGTCTCAAAATATGACCTACCAGCCTGTCTCTTCTTTCTGATAGACTCTTCCACAAACTTCCTTCCTCAAACATCATTTCCGAAACTCGTTCATTTCTTACTTTGTCTGTCCACTTAATTTTCAGCTTTCTTCTGTAGCATCACTTTTCAAATGCTTCAATTTTCTTTCTGTCCGTACTTCGCTACCATAAAGTGCTGTGCTCCATACATAGGGTATAAGAAGTTCTTTCTAAGTCCTAGATCAATATTTGAAACTAAAAGATTTATCTTTTTCGGGAAGGATATTTTTGCTAGTGCTATCTACTTTTAACATCATTCCTGCTTCGGCCATCATTGTAATTTTGTTTCCCAAGTAACAAAATTCCCTTAATTGTCCTGTAGCATCCGATCCCATTTTTATATTGTATCTACCGTGACTGGTATCATTCCTGCTACATTTCATTACTTTCGACTGTCTTTGATTTATATTCAGTCCAAATCTTCCTTCAGTATTTTGTTCATGCCATTCATGTCATTAACAAATCGTAGCATACTGCTTGTATCTCCTTGAACACCTATGGCACATGAAATTTTTCTTTTACTTCCCTTAATTGCTTCCTCTACATACAAATTGAATATTAACGCGGATAGACTACAACCCTGTCTCACACCCTTTTTAACTGATTCTTGCCTCTCATGATTCTCTAGTCTTTTTCGTACATAGTTTATAAAGTATTTTTCTATCTCGATATTTTAGACCTGACCTCTTTAAAATTTTTAACATCTTGTCCCACCTAACATTATCAAAAGCTTTTTATAAATCAACAAACCCCATAAAAATATCTTTGTTGTTCTTGATCTGCCCCTCAAGTATTAATCTTAAAACGAGTATTGCTTCCCTTGTACCACGATTTTTCCTAAGTCCAAACTGATCTTCACCTACTATACCTTCTACTACACTTTCAATTCTTCTGTATGTTATTCCGGTCAGTAATTTTGATGCATGTGATGTTAGACTAATGGTGCGATACTTTTCACATTTGTCGGCTTGTGCTTTCTTCGGAAGTTTTCAACCAGTTAGCCAAGTCAAGGTGTTCATATTTTACTAACACCTGTATGTTTTCCTGTAATCGCTGTACAGGACGGTACAAAAGAGAGACAATATTCCATTTGAAGCGACGAGGCTCCGGGCTGGAATCAGACAGTTTGAAACGCAATGAAACTGTGCTGCCAGGTCGGACGTGATACCGTGTGACAAAGACCTCACTTACGGGACCAATGTCCTACGCTGGGAGCCCCTGCAAGCCATCGAGGCGGCAACGCGCTGCGCTGGTTCCGTTATACCGCCACTGGCTTCCGCTGTATTAGCGGTACAATAGTACTCCTGACAAATCTGCTTTTCGAAAAAAAAAAAAAAAAAAAAAAAAAAAAAAAAAAAAAAAAAAAAAAAAAACTTACTCGTGCCCTCTGCTGTAACGTTAAATGCTACTTGAGATTCTGAATGAAAACTTCCACAAACATTGCTGCTTGGAAATTAAAGCTTTCATCTCTCACATTTAAGGGTGAAAAAATTTAACTAAAACATGTACATCGAAAAAAATATAAATAAATAAAAACAGCTAATAATCAAATGTTGATTTAAACGCAATACACATTTTTCTTGAAATATTTTGGCAATTTTTCCTTCGCTGATGCTTAGCTAAATAAAATTGTTTCTAAGTAACGTGCATAACCTCTGTTTAGTAGCAACTCTGGTCGTTGTTAGTTGTTGAGCGGAACGTCGCAGCGTTACGGACACAACGAGCAAGAGAAGTGCCAGCAACGTAACAACAACGGAATATAACTAAGCTAATTACGTTCGAATAAATGATGGAAACACCGCATGTAATGAAAATGTACGAGAAATTGCCACACTGTACACTTGTTTTCTGCTTTACGTAATTTTGGAGCTAATCCTAACTCACGGATAACTTTAAGGTACCGAGAGTGGTGGTGTAACGGCTAGCGTTCTGGCCTCGCATTCGGGAGGACGGCGGTTCGAATCCCCGTCCGGGCATCCAGATTTGGGTTTTCCATGGTATCCCAAATCACTCCAGGCGAATGCCGGGATGCTTCATTCAAAAGGCCATGGCCGAATTCCTTCCCATTCCTTGCCCCCCATACTTTCCCGTCTCTAAAAGACCTCGCTGTTAGAGAGACGTTAAGCAGATAAAAAAACTTTATAAAACGTACTGTTACTTACAAACGGAGGAATCTGTTATAACGGCATCTTCTTCAAAAAAAGCAAATGCTTTTCCGATTCGGCTCGACGTGGTGTAGCTGCTGTTGAACACGGCCACTGTCTCCGAGGCGACCTGTGATGTCAGTTGACGCTTATTGCCGACCCCTCTCACCTCGAACGGCTTTCACCGATCGCTGGCGTCATCCTATGGATGCTATTGCTGTGTAATTGGTTAGACCTCACATCCAAGAAAGTCAAGGATTGTCTGTTCTCTGTCGTATTATGTAAAGAAAACTAATCATACAGGATGTCCAAGGTACTATGCCATGACATTTGGAAACAAGGTATCATGCAAACCGTCTTCGCCCTGGGCTACGAAGGTTCAATAGATCCATATTGCGAGCTAATTAATGGTCCTGGCAGGGTCGCCAAATGCGATCCACCCTCAGAGTGGATAATTAAATTAATCAGCGATAACACGAATCTACAATGAACTGGCTTGATGACATACAGCATAAACAAAGTTACAACCCACTTTATAACGAACGGATAGTGCTGTCGCTTACCTCATTATAAAAATATTTAATATTTCATAACTCATAGATATTGCTACTACGAATTCACGAGTTGTTGTTGTGATGTAACGTGATTTATTCCCGAAGACGTAACAATCAAAACACTTTACAGCACTTTGATACTCAAAAACTCATTCCTTCATCAGAAATACTGGCGGAGTATATATGAAATGCAAACTAGTCTTGGACTACACACATCCACAGCGAAGCAGTTTGGCCGCGTACCGATAGTCACTTCCTAGAACGAGTAAACTGAGGCGAAGGAGCCGCTAAGTGAAGCGACCCGATCAAATGCGGACCCTCAAACGCGAGCCGGCGTCATGTCAACGGATCTTGCTTGACACTACTTGGTGTGTAAGATTCAAAGATGATGTTCAATACTGTTCAAAATTACTGACCACAATAATATACAGATTAATGAACAGGGTAGTAGAAGGGATAAGTAGATGAAGATCAGTTTGGGTTTAGGAAAAACCGCGGTGCAAGAGAAGCAATTCTGGCTTTAACATTAATACGGGAAGCGCGGATCAAGAAAATCAAAGATACTTCTGTTACATTTGTTGGTTTAGAAAAAGCTTTTGATAATGTTTGGTGGGACAAGATGTTCAAAATTTTAAAGCAGCCAGGTCTAAATTATCGAGATAGAAGAATACTTTAGAAATCAAGTGGTTGTAATAAAAGAAGAGTATCATGAGAGACATGCATCAGTCAAAAAGGATGCGAGACAACGTTGTAATCTATCCCGTTAACTTTCATGTAGAGGAAGCAATAAAGGAAGTAAGAGAAACATTCTCAAGTGGCATAGGTGTTCAAGGAGAAAAAAATCAGTAATCTGCGATTTGCTGATGACATTGTCTTTTTAGCAGAACAAGCTAAGGATATTGAGAAGTTAATGAATGGCATGAACAAACACATGAAGGATGATTTTGGGCTGAATATAAATCAAGACAAAAGTGATGAAATGTAGCAGAAATGATACCAATCACAGTAGATTAAATATAAAAATAGGATCAGATGCAATAGGAATATGCTGGACTGGTTAAATTGTTAGTGGATGGAACAGTCGAAGGTAAGAACTGTAGAGAAAGACAGAGATTAGAATATATGAAGCAGATAATTGAGGACGTGGGTAGTAAGGGGTATGTAGAGATGAAGAGGTTAGTTTAAGATGGAAGGGATGGAGGATTGCATCATACGAGTAGAAAGACTGATGGCAGCAAAAACAAAGAGAAAATCGGAAAATTCAAAACAACCAGCAAGTCCGAACACATTCGTTCTCTGGGTATTCGAATCTCTCCAGAACTCCTTCGCTCCTAAACCAGTTTAACATCACTCGGACCTGCCCGCAGCAGACAACGGAATCACAACCATCATGGCAGATGCGTTGATTGTTGAATAGTAACAAAGCTGTTTTAGTTTCAAGATCCCTCTTACGCTGATATTTTCGATGTTTGTCTTAGTCTCTTCAAACTGTGTCGGACTTGTATTGATACATTCTGATGCCCTGTGTACTCCTTCGAAGTACACAGAGGACGCCCCATGTTGTTTCAATTGTGTCACTAAAGCCTTTTGGGAAAACTGAATAAAATTAAACTACAATGTTCGCATATGATTGTATATGGGTCCAATCGAACTACATTTTTGATTTTTGGAATTGCGGAAAGTCGTAAAGAACAATGCTGTAACGCAAGAAACCATGAAAATCCAAAAGAAACAAGTCAATGCAATAAAAGTGCGTCCAACCTAGAAAATCAGTATTACAAAACATTTGTGTAAAAATGAGATACAATCAGATAGGCAGCTTGTATGGCTGTTTTGTACGATTGCTTTATACTGGAAGGTTTTCCAAGCCTAAGCGTGTAAGGTATTTTTCTTTTAAGTTTTTTATTAATCATTTTATAATAAAATTGACATAAATGAGATTGGCCTTGGTCAAAGTTCCTTGTATGCTAGATAGTAAGCAGTAGGAATGGTTTGCTGAACTGTATTTGTCGTGTATGAGGTAGGATATTACGCAGGAGGTAGTAGCCATTGTTTTAACAAGAATTTGCAAGAATAGTTATAATGTGACGCTTTGTACCATATTCTATGACGTATTTTATTGTATTAATGAATTTGTATTAAATTAATTATTGATAAAATCTAGGCCAATCATATTGTTTTTCTTTTTATAATTTTATAACATTCGCAGAAAGTCCGTGATGCCAAAGTAAATATTCAACTTATTTTAATAAGAGTATACAATGGACAAACAGCATTTTGTAATTCTCCAATAATGCGTTCTGTGCTAGTATTGTTAGAACGAGTCGACGGGCAGCACGCTGAACCTTTCATACCGTTAACTGGGACATATGTCGCCACGAGAGCCTCGCAACAAAGAGAGGAGGGTGGGCTGGTTTTACCTGAGCTTCGGTTCTTGGAGATTTTAATAGACCCCTTTGAGACTATTGTCAATAGCAGGTCATTGTGAAATATGTGAGTCCATCGGATCAAACTTTCTCCTCCAAAGGTACGAGTATACAGACCGAACCGAATGTCGGCGGGCCACGTGGGAGCGCTCAGAAGTATCACGTGACCTCAGGACGCCTACCCACCCACCTGTCAAAATGAATACATGACTAAAATTCTTGGATTTTCTGTCTGACATTTTCCTACGAGATGATGGAAGGCGTGGCAGCACGACGAGAAGGTGAAACTAACGATTACGTGGAACTTTTTCGCGGCTTCTGATTCTGAGGCTATTATGACTCGCGTTCTGAGTCGGATGCTGTTTTTGGTCCAACTCCTGCATGGCGAAGACGTGGGCATTGCGTGGACTGAGCACGGTTGCCGCTGTCTTGTGAGGCATAGGCTTTCACATGCCGTGTGTCCATCTCCAGTCACCGCCGACTTCCAGATTTCAACTGCTATGGTAAAGTGTATGTGCATTCCATGAAATTAGATAGCGTCCCCGTAAGCTACCCTGGAAAGAGAAGTTCTGCTCTAACTTTAAATTCCACTGAGCTAACGGCATAATTTGCCAAGACAATTTTTGAATGGTATATTCCTCCCATTCATAGTTCATTGTTTAAAGACAGAGTGTCACTGATAACGATGTCATATGTTTTTTCATATCATTCCTAATATCTATCAATTGTTTGAGTTCAAAGTAAATTCTTAGATCCCGATAGTGTCAAGATTCTTGCCTATATGATATTTGAATTATCTCTTGAAATTAATCCCTTAAATATCCTCAATTAATTTAATAAAAACAATGATTAATTTATAAATCTCCTCAAAAACCCAACGTGACGTGCAATGCTAATTACATAGTACATAATGTGTTGTTTGTTTTGAAGGAAGTAGAATACAATTTCTTTGCGGAAAGATGTTATCAAACTTGCCAGACGTTTTAATGATATGGTGCTAAGTGTAACCGTGCAATTATTGTTTTAATTGCTGTTACTGACAGAAGAACGAGGAAGTATAATTTTGGCTTGTGTGCGTGCATTAAGTTCCTATCCGTTGTATCTGTACGGTTTTATGCCTTTTTTGTTTGAAATACATCTAGAAGATATTTAGCTTTTGTTGCCAGATCATTCCAGTGACACGCTAACCGCACTTCAGTTAGCCTGTAATGTTAATTAACCCAGTTACCGAGCTATTGCCCAGACTAATTCATCTTCAATGAGTTCATTCGCTAGAGATATCGGTATTGCCGATTAATTATAATTGCCCAGAATACATGGGTTGCACCAGGTTCATAAACGACTGCCAAACTCTTTACACAGTGTATCTAGATTTGACGCTATCGTCAGTAAACTTTAGAATGGAGCAGATATCTAGATAAATGCATTAGTAAATAGTGTTTATCGAATTTTTTAATAGGCCTATTACGTCGCAATTTAACCCGGTGTTGAAACCTATATTCAGTTGGGGAAGGAACGTGGCTAAAAATCTCTGAAAATGGTCCTCAAACTAATGGAAACAGATACCTTCGACAGACGAAATGGGTGGAAACATTATTTACCCACACAAATAAAAAATACACTTGTTCGTTCTTTTTTTATGCACGCTAACGAAATCAAGATCTGCACAATAACACAGGCCTGCAGAATATATTGTATTTCAGTAAAGATGTCTGTACCTACTGCAATACTCGCTCACAGCGACTACTGATTTCTCTCTCTATCCCACCTCACTGAGCCACTCCTTTCTAGACAAGTTCTTCTTCTGGAATGGGAGGAACGTGGAAGAAATAACACCTCTGTCTCTTGAAGGGACCCTCCCGGCCTCGCCTCGTGTGACCGAAATCAGGGTAGTTGTGCCGGGATATAAACCCGCATCTTCCGGAATGCCATGGCAGAGAGTTACCCGACTCCTCCTATCATGGAATCTGTTGCCGTTTCTCGCTAAAGTAAAACGGACTACGCATCATGGCTGCTACTTCCTGCGTAATCCAGCTCCTTTCTGCCGTTCCCTAGTACAGTACCTTCATACGGCAGAAAGGTACGCATTGACAAACACAGATGTTCACATGTCGTGACCTTTTGATTCTACGAAAAAGATAATGTTTAATTTACTAATAATAGTCTACTATACGCCAAACTCTTTTCAAGAAACTTAAGGCGTGATTTCTTATCTTAAAAGTTTTAATATGCAAATAGAAACATGAATAATAAATAACATACAATGACATCGAGGACACTACATTAGTTAGATTTTCGTCGATGCACATTTAATTTAGACAAACTTAAAATTAGTGGGTATTCATTTCCATATTGTGTATACAAATAAGCTTATGAATGAGTTAAACCAGTATCGAAAGTTGTGGGTAATAACAGCAGTCAGAAAAGGAATCGCTAAGGACACTCGTTTGTCAGCATGATCGTAAATCTCTGCAAAGGGGACAAGGCTGGCTCTGCCCACCGCTCCCAGCCGCTCAATTATCAGCAGTACTTCCTGGCAACACGTGCTGACAGGCGCGCTGCTGGATCGCTGCGTACTGGGCACGACTTCTCCAACGTACACACATCAAATACCGATGCCAAACCACCATGTAATGTTCACGCCGCAAGCTATCTATGTTGTCCTCTAAACCTGATAACAGGAAACAGTAGAAATATTAAGTAACGTACAAGTTTTATTCATAGAACTAGCTGGTACCCACGACTTCGTTCGTGTTTGTAAAGAATTTGTATTGACAGCTATAGACATCTAACCACCATAGTGCACGATTGGAGCCGCGATGCTATTAACACACACAAATGCCAGTCATCTGTGCTATGTATTTCACGCAGCAAAGTAAAATTTACCGACACACATGTCTTTGGATGAAATACGAAAATATCCTTGATCTACCACTTTCAACCACCATATCTCCCACACTTACCGAAATTTGGCCAGCGTTGTGATCGATGAGTGACTCTGTGTTACTACCACACACAAACGCCAGTGATCTGCGATAGATAGTTTTCGCCTAAAAGTGATACAACATGACACATGCGTCTTTGGCAGAAATATGAAATTGCCGCAGGTCGACCACTTTCAAACCCCATATCTCCCACACCCCCATAGCTACCGACATCTAACAACCATAGTGCACGACAGGAGATACGATTATACTACCACACACAAACACCGATGGTCTATGCTATGTAGTTGTGGCAGAAAAGTGACATATGCGGAGACACATGTCTTTCGTCGAAATACGAAAATATCCTTGATCAGCCACTTTCAATCACCATATCTCGTACATCACCACAGTTACTGAAATTCGGCCGATGTTTTGATCGAAAGGTGACTCTGTGTTACTAGCACACACAAACGCCAGTGATCTGCGATAGATAGTTTTCGCTGAAAAGTGATACACCATGACACATGCGTCTTTGGCAGAAATACACAGACGGAAAAAAAAATCCCAACACCAAGAAAAAATTATTGTAGAGTAATGAAATTTGGACAATGCATTTGTCAAGTTAACATGTTTAATTGATTAAATTTTCAAGATCACAGGTTAATTTAAGCTCAAGAAAATGCATTTCAAATGTGAAATACTGTTAAATTAATAGCCGGTGTAACCTCCAGAATTTTGAATGCAAGCCTGCAAACGTGAATGCATTGTGTCATACAGGTTTCGAATGTCACTTTGTGGTATGGAGTTCCATGCTTGTTGTACTTGTGCTGTCAATACTGGGACGGTCAGTGCTGGCTGTGGATGATGCTGGAGTTGTCGTCCAATGATATCCCATACGTGTTCAATTGGAGACAGATCTGGTGATCTCGCAGGCCAAGGTAACATGTCGACACTCTGTAGAGCACGTTGCGAGACAACAGCGGTATGAGGGCGAGCGTTATCCTGTTGAAAAACTCCCCCTTGAATGCTGTTCATGAATGGCAGCACTACAGGTTGAATTACCAGACTGACGTACAAATTTGCAGTCAGTGTGTTTGGTATAACCACAAGAGTGCTCCTGCTGTCATAGGAAATTGCTCCCCAGACCATGACTCCAGGTGTAGGTCCAGTGTGTCTAGGCCGCAGACAGTTTGGTTGCAGGCGTTCCCCTGGCCTCCTTCTGACCAACACTCGGCCATCACTGGCACCAAGGCAGAACCTGCTTTCATCAGAAAACACAACAGATCTCCACTCCGTCCTCCAATGAGCTCTGGCTTGACACCACTGGAGTCGCAAACGGCGATGGCTTGTAGTCAGTGGAATGCATGCTACAGGGCACCTGGCTCGGAGCTGTCCTTGAAGTAACCGATTTCTAACAGTTCGTTGTGTCACTGTGGTACCAACTGCAGCTCGAATTTCTGTAGTGCTGCCATTCATGAACAGCATTCAAGGGGGAGTTTTTCAACAGGATAACGCTCGCCCTCATACCGCTGTTGTCTCGCAACGTGCTCTACAGAGTGTCGACATGTTACCTTGGCCTGCGAGATCACCAGATCTGTCTCCAATTGAACACGTATGGGATATCATTGGACGACAACTCCAGCATCATCCACAGCCAGCACTGACCGTCCCAGTATTGACAGCACAAGTACAACAAGCATGGAACTCCATACCACAAAGTGACATTCGAAACCTGTATGACACAATGCATTCACGTTTGCAGGCTTGCATTCAAAATTCTGGAGGTTACACCGGCTATTAATTTAACAGTATTTCACATTTGAAATGCATTTTCTTGAGCTTAAATTAACCTGTGATCTTGAAAATTTAATCAATTAAACATGTTAACTTGACAAATGCATTGTCCAAATTTCATTACTCTACAATAATTTTTTCTTGGTGTTGGGATTTTTTTTTCCGTCTGTGTATTAAATTGCCGCAGGTCGACCACTTTCAACCCCCATATCTCCCACACCCCCATATCTACAGACATCTAACAACCATAGTGCACGACAGGAGACACGATTCTACTACCACACACAAACACCAATGGTCTATGCTATGTAGTTGTGGCAGGAAAGAGAAGTATAAGAAGACACAAATTTTTGGTCGAAATATGAAAACGCCCTGCATTTGGACAACTTTAATCATCATATCTCCCACATCCCCACAGCTATCGACATTCGGCCAACGTTTGTGCACGACAGTAAACTCCATGCTACTTCCACAAACAAAGACCAGTGATCTGTGCTTGGTAGTGGTAGCCAAATATTTCACCGAACTAGGCGAGGGAAGGGGCCGTGGTTGTCTTCAATCAAAGATTTCAACACCTAGCTAGCCGAATTAGCCTTGCCTCATTTGGATAACAACAGCGAGGACTATCCTCACGTCTGATCGGCTGATAAACTGAGAGAGAAAAGACAATTTCCTACTACAAGGGGATGAAAAGGGATTTGAAATATCACAATAAGAGTAGCATTGCTCTCAAGATACATATTTAAAATGTTATAATGAATCAATTTAACGGAATAGTGACAACCTATCAATTTATACTAATTGAGCTCAGAAGATAGAGCTAACCGATGGAAAGAATATATTGAGAAACTGTAAGTTGGGGACGACTTGAACAATAGTGTAATGGGAAAGGGAGGCGATGTCGACATTGATGACTTAGGAGATCCTGTTTTGAGGACTGAATTTATTATATGTCTCAATGACTTGAAAGCAAATAAGACAGTTGGAATTGATGAGATCCCTGCAGAACTTCTTAAATCCCTAGGAGAAGAATGAATCGAAATATTATTCAAGCTGATATCAAAAAGTTATGAAACAGGAAATATTCCAACTGATTTTAATAAACAAAAAATCATCTTCACACTTCCAAAGAAAGCACAAGCCGACAAATGTGAGAATGATCGTACTATTAGTCTAACATCACATGCTTCAAAATTACTGACCAGAATAATATACAGAAGGATGGAAAAGGTAGTAGAAGAGATAGTAGGTGAAGATCAGTTTGGGTTTAGGAAAAATCGCTGTACAAGGGAAGCAATTCTGTCTTTAAGATTAATACTTGAAGGGCGGATCAGGAAAAACAAAGATACTTTTATGGGATTTGTTGATTTAGAAAAAGCTTTTGATAATGTTAGGTGGGACAAGATGTTCAATATTTTAAAGAAGCCAGGTCTAAAGTATCGAGATAGAAGAATACTCTATAAACTATATAAGAATCAAGTGGCTGTAATAAAAGTATAGAATCACGAGAGACATGCATCATTTAACAAGGGTGTGAGACAAGGTTGTAGTCTATCCCCGATAATATTCAACTTGTATGTAGATATCGCAATAAATAAAGTCAAAGAAAAATTTCCATGTGGCATAACTTTTCAGGGAGAAAAAATTAGTATACTACGATTTTGCTGATGACATTGTATTGTTAGCAGAGAGGGCTGAGGACTTTGAGAAGTTACTGAATGGCATGAACAAAATATTGAAGGAAGATTTTGGACTGAATGTAAATTAAAGCAAGACAAAAGTGATTAAATGTAGCAGAAATGATACCAATAGTAGATTAAATATAAAAATAGGATCCAATGCAATAGGAGAAGTAAGTGAATTCTGTTTCTTGGGAAGTAAAATTATAACTGATGACTGAAGCAGGAATGATGTTAAAAGCAGAATAGCACTAGCAAAAAGAGCCTTCATGAAAAAGAGAAACCTTTTAGTTTCAAATATTGATCTAGGAATTAGAAAGAACTTTTTATAACTCTTTGTTTGGAGTAGCGAAACATGGACTTTAGGAATACCGGAAGTAAAGAAAATTGAAGCATTCGAAATGTGGTGCTACAGAGGAATGCTGAAAATTAAGTGGACAGACAAAGTAATAAATGAACGAGTTTTGTAAATGATGGGTGAGAAAAGAAGAAGTTTGTGGAAGAAGCTTACGGAAAGAAGAGACAGGCTGGTAGGTCATATTTTGAGACATGCAGGATTGGTTAATTTGTTAGTGGAGGGAACAGTCGAAGGTAAGAACTGTAGAGGAAGACAGAGATTAGAATATGAAGCAGATAATTGAGGACGTAAGCTGTAAGAGGTATGTAGAAAGAGGTTAGCACAGGATAGGATAGGATGGAGGATTGCATCAAAAAAAAAAAAAAAAAAGATGTGGAGAGGGAGTACAGATTTGGATAATAATTTATTTTTGGCTTGAACAATTTTGAACAACTTCTCTTTGTAGTTTCTTTTTTTTTCGTCTTTAGTTTCATAGAAGTACTTCGGCTGTGCATTTGGGTTGGGTCGTGTGGATGTAGAATGGATGTCAGGTGATTACTTCTGCTCCAGAGCCTCGTCGGATATTACAAACGGCTGCGCTATCTCAAACGGAGAATTGAATGCCCGACGCGAATAAGTTTTTTAATTACGAGCTTTAATTTGATATCGGACGGCATATCGTCATAGCCTGTACAGAGAATTGAAACGTCCTCGTTGGTGAAACTGCTTCCGAGAACAGCGAGCGTCATTCACTTACAAATGCTTTAAAATAAAAATGAGTTTTGGGTGAAGTAACTTTGCAACTCCTGTAGCTATTAGACGTTTTCAGGCTTAATACCAATAATATTTTTGCTGTCGACAAGTCGAGTTGGAAGGTCTGCCTTAACAGTTGACACTAAGCGACTGCGAGTGGATAAGGTAACCATTGTGGGAGATGTTGCTTTGAATGGGCAGTGTATGTACGGTAATATTGAAAATGCGAAAGTAACTCTGTCTGTTTACGTTTTCACGTCTAAACAGCGAAATTGATCTTGACGAATTTTGTCAAGGATATACTAAGTTTCATTAGGAAAGACATAGGATACACTTTTAGAAACCAATAATATATTTTATCATGAAATTTTGAAAAACTAATCGATCGCATAGTATGTGTAAGTCTGTTGATGTAATATTGGCCCCCCCAGGATTTGTTTCTCTCGCAGACACAACTTATTATATAGTATAGACGTGGATTTGCGCTGTGCCATACTATCATTTTGTGTTTATATGCAGTTAGCTCACCGGTATCCAACCCCCGAAGTGTATATATCTTAACAAGGACAGCAAAGCGAAAAACGCTGTGTATTTACCATATTGACATAAGACATCCACAGAAAGTAACATAATTTTAAATCACAAACGAAAATATACCGGAGGAACTGCGGTAGGTGGTTTCACAATTGACCTCACCCCCTTTCCTTAGTTTGTTGCTATTAATGGGTCTCTTCATTAAGCAGGTTCAATGGTAGAATAGTATGGTGATGGTGATGGTTTCCCCGTCATATTATCCCGACACCTTTTACCTAACTTACATCTTTCTATATCCAATTCTAGCAACGTAATTCTAAGTACGAAAATGACTAGTGTGAGCCACGAAAAGATAGCTGTTTGCCTTTCAGGTTGTGCGCCTTTTGGGTCATCTTGTCAAGTCAGTATAGAACAGTACACGGGTCAACTGTACTTCCTTCACATCTCACTATCGTATGAGTAAACTCATAATGCATTTTCACTTATGCGTGTCATATTGTTGTGTGACAAAGTAGCTATTAATTGACAAGCTATAGTGAAGCGGTCAAAGTTCCAAATTGAGTATAAAAATAATTGAATAAAGCTGTGAACGTTTTGACCAAGCAAATCTAAGTAGAACATAAGAAATGTGAAAAACTAAGTCAAAACCCGCGATCGGTTTGTAATATAACACGCGAGGCGAGTACGGGTGACACCGCAGTCACAGTTTTTCGGTTGTAGAGGACAGTTACGGCTTAGTGCGCTGTTCACTGGACCATCAACTAAACAGCACTGCAGCCTGGCTTCCGTCAAACGCTTGGCTCTGTGATTTTAAGCACGTAATTAATACTGCAATGAAGTCTTCATGGGTGTACCGGCGGATTGTGATGTGGAAACAGAATCCGGCGGTACACCCGTGAAGTCGTACGTCGGGAAAGTCTTCGGTCGTACAATTAATACTGATCAAAAAATTTCTTCGTAATGTGATTTAATTATTAATAACGTGAAAAATCATCTGCAAGGCTAATTGTTCTTGGGAAAACAAATGAAAATTCCGTTTAATGGAATTCACAAACAATGCATATGGTTTTATTTACTTTAATTTTAGCAAATCAAATGACCGTTTATTAACGTTAAACAACAACAATTTATTACCAGAACAAGAGAATTCACTTCTGGCATCATTACCAACTAGAGATGGGTCGTTCCCGAGTGAATCAGTTCTTTAGAGCAATTCTTTTAAAAGAGCGAGTGATCAGTCGCTCACTAAAAAGTGAACGGTAGTTCTTCTAGGTGAGTCGGTCATAAGTCGGCTAATTCTGAAGATCAAGTGTTCACGTGGGTTTTGTGGATTGTTGAGCTAAAAAAAAAGGCCTACTATTTGCATCAAAGTCGTTTTAAGGGGGGTATTTTCATCGAAAAGTCGAAAAGTGGGGGTGTATCCGGATTCTGAGGGGTGAGACCTAAAAAAAAAAGGTCTCAAATATAACTGAGCAAGTGAGCTAGTGAACCGTTCAAAAGAACTAGATCTTTTCGTAGAGTGATCAAATGAACACCGCTCTTTTTAGTGAGTCACTTTGCCCCCCTCTATTACCAACCTAAAAGGGGGGGCGGACGGTGCTGTCGATTGTAATTACGTTGTTCGTATGTTCGTTGAGGCCAACTAGGACCACGTTAAGCCTTCTTGCATCTGGTGGGGAGTTTCATTTCCGTTTGGGCCCGTGAGTTGTTCGCGTGTTTTGAGTGGAGCTGTGTGCTAGGGGTACCGCATCTTTTTTCGGTTGGTCGTTTGTAGTGAATAGAGTTTTATTACCGTCTGATCGACGTTCCGTTGTCACCTGACTTCGTCCCAAGAGCCCTCTGCGGGGCCAGTATTCCAGCCTCAATCTGCAGTGCCGACAGACGAGCGGCCGCGCATTTTCGGTAGTCCGCGAAGAGTTCGCTCATGCACCCGCCTGTACGACATAGGCCTGGGGCGGATTGCGTTTGAATTTGTTGTTAAGGCAACCCACGTTGGCTATTCGCGCACAGCGTTATTCAAGATCTGATCCATATATTCTTTTTACTCATTGGGGAACCTGTGGATTAGTTTCTCGAAATGGCAATTTTTTTCAAACTTCGGTTACTACGATGTCACCGAAGCCGCCTTTGTTACCCTTCCTGCCTGAAATCCCTAGGGCCGAAGAACACTTTTATTGCGCTCGTCGGACTGTTTCTGGACCTATGGCTTCTGTGTTTTTTGCCGACAAGGCTCTTTCGCATGCGTCGAGATTAGTGTTGTAAAACAACGATTTTTTTCTGACTTGAAAAAAAATGAAAAAAAAACTGTGAAAAAAACATGTTTTTTTCTGGGACATGTTTTTTTCATAAGTACTAAATTTCAATTTTTTAAGGCATTTATCGTTTAATATGACTGTTTTACTAAGTACTTATATTAATTTTTAAATCTACTTTATATTTCTGGTTCAGTAAAAAAAATACAAAAATATTGGCAACATTGACTGAAGTTTTCTTTCACGAATGGGTACTTCCCAAAAAATGCTAGGTTGCGTGAGAAGGAATCCACATTCCTCGTTGTTTTGGATTGATACTCGCTATTTGAACTAGTGCTGCCAGCACTACGAATTAATCCGTAGACCTACGGATCTTTTCAAAAAATTAGGAATTTTAAATTTATCTATAGTTTTTTGCCTCTATTTATTACTTGTTGTGCTTTCCTTATATTCGTATACTTATTAAACTCTCAGCGTATACTGAGTCATTAAATTGCCAGTAATTATGAATCGTTTCCTTGTAACCATTGGCGTAAACCAACGATTGAAAAAGAAATAAAGCTCCTATTTTGTATGATAATAGATTTAATTTCAAACTTAAAAGACCGTAATACAGAATTATTGGTACAATTTTTATGCACAGTGTGTACTTTTCTCACAATTTAAAATTACAATCTCATAATCTTTTGCGTAAAATAGATGAACAACCAGTAAAAGAAAATGTAACTATTTCTGAAGTTATGGATCTAGAGGAGACAGAAGAAGAAACAGAGAATTCTAACACCTACCGAACTAGTGTTGGTAGTGCTGATACTAGTGAATGTGGTACTGACATAGAGGATGAATAAAAAATTATGTTACCTATATAGATGCATTTATGAATCATTATGTAAGACATTACATGATTTAGTAAGATTTGAAACACACATGTTAAATGTAAGTTCCATAAATAAAACTATTATTTATCAAATATATTGTCTTCTGAATAAAAAACAAATTTAGAAAAAAAACAAGGGTGCTAAGTTTTTTTTCACAAATCTGGATTTTTTTGATTTTTTTTTCAATTTGTAACACTAGTCGAGATATCTGCCGAGTTATGTGTCCTGCACATGGCGCTAAGTCCGTATATTACCGTCTGGTACATCGCTCACTTTTCCCTTATCCAAGTTTAGTTACACCTCAACTCGGAGACAGGATATAACTGTAACGGAACTGCAATTAGCGTATAAATCTCAGGCTCGTCTGGATTTATAGATGTTAGAGGAGCGCGATTTGAGATGGAGTGCCTGCCTTGAGCGCTGGATGAGGCAGCCAACAGGTCCAGCGTGTGTCTGCCTGATTAACAGGCGGTGCGATCCAGGTCGAGGCCATATCGGGGACCGGAGACAGGAAAGAATTCGGTAATGGTGTTTTGAAGGAACCATCCCAGCATTTACCTGGGATGATTTCAGGAAACCAGGGAATACCGAAATTTTGATGTCGATTCGATGTGTCTTCCGGAACGTGAGGCCAGAGCTTTAAACGTTCACCCCTCATGCTCACAGTAGGTTTTATTTTTTACCGTCGGCATGACTTCTGTGTGTCTTTCGCTGAGCCTAGATATTTCGATCTTCGCATCCAGTTATTCTGTTCAGACAGTATTAACGTTTGATGTGTCTGCTTCTTCTGGGGAGAAAGGCCCATATACACGGAAAGTTACCACTGTCACTGTCGGCTTGTTTATCCTCGGATGTTTCTGGCAAACTGTCACTGGTACAGTTTACGTTCCGACATCGCCATGCAACTCAGATAACAACCACAACTATTAATATCACGCGATGATACATCCCTCGTAAGTCAGCCGTGATTTTTTCAAATCTCCATCCCGAAATTAGCTTGATTATGGTAAACGACGGAAAACGGAAATTAGCACAGTAAGACCTGCGTTCTCCAGAATTCTATGTTCTAAATTAACCCCTCACAGATTTCCTCGACAGTTAACATGGGTAGCACCCAAACTGCCACTTCGCTCTTGTTGCTAGCTCGCAGCAGATTTCAGACTGGTGAAGTTTTGTGCACCAATACGGAACAGAAAACGATCGACAGTTTTAGAAACGCAGTATTAGGTGTGTAAGCTGCAGGTCGTGTGGCAAAGAGCGCAGGCATATTCAGGAACACGCGAACTACCGGTTCTTTTTTCCATCTTTAGCAAATTCAGTAGAGGCGAATGGCGTGATAAATGGCAAGACCGACTTCATTGCCGCTCGTTGTCAACCGACTCTAAAGACTGCTGTTGACAAGACGCAAAAGATGAAGAAAAGTGGCTTTCTTATTAAAAAAATGGATATGACTACCGTAGGCCATCAACAGCAATAGTCACAGTTTTCTTATTGATTTTTTTTTAACTGCGTAACGTCTCTTTAACAGCGAGGTGTTTTAGAGACAGGAAAGGATCTTATTGAAGTATTTTATTCATGCAGAAACACACGCATATTTTTCAGCAATTTAAATTAAATGTTCGAAAATCCTATAAAATTACATTAAGAAATACTCAGAAGTGCTACGCTACACGTACTGTTGAGAAGAGAGCTGCAAAGTGTATTGAAGTTGCAAACATTAAATTTAAACTTTTGTAACTACAACAATGTGTCAGTGTAGATAGGCAGTTCGGGATCCACGTCGGCCTGTTACTTGTCGTAGCACTGAAGGCGACGCCCCCCGCTGTTCCCTACTGTTTGACAGCTGCTCCGTCACTGACTCTCTTTCCCGCTGGTGATCACCCGAATAAAAATCTCCGAGCATGCGCATTTTGCCACAGGATAATCTCGCTTATATGCCAAACACTTGCGAAGGTAAATATACTTGAACGCTGAATCATTAAAAAGGCTATCCAACTGTGAAAAACTCCCTAATTGACGCAGTATTGCGTTAATTAGTGGCTTAATAGTAAGCAGGACATAGCAAGACTTCACGAGAATTGAAATGGGAAAAAACGCTAGAATACAGAGGTTAAAATGATAAACGTGACTAATTTAAACGAAGCTGATGGTGTGTGATTCAGTGTCGGCTGGCTATACGCCACGTGATGGACAGCCTACGAGGCCTCGCAGTCCATTAATCAGCCTTAATGTGCCGCGGGGGAGCTCGCACGGCAGGGGCGTCGGCACAGCTCACTTGGCCAGTTCACGTGACGCCATGTATAATAAACCTCATTCAGACGGATTGGCGATACAATTCATTTTTTGTAGAACACTTTGCGAACCGCCCCGATAATTTTCTTGAATTTATGCGCCTCTAGTAAAGCAATGGCTTTACTAATGGAATCTGACTCCACATTTAAACTAAGGAATGGTGTGTTGTTGGAAGTTTGACCCTTCGACAACCGATAATACTTGCAAGCCGACAGTTCCTTTGAATCTTATATGTATAAATAGACATGTGTTTTCCTATATTTCTTTTTTCAGCCACCACTACCTAGCACAAATCACTGGTCTTTGTGTAGCATGGAGTTTCCTGTCGTGCACAACAATGGCAGAATGCCGATAGCTGTGGGGACGTGGGAGATGTGACGATTAAAGTTGGTAAATGCAGGGGGTTTTCATATTTCGACCAGAAATTTGTGTCTCCTTATACTTCTCTTTCCTGTCACAACTAAATAGCATATACCATTCATGTTTGTGTGTGGTAGCAGAATTGTGTCTCCTGTCGTGCACTATGGTTGTTAGATGTCGGTAGCTATAGGGGTGTGGGAGTAATGGTGGTTGATAGTGGTCGACCTGCGGCAATTTAATATTTCTGCCAAAGACGCATGTGTCTTGGTGTATTACTTTTCAGACAAAACTGTCTAGGGCAGTTCACTGGCGTTTGTGTGTGGTAGTAACACAGAGTCGCCTTTCGATCACAACGTTGGCCGAATTTCAGTAGCTGTGGGAGTGTGAGAGCTATGGTGGTTGAAAGTGTTCGATCAAGGATATTTTCGTATTTCGTCCAAAGACATGTGTGTTCGTAAATTTTACTTTGCTGCCTGAACTACATAG
The DNA here is from genome assembly GCA_031002005.1 of Vandiemenella viatica. NCBI lineage: Eukaryota > Metazoa > Arthropoda > Insecta > Orthoptera > Morabidae > Vandiemenella > Vandiemenella viatica. The sequence goes on along the minus strand of JARYHS010009186.1, from coordinate 18,332,702 downwards.
CGCAGATGACTGACATTTGTGTGTGGTAATAGCATCGAGTCTCCCATTGTGCACCATGGTTGTTAGATGTCGGTAGCTGTCAATCCAAATTCTTTACAAACACGAACGAAGTCGTGGGTACCAGCTAGTTACTTATAATTGACACCGGGTCGGCAAACGTGCCCACGAGATAACCAGAAGTATTTCTTATTGTACCTTCAAAGAAATACACTGTTCGGTTCACACTCGTTTTAAATTTAATGCTTCTAAATTCAATTACATAACGACTCACGCGTCTAAAAAAAAACAATCTTTTGTCATGTGAACTTTGCGGAGTTCGCGGCTCGACTAATTCGAGCGTCAAGCACAAGGCCACATCTCCGTGCCCGCCACCCGCCTTTCCACCGCTCTAGCGGCCCATTCACAGTACAACTTGTAGGACCTACTTCCATCCGATTTTCGATAAAGAACCTTGATGGGCCGTGAAAAGAATTAGAGAATTACATGCAGGACGTGTTGGACGTTGAGACTCCCAAACAACCAACACGGGTCCTTGCTGTCCAACAAGTTATGGTGTCAAATCATGATTGGAGGAAAAATACTGCGAGTGTGCGATAAGGACACATGGCGTGCCGCGAGAAAGTACGAGTGAAAAGGATTCCTTGGAACATTTTGTTGAACTCCTTCTACTAGCGTTAATGGGTGAGCGCATCCTATTGTAGTTCTACACGGATGTCCTGTGAGTTGGACCGTGAAGAAGGCACTTTACTTTGCTGTTACTGAGTTACAAAGGAACTTACAATTGTCTGCAGATATATAGGCTTGCACTACATGTTCTATGTGCAGATGATTTTAATCAACGTACATTTGTAATATATCATCATTATCGCCATCGTTGACATAGTTTCCTTTAGCATTTGAGGTTTTGAAACTTGTATGTATCTTTGGGAATTTCAATAATGTCACTTATTACACCTGTTAACGAGCTGTGAAGCTTATTTGTATATATCAAAGTTTTGGTACAGAAAATCTTATAAAATCTGTGTTCATTTTTTGATTTATTCTTAGTTTACTTTATACTCCCTAATTCGTTGTTCTTGAAAAAAAAAATATCTTTCACACCATATAAAACATCGCCACATAAATATATCAAGGTAGACGACTAGATTTGTTATGAGTTTCCGTTTTTATATGCGTGGGGCACAATGAGTGTTATATTGGCTTGCAATCTGGTCGTGCATATGATGGTTTATGTGATTGCTGTAAAGGAACCTGATCTTCAGCGAACAACTGTTAATGAAAATACGTAATACTGCCAATTTTTTATACCGTGCCTATCTATTTATTTGTTTCCAAGAGGTTGTATGGTCAGTACACAGTACGCAGTTTCGTCTTGCGTCGTAATAAGTCAGTTTGCCGTCTTGTTTTCATATTAGCCCCGTATGACCGTTATAACGTGTCGCTGAAAACCTCTCTTCTGAAGGATGTTAATATTTTGTGACTATGTGTCCTGTCTGACTATAAGTGAGGGCTAGACAAATCTATAGTCTTACTACGCTTGAGTCAATGTAGAACGGTCAGAATAATGTATCAGTTTATTTAAATGGGTGTCTTGTAATATGGTACATACGGTTATAGACGGTTGGCATCGTCGTAAAGTGCGTGGTCCAAAACTAATTCATTAGTAGTAGCAGAGCTGTGTGTGGAGTAGCTCGGAGAGAGTGTCTGGTCGAGGGCAGGTCAGCGCTAACCGACACTGTCTACAGCAGGGACTGAGGGGTCGTGTAAGTCCTAGGCGGCCGTTCACCGCTACTCTTTCGGAAGCCAATAGACGACAGTGGTGTTTAATATCCCTATCCGCAGCCACAGTGTCGTATGCCACACGCACTAGGCTGGCATTGAGGGTTTCAAACAAGCCCCTTTGGTGATTACGAACTGTGCAGCACGTTTTCTATACACTGACGGCAAAGTAGATACTAAAGTTCGTTCCTTCACTGGACCTCGAAGCAGGTAACACGTGACGAACGGCAGACAAGATTTACCGGCACGTCCAAGAGGCAGGCGCCATATAAATAAAGCGACAACTATGTGTGACAGTGTAGAAGAACAATGTTTCTTCACTTCTGTAATTTCGTTCGTCCTGTTTAAGGGACGGTAATAGACATTACAGTTACCTCGTGCACTTGCTAACAGTTATTTTAGAAACAGATGGAGGATTGCATCAAACCAGCAGGAGACGCAGTTGGGAGGTAAAAATGTTTTCTCCTAATGTGGACGAAGTCCTACCGCAGCTAAGTTAAGAGGATTCATCTTCCACAGGATGCACCGTTGGCCTTCTGATCCTTTTTCATTCTCCTCCCGGTCTTCGCAGTTTGTTTAACATGATAGCGAGGAGGTCAAACAGCCACAAGTTGCGTCTTCCGACAGTCAAATACTGGGTACTATAACTGTAAACGCATAACTAGCCTCCCCGAAATTCTATTGGCGATGCGTGCGTTCGATACGGACACTAATAGGAGTGGCGAATTTCGCCAGCGTGTCGATGTTGACAGTGTGTTATTACGGCGTGCGGGGACAGAGGTCGAAATCTCGATCGAGATATCATTCGACTCGCTGGCTCTCATTTCCTAATTAACTCTGATTATCCAGGCCCTACTTTGGAGGCATTGTTGTGACGATCTGATAGAAATGTGGCGTGCGGTGGCTGGCCTCGAACCAAGTACTTTCACGCAGTAATTAGCTTCAAGGACTGAGTGGGCTGTAAGTGAGCCGTTTCGAGTGCGTAATGGTCGACTCCGATCTGATACGGAGCTACCAGATGCTAGCAGTTGCTCGTTGTGTAAGATACACGTTACCAATCTTTATGGTTTCGCGAGACAAAAAAATCACACTCATCTCTCAGTAGTGATCAGACCCACCAGTGACCTAATAGCACTCTACAACTCCTGCACTCACATCTAAAAAGTGACGCTGAAATACATGTTATACGAGGGGTGTCAAAAAATAACAGGAATAGCATTGCCGTCAGCGGACTTCGTATAATACGCGTTTCTGCCGCTAGGCGTTTATAGCGTAACTCATAACCAGTTCAGTGCCACCTGCGTTATCGACCTGGCTTGTTCTGTCAATCTGAAGTGATTGATTTTAGTAGCGTTGTTTTGTTATTGTTTCGTTTTTGATGACGGCAAGTTTAAGTGAACAACGTGCAGTTGTGAAATTTTGTTTTCTAGTCAGTAAAAATACTGCTGAAATTGTTTTAATGTTGAAAACAGCTTACAAAGATGACTCTATAGGAAAAACTCCAGTGTAAGAGTGGTTCGCTCGGTTTAAAAATGGCGACATGTCGATTACTGAGAAAAACCTCGTTCTGGACGTCCATCAACTGCCCGGATCTACGAAAATGTTGAAAAAATTCGAGAGCTTGTGCTCTCAGACCGTTCACAGACAATTGATCAACTGTCAGAGATCAGTGGGTTATCTTGAAGCTCGGTTCAGCGAATTTTAACCGAAGGTTAGGAGGTGAAAGGGGTTGCTGCCAAGTTTGTTCCTCGGGCTCTGTTTGAAAAGAACGTCGAGTTGAAACATGTCGGGCTTTGAAACAACAGCTTTAAATTGTTCCAGATTTTCTGTCAAAGGTCATTACTGGTGATGAGTGATGGTACTATGGTTACGATCCAGAAACAAAGTAACAGTTGAGCCAATGCAAGACGTCATTGTTGCCCCGCCCAGAAGAAAAAAAGTCGTCAAATCAAACATCAAAACAATGCTCATTTGCTTATTTGATGCCAAGGGCGTAGTTCATTCAGAGTTTGTTCCCTCACATCAGACCGCCAATCAAACCTTTTATTTGATAGTTTTAAGATTATGCAACAGTGTTGGCAAAAAAAGACCCGATTTGTGGCAGAAAGGAGTCTGGTTCTTCCACCACGATAAAGCACTTGCACACACAGTATTTTGCAAAAAAAAAAAAAAAAAAAAAAAAAAAAAAAAAAAAAAAAAAAAAAAAAAACACCTTACTCGCCTGACCTGTAGCCATGCGACTTTTTCTTATTTCCACGCATGAAAAGGGGCATGAAAGGACACCGATTTGACAACGCTGAAGAGGTCAAGAAAAAAACGAGGGATGAGCTGTCAGCCATTTCTAATGAAAATGTTTCGAACAGTGGAAGCACCGGTAGGACAAATGTATTAGGTATAATGGAGAGATTTTCAATGGGATTAGGTTGTTTAAAAAATGTTAAAAATATAAAGCTTTAAAAAATATTTTTTTTTGTATCCCCTCGTATACGCACACTTACAACCGATACTCCCATTTTACACCAGTATGAAACAATCGTACATTGAATGTGCGATGTAATGGAGAAAGATTGCACCCACTTCAGTGTAAGTGGAACGGCTATGGTTCGTTAATAGTGAGGTTTTCTTTTACGGTGTAGTTGTTGCTCATAACGTTAGCGCTATCAAGTGATAATACTTCAGATTACAAGAGCCGATGGCTGTAATCGAAAAAATACAGCAGAATAAACGTTAACTCACTGCAGCGCACACAACTAAAATAGTTCTTCTCTCTTCTTTATCACCACCGAACAATAAAAATATCAAGTAAAAACCAGCAAAAGCCTGCTGAAAAAGTTCTGCAAAAGCCTCACTCCGATTATTATTATTCTTACGTCACAAACATCAAATACACATTTAACAATTGTACAAACTATCACTTTAAACACATTGTGCCTAGTACTTATCTCCCTCAAGTGCACTTGGTGTTGCTCGAAACAGATCTTCCTTGCAGTTTGATGGGGCACTAGAGCATATGGTACGTGGTTTGGTCCTCACTAGATTCATATTTAGTGTTGGTAGCGTAAATAAAACCAAATTCGCCAGCGTTACCTCGGAACTGTCCACTGCTGTCTGCAATCGATTCACGAACCTCCAGCGTTCGAGTCCTCAGTGGTCTAGAGATGTTCACAGGAACCTGTTTCTGGACATGAGGCTCTGGGCTAGTGGTGCATGGCCGTGCAGTGGATGCGCGCTTTCCCGCTTTCGTTCGCAGTCACTTCTCCTCTGATACTGGGGTAGGCTTCGGGCAGCCTGTCACCAGCTTACAAGTGTTACTGAGGTCCACGTCCGCCAGTTTGGTGTGAGCTGTTCAGTGCCAAACTAGACAAGCATATTCTGAAACAGAGTAACAAAGGGCCATTGTTGATGTACGAATAACTTGTGGTTGACTGCACCACTATGTCCACTGGCAAACTCTCGTGAACATTGATTTATTTTGCTCCTTGCTGCTAAGGGGCGTCCATTAATTACGTGAGGTAATATAGGGAGGGGGGGAGGTCCGGCGAAATATCACCAAGGGGGAGGGTGGGGGGGGTGTCAAAGGAAATCTCAGGTGAGGTTTTGGATTTTTGTTGGACTGTAGAGCTAAAAAAAAAGAGCTCTACAAATGACGCGAAAGTCGATTTGGGGGGGGGTACTTCGTCGAAACGTAGATGCTTTGGAAGGGTGAGACCGACCTAAAAAAAATCTCAAAAAGTAGCAAGGGCACTTTCTAGGGGGAGGGGGGAGTCTCGCGGACCAGATCTCACCAGAAGGGTGGTGGTAGGGGAAGGGGAAGGGTCCGGAAATAATCCCCAAAAACACCTCACGTAATTTACGGATGCCCCCTAACCATGTTTAATAAATTGGCGATTCGCTTGTTGCTAACTCGGTACTACCTGCAAAACTGAATACTACTCTCACTAACAGCTGACAGTGTTACGCCTGATGCGCCCATAGTTGAGACTTGAGAGCACCGTTTCGCTGGACGTGATCGACGTGAGCTGTAACATCCGTACGACAGAAAAATGCAGTTGCGGCATAGTGCCTAGCCTTATATCGTGCTCTGGGCGAACAAAGCTTACCAGAAGCTTCAACGATAAATTTCATCCACCAACTTGTGATCAGATTTCTTCATATAGATTACACGATAGTGGAAGTCTGCAAGCAAAAACTTAAGTATTGATTTCATTTCCAGTTTTTCCACTTCTTTGCATGTACAAAATATCTACTCATTTCGTGGTAATGTCAGAGCCAACTTTATAAAATTTTCCCGTATAAAAAATTGAAATTAAAATTCACACTGATATAAAATATTAATATAAGTTTTGATACAAAAAAATGCTGGCAGAAATTTTTTTATAGATTTTGATTTCTTTATTACCTTATTAAAATCAAGAACCTATACAATAGTCAAACGGCTAACTAATTTGTTTTTAATTATTGGATGAATTGGCTAATATAACTATACAGTAACAACAGATCAATGACATCTTTGTCAATCCAGTCGGGAAAGATCAGGAGACGGGCGGGTCGAATGGCGTTTCCCATTCGAGGTAGATGGCTCACTAACGAAGGTAGGTTGTGGATATCCCTCGGACAGTGGAGAGTAACTACGAGAACACAGCTGATTCAAGGATCCGGTTTATTACACTCACTGCAAGAGAAAGAAAGCCTGAGTGACCGATATAACATTATGGAGAGCTACACACGCTATCCATCTGTCTTTCACCGTTTGGTTAGTTTTCAGAATTTCACCGCAGAATATGTTATTTATCCTGGAAAAAGTATCCTATATCCTTCCTAATGACACATAATATTTCCTTGTCAAATTTCATCGAGATCCGTTTAGCCACTTGGTCCTGAAAACAGACCACGAGACAGAGTTACTTTTAGTGTAGATTGTTGCTAAAGAATTCGTATTCACCGACCAATCTGCAGACCAGCTGCACCGACCACTGGTGATCCGTGGCATGTACGAAATGAGTCGAAACTTGCTATATAAGGGTGACCACACTCACGTGCTACTTTAAATGTAAACTTCTACTGGGTCTTGTTTATTTATCTCGATTGGAAGTTCTTACTTAACATTTGGCCAGGCCTGCTCTTTTAATATAGCAATATTCCTGGCCAAGATGTCGGTCCAGCACTTCATCGCATTCCCACAAGTCTTATTGTTTCTTTTAAAAATAAGTCGTTTCCGGCATAAGTCGTTTCCGGCACACTCTAACTGCTGCTTTGTGGCAACCACTAAAACTGACCACTACACGATGATTGCATAGAACACATCTCTCGCATCCGGCTCGTTGCTGCCGTCTTCCAGAACAAGCCAGCATGAAACAACTCCGATTTTAGTTCTTTATACTGCTCTACGAAAACTTAAAACTTATAGATTTTTACCGGTCACCATATTGATTTACACTTTCAACTAAAGCGCGTTGTTGCACCTCTCGACTAGAGATGGGCAAAGTGATTCACTAAAAAGAGCGGTGTTCATTTGATCACTCTACGAAAAGAACTAGTTCTTTTGAACGGTTCGCTAGCTCACTTGCTCAGTTATATTTGAGACCTTTTTTTTAGGTCTCACCCCTCAGAATCCGGTTACACCCCCACTTTTCGATGAAAATACCCCCCTTAAATCGACTTTGATGCTATTAGTAGACCTTTTTTTAGCTCAACTGTCCACAAAACCCACATGAACAAGCTCTTCTTGATCTTCAGAATTAGGCGACTTATGGCCGACTCACCTAGAAGAACTACCGTTCACTTTTAGTGAGCGATACTCACTCGCTCTTTTAAAAGAATTGCTCTAAAGAACTGATTCACTCGCGAACGACCCATCTCGACCTTCCCAATGACGGGTAGCTTCCCAGATAACGGCGATGACAAAATGGCATTTAGCTCCATGTTACTCCTAAGTCAAAAACATGAAATTGCCGGAAACCGACTTCTCTCACGTACCTAACTACAGTGCTCTGTTGCAGTTTTTTTTTCATGCTTTACATTGTTACTACATTTTTTTATAAAGTTTTTCCTTATATTTCTTAAATATTTTGTAAATATTTCCGTTGCAACAGTATTCTCCATACTTTACAACCTCATGTAGTCTTCATGAAGTAAAAGTTGCGCAAATTTAGGTTCTGGCGTTGTCAGAACAAATTCTGTCTTTGAGTAATGTACAAAGTACTCTGGCGTTATCGGCGTATCGCTCAACGAATACTTTATGGATTAACTAGCTGATACCCGCGACTTCGTACGCGTGAATTAAGAATTTATTTGCTAGAATTGATTATAAAAAGTTGTTGGTAGCTAAGGATTGGTCCCAAACAACATCGAGTCGCCATAATATGACAGGAAAGCTATCACTATACCATTCTACCATCGAACCTGTCTCTTGAAGAGAATCAATTTACAACATATTTATAAAAAAAAAAACAACGAATGTGAAGGGATGTGTGTGTGTGTGGGGGGGGGGGGGGGGTGTTAACTAATGGCAGCTTTATTTCAGCTTGGACTTTTCTTCTTTCTTCAGCATGAGCATCCGATTCTTGGGTTCTAATAACTTAAGCTGCTCGTGCTCTGCTAGAGCTACAACTTAGGCCAGTTTACGCCCGCAAGGTATGTCAAAAAAGAAGGCAAAATAAATTGGTGCCAGAAACATTTAAGCAGACACAAAATAATAGGACAGAGAAAATCGACATCTATACTGAATAATACGTTTTTTCTCTAAACGAAATTTATTAACAAATTATACACTAACATAATACGCGAGAAGCATAGCTTGAGCAAGCGACGTAACATTACAGACTAACACACACATCCGTCTCTCCGTCACTATTCGAAATTTCATGACTACAACTGTTAATCATACCAAAAAATAAAAATTTCCTGTGCCCTCCTACAGATTTTTTTGTCAAATTCCGTCACTATCGGTATACGCATTTAGTTGTCAAAACGTAACATAAGACAGAGACTTACTTCCGCATTTATTACTACTGCAGATCACACACACACTGACTACGAATAACCCCTGAGAGATCATTATAACGTAAAAGGTGTACACCTACAGCATTGCAAGACTACCTACGATTTGCCTCACATTACACCCCTAACTTTGTGATATCTACAGTTTAACATTCAATCCGAATAACCGACAGCCCAGGCGTGACTTTTACGATCAAAAACAATTTTTAAAAATCTTAGTCTCCACTTGGATTTGAACCCGTACCACGACCCATACATTAGTAATAAAGCGCTTTAACCACTGAGCTAGCTGACCGCTACACGGTAAGACAGTACAGACACCTCCATGTCTGGGTTTTCCATGGTTTTCCCAGATCACTCCAGGCGAATGCTGGGATGGTTCCTCACAATAGCCCATGGGCGCCTCCTGCCAAATCCCGCATATCCCTTCCAAACCATCACACTTTTCGATAGGTGCAATGCGCCCTTCGCCACACACATTTAGTGAATCGCGGAGTAATAATAATAATAATAATAATAATAATAATATCCAACTCGTCTGTCTATCGCCGTTCAGTAATTTTTAGAAATTATAAGACAACATGCATTATTTATACAGATAAATTTTCAACCAAATGTAGACAGTATTTTTATCCTTGTTTCAAAGGAAAAGTGTGCAAAGTTTCATCGAGATCGGATGAAAACCGTGGACTTGTATAAAGAACAAACAAACAAACATACATACATTCATCTTTATATATATATATATATAGAATACGTGCAACTGTATATTACTTCCAACTTTTCAACTAAGAGCGGCATTTGTCAATGTTAGGGCTTCACCCAATGCGTAGGATGTGTTACTTAGAGACCAATACAACCAGAGAAAAAGAGTACAGTTAGTGGGCATTATAAATAGAATCATATACATATTGCCTAGCACTTGTGCAAAGCACTTCGAGTTCCTCCTCTCTTGTCATTGTGGAGTGAAATAGCTTCGTTTAGTTGTAGTTCTTCCTATCAGCATCATTCAACTAAACACAAATCGTTTTGTATCACAGCTGTCTAATGTTACCTATGATTTACTCAAATCTTTTCTTTCCTCTCGAGAGTCCGACCATTAATGAAAGCATATCTTCACATACACATACAATTTCCCATTCATAGTTCACAAGGCCTCAAAAACAAACAAAACGCTACAAACACGGCAATATTGCTTACATATTGACTTAAGTCCCTCGCTGAGATATATTGAAAAAACAAAAGCCTTGCGTTATAAGTGACTGCTAACGCTCTGACCTCGCATTCTAAAGGACACAGGTTCGAATCCCAGATTTCGATTGTCCATAGTTTCTCGAAATCACTCGAGGTTAATGCCGGGATGATTCCTTGAACAGGCCATGGCCAAATTCCTTACTGTTCCTTGTTCCCTAACCTTTCCCACTTCTAATGACCGCGACGTCGTCATAGAGCGATAAAATAGTTTCGTTGTAAAGAATAAACACATTCGTTCATATAATGTTTGTTATGTGAGTAAATATCGGTCGTAGGCGTTGACTGTGGCGGGTGTCACATCTCCATAGTAACGTGCCGGGGAGAGAGAGTATCACTGTATGCATGAATGACTGTGATGATGGGTGAGACTCGGTGCCGGCCCATTCAGTGTAGTTATCATTACAAACGCAATGCGGAAAGGAATCATGCAGCACCACCCAGTCTTCTGACGACTAGGACTGACTCTATCGAATTTGGTTCTGGACACTACCAACGCCTCGGGCTGATCTAACGGGACGGATGTTAAATAGTAAACAAGCCATGATTTTCTGTTTATCATCGAGTCGCTTATTATTATTCATTACCATTTTCCAATTCCAGTTTCACAGGTGCTGTTGTCCAGTTTGCTCGTGCGGCTGTGGATATCCGGATTCAAGTATCTTTACTGTACCTCTATCCATCGTTTCCTCCGCCTCCCACTTTCTTCTACTTCTTTCCTATTCCGATTTCGCTTCTTTTTGCATGTCCCATCACTGCATCAACAACAAGTCACCTGGTTTTGAAAAATTACATCTCAGCTGACAGGAATTTGCTTCTGTCGCTATGCAAAAGTACACGAGTTTCCAGGAGATAGATATCAACTGGGATAAAGCAATTACTTGCAAAAGAGAAACTGGTTCCTCCAGGATTATGAATTTTTTTACCGTAATGTGAAATCGTCTTCAATTTTACTAGTAATTCTTCCGTTATTCAAGTTAAGACTACATCTAAATCCATACTCTGTAAATACTGTGGGTGGCAGAGGGTGCTAAGATAAGGGGACGATAAAGCAGAGTGGAGGTGTTCTCAGCCTTGAGAGTATCCTAGTTCACACGGTCGCAGTTCTAGATTGTTATGAAGCAAAGTAGGTTTCCCACCTACCTTACAGTTAATATTACCAGTTTTTCATACAAAAAACCCCTACTATACAGGAAGTTTAACACTGTCTGACAGTTCCATGGCGCAGCTACCCTTATGACTGCGGGGAAATAATTCGCACCGAGCGTGGTGGTTACGCATTACCACTCAGGCTTTGCATAGGGAGGACGTGGGTTGAAATTTCTATCCGGCCATCCATATTTTTGTTTGATGATTTACCGAAATCACTGCATGCCATGGCTAAATCCCTTACCGTTCCGAGCTTCACTTCTCTGCTGCGGTGTCGACCAGGTGTAAAGCCAGATAAAAAAGGAGCTACGTCACCCACGATATTGCTAGGGTCACAATGAAAGAAGGGTAATGCGGCGTCGCACTGCGTTGCACGCGACGCAGCGGCATGCGTGCGTGGGGAGCGCGCGTCGCCTCGCCTCGCCTCGGGCCGGCTTTGTCGGCGCTGCTCTGCAAAGCGAGCGCGTAATTATGGCCGCGTTAACGCCCCACCTCGCACCGCCAAAGGAGCTGCACTCCGCGTCATTATGATACATCCGTCTGCGAATTAGCGCTTCCTAGCTTGCAACCCGCACAAAAGGAATTGACGCTCTCTTAGCCTCCTACAAAAACTGCTTTTATGCTACTCCTTATTGAATCTGTAACACTATAAAAACTCACGCCCTTTCAACACACAGTCGCCTGTGGCAGCGACCTAATCGCTACCCTCGTTATATCATTTATCGCATTCAGCGTCTCCGGCGATTGTGGATCGTGCTGGTAATCTGCGTATACAGACAGCTACATTATGACACCTCCGCCACCTGTGCAAACTTCTGTACGGCATTTTCGCAACACTGAATCGTCAAACGCGAGAACGAGCGCATCCTCTCTGGCGCGATCGCCAGTTTTGTGTGAGTGCATGCTGTGGCAGTGTGTTCTGAGTGCGTGAATTGCGTTTGCTACAGAATAACTCAGCGCTATCATAAAGACACAACATTTCGATGGAGCACTCTGCCGACTTCATCGGGTTTTTACTGTGTTGCCAGTGAGAAATCCAGGTGCACAGTGACCGGAGTATGCTCGTCGAACACCGGGCGTCGTAACATAGCGTAAAAAGCCAGCCAGCTCACAACCCCGTATTCAGAGAAATGTTAGAGGGCTATAACGCCCTGGTACTTCAGTCTCATAAGGGTTTCAACCCAACCAGGTGTCCGTGTCTCTGTCTGTGTGTATGGTTCCCTACGCAGTCCGCTGCCAGCCGACCAGTCGGCTTTATACCAGGTCTCAATTAGGCTCTCTGCGATAATACAATGTGCTTCTGGAAAAGAATTATGGCCAGACAAGAGTTTAGCCGTTCGCTACTGTAACATTTAACCTTTACATCGAGTGACAGAGTATTCTCCCAGACCATCAATTTGGGTTCCGCCAGGGACACACCACCACCCAGCAACTGATAAGGGTGGTCGAGACTGCCACGACAGCCTTCAACCATAAATAATACTGTGAACTTGTGCTACTAGACATCTCCCGGGCATTTGATTCGGTATGGCACACCCGACTGCTACTCCGACTCTACGAATTGGGACTCCCGGGACAGCTTGTCAAACTGATAAAATCATACTTGGAAAACCGCACCTTCAAAGTCAAAATTGGTAACGTCTACTCCACAAGGCGTAGCATCCAGGCAGGAGTACCACAAGGCTCGACCCTAGGACCTATGCTATACTCCCTATATACTGCCATTGTACCTTCTCAAAACGGAATTCACACCGCCACATATGCTGATGATACAGCTTACTTCACTCGCAGCCGCAGCAAAGCAATCGTCACCCGTCGTCTGCAGGAGGTATTGCAGAAGACTGATGCCTGGGCGAGGAAGTGGCGTATTGGAATCAACTCAACGAAGACCCAAGCCATCTTACTAACTAAATGGATAGGACCTCTACAGAGACCTCAATTGGATCCACAACTAAAAATTCATAACAACGTAATCCCATGGTCAAACACAGTTCGCTACCTTGGAGTCCTGCTTGACTCCAGGTTGACCTGGAGGGCCCACATAAACGACCTCCGCAGAAGAGCTAGCGCGAGACTTCAAGCGTTGTACCCAGTGCTAAACAGGGACAGTAAGCTCTCCGCACCCTTAGGAGTACGGATCTACTGCACCTTAGTACGACCAATACTTGAATATGCCTGTCCAGTGTGGGGATACACAGCTAAAACAAATCTTGACCGACTTCAAATCATTCAGAATCGAGCTTTGAAGAGAGCACTTCATCTTGACTGCAGATTTCCCACAATTGCCCTTCATGAAGCCACAGGGCTACCAACTTTAAAACAACGATTCAAGGATCTTGCTACCAAATTTTATAATACAGCCCATAAATCCAACAACCCTCTAATCAAGGATCTGGGGAATTTTCCGGTAGGAACAGGTCCACACAGAGGACCTATCTCACTTGTACAATAAACCCCCAAATCATCTGAAAATATCTACGCCAAACGTTAAGACACATCTAACCTGAATCAAGTACCCATCTATAAGACTAGGAGTAAATGTCGCAAGACGAACACTCCACCCTACTCTGCCCAAGGAGGAAATGGGCAGTAAATGGCGTAGTCATCGTCCTTTGGCTCTTTTCGGCAAACATATAAGCTGGACGAAGACGGCAACATACCTCGGGGTCAAATTAGATAGAGGGATGACGTGGAAACCACACGTCACCAATATTCGTGGCAAAGCATCTGTGAGAATAACTCTACCCAGTTCTACATCTAAGCTAAGACCCGACCTAGGGATCCGTCTATACACCGCCCTAGTTAGACCAATACTGGAGTACGCTGCGGTCGTGTGCGTAACACGGCGCACGCGTACCTTCAGCTACTACAAACGATTCAAAATAGAGCCATCAGATTCGCTCATCACCGGCCGAGGGACACGAGGACAGATGACCTCCATCGACTGAGTGGATTACCCAAACTACGAGTTAGATTCCAACAACTGGCTACGCGATCTACGAAAATGCTCAGAAATCAAATAACCCTTTGATTTCTGCACTGGGAGCTGAGCCCACCTATAATGACAGGTTAGGTGGCCAAAGAAAATACTGACTACCAATAAGGAAAAAACATATCGGGTAGGAACAACCTGATTATGAAACACAGATTATGTCAACCAAACTAACAAACGGGAAGGAGATGCGCTCCCGCGCACAACCTTCCCCACAACCTGGGACCAATGCTTTCCCGGTTATTGATGTCTGTCTCAAATCCTCAACGCGCACTTGATCACTCCACACAGGAGTGCAAAGCCCACAAAACCAATAGAACCTCCCACGACCAACAGAAGAACCGGCAACCAACGACGAACAACTGGTTCACATCGCAGCCGCCGACGAAACCAACGGGCCACCTGCAGCACAGGTGGTGCGACCACGGAGAAGCACGAGAAATCCCAGCTGGGGAGGGTCGATACGGCGATGATCCCCGGCTGAAACATGAAGTCTGAGGGGTTTTGAAATAAGCCATTTCCCTCCCCTAAAGCGCGATAAAGAACGAATCCCAAAACCGAACACATATACACATAGCTGCCTAGGCAGCGGGACACGTCAACAAAGTCGTTGAGATCACGACACAAGAAAATTGTAATTTAGAAATGCAGACTGCGTTCGTTCACGTATGCACTGAGATCCGCTAACACTGATAACTGTTTGCTCTTACAGTGAAATTGAGAGTAAGGCATTTAGTCTGCTTCTTCTTCTTGGGAAACCCTCCCTCCATTCCGTCCCGAGGTTTTAGGGACTACCGCTGCACGGCCCACTCCTGAGGGAGTGCAACCTCCGAGCGCGAGAGTAGGGTTGGTTCTGGTCCGGAAACCTGACCGGCGACAACGAAAGAATAATATCACAACACCCACTGCCCAACCTAGGCAAAAAAACTGGCGAACAGAAAAATCACACTGTGTTGATGGAATTTCAAATGCCCAACTTAAAGCGACTTCCGAAAAAGGGAATAGTGTTATTTACAAGAATTATCAAGTCCTGTATGCAGTGAAGCTACTTCCGCGCCGCATGGAAAACTGCAGTTTATAGTAATAGATATTCCAAAATGGGGGAGAAACTTAACTAATGCTGCTAATTACCGATCAGTCAATCTTCTCAGCTCCACATCCAAAATCCTGGAGCGTATCATCCTAAATCGGCGCCAAGATACAATACAATAACTAGAGATCAGACTATCTGTACGGAAAAATTTGAACTTCGACCAAGAGTGTCAGCCACTTGCCAATTACTCCGTCTAACCAAGGACATCAGCCACGGCCTGACCACTGCATCAGTTTTCCTAGATGTCGAAAAGGCCTATGGCCTAGTTTGGCACGCAAAACCACTTCAGCAACAAACAACTATACCGGACTGCTAAGTTCGCCGGTAGCTACCTGACAAATAGAAGATTATTCGTGACGGCCGACGGCCATAAAACACTGAAATTCCTCAGGGATATGATATTTATAATTTATGTCAACGATTTCAGAACGGCATCTAATGTGATGCTGGCTCAATTTGCGTATGATACAGTAATTTACACAACCGGAAGAGTCCATTCAGCCAATTTAAACTGTCTCCAGCGAACTCTAAAAGTGAGAGAAAAGCCGCTCCAGGTCAATAAAATCAGTATCAACCCGGAGAAGAGTGCTGCAGTATATTTCACTAAAATGCAAACGCTCATTGAAACCCAACTACATACGTCAGGACGCCAGGTCCCTTGGCACGACAAACATCGCTACCTCGGGGTAATACTTGACAGAGGGCTTTCGTTAACACATATAGGAGAAGAGAAAAAAAAGATATATACATACTTCTCAATCTGTACCTCATACTAATTACCAGAAACTATGGAAATGAAACTAAGAATCTACCGTTCAGTCGTTTTACCATGTCTACTGTATGGGTGCCAAATATATTTCACTGCATCTAAAAAAAAAAAAAACATAGAAATCATACAACGGTACAGAACAGATGTTTAAAAACAATCTTCAACTTACCAAGACATGCCTCAACAGAAGAAATCCATGCCGTAACGTCTACAAGAAAAATTGTCGACGTAATCAGAAGATTAACCTAAGAAAAGAAAACGGACTTAACAGCCTAGGAAGATTACAACTAAAGGCATGACACAGTTACAAAGCACCAAGAACCATACTAACTTAACAATCTAACAGTGCAGAAGAACCCAGTTGGAGTTTTAAATAAGATCAAATACCATAGTCTTTTTCCTCCAGATATAATACATAATAAAATAGTGCACCCAAATAAAACCTAACCTGATGCAATAAATTAGGCTGCAAATGTAGCGACATCTCAACAACATTCCAAAAAAAAAAAAAAACCAACTAGCTACTCCTGTTACTTTTGTGAACGAATAAAACTGGACACAAGATGAAATTCCAACCTGGGCCCAGAATTTGGAATCCATGCTCTGCCTGTCACAAGCCAGGACTAAGGGGGAGTGATAGAGGAGTAACACCTCTTAAAAAATCTTGGCCCAGCTGGACCGGCTGGCAGCACCTTCTGAGGGCTCCTTACCAGGGTTACGGAGAAGACCTCAACGAATCGGCGGAGAAGAAGTACTTCGGTACGGCAAGGGATGCGGAAGAGGCAGCCCAGCACTCAGGGATTAATATGAGTGCATCCATCGTAGCGTCTGTCTCAAGATGAGCGTCTCACCCAGCGTCTGACCCAAAGTGGGCGGCTGCTCAAGAAATCGCCAATCCGTTCTGAAACAAGCGTGGCGATTATGCTTCACCCCTTTAAGCAACTATGATGAGCGGAATTATTGGAAAACAATCCGGAGGTAAAACAGCCCCCCATTCGGTTCTCCGGGAGAGGGCTACATTAATGTCAGCAGTCAAAGTTTCTAAAGAGCAAACCAGATCATCGATAGAAAAACAGCAAATAATTCATATATGCACTTACAACTGCAGGTCTCATAAATGAGAAGCC
This sequence comes from Vandiemenella viatica, assembly GCA_031002005.1. NCBI lineage: Eukaryota > Metazoa > Arthropoda > Insecta > Orthoptera > Morabidae > Vandiemenella > Vandiemenella viatica. Next base: position 18,315,543 of record JARYHS010009186.1, on the reverse strand, counting down.
CGACTTACAGAGTTGGAAGACGGAAATGGAGACGGATATGGAGTATAGTGGGCCTCAGTGAGGTTAGACGTCGAGAGGAAGAATGTATCGAACTTAAATCAGGCCACATCTTGTACCATTACGGAAACTCCTTGGGAAAGCTAAATGGAGTGGGCTTCCCGATAAACCATAGTGTGAAAAATAAAGTAAAACTAATAGAAGGCATTTCAGATCGAGCAGGAAGAGTCAAATAGCTACAAAATACAAATACTGCAGGTATATGCTCCAACATCCTCGGACTCATACCATGAAGTAGAGTCTTTCTACGAAGATGTCACGACACTGCATGACAGAGGATAAGACTGCCATTTCCAGATAATCATGGGAGACTTCAATGCTATTGTAGGCACCAGGAAACAAGGAGACACTATGGTCGGTAAGTTCGGAATACAAACAAGGAATGACAGTGGGGAACGACTTGAGCAGTTTGCAGAGCACACAAAAATACACGTCATGAATACATTATATATATATATATATATATATATATATATATATAAAAATAAAAAAAAAACAAGTCGAAAGTGGGAATGAAGAAGTCCAGATCATATAACTAAAAATGAAATAGACTATACATTCTGTCCAATAGCCGGCATTTTGTTCAAGACGTCAATTCAACACCGGAAGTGATCACAGGCTGGTCCAAGCGAAACTTAGTATCTGCATAAAACAGGAAAGGCGAAAGCTAATAAAAGGAACCAATAAAACATCAGTAAATATAATCACTGAAAAGAAAGACATTTTCCAACGCACTCTATCGGAGAAACTAGCTACCACCGCTAATGGAAATTTAGCTTCAACTATTAACAAATTGCAAAAATTTCAGGCACTGTTAAAGCCACCAAATTAAGTAAAATTAGCAATGATACAAAACTTTCCTGAATAAACGAAGGGAAATGAAAGTAAAACCTGAAAAAAACCTAATTGAATATGCTGAACTGTGCAAGACCATTAGGAAAGAAATAACAGCTGACATCAAGAAATATAACGAAAACCTGGTCAGATCAGTTATAGAGAACAAGAAAGGCTATAAGAAAGCAAAACAAAGATTAATGATATGAAAGAAACAAATAATAGCTTTAGATGATGATAACGAACGTATTACAGACAAAATGGCAGAATTGGATCATATCAGGAACTTCTATCAGTCCTTATACAGCAAGCAAGATGAAAATCCTTTAATGACATCAAGCCCAGACTCACCAATTCCTGAAGTCCTCCCATCTGAAGTTAGAAGGGCAGTGCACTAAATGAAAAAAGTATCAGCTAGTGGTTATGATGGCCTATCTATTGACGTACTCCAATTGACTGGAGAAGAAACCTACAGACACCTAGCTAAGGTGTTTTCACAATGCCTCGAAGCGAGAAATATCCCATCCAGCTGGAACAAAGCAATGATTGTGTTGCTACACAAAAAAGGCAGTCGTTACAATATTAAAAACTACCGCCCAATCAGCCCCCTTCCTATCATATACAAAGTGTTTTCAAAGGTCGTCAATAACCGCATCAGTTCAACCTTGGACACACTGCAACCAATTGAACAGGCTGGCTTTAGGTCAGGATTCAGCAGCAAATGAATACCAGATGCCACTCTGTTTGGCCTGAAATAAAATGGATTTTGTGGGCTCTGTTTGGTTGCCTGATTACGGGGGGGGAGGGGGAGGAATGTAGGACGGAAAAATAAATAATAAAATAGTCCTTCAGCTTAAAACAATACAAACTGGACACTAAAATTTAGTTATACACAAAATTCCAGTAGATTTCTACCATCTCTTACTTTTCCATGTACAATACCGCAGAGGAGATACATTAAGTGTTCAAAATAGAGTATTTGCATTAAAACCAGATCGTTGTATTTTCAGCATAAGTAAATGCGAAGAGTTGTAATGAACGTAACTGCACATTCAAGCTTCCAACGTCCACGGTCACATTTTATATCCTTCTTCCGAAGTGTTCTCTGAAATGTTTTCTTTATTTCTCTGGCATTCGAGAGACTGGGAGTTAGAATCCCCATCCAGCCGTCCAGATGTCGTTTTTCTTGGTTTCCCGAAAGTAGTTCAGGCGAATGCCGAGATGAGTCCTTCAAATTTCCACCGCCGAATTCCTTCCCGTTCCTTGTCCACAGTCTTCTGTAATGATATCGGCGTTGACGAGTCGTAAAGAACGAAGGAGAAACAATTGCTGCTCCGCAAGTTCTACCGCTATTACGTCAGTAAAGTACTAACCTTCCTCATTTTCGGCTAATCGCTTTTAAAGAGCCTTTGGAACTTTTTACGTACTTAATGTACTACGCATACATTATTACTCTAGACTGTGTTTCGCTACAATCTCAATTATTTCACATTACCTCTTATCGATTTTCTTTATCCTCTTACCAAAGACAATGTTCTGCACCGTCTGTTATTCTTTATCCACCTCGTGTCGTGGGTTCTTCAGTTGTAATTCCCACCAGTAGTATTTCTCTTTAACTGTAAGGAAATGATCATACTCCATCTTTTCTTTTTCTCAATTACTTGCAGAGATTCATCCTTTTTTCAACAACATTAATCGTTAAATTCACAAATTTTCACATCTATTCAAATACTTTGTAGCGCAGCCGTGGGCTTATAGGTCGTCGTCATAGCCCCACACACAGACAGCCATTTACTGCTCCAGCCATATAGGAGCAAGAATATTGCGGAGTGTGTTGCCTTTCGTCATTTACTCCTCGTAGAATTGTTGACGGTGTTTTTCTTCACTGGCGGGTTGTCATTGATGTTTGGCTGAAGATGAATATCTTCTGATGGCGGTGACCGGTGGTCCTCGCGCATGGTGGAAAGGTCCTAGGTGGGAGAGGCTACTGGCGCGACTTCCCTTAGCGGAAGTCGCGTTAGCAGTTCCGTGAGGAGCTGGATGAGCGGCTGCAGTCTGTCTTCCTGATGCTCGGTGTCTTGGCGAGCGCAGGTGTGGCGACAGCAAGCCTCTCTTCCATGGCGTGTTGTTGTCCTCTTCTTCTTCCCCGTGTTACTGCGAGGCAGTTTCTTGTCAGGGTTCGGGACTTGACGATGCCTTTGGTGGCTGGTCGTGGCAGCTTCCTTGTTAGTCTGACGAACTTTGCTTTTTGAGCCCCTCTGGGTAGAGGGAGCAGGCTTCGTTGGTCGTCCCGCTTTCTTTTCTCGCTGCAGTCGCTTCCTTTCAGGGCAGGAGCGGTGGCAGGTGGCATGATTTCCCCCACAGTTGCAGCAGATGGGGTTCTCCTTTGGTCTGGGGCAGGCCGCCGGCTGATGCCCCTCCCCACAGCGCACGCACCTAAGCGTGTTGGTGCAGTGCTTGGCGTAGTGTTCAAATCTCTGGCATTTGAAACACTGCGCGATGTCTGGTTTGTGGGCCCTTCTGCTGCACTGGGTACTGGCGTTCCTTGTAGTTGGAGGCGGCGGCGCTGTGTCCTCAGTAGTTGGAGGCGGTGTGTCCTCGGTGGGTTCCGTCGTCGTGAGCTGCCCCTCTGGCAGGGGGTCCTTCAGCTTGGCGACTAGGATGGCATGGTCGGCCGGGCAGCAGGCCATGATTTTCATCCCGTTTTTCATCGGCCACGCAAACAGTGGCTTAGTCGTAAGCCGCTGCAGCCAGCCGAGGGTTGCGCCGAGCTGCGACGGTGTCGCGTTGATGGTCAGTACTTGACCCTCTTCAGTAGCGTCTTCTTCGGTCTCCATGTCCTCCCGCCCCTCCACGTCAGCGGCGACGCTGTCCGTGGAAGGGGGGGGGCGGGCGGCCGGGTCCGGCACTGGTAGTTCGCCGTGGACGGCACATGCCGGCTGGAGCGCTGATGCGCCGTGGGCGAGACGTGCCTGCAGTTCCGCTATTTCCTGTTGAGCGTTTGCATTATATTTGCGAAAAAACTCCATTCTTGCCAGGGTTTCTTCGCTCCAGAAATTCGGTGGTGTTGGCGGGGTTTCTTCCGCCTGGCTCTCTGCTCGCTTCTTGTTCCTACGTCCCATCTCGACGTTTACGGCGACGGTTCTATACGAGGCCCGGCTGTCGACGTAAAGGTGGCGAGCGATCGATCCGTCTTCGCTGGCTGCTGAGCCCCAATTACTGCCTTTTCCTATATAGGCAGGGGGATGGCGGAGTATATTGTCCGTCGCTGTGATCGGGCAGTTATAGAACATCGCCCGCCCTGCGATAAGAATATCGGAAGAGGGTTGGGGGGGGGGGACAGGATGGCAAACAGTCTTTGAGTAAAGTAGAAAGCTGGCGGCAAGAGCGCACGGTCGAGTACGCCTTTCTCAGTATGGCGTCGAAGAATGTACTGCTTATTCGATGATTGAATGCAAGTGCCGAGAGGTAAATAATGCTTTTGTGAACGATAGTGAACGTACATTCTGTGCGTGGATTAGTGGCGAGACTGTGATTGTTGAAACTAACCACTAGTATATAACAGATGGTATGCGGTTCGGACTCATCACGAAATGATGCAACCAGTGGAAAATAAAAATCTGCGCTGATAAGTCCCAAGCGATTATGTTTACAACAAAAAGAGCTGTCCGCGATCAATGAGTGTCAATCGGCGGGAAATAACTCCCATGGCGAGACGCGGTGACGTACCTAGGAATAAGAATGGACAAAAAACTAACATGGAGCAGCCATATTCAAAACCTCTGCAACACTGCCACAGCCAGGCTCACCAAACTGTACCCGCTTCTCAAGGGAATCCAACTAAAAATTAAAACAAAAATCCAGATCTACAAGGCAATAGTCCGACCAGCACTTCTGTATGTGTCAGAAATATACAGTATGGCAACAGACAGACAACTGAAAAAGATTCAAACTGTTCAAAACAAATTTCTCAGAACCATAACTGACGCCCCCCGGTACATGACAAACGCACAAATACATCACGACTTAGGCATACAAAAAATGACAGACTATATTAAAGACAAATCCACAAAATTTTATAGCCAATCTCAAGCTTCGTCCCACCAGTTAATAAATAACATAGGACAAAAAAAAAAAAACCACACACACACAGACAATAGTAATTAAGACATGACTTGACTAAGACAGCCAACTCGCAAAATCCTAGACAGAAAGAAGTCAGAGGACACCAACGTCATGGAACTTCAAACCAACATTGGCTCAGGCCAAGCCAGATCACGGTCGGTCGGTCGTCCTCGCTTGACCTCACTTAACTTCTCATGAATTTGCTTTCTACAGAGACGGAGTCCGAGGTAATGTGTCTGGTGGCTAACTTTGGCGTGTGTTTGAGGGTTGCAATAAAGCTTATTTGTTGATTTCCTTTACTGTTTACATCAGTGTACTAAAAGATATTTTGAGACAACAAAATCCTCTCGGGTGTCCATGATATTTTGATCGTTAGTATAAGCTGCAATTTGAAACTTGCGAGCACGCGTGTACGTATAGCCCACCAGGCTGGTGACCGCAACATGCGAATCTGAAACCTGTACAGCAAAGTTTATATCAACAACATCTACTGGACAAGAGCAGTGCTCCAGAACCATTGCAACTTCATACGCAACGCTTGAAAGTGTGATATAGTGTAAGAATTTTCGTAAATGTTCAAAGTACGACTAGCTCAAAAATTTCTCCTTTGGGGTTGAAAATATGGTTGACTGCTTCCTTGTCTTTTGCTCTTCAAAGAAAGGTGTAGCTCAAAGCCAGGAAATAGGTGACAAAGCTGTAACGCGCGCCGAAAGATACGGTTACTCACATTACTCACAAAGCAGCTACACTAGACGTCTTGTGCGGATTCTGACGCCATTATAGTTAGAATTCGGCATGGCAACCATCTTCTTCACTCCAAATCCACTAAGCACCATGGAATATTAGTAGTCATTCTGGTCCCGGCTGCATTTCAACCCAACAACAAACTTTAATACAGCTCCTTGAAAATCAGCAAATTAACCAATCCAGCATTTCTCAAAATATGACTTACCAGCCTGTCTTTTCTGTCTGTAAGCTTCTTCCACAAATTTCTTTCCTCACCCATCATTTCCAAAACTCGTTCATTTCTTACTTTGTATATCCACTTAATTTTCAGCATTCTTCTGTAGCACCACATTTCAAATACTTCAATTTTCCTTCTTTCCGGTATTCCTAACCACCCTTTTTCGCTGCCGTAAAGCGCTATCCTCCACACATAGAGATTAAAAAAAAAAATTCTAAGTTCATAGATCACTATTTGAAACTAAAAGATTTCTCATTTTCATGAAGGCTCTTTTTGCTAGTGCTATTCTGCTTTTAACATCATTCCTACTTCGGCCATCGGTTGCTATTTTGCTTCCCAAGAAACAGAATTCACTTACTTTTCCCATTTCTGCTACATTTCGTCGCTTTAGTCTTGCTTTGATTTATATTCAGTCCAAAATCTTCCTTCAGTATTTTGTTCATGCCATTAACTTCTCAATATCCTCGGCCCTCTCTGCTAACAAGACAATGTCATCAGCAAATCGTAGCATACTGATTTTTTCTCCCTGAAAACTTATGCCACATGGAAATTTTTCTCTTACTCTCTTTATTGCTTCCTCTACATGCAAGTTGAATATTAACGAGGATAGACTACAACCTTGTCTCTCACCCTTTTTAACCGATGCATGTCTCTCGTGATTCTCTACTTTTATTATAGCCACTTGATTCTTATGTAGCTTATAGAGTATTCTTCTATCTCGATACTTTAGACCTGACTCCTTTAAAATTTTGAACATCTTGTCGTACCTAACATTATCAAATGCTTTTTCTAAACCAACAAACGCCATAAAAGTATCTTTGTTTTTCTTAATCCGCGCTTCAAGTATTAATCTTAAAGCCAGAATTGCTTCCCTTGTACCACAATTTTTCCTAAACCCAAACTGATATTCAGCTACTATGTCTTCTACTACCCTTTCCATTATTCTGTATATTATTTTGAAGCATGTGATGTTAGACTAATGATGCGATAATTCTCACATTTGTTGGCTTGTGCTTTCTTCGGAAGTGTGAAGATGATATTGTTATTAAAATCAGTTGGAATTTCTCCTGTTTCATAACTTTTTGATATCAGCTTGAATAATCTTTCGATTCCTTCTTCTCCTAGGGATTTAAGAAGTTCTGCAGGGATCTCATCAATTGCAACTGCCTTATTTGCTTTCAAGTCATTAAGAGCTCTATTAATCCACAAAACAGGATCTTCTAAGTCATCAATGTTGACATCGCCTTCCCTTTACATTACGCTATTGTTCAAATCGTCTCCATCATACAGTTTCTCAATGTATTCCTTCCATCCGTTGGCTCTATCGTCTGAACTTAAAAGAGGTTTCCCATAGGCAGCTTTAATGTACACACCTCTTTTCTTCATTTCTCCAAAATTTTGTTTCTTCTTATATGCAACACGTACATTTCCTACAACCATTTCCTTTTCTATTTCACACTTTTCTTCTGGCCATTTTTCTTTTGCTTTTTTGCATTTCCTGTATATGATTTCTAAATTGCCTGTATTGCTCTCGTCCTGAGCATTATTGTAACTTCTCCTCTGATCCATCAGTTCCAAAAATTTTTTTTTTTTGGCAGCTTGTTCCCTAAAGCCTAATGTTTCTTTACCAGCCTTCATTATTTCGGTCTTTAATGCATTCCATTCGTCCTCGATTAGCTCCTTTCACAGTTCCTTCTTCTCTCGTACTAGATTGTTTCAGTTTATTCACTTCCAGTCTGTTCTGCTTATGCTACTTCCTTATTCGCTGAATTTTAACCTACACTTCATTACTATCAAATTATGGTCAGAGTCTATGTCTGCTCCTGAGTACACTTTACAGTCTAGAACTTAATTCCTGAATCTCAGTTTGACCATGATATAATCTAACTGATATCTGCCTGTATCCCCAGGACGTTTCCATGTGTATGTCTTGCATGGTTCTTAAACAGTGTGTTCGCCAGTACTAGCTTATAGCTTTCACAAAATTCTAACAACCTACTTCCTCGCTCATTTCTTTCTCCTAGAGTCTAGGACCTAGACCAAAAGTTCCTACGGTATTCCCCTCTTTTTCTTCTCCCACTATCGCATTCCAATCACCCATGATTATTAGATTTCCCCCCCTTTCACATATTGGATTAATTCTTCAATTTCAGCGTATATTTTCTCTATTTCTTCGTCATCTTCCTGTGACGTTGGCATGCATACTTGTACGAACGTGGTTGGGACGGGCTTAGTTTCTAACCTCATCAAAATAATCCTGTCACTAAACTGTTCATAACAACTCACCCCTTTCCCTACTCTCTTATTCATTACAAATCCTACACCAGTGACTCCATTGACAGCTTGTGTGCTAATTATCCTGTGTTCCCCAGACCAGAAATCCTGTGCGTCCTTCCATTTAATCTCGCTAACCCCAACAACATCTAACTTAAGTCGTTCCATCTCCGTTTTTAATTTTTTAATCTACCTGCCCTATTTAGACCTCTAACATTCCACGCTCCGACTCGTAGAATGTTTCTATTCATTCTGATGACTCCTCCCTGAGCAATCCCCACCCGGAGATCCGATTGGGAGACTATTTTACCTCCGGAATATTTTACCCAGGAAGAATCCATCATGATATATGTAATTCGAGAGGATTACATATCCTCGAGACACCGATTGAGTCTTTTATGCAGTGGTTTATCGTTGCCTTCTGCATCTCCATGCCGTTGATCATTTCTGATTCATCCGCCTTTAGGGGCCGTTTCCAACCCCAAGGGCAAGAGCTTGCTCTGGACTACTCCCCGTTCTTCCTCCCTCCTTTCGGAGGCCGTTGGCAAGCAGTGGGTGACCGGGATACCGGGAATCATTCAGTCGCCAGAGCCTTATCCGTGCAAACAGGGTGCACCACCTGAAGGAGAGGTTGACTTTTGGTTGGAAAAGGGTAGTATAGTCTCTCCCAAACCCTTACACCCCTATGTAGTTGTACATTCAATTGATCCCTCAAAACAATTATATTTCTAACATCTTAAATATTCTTCTGCAGCTCCAGCTGCTACCTCAAAGATGCGTATCTTGCATCATTTATTTTCCGTCCAGTTTTTTTTTTTTTTTTTGTAACAATACAATATTTTTGCCATCGCATTTCCTATGGTCCGCTTTACTTCTGGCTGCCAAGGACACTCGAAAAACAATATTATTACGATCCTACAATATTATAAGTACTCATACAAAATCATACATGTAATAAAAAAACAGTAATATTTGCATACACGGTTTCGTTGGCGTGATGTATGTCTGTCACATATTCGAACAAACACAAAAGAAAATTAAAAAATTAAAAATTGTGCATTAAAATATACCGGAACAAATAAAACAAACACAATTTTATATAAAGTATCCATTGCTGATTAGTGATTTCTCATTTTTCCACTGCGCTAGTAATTTTTAACTCAGTTCTTCGTAAAACATTGTTGGATGTTTAAAAACTAAGTCTTGGACATGTTGAGCATTGAAAAATTTTGTTGCATCTAAATCTTTGGGAGTGTGTACAAACTACGTGGCTCGTTCCAGGGGGGGGGGGGGGTGCGGTTGGCTGTAAGGCTACGTGGGAGGAGGGGGTTCCGAGCCGGGCCACGTAGCTTTCCTTCGATAGCATTTTTCACAGTTAAAATGAGGAACAGACCTCACAACAGCATGTCAATATTTATTTCCCTCAGTTAATTATCTCCGTATGTAATTTACAATCGTCTTAAAACAGCACAAAATGTCTTCTGGAATCAAAACGGTAAAAAGCTACTTGCTATTTGCTGCTTGCTACGTGGGAGGGGGGGGGGGTAGAGGCAGAAGCCACGTAGGGGGGGAGGGGGGTTCACAGGAGGCCAAAATGGAGCTCCGTGGTTTATGCTCGCTCCCTTTTCAAGAAGTCCCGACATGCGGCCAGGTAGGGAGGCGTATGATCCGCAGCTCTGTGTACTCTTACATTCAGCGTGCGGCAGCGGCAGCCGTTACATTGCGTCTTCTGGACTGATATTCGTGTAACGTCCCAAGAGTTCACAGTTATGTCCAGGTTTAACATTTCGTCGTTTAAGCAAAATGAAATGAACATTCAGTATTATGAACGAACGATGAACTGTGCCGCCGTGGACCGTACTGATTGCTTAATTCTAAGTTATGCCTACAGTGACAGAAAATGGTTAGCTATATCGTATATCTCTTGACAAATGACATGCGGACATCCATGAATGATATCAAGTAGGGAGAAATTGTGAGGAAACATATACAAATAATCTTCCGTTCCTGGAGACCTATGCGTGTAGCTGTATGTAAATTCGTTCGCACGTTTTTGGACCAAGCCTGCACGTCATTTTAGAAATTTGCAACGTATTCATAAAGTAAAAACTTTCTGTGCTGGAGAAAAAGAAATTACTTTTCTCGCTGACAGAGGGGACGCAGAATTCTCGGAGGGGAGGGTACCGCCGCGTGGGCGCCATTATCTCTGAGGAAGTCGCCGTTTGAGTGCGCTCTAACAACCAGAAGATCGTTCCTCTCCCCTGTTGTAGAACTGCATCTTCATACTCGGCCCTATCGCCCTGTTAATTCTTTAATGGCGCAACAATGGGTGTACTAACTACACAAGCAGTGCTGACTGCTGTTTAGACTCTGTGGTTTTAGGATACCTCTATTCACGCAGAGGTTCATTCTTAGTCACTCTAGAAAAAGTAAGATAGCAAAAGATGAAAGTAATTGGTTGGGAGTATAAGCACGACACCGCAGTATTACAGACTTATTCAGTTTTAACAATTCCCACATGACTCAATAGAAAAGCAATCTGTATGAGAAAGATTGGTAAAACTTGGAATGGAAGAGGAGTATAATTTGGAATCCACGTGTATGGACAAAAAAGAGTTTGTCGGGAAACTTTTTAAGACATTCCGTATTCGTTAATTTGTAATTGGAGGAATACTTTCAAGGAATCGACTGCGGAGGAAGAAGTGTATTAGAATATATCAAGCAGATAATGCAGAGTTTAGATTGTAATGGGAATGTTCTGATGGAGAGATTTGCTCATGGACTATTTCATAAAAACTTAACAAGGTAAAAAAAAAAAAAAAACCTTCTATAGCAACATTATATCATGACAACTCACCAGAATGCCGGGGAAAGCAACGATTTCTTATTATTTCGCTTGTATTAGCTGCGATATTTGATGCGGTATAACATCTTAGAGAAACTAAGATGTTGACGTGCAGATATCTATTCGTGTGGGTCGCCTTGCGGTACACCGTATGACCCAAACTACCATCTACATCTACATCTATACTCTGCAATTCACAAATACTGTGGGTGGCAGAGGGTGCTAAGCACCAATCCTATTTTAGAGTATTTCAATCCCGAATAGAACGAGGAAAGAAAGAATACATAAATGTATCAGTACGGCATCTTATCTCTCGAATCTTATCCCTTCTGTCATTGCAACCTAAATAGGTTGGCGGAAGAAGTATTTCGTTGCACTCGTAAATTAGAGATTTTCGCATATTCTCCAACAAACTTAAACGAAAACGACGTCGTCTGTCCGCCAAACAATCCCAGCCTAACCCACGTATCAGCTCTGTGACACTTACATAAGGACTGTAACTAGCGGTCACGAATCGAGCGGCTCTCCTCTGTACTTTCTCTAACGTGTCAATCAATCCCTTGCGATACGGATCCCAAATTGCACAACAGTATTCCAAATGCGGACGCACTAGTGTTTTGTACGCTATTTCCTTTGTATGAGCATTGCAGCTTCTCAAAATACGACCTATAAAACGTAGTTTAGAATTAGCTTTGCCTACGACGGAAGTTATGTGCAAGTCCCATTTCATGTTGCTTTGTATTGTTACGCCTAGATACTTCAGGGAATCGACCGTGTCAACAACTGAATTGTTAACTTTGTACTCGTGAGCAAACGGGGTCTTTTTATTACTTATTTGCATTGCCTTGCACTTTTTACAGTTAAGTGTAAGCTGCCATTTACGGCACCATTCCGAAATAACATCCAGATCGCGCTGTATTTCTAAGCAATCATCATCACCCGTCAACGAATAGAGGCGTATTAACATCACCGGATTTAAGAGCGAGGACAGGATGTGACTCGGAAAGTCTGAAGGAAGAAATGGAGACTCTTACAAAAATACTCCGAGCCAACTCCTATAGTGAATCCGACATCAGAAAGGTTTTCAGGCCTAAAAAACCCATGGAAGACGTCAACTTATCTCATGATACCAATGTGCCAAGAAAATTCGCCCGTCTTCCATACATACGTGGCATCACTGACCGGAATGTGAAACTGTTTAAGGGGGTGGAGGTGCGAGTCGTGTATAAAGCTCACTGCAAACTTGGCCAGTCATTATCCAGGGTAAAAGGCAGATTACACCCACACCAGCTTACGGGTGTTTACGAACTCCCCTGCAGCTGTGGCAGTGTGTACATTGGAGAGACAGGTCGCACAGTGGCGGAGAGACTTAAAGAACATATCCGCCACTACAAATATAACAACAGCGACAAATCAGCCTTCGTTCACCATGCTATTAACACCGGGCATGAAATAAAATTTCAAGACAAGAGGCTACTGTGGAGAGAAGACCAGTGGTGTCCTCTACGTGTGAAAGAGGCAGCAGAAATCGTAAGGAATTGCAACATCATCAAACGAAGATAGCGGCCTTTTCCTCTGCGATGCTTGGCGCCGGTTGCTATTTGTTCATAAATATAAACAGTATCTCTGAAGAAGGCTGGAGTATAACAGCCGAAAGCTTAGATAAATTATCCAATAAACGACGCGGCATAGCCCGTAAAGCTATAAATCAAGCATTGGCATGTTGATTTGTTGTTCTTGTTATTCCTGTTCAATCTCGTCTTTGAAGACATGTCATAATGTCAAATAGAGTTCAAAACGCAATATGAGTAGATAAAAAATCACCCCAAAATCCCCCTGCAAGTATGTCACTTTTGTTTTTTGCTCTTCCTGTAAAATTTCAATTTGTGTAATTAATAAGTTTTGTTCGCCACCTACTTTAATAACGCTCATATCCTTAATGATGTAATGTAGCTTACTTTAACAGCGGAATATGTGACAGAAGTATAAGGAAACATCTAAATAAATACAGTAACCAGAACGCAGCTAATATCTCGATATAAACGGAGTACATACTTTTCTTTCACTGTTCTAGCAAATCATTCCTTCGCTGATGCTGAACTAAATGGAACTGTTACTATGTAACGCCCACACCCTCGAGTCACATCTCCGGCCGTTGTTAGGCAACAATGGTGGGGAACATGACGTCATAGCGTTACGGATACAGTGACCAAGCTTGGCCTTTTATTAGTGTAGATATTATTAGCAACCGATTAAGCGCACTCTCCCGTTTTGGGAGCACCCTCCCCTGCCCTCCAGAACAGGGGTCCCAGGGGTTGTACGCCGTGCAGCCACCCATGCTCGCGAGCATAGGGCTGAACTGGAACACGGGAAAACCCAGCGGTGTTAATGAGTGTTCCGTTCTTTACCCCTGAGGCTTGCCAGGTTTCAGGATGCAGTCTACACGCACACCTCAGCGCTGTGATGCTGCGTCACAATCTTCACCAGACGTCGCTGATGAATCATCGTTGGAGGTTGAATACAATCCAGAAGAAGAATTCCCATGCATTCAATTCTTCTGTAAAACTGACGAGACGAAATTCGAAGCAGGCATTTATGAATGCTCCCTCAGACGTTGGAAGAACAGGCTACAATGAGAACATTGGAGTTTTTCCCTTATAGTCCAAGTCTCCAAAGATAAGGTTTACAGTTGGAAGATTCTATGCAACAGTACCGGCGCGTTTCGCCGAGCACTAAGTGACCAACCTAACTCCCAACTTGCAAAACCGTTCACCATTGAAGGCTTCCATGAGTGGTCAGCAGACGAAATTCCTTTACCAAGTACTTTTGCACGGAATTTTAGTAAAGAAGAATATTACAATAATTTCAACCAAGCAACTAGCCCTCTGTCCACACCAGCTTCACCCGACAACAACAAGGGACATACGCCTTGCGTGTCATCACTTCCCAGCCCTGAAGCGCAGGAAATAAGGGCGCAGAGCTGAGTAAGCTGACCGAACAAGGAAGCCCGCAAACGGAAAACCCCCAAAGGGCACAACTATCATCCTAATAGTGAAACGGAAGAACATCCCAAAACCGGCCATCAAGACGGTCCAGTTCAGCCTCTATCCGTCTAGTACTCCGGTCACTACGGTCTACTCACCGAAGCCCTGTATAAATTAGCCAAGCTCCCAATTCTAATATGGCCCCAACAAGATGGTCTACGGGTGGCCTGTTCGAATCCAACTGATCTTGAGTCCATTCCCACCACCTCAATAACCAAGACATCGACTGTTCAATCAAAGCTCCAGGCAGACCGCGACTTTTAGTGGCCAACGGCTTACCCAAAGCTACTACAACTGATGAAGTAACTCAATGATTCATGGAGCAGGGAGTGACTGTACGGGACGTCAAGCTACTGCCGTGCACCAAATTCGGATGTCGCCCGAATCAAATATCGCTCTCCGCAGACCCCCCCCTCCCCCCGTCTCAAAGGCTTTGCAAATCACCACTTTACTCGGAAAGACGGTTACAATAAAGCCAGAAAACAATGAACGGAAACAGAATACCACTATAAGCCAAGTCCAGTGTTTCCGTTGCCAAGCCTTAGGTCGCAGATCCAAAGAAAGACATACAATTGAAAGCTGTGTCCACTGTTGAAACAATCATAATGTTAAGAACTGCATACGACCTCGAGACTCGAAACCAACTTGTGCAAACTGCGGTGGTGACCATGCAGCTTGTTACAAAGGCTGTCCAGAATGGCGTAAAACCCATCCATCATTCATCAATCAAGACGCAAAGGCAAATAAGGCAACTTCGCCCGGATATGGACGCCATAAAGCCCAAGGAACGTCCAAAGTTGACCAACTTCTCCAAGAAAAGACAAGGGTCCTCAAGAGTCTCGTCTTCGGGCCACGCGAGAACGTCTCAAATAACCAAGGAAAGCCAAATAACTTGCAATCACATGGCATCATATACTCCAGCCGACTGCCGCACAGAAAGTTGGATCTGCCATAAGCATTGTAGTGAATGTCATGTTAGAGTTCCAACCCAAAAATAAAACCATCAACAATCATCCAGCTTCTAACACAGCCGGTAACTGTCATGCTGACTAATAACTTTGCACGTCAGTAATAAATTGCGTCATAGTACCAAAAGGGATTCCACACAGGTCGTAATCATTACGGCCATAGGCGGTTTGCCCCAAAAGTGTACTGTAAGAGAAAATAAAATCCATCAAGAACTTCAGTAAAACCACAGATTAAGCAACAAACCGTAGTGGAACTGTTCTTACGCCGTTGAGGCAGTGATAAAAAAGAGATTATTATTATTATTATTATTAGTATAGCATTCGGCCGTTTTAGCCACATTGTTTCTATTAGTCATGCCCAGTGCTTACTATTATCATAGTAAACAACAGCGCTAGGCAACAGAAGACTTAACTAAAACTGTATGAGAACCGGCTATACTCAGCACACACGCTAACGGTGCCGGAGCAAGGCAACAAGTGACTCAGCACGGAAGGACAGTTCCGCAATGACAAAGCAGTCGACTGTGAAGAGTTGTACTCACGCTTTACTGTGAAAAGACAGCTGCCATATCGGACGAAGAAACACTTTGATAGAAAGCGATTTGTTACTTCCACTTCTATCTCGGATTGAGAAAAGTTCCCGGAAATCGTTCTAGCAAACTTACCACCAAAAATTTCAACGGAATAGAATAATTATCGACGTATGTGTTTAGAATTAGTATTAATCAGCAATGAGTTCCTGGTATCAATCCTAGTGTTACATGTTTTGCTGTGATTCCATACCGTCTACATGAAAGGTTTCACTCTATTGTCCAACTGTCTGTCACGACCCATATAACTTCCGAATCCTTTAACTTAGAAACTTGTTATTGCACACAACTTGCTTGTGGCCGTAACGAAACCATAAAGTAAAATTTTGAAATATGATTAGGTCTAAAAACATTTTTGACAAGTTTAGTAATGAGGGCTGAAAGATAACATTTCTTTTGGTTAAGCTTCACATGTATCAAATGTTTGACGTTTATTTTTATTTCGCGGTCTGTACAAGCTTCTGGCGAAAAACAATAAAATAATCTATTTATTTACTTTATTTTCGAAAATCGTTTCAAGCTTTGTGGTGATATGTAGCCTCGTAAAGTTTGTTGGAAAAAAAAATATCGATCTATGGAGTTAATTGTTTTATTTAAATAGCTCAATGAATAATTTTAAAATAAATTTGATAGCACAGCTGACAATTTTTCACTGAAAAAGAGGTTTGTATTATTCCATAGAAAATTTTATGAATTAGATAATAATTATGTCGTGAAAATAACTTTCTTTAAAATGTTCATAATTTTCGTAAGACCTACTATAATTTTTTTTTTTTTATGCCTTTTTGAAGAAATCATCCGGCATTCATATAAAGCGATGTCGGTAGACGATGGAAATCCGAAAATCCGGGTGACCGGATGAGGATTCGAATCCTCCCACCCACAGGCCTCGGTTAAAGCTTGCCTGTCATTTTTTATGTTTATGCTATGATACTAATAATGCAGTCAGCTACTTTACTACGAAAAAATTTGTGCAATCTCATCTATTATTAAAGAAATGAATAAACTTGCCTATAACATCTGTGTTTAAGTCATTGTTTTGTGCTCTTCATATTCGTATAATGTATGTTGCTGTGTGGTGTGGTGGTCACTGTGGCAGCCCTTTATGGCTTTGCTAATTGGAAATCTGAATGCGGCGGAGACCCCACAATCAATCACTGCTCTGCACAGCGTGGCCCGCATTGAAGCGGCGTCGCACAGCATTCACATGACTGATGGGTCGAGGCTTTGTGGGAGGAAGAAAGGCGCCAATCACCAACTCTGTCCTTGAAAAATATGTACTGCTGATTCTCTGACAGGAAAAAAGTATCGTAACACGATGGCAGCGGTATGAAGTTGATTCCTGCGTTCTGTTGAGTCAGCCTTTCGCACAGCCTGTATCGATTTCATTCTAGCCGTAGCTGAGAACATCGCATGTGAAAGCATAGGACTCGGCGGTTGATACCGACTGTCTGGAAGTAACTGATGTTTATTTATTTGTCAATACACTCAGATGATTCGTTCCCTAGAGTCTACAACGAACCGTTAACACAACACTATTATAACATTTTACACTTCGCAAAATTTTGAAAGATACAGAAAAATCCTATATACTACTAAAATGGTACAAGTAATTTACTATTATTACTACACACTGTAAGTTATCAAAACCTATTATCCACTAATACTAATGAATTAAACATCCAAGTTTTCAAAAGTTAAATTTGTATGCTGATGTATCTGGGCTCGGAAATTCCCAACAATGCGGCGACTCCTAACAATACGAGACGACAGCCTTCAGTCAGGAATCTCATCTCTTTTACCACTACCAAAAACGTTTATTGGAGAAATATGTCATTGAAGTAATAGGTCAAACGGCATGTTGAAAGGTTAGTCTAAAGCCCGTCATATAGTCTTTGACACTTTTGTAAGAGCTGTGACTGGCGGTCACAAAAGCGCACATCTTCTCTCACTCACCGACACATTTTTTTGTTTTTTTGTTTTTACAATACTATATTCTATTACTAATTATCTCGCGTAACAGGTTTTGAAGGCTGTATTATCGAAATCGCGTAAATTATAACAACGATTCAGAAATACTTTTTCTAAAATAGAAAACAAAACAAAAAACATATACAAACAAAAAACAATGAAACAAAAAATGAACAAAAAACATTGATGTTGGAATCCATACAAATATTCCATCGGAGCAGTTTAAAGAAATCTTCCCAACACAGCAAAAATCGATCGACACCAAGATATCACCAAGTCTGATGGGTGGTCGGTAACGCTCCGGCCTCGGATTCTGGAGGACGCCGATTTGAATCTCCATCCGGCCATTCCGATTTCGGTTTCTTATGGTTTCCCTAAATCATTCTATACTAATACCGTCACGCTTCATTCAGAATACCATGGCCGAATTCCTTCCTGTTCCTTGCCCACAGTCCTTTTCCGTCTCTAATGACCTCGACATAGATCAGTAAAAACAAAAACTGAAATCGATAAATTTCATACTGAGCTTAGTGTTTTGATTACTGTGTAAAATATGGACGTCTACGCTTGTATTTGAAATCGAGGTTTTGCTGGAGGGGGCACACAGTGTTACTGGCTCTATTAACTGCTATAGAGGATTTTTGCTCAAACAACTGTGAAGTTCTGCATCGAAACGTAGTCGTTAGTTTAATGAAAGGCGCGAGTGAATATCGCTCACTTCCAGCGGACGAGAAACGCAAAGAGCGCAAGGAAACTGCCTTCAATTAAAATGCGGAAATTCAACGCGATCAGTGTTTCTCCCATGTAGTGGAATTTAACGGGAGTAAGAAAGACATGTGTGGCGCTAAGAATATCAATGCAGTGAGTATTGGGTAATGTTATGAGATTTATATATACTAGACTTGGTGGTCGGGAGTTCTCAACTATCACAAACTGCCGCGAATACTGATGAGCCAGCGTACACGTGGCTTATACGTTCCTATCAACTGTCAGCTTTTTCAGTATTTTTGACATAGTTATGAAAGAAATTTCACAGCTTCATTCTCCAGTCCACAATTACGAAATTGTATGATTCTTTATTATGAGCATTGTGATCATAATTTTTTTTTCAAATTAAATGTTAGCAACTTGAACAGAAGTAATTTACTTCTTATGTTGCCGGTAATCCAAATATAAACTATTCTGTTCGTTTGACTCGCTGAGAAGTGCGGGGGGGGGGGAGGGGGGTGGAGAGGTTTAGCCACGTTTACAGCCTTCGCAAACTCGTCCGCATTTTGTTGTCACGAGTGAACAACGCGATGTTGTTTGTTTTATTGTCAACGAAGGTGTCGAACAGAGTGAAATTTGGAATAGACTCGAAGCACAGTTCGCAGATGCGTACGATTGGGTCAAGAAGTTTTGAAATGGTTGTGACAAAGTGGAGAGCCAAAGCCTTAAACGGCGCCCCGCGACCGGCGTCAGTGTGCAGGCCGCTCGTAAGCTGTGAAGGACGGTCGTCGCATTACTGTCGCCGAGATTGTCGGAAGTGTTCGTAGGACCCTCGACACTAAATCTGCTGAGACAGCATCGCCCCCAGAGTATGGGGAAGTTCTTGCTACGGGGGTCGCATCTCCTTCCAGATCATTATATGTTGTCCTTACGTTGTGTGGCATGTGGCATTTTTCGGCGTGTAGTTACCGATGTGTTGGCGTAATTCGTTTTGACTTCCGTCAGTAACGTGTTTTGGAGATATAGTATCTGCATGATGGTTCTTAAGCTTAAGCACTCGGTGTGGGTGCAGTACGCCAGTTGGCGTGGATGGAGAGTAGCAGACTGCTCCGCCGTCGCGAGTCGCTCTGAACCAGTCGCTGCTGGCTGTTTACCGATACTGCAGTCGTTGATGATTTCCCCTGCTTGGACGACTTCTGAGGCCTCGTCTTCTTGCTTCAGTGGCCGTTCGTCGGGGCGTCCCCACTCTCGTAGCGGCTAGTAGCCGGGAAGCGTCTTCTCGGATTGGCTGCAGAAAGTTATCTTCGATATTAGTTGCGTCAGTAGCTGGGCGTAGCTGTCGTTGGCATTCATGTCTGCAGCATCGTCCAGTTTGTGCTTGGTTTGTTCCTATTCTTGTCTTAAAGTAGTTTGGACGATCTTCATCGTTTGATGCCTGGAGTTTCGGATGAGCTGAGAAGCAGGGAAGATCCGTTGTCTATTTTCGTTGGCGTTTTATTTCCTCTGCTGGGCGAGTGATTTTAGGCGCCTATTGGTGGAGGTTTGGATCTTCTTTCTGACAGGGCAGGCACCGTAGCAGGCGGCGTGGTCGCCGCCACAGTTAGCAAAGGTCGGAATGGTTTCACGCGTACGCGGGCAGACTAGTAAGCTGTGCCCCTCCGGACGCATCGAATCTTATCTTTGCAGTCTTGTGCACGATGTTGAAGCCTTGGCAGCGATAACACTGCATGATTGTTTCTGTCTTCTTCTTCATTCTTGACTCTTCCTTACGAGCTCGGTCTGTAAGGCTCTTGGTTCTTTGTCTGGGTGGTGGTGGTCTGGGTGATGTGGTCTGGGTGCGGTGGTCTGGCTGGCGATGATTGTTCCACAGGTGGGATCCACCAGGAGGCAGCCTACCTCCTGGACAGGTGCTGAATCCCGCTTCAATACCACAGGTTCCTCTTCTGGTACCTCCACGTGAAGACTGGTGGAGTCGGGCTGCTTGTTAATCCCCATGGCTGCCTTGATCACCGACTGGCTGGTACACTGCCAGGCTGGTACACTGCAAGGAGTAGCCTTGCCAAAGTCGACCAGAATTTGTCAGGGAGGGCTGCTACTAGGCGCAGTACCTCCGTAATTCTGCTTTGGTGTTCAGATGGCGTTTCAGCTGTCAGTTGTCCCAGGATTACTTGAAGAGAGGTTTCTTGAAGATAGGTTTGCTGTCCGTCGTTCTTGGGCTGCAGCTCTTCCTCGATCCTCGGCGTGGAGGAGGTCCCTTCAATCACGCTATCGTTTTGATTGAGGCTTGATTCTTCTGTCTCTAGAGTGGGGAACAGGATCGGGTGGATTTTCTCTAGATACTCTTCATCGTTGAAGTCTTCGGAGAATGCATTCGGGAAAGGAATGAGTTTTGACCAGTCCTTCCCTTCTTGAATAACTGGCCTGGCCAGGGTGGAGAACTTTGTGGTGCACAGGGTTCTTGAATCTCTGCACTGGGAGATCCCAGGTGAATATAAGGGGTCAGCGCACCTTGAGTCGAATCTGTGCTTCCTAAGGTCTATCTTTCTGTTGATGGTATTTTTCAATCCTCTTGATTGAAACCCGGGTGTCAGACGCGCTTAAATTACAGAAAAAGTATCGTCTAGGTGGTCCACGACTTCTGAACGAGGCACAAAAGAATGTGCGGAAGGTATCTGTCAGTGAATATTGAATCGCTTTGAAGGAGAGGCATTTTTAGACCGCATTGTGACTTGCGATGGAACACGGATTCATTGCTATACCCCAGAAAACAAGAGGAGAAGTATGGAGTGGAAGAAAGTTGAGGAGGAAGCAGCGATCACGGCCACGACACGACTGTCTGGATGCAAAGTTATGACAACAAGAGTGTATTGTTGATTGACTCCTACCCTACATACCTTAATGCGGCCTACTACTGCCAGCTGATGGATGAATGCAAGACTCCTTACCGTAACAAACGACGGCGTCAACCGATTCGTGATGTCTTCCTGCACGACAATGCACGGTCTCACAGCAGGTTTATCTCGTAATAAACTGAAATGCACTGGCAACCTCTTGAACATCCTCCTTACAGTCCACACTTGCCTCCATGCGACTACCATATCTTTGGTCCACTGAAGGAGGAATTAGGAGGGGAACGATTTGAAGACGACGCGGCGGTCGAACATCGAACAGTACATGCACGTTTGGCTACTGGCGCACTCATCTTCGTTTTGTGTTTGATGGGATCAAGAAACATCCTATCCGATGGAGAAAGTGTGTTTCTGTCGAAAGAAACTATGTAGAAAATAAGCTACTTGATCTGTAGTTTAATTTACTACCAATAAAGCTGTTAAAAAAATCCTGTTTATATTCGAATAACCCTAAAATATGGCCGACCATCAGTTCATCATTACTAGAAATAATCTTGAATGTGACACTGAGTACATCTTGAGATAATTGGTGCAAACGAACACGAACTAGCATTGAATTTTGAAAAGGCAAAAAGTGTTGTAGTAGAGGACACAAAATATGTTCTAAAAACAGATAGGAGTTATATGGAAAACTGTATTGAATGTAAGTATATCGGTATGAGAACAAAGCAACAAATTGGCAATACTCTAAAAAATTGCACAACCAATAAAAGAAGTGAACATTTTGTTCTATCCTCACAGGTGACTGTTAGAACGAAGGGAAGAATATCTCAGAGTTTACTGCTGCATAAATTCGAAACTTCTGAATTGACAGCTGAGGAACTCAAATAATGAAGTGTGTTGAAATGAATTTGTTATGAAGCAGTGTAAGGTTTCAAAGACTACAAGTGAGGTATAAAAAGACTAATTAATGTAAATAAGTGGTGTAATTAGGACATGTTGGACGTATTTCGCTTCAGAGATGGCCTAGGGAAGTATGGGAACGGAAACGTATGGAAATAAGACTGAGTTGACAAAACAAGTAAATAGACACGTTCGAAGGAGTGGATTTGAACAAAATCTATGTAAAGACGGGATGATGTTGCGTTTTAGATGTTAGAGATTTAATAGTCTCTTAAATAAAATTTTCAATTTTTATGACTGACCGAATTTTTTGTAAGTTATTCAATTACTGTAGCGAACACTCATAGGGGGACGGATGTGTGTGCTCGTAAATGAAAATTAGACTTTCTAACTGTTCCCAACATTGTTACATTGCTTGGACTGGATTACAAGTATCGTTCAACTAATATCTTCGAGTCCATAGGTAGTAATGACAGTAGGTAAGTAACAAGCGCGTTTAGCATGCTGATTCGTGGATTGAACATTGTTCATTAACAACTGAAGGTCCAAAGAATAGATGTTTTAAAACCGGTACATTAGAATTCCGCCAAAAACAACTATCTACGTTAAAACATTCTCTCTCGGTTTGGTGTGGTCTTAACCGCTATCATTTGTTCTGCTGGTTACAACATCTCTTTTTTTTTTAGGAATTTGGAAGATTAGAAGAGGTAAACTGGCTACACCTAATTCCTTTCTCTCCCTTCCTGGAGTACAATTGCACATTTTGGTTAGGGGAATGACGGAAGTGCAGCTATGGTAGTGGGATGTGTAAGAGAAGCGCAGTGGTTATACTGTGGGCTCCGCGACTTATGCATCGCAGACCTCGTGGCCACGAAGGACATCCCACGCCAATTCAGAAACGAGGTAACTGCCGTATTCTCAAAGCGATCTGCCCTCCACTCGAAGGCTGTCGTAATTAAAATACGCCGCCTGGACCCAACTAGTTGGCTGTCTTTTCTTACATAAAAAAAAACTTTCACGCCCACTCGCTAGGAAAAAATATGAATAAATTAATCATAACGTGACGGCCGCTAATTGGTCGTTTTACTGGTTTGTAAACATCGTGTTTATCACTTTGCCAGTGGTAGCAGTCATGTTTTGACGGAGTATCGCGTTAGAGAAGACGGAATGCGCATGGTGGGCATCGCGTCGTCTGTCTGATCGCGGTGTCGGTGGTAACTTAACTCTGCCCTCAGCACTCAATATGAGAAGTGGTATAACGCAGCTCTCGCTGGAGTTCGTAGCCACTTATCTCTGTTTTTTCCCACGAAGTCACTTCTGAGAAGGTCGGTCTCTCAAATCTCCCTGGGATGTAAAAAATTCATATCGTCCAAAAATAATTGAATCTTGGAAGAAAATTAAATTAGTATTTAGGTGATTATTTTTAAAAATAAGTTTGTATTGCTACAAACAGCGAATCGTAGACACAGACGCAAAAATAATTCGGGGTTGATATCGACTAAATAACCAGCTTTTCTAATGGTGCACGGTACCATTCTATAATTCTCAAAAATGAATATCCAGCTGTACTAATGCCATTACAGTAAGATACGTGATGTGTCATGACCATGCTGAAGATGTGTCATTGCGAACATAAAAAAACAAACGATATGTGGCGGAACAAAATTTTGATGTTTGGCACAGATGTCTGTTTCCTTGTCCGGCAGCCTCATTAAATATGTGTCGGATACAATGCTTTACAAACTGTGAAAACGTGCTCAATATAATCTATAGTTTACCTCTCCTGCGATGCTCGAGCAGACACAGCGCGACAGAGAATATGAAATACTCTGAGAGGGAGTTGCCTGTGCTTCACACAGAAGATACTCGATCGGAATTGAAGGCGTTTTTACAGTTTATTTATTGTATGACTTAACCTGGTAACGGAGCAGCAAATTAATTAACATCTGTACATTGGACGTCTTTTGCCTGTAATCTGGTTCACTCAATTTAACTTGTCCTCGTGAATCCGCTATTTGGTCCTTTCAGTCGGTATGCATTTTGCTATTCTAATACCATCCGTTTGGTTTGTTAATGCGTTACCCAGTGATTAGAATAACGAGGCTTGGCTGAAATAAACATTTAGGTGTCTTACAGAACTATTCTAATGATAACCATGGGAACGTAGTATTGGTGCAACATGTTGCCCCGATTTTCTGCAGACTTTATATACTGGACCAGTTGGTGAAACTACTTTTTAAAATGTTTAACATGCCTATTACGTACGGCAAGCATATATGAAATCGCCTCACGAAATTGTTATTGTGCTACAAGCTGTGCAGCTAAATTAACTTCAAGACTATCAAAAATCTTCTCCTTGTTATAGTGCCGGCCTCTGCAGACTGACCTCAGATGTCCAACGAACTGAACAGAGGCCACTTCAGCTAGTCATATAAAATAATCTAGAACGTAAACGTTATATCAAGATGCAATCGTAGGCTTCTGCGGCCAGAGTCAGTTGATTCTTGGCTGTCCGGGTGGCGCCGCGTCATGTTTCTTGAAACACCCGGAAATAACAAAGATGGAGACAACGAACACGATGGTAAACCTAACTGGGGAAGAACTAGGTGCAGCCACCAACGCTGTATTGGCTAAAGGATTAAACTTCGCTCCGGTACCGACGAAGCTGCCGACGTTGGACATCGTCGCAGGAGTAGA
Organism: Vandiemenella viatica; assembly: GCA_031002005.1. Classification (NCBI taxonomy): domain Eukaryota; kingdom Metazoa; phylum Arthropoda; class Insecta; order Orthoptera; family Morabidae; genus Vandiemenella; species Vandiemenella viatica. The sequence continues at coordinate 18,290,714 of JARYHS010009186.1, read as the reverse complement.
GAGTGCCGTAGGGAAGTTAAAAACGGAACAGGCAGACGAAATTCGACGTGAGACGGTGCGAATCCTCAGTCGAGCCAAACTTCCTCGCAGCAATCTACCGCGAGAGGAAAAACTTGCATTAAATAGATTACGCCAGCGCGAAGACATCGTGATACTTCCTGCAGATAAGGGAAACGCAACAGTATTGATGAAATCAGATTACCACAATAAGGTAAGACGAGACATATGCCCCGCTAGATAGGAACCCTCTACGTAAACTGAGGTCTGAAGTGGCATCTCTTGTCAATAATTCTTCAGAGATCGAACAAGAAATCAAGGCTAGACTAAAGAGAAATAACACCTCTACTTCTCGGTTCTACGGCTTGCCAAAAATACATAAGTCCCTTTACGGCCGATCGTCAGCGCAATTAACTCTCCAACTCATCCAGTAGCCCGCTATGTCGCCGACAAACTAAAACCCTTGTCAGAAGGTATCGCTTCGACTGTAAGAAATAGCTCACACTTCGTAGAAATAATATCATCACTCAAAATCAAAGAAACTGACATTTTAGTGAGCTTTGATGTTGGGTCGCTCTACACTAACATACCTGTGGAAGAAGCAGTGACAATAATACGCACCAAGCTATCGGCCCTCAACATCTCCGAAGAATTGGCTGACCTGGCCGAGTTTTGTCTCAAATCAACGTTCTTCCAGTTCGACGGAAAATTTGACGCCCAAGTGGAAGGAGCGGCCATGGGCTCACCGCTTTCGCCGATAACGGCGGACATCTTTATGGAGGCGCTGGAGACCGAAATGTTGGATAACGCGCCACTCAAACCGCTGCTGTGGTTACGCTATATTGACGACACTTTCGTTGTTTGGCCCCATGGACGAAGTGCCCTTGACAAATTCCTGGATTATATAAATAAAGCACATCCTAAAATTAAATTTACCATGGAAACGGAGGAACGAGGACAGCTGCCGTTCCTAGACGTGCTAGTAACCAAACGTGACGACGGGACCCTTGGACACTCAGTGTATCGGAAGCCGACACACACCAACAGATATCTACATGCCGCATCGCACCACCACCCAGCAACAAAACGAGGCGTCCTCACGACCTTGTGCACAAGAGCGACGAAAGTGTGTGACGCAAACAGTTCGACGATGGAGTTGGAGGCACTGCAACACACATTCAAGTCCAATGGCTACCATAATAATTGTATTAGACGGGCATTACATGCAGCCACGACAGATAAAAGCGCCAGTTCAACATCTAACCAAGCCACCTCTCAGGAACACCAAGTTGTGGTTTTACCCTACATAAGTGGCGTTACTGACAGAATCGGAATGCTGTCGACATAAAACCTGTCTACAAACCGCACAGCAAAGTCAGTAACCAGCTCGTCAAGGTCAAGGACAGACTGCCTCCACTACAGGCTGCCGGGGTGTATGAGATTCCGTGCACCTGTGGTCGGGTGTACATAGGAGAGACGGGGCGCACTATAAGGGAGAGGCTGCATGAGCACATCCGCAACTATAAATCGAATAACACTGATAAATCCGCCATTGCACGGCATGCAGCTGAAACCAATCACGCTATAGACTTTGAAAACACCACATTTATAGTGCGTGAGGATAAATGGTGGCCAAGGAGTGTAAAGGAGGCGTTAGAAATTGCAAAACGCCCAAACAATATCAACGAAGACAACGGGCTGAAATTGCACGACGCCTGGCTCTCGCTGTTGCGGAGAGAGCATGTCACGTGTCACCTCCCACCAGACCGCGCCGTGCCGCGACCCGCCAGGCCAAGGAACCACGTGACGGCTCGGACCTCTGATTGGCCGTACAAATCGAACCATCTAGACGGACGCGGGCCTCGGCTATAAAACAAGACCACTCGCTGGCCGAAGACGCAGTTCTGCCCTGGAAGAAGACCCCAGAATGAGGGTCGAAACGTCGGTTTCAAGAAACATGACGCGGCGCCACCCGGACAGCTAAGAATCAACGTTACTTCAAGATGTCTACCCAAACATACCACATCGTCTGTAACCATAATGAGAATTTAATTATTACAAATGAAGGCACTGGCAAAGAGTGTGGACGCTATATTAAAAAAACCTGTCTTCACCACAGAGCTCACAGTTTGCATTATGCCGTAGTAATGTCTCGAGAAAAAAATATGATCCTATCTGCTCGCTGTCAGAGTCAAACAATTTCGTCGGTACACCAGGCCCGTCATTTCACTGAAATGCTGAACAAGATCAGCAAATGTAATCGTAGGCTTCCGCGGCCAGAGTGACGCCTCAGGAAATATGTCGCGGCGTCATCCGGACAGCCAAGAATCAAGATCAACAAAGTTTGTGGCAATACCGCGTCATTGAGCTGGTGTAATACCGAATAAGGAATCGATGAACTAAGCGAGAACGCAGCATAGTGTGGCACAGACCAAAATGTTGGTGTGAAAGCGCAACCACAGAATTTAGTGGAATCTGATGTTTAAAGAATTGCTTCAAGCATAAGGGTGAAATTGTGATGAATTAATCCCAGTTAACCCTTTACTAACATGGTACTAACGCTACAAACTGTCACCAGGGCGTTGTTAAGGTTACTGTGAATGTGGGACACAGACTGTGCAGACCACACACTTCTGATGCTGAAGACACAACGATGGCTGCTGAAGCATCTTTTGACTGTGGCTGCGGCAAAGACAGCGGCGCTGGTGGGGACATCTGATACCAAAATACGTCGTGTTTTGAACAAATTCGTATGTAACTATCTTATCAAAATGTAACTACGTTCACTTAAATATGTGGATGGTGAATGACTGTAATATATTGTAGCTCACTATGATTGAATGACCTCTCACAAGTATTAATAAGAGATTACGTTTTTATGTTGTAATATTCGGAACTGGCTTTATAGATCTTATTGAAACGCGAAATCAATAAATTGACTCTGCGATATCTTCTGTGTGTTCTCAGAATAACGCACTTCAGGATTATTTTAATTTGTACGTTAAACTTCTCTTTGGTCTTTCGTATAATCTCCCATTCTCGTTATGAAAGGTCAAAGCACTTCTATTCTATAGATTTATTTGAAAGGCATTGAAATTGCTGTGGCCTCACGCGGTTCCATTCAGCCGATGCGGCGGTAATGTCCACGGGTTTCAGTTCTTTCACTGGTCTGGTGGTTAATGTGCTCGCTTTCGCAACTCGGATACCCTGATTCGAATACGAAGGGAACCAGCACTTTTAATCATATAAGTTGCGCCAGTAGGTTCCGTAGTTTCGATTCTACGTTAAATTATAGGTCCAGCCATGGCACAGGCAGAAGGCGCGACAGATCTAAACTCTTGTCATTCCGCGCCCCAACTACCCTTCGGAGTCTACCAGGCAACAATTCCATACCCAATTTTAATGAGGCAGAATGTATGTAGCAACCGTAGCAAATTATCTACTAAAATAAAGTATATTCCCTGGCCGGTAAGGCTCTGCTACGCACATTTTTTATAGACTGCTCCAGAAAATATGTTCGATAAGCGTGTCATGCAACAACGAGAAGCAACCCGTAAGTTACTGATTGTTTTTTTTTTACTTATGGCTTCACGCTTCGTCCACTTCGAGGTCATTAGAGGCGGGATGGGACTGGGGACTGGGGACAAGGAACGGGAAGGAATTCGGCCATGGCCTTTTTGAAGGAAGCCTCCCGGCATTCGCCTGGAGTGATCTGGGGAAACCACATAGAAAATTTTCAAAAGTCAATATTCATAACCAGCATTATGTATATTATCACTGGATTTTGCAAAGAAGTCGGTTGTTAAAGCCAATTGATTAGGGGGATCTCCGTTGTGTTCTAGGGAAGCTCGTCACAAAATATAATAACTCTACTTTGAAAAAACGTCGTGGATAAAATGAAAGTAAGCTGTAAAAGGTAGACCCTGGAATGTAACTTTCTTTGCAATGTTCGAAAATAACAGCTACTAGGCCAAGGTCCACATTGAAGGGATGTTGTGTTTAATTTAGTCTATTATTTGCCGTTGCATACCTGACTCGTTACAACGAATGTAGACAGCTTACCAAAATAAACAGTGTTAAGTTGAGAATTGAGGGAATTGACAATTTAGGAAAGATTTCGTAAAACTTCATGTCGCAAGAAATGAAATGACATAGCTAGAGCGTTCAGAACTACCAACCTAACTGCAGAAGGAAGAGAAATGTCCTCGACTGAGAGCGTGTCAGAGGACTTGCAGTATCGAAGCTGAGACGGTTCGATGACAAGACGTTCATTTTCCTGAACATAACAGTCGTCTTTTCTCCAGATACCGTGAAATCTGCCTACTTGGGTGCGACACGCTGTGGTCGCCTGTTACGACAAGCGGAGCCTGCCTGCTCCCCTCTAAACTGTTTGGATCTCTGTTGACAGTTGGCGACAGGGAGCACAGGAAACAAAGTTACGAGGGTGCGGCCCTCTCTATCCAGCCAATCAGGACGGCGGAGGGAAACTGGCGAAATATTAGCTGTAACTTCTCCGGAGAGGGTGTTCGAGGTGCTCCTGCTGTGCCGGGACCATAGCAGAAAGACAGCGATTATCGTCAGAAGCCATGTACCATTCATCCAACAGCAAGTGCTAACCTCATCACTACCGCCCAGACAGTCTCCGCTCCTTCTCCTCACGTATTCGTACCTTTCTTACCTCTTCCATCCACCTGAATCTTGTTCTCTTCCCTCCGAAGCATCCTTCTGTCACATCTTTATCTTCGGATTGACATACGTCTAATGAAATTTTTTTGTTATCTCGCCTCAGATTGTTCTTTGATTACCGATATTACTTGATCTTTACCTACCGTAGTAGAAAAATTAGTTTCAACAATTCCCATGCGGGTTCTGAATTTTATTGTTAATTTTGACAAATGTGGTCTGTGATGGAATTCCTACATATCGCTGATATCGCGGAAATAATGTTATCATACTTTCTTAGAAGCTATGCTTTTTTTTCCCCTCTCTTTTCTCTGCCCGTGGCTACCTGTATCAAACAAGCACCGAAGTCGGTAGCACTGACTAATCTTGGTAACAAGTACTAACACAAACCGCCAAGCAGTGTTATGAGTTCATGTGTGGACTTTCGCGGTCGTTATCAATGTTTTCTCGGTTCTCCGCGTGGAGCCGCGTCAGATTTCAAAAAAAATCGACTCGGCTCCGCCTTCAGAACTAATAAAGCAAGCAGTGTTATTGTCTGAAAGATGTGAGTACACTAAAATTTCATTTAATGATTCGGGCAGAATTTTTACTAAATGTCTTACGGACGAAAACATGATCAGAAACCGGAGGATTACTTAAAACACGGTTTTGTGTGAATACTTGACTAGACAAAACCGCATTAAAATGCAAGGCTGCTATCACCTATCGATAAAAACCTCTAGAGAAAGGACCAAATCTATGCTTATCGAAAAAAAACACTTCTATTTCTTGTACACAGTGCTATGAAACGTCTGTCTTCTTCATCGCCTTTTCTCAACATTACTGGTCGGTTGCGTTTGATGAGTTGTGTCTGCTCCCTGTAGGCATGGTAAAACGTGGGGCTCTGGTTGTACGGCCGCATGCCCTTGTGACACTAAGCATTTTAAACCTACTCCCAGGTCGTACTATGTGCTGATGGAGCAAGGGAAGTATTGCAATGTGTAACTATGCTCAGCATCTCAAAAGTGTATTTTTGTTTGTGAAATGTGTAGTTTATGATTGTGGATCCTCCAGGCATTCGTCTTGATGGCTGCGGATAAGGACGTATGAACCGCAGCCAGGGGGCCTGGGTTCGTGACCGGCCCAGTGTGCAACGTCTCATCGCACGTAGTGACGCTGGCTGTGAATTCTGTGAATAGCACGCCCCTCGCAGCGGCGGTGCATCAGTTCACAGATTCCGCGCTGAGCCGGACCACACGTTCTATTCCGTTTTCTGTTTTCTCTCCGACTTGGTCTTTAAAATGGGGTTCTTCACGCCGCGAAGAAGATTGCCATTTATCCCCTCTCCCACCCTTTTCGTCTTGCAGCCTCTTGGGGCCCGACCCTCCACAAATGGCGGGAACCAACAAAAGATGTTGCAAAACATTACGTCTGACCCTTGAAGTTGGTAGCGAGGAGTTTTTATGCAGACATATTTCAACCTGAAGCATCTACCAGTTGGCGTCACTTTAACTATTATAACTGCATCTTTTCAGAGATCTCTGCATGTTTTAATACTTGTAATAAGCTATTTAGGTTTTTTCGCTCTCTTCCCAGACGATGAAACTTCTTTTTTTTCCGTCATCAGTCCCTCTACTCCTATTTACTCTGCCCTCCATTACTCATTTTATCTCAACAAACGCATTGCAAACTACATCGCCAAGTATCAGCTTCGCGTTGTTGACCTGACAGTGGACAGCTAGTGCACGTGTGTACTAGCATTTTTCAGTAGCTATTCATAGGTCTCGTGCAATGTTGTCGCAAATTACATGACTGATCACAGTTCATACCGTAATAAAACCGATTACAAAAATGCGGTGAAATACTTCGAGCTGAAAGTGCTGTGCAAACAAAAGAAGAAAATTGGATGCAAAGGAAAGAGGCAACGCAGATAATATTTAATGAACTATATAATGGAGAACCCGGTACTTACTAAAACCCTACAAACATACACCAACTAACAGAGAAAATATTTATAATTATAGATTGAGCAGAGCAAGAAGAATCGTTGAGAATGGGTTTGGCATCCTAGCATCTTGTTTTCGCATGTTGGGGAAACCAGTCCAAGTTAAAGAGGACACTACGATAAAGATCGTCTTAAGTGCATGTACGTTACATAACTGGTTACGTGTCACTGCATCAAGAACCTATACACCACCAGGAACGACAGATTATGAAGACATCATGAACTTTCAAATCAATTTTGGGCAGTGGAGGTCAGAAATTCATGAATTACAAAGCATCCATTGCTCGACGATCAATAATACAGTAAATCGAAAGCAATAGCAGAGAAAATGCGAGAAAAATATAAAAATATAAAAAGGGCGGTTACTTGGCAAAATTATATGAATGTGTGATTATAAAAGAAATACTTTATAATAATAAAATACTTACCACATTAGTTGTTTTTTGTTTTCCTTTTAGATTAATTATTTTCATAATGTAATCTATAGCATCGAACCAATTGATGGATGGTTTATAGATTTAGTCAGTGCCACATCCACTTCTTTTGTTTTCTCAATTTTCAATAACTTCTGGTTATACGTAGAACGTAATTTTTTTATCGTTCCTTCATTCGTGTCTTGTAAACCGAATTCCATGGAAAAGTGTTCATGCGAGGTTTTAGGCAAATCTCGGTTCATATAATTAGGATCCAAACAATTCCATAAGTTAGTTTGGTCCTTGTAAAGCTCCAAGTCCATGTATCCACCATTTCTTATTTTGAACCACTGCAGTAAGTGACCAAGCCAGCTCGGAAGCTAGCTCGCACTGTGTAACCAGGCCTTACTCTTCAATTGTTAAGTAGGGCGGTACCCTCCATAAACATAGTAACTACCTGTAAATGTCTTGAAACGTGAACCTTCATCACATTTCTTTCTTCTGTGAATCATTTTCCGTATTTCAAAATCTGCCACTCAGAATTTATTACACGTTTACCGTGTTTCTTGTTCTTGCTCTCAACCTGTAATAAACTTTCACACAAACAAGATATTATTTACAGATATTATTTAATTTTCTGATCTTATTAAAAGAATATAATCCATAGCGATAGTAACATAAACCCTCAACCTCTAATCCAAATATAACGATGGTTGGTTTGTTGCTCTAGTGAGAGGATGATGGGTAAGTTGTTGCTATTGTAATCTTTCTTGCCATACCTCGAAGTTCAATCTTCAGTGCAGAACACAAAACCTTCATAGCTTAATTCACATGTGTCCAACAGAAGTAAAAATGCTATTGTACATTTAGTTTATTGTTAGAGTAGAATGTAATAGCGATAAACTATAATTATACATATATTGTGAATATTGTAGCGTAATTTAAGCAAAATACGGCCTACGCTATTTTCATGTGAGTACTGGTGTTTCGCATTCCGTTGTTTCTGTATAGAAATGCTATCATGTGCACGAATCTGACGTGTGACTCGACAACAGATTATATCGGAAAACTGTAAGCCAGAGTACGACATCGAAAGCAAATCGGGAGTTCTTTCGATTGCAGTGATTTTGTGCCTTTTTCGTTCAGTTTCGACTGTTCCGATGTTGCCACATGGTCGTGTATCGTCGTCATAACGTGTCCCGTTCGCCGCGATTGAAACCAATGCCGGCGCTAATGAATTGCAATTAATGAGCTCGCCTCCGCCACCGCAAAAGCCACCGACGTGGTTGACGCCACTGTGCGCACCGCAGCAGACATCGCACAAAGCCGCTGTGGCCGTCTGGAAACACTACTGCAAAACAACACAAGGAAAATATAACAAAAACTAAAATCTGCAGAAAAGTAATACGAATTCCGAATGGTAGAGGGCGTTTGACGCATGGAGTATATTCCGTTTCGGAAATTCCTTGAACCATAGTTTAAAGAGTGCCGACCACGTCTTCTTAATGACAGAGAGAATGCGTCGAGGTTTTTTTTTTTTACTTATGGCTTTACGCCTCGTCGAGGTCATTAGAGGCGGGATGAGACTGGGGACAATGAACGGGAAGTAATTCGGCCATGACCTTTTGAAGGAAGCATCCCGGCATTCACCTGGAGTGATCTTGGGAAACCATGGAAAACCCAAATCTGGATGCGTCGAGGAATCGTTGTTGACAGACAGGCAATACGCAATATGGGAGGTGCGTCAAACGTGTCTCTGTGGACAGTGCAGTGGCAGGGGAGTACCTGGTTGCCTGGTCAGATGAGTTGATGGGTCAGAAAGAGTGGCGCAGATTCCTTGAGGTACTGTACCAGCTGCAGGTGGCTCCATCTCGGTGTTTCCGTGGTATGTATTGGGACTTTTGGTCAAACTGAATCGAACTTCGATCAGAAATGGTTATGTTCAGCTACATCATGTTCCTAATTAACGATGGACTTTTGTAGCGTCAGGGCGGTTAAACGCCACTAAACTTTGAGTTCGTCTTCAATCAATCACTCCCTAGTTAGTTTTACCAGGGATATGTGATCTTGTGATCAAAGATACTACGTTCTTACTGTTACTTACATATAGTAGTGAGCAGAGAGTCAGTGACAGCAATCAATAAAGTAGTGGAAAGATGAAGTGACTTTAATATATTCACTGGATACAAGTACATGGACAAACATATGAAATTACTGGCAATAATGCATGAAAAATAGCTCTAATGAAACTCAATGTGATTAATAATAACACCTCCTCACTCGGGGTATCTTCCCTTAAGCCGGCAGAGGGGTGAATAATGCTTTAGCCTCTACCTCTGAAGTCTTGAGAACTCTCCTGGAACGTCCATTCACGAGTGAGCTCCTGAGCCGTGGGTCGGTAGTGGGGGGATCACGTACTGCCGCACAATTGGTGCATTAAACCTTACTAAGTGCTTTAGAGCAGGTAGCATGTGAGACTGGTTTCACACGGGAAGCACTTCCGCTAGCCTTGAAACTCTGCTGTGTAGAAAGGAATTAAGTTACCTACCCGCAAGGCGTGATAAAAATACTCCCATTGAAAATACTGGGTTTGGAAGCTTTAATACATTTTTTTCCGGGTTCGAGATTTGTTTGCGCAACATTTTGAACTATTGTAGTGAACGATTTGGCCCCCTAGGTCGACAGAATCGAATACATCATGGTCGAACAGCCAGTTCGTGTACCGCCAACACTTTCGCAATGAGAGGAAGCACGGCTGAAAATTTCTGCAGAAGGCTTCCGACGACTTGTTCAGTCAATGCCACCGTCCGGTAACTGCAATTCACCGGGCAACAGGAGGATCCTCCATATATTAGGAGGTATCCCATGATTTTGACACTTTGGTGTATATAGAGCTGTACGGAATGTTAGTCAGGAAAACCCCGTCACCTTCTTTGCGGCCTTAGTAACGGTCAGCAAAACCCTAATTTCTAACGTAGTGACAAATTTCTCAACACAACGGTGGTCGTTTTATTACAACAAATACACATATTTCACTCAGAAAGCAGTTGCAACCAGTTATTCTTCCTCGCGTCTTTTGACACTAAACGTCTTTCTTTCTACACTGAAGAGCCAAAGAAACTGGTACACCTGCCTAATATCGTGTAGGGCCCCAGCGAGCACGCAGACGTGCCGCAACACGACGTGGTATGGACTCGACTAATGTCTGAAGTAGTGCTGGGGGTAACTGACACCAGGCATCCTGCAGGGCTATCCATAAATCCGTAAGAGTACGAGGGGTGGAGATCTCTTCTGAACGGCACGTTGTAAGGCTTCCCAGATATGCTCATTAATGTTAATATCTGGGGAGTTTAGTGGCCAGCGGAGGTGTTTAAACTGAGAACAGTGTTCCTGGAGACACTCTGTCTCAATATGGAAGTTTGGGGTGTCGCATTGTCCGGTTGGAATTGCCATAGTCCGTCGGAATGCACAATGAACATGAATGGATGCAGGTGATCAGCCAGGATGCGTACGTACGTGTCACCTGTCAGAGTCGTACCTAGACGTATCAGGGGTCCCATGTCACTCCAACTGCACACGCCCTAACCATTACGGAGCCTCCACCAACTTCAACAGTCACCTACTGACATGCAGGGTCCATGAATTCATGAGGTTGTCTCCGTACCAGTACACGTCCATTCTTTCGATACAATTGGAAACGAGACTCGTCAGACTAGGCAACATGTTTCCAATCATCTACAGTCCAATGTCGGTGTTGACGGGCCCAGGCGAGGCGTAAAGCTTTGTTCAATGGTTCGCAGGCTGACACTTGCTGATCGCCCACCATTGAAATCCGCAGCAATTTTTGTGGAGGGGATGCACTTCTGTCACCTTGAACGATTCTCTTCAGTCGTCGTTGGTCCCGTTCTTGCAGGATCTTTTTTCGGCCGCAGTGATGTCGGAGATTTGAGGTTTTACCGGATTCCCGATATTCACGGTGCACTCGTGAGATGATCGTACGGGAAAATGCCCGCCTCATCGCTACCTCGGAGATGCTCAGTCCCATCTCTTGTGCGCCGACTATAACACCACGTTCAAACTCACTTAAATCGTGATAACCTGCCATTGTAGCAACAGTAACCGATCTAACGCCTGCCCCAGACACCTGTTGTCTTATATAGGCGTTGCTGACCGCAGCGCCCTACTCTGAGTGTTTACGTATCTCTGTGTTTGCATAAGCATGCCTACGAGTATACCAGTTTCTTTGGATCTTCAGTATAGTATCGCTGTCCCAACTTTTACACATGTGCAGATTCTATTGACGCGGTCGCCATTCTAATGGTCTATGCCTAACGAATGGTTGGATAAGTCATATTCATGTACTACAAGATGGTACTGACGAAAATTGACACACACATGTAGTTAATCACCGATTACAAAAGTTTTATTAAATTCAAGATAATTCGCCAGCGCTTGCCACCAGACACTTTTAAAACTTCTCAGAAGTTGCTAGGTTCGTGAAAAGAATTGGTGACAGTGAGCCGTAGACCCAATAAAAATTCACACGAATTATACAGCACAGTTGTGTTCCACACTCTTGTAAATGCAACAACCCTACAGATCGAAAGTTATATTCACTCTGATTCAGTCCTAGCTCATGTCCTCGCTGTCCACACACGTCTCCGTGATTACGCGACGAGGCTCGCGGATTACAGTTCACTTTAAACTCGTGCACTGCCGGCGTCACCATAAGACGTCCGACGCGTGCTTACTCTCACGACCCTCAACTCCTGCGATATTGTTCATCGCCCCTGCGATATCATACACTCAGAAACTTAGAGATATGTATATAATTCGCACTGCGGCGCTACAACTTCCTGAAATACAAACGGTTTCCCTCAGTGTTATAGAGGGTGATTTGGGCATTATGAATTTTATAATTTTCATTGCAGTAAATGTTGTATTGTTTATAATTTATTCTAAGATTTCTTAATTCCGAAAAAGGTTGTATAATTATTTGTAAGACTGTATGATTAATGTTGGCTCGTGCCGTGTGTTGCAGCGGAGCTGGGCGACCACGACCCTCGCCGCCACTCGCCCGGCTACGTCTCCGAGTTCCGCTTCCTGTCCAACCAGACGGTCGAGCTGGAGTCCCGCATAGCAGAGCTGCACAAGGGCCTCGTGTGAGTCGCCCGCATTACTTCTTCCTCACGCCACGAATTTTTATGTTAAATTCTTTCACTGTTTTAGATTGAAATCGACTAGAAGTTTGTGCTAACGACCACCTCTTCCCTTCTACGTATCGCTCCTAAATCTTCTACAAATATCTGGTCAAACCTTATGGCCAATATGTTCCCAATGAATTCCCAGCACTATCATCTTCTACTTCATTTCTTCCAAAGATTCCCAACCCAGCTTCCTTATGATAATAATTTTTTTTCTTTTTTATTTGGTTTTCAGCCCTGCAGGCCATCTAGTCATTTTCCATTTACATTTATAGATTACATGTGGCCGGTTACACAGTTCATTGTACACGTTAAAAATACAAATTGCAAAATACATTCTGTACTTTAAAATATCTGGTTTACAAGGTACAAAATTTACATTGAAGTTTTGGTTACATAATTCATTGTACAGGTTAAAATGACAAATTGCATACTACATTCTTGTAAGTTAAAATATTTAGTTTACAAGGTACAAAATTTACATTAGAGTTTTAATTACATAATTCATTGTACAGGTTAAATTGACAAATTGCATACTACTTTCTGTACATTAAAATATCTATTTTACAAGTTACAAAATTTACATTAAACTTTTAATTACATGATTTCTTCTACAGGTTAAAATGACAAATTGAATACTTCCTTCGGTGCAAAGAACAAAATAAAAAAAAACTGATTTTACAGGGTAAAGATATGCATTAAAACCTTTATAATACATAGTGAGCTTTGCAATGATAGGATTTGTCTGTTACACTTATTAATGCGGCTATTTTTATAATTCAAGTTTGATTTGCCGTAATAAAGAGTACATGAGAGAAAATATTTTGTATTTGCTAGTGGCTAACAGAGTAGAAACATTTGTTGGCAGTTGCTGCCCCAGCTGCACCAGTTTCTTAGTAAGGTTGTCGGATATGTCTCTTTTTAGTGGACATCCAAAGAATATATGGTTAACGTCTTCTTCCTGACCACATATGATACTAGTTACATTATTTTACTTACGGCTCTCCGCCGCGTCGACATCGAGGTCATTAGAGGCGGGATGGAACTGGGGACAAGGAACGGGGAGGAATTTGGCCATGACTTTTTTTGAAAGAAGCATCTCGGCATTTGCCTGGAGTGATTTGGGAAACCATGGAAAACTCAAATCTGGATGACCCGACGGGGATTCGAACTGGAGTCCTCCCGAATACGGGGCCAGAGCGTTAACTGCTCACCCACCACTCTCGGTGTCAGTTATTAAATGTGTTCTGCCGTAATTTTCACAAAGAAATCTATCTCCATTTAGTCCCATCTCTAAAGCGAACTAGACATTCGAGAAATCTGCTCTCATAGGTTACATTTGTCTAACGTTTTACCAATCATTTTGGGCTTACAGTTTTCGTAATGCAAATAGAAAATAAAAAAAGATACCGAGAGTGGTGGTGTAACGGTTAGCGTTCTGGCCTCGCATTCTGGAGGCCGGCGGTTCGAATCCCCGTCCGGGCATCCAGATTTGGGTTTTACATAGTTTCCCCAAATCACTCCAGGTGAATGCCGGGATGCTTCCTTCAAAAGGCCATGGCCGAATTCCTTTCCATTCCTTGTCCCCCATCCATTCCCGTCTCTAAAGACCTGGTTGTTATAGGATACGTTAAACAGTTAAAAAAAAAAAAAGATTTAATTCGGAATGTAAATTAGACTTTGCGCTGTCATTTGCTCAACATCATATAAAATGTGCTCTGAAATCAAACAGACTATTTTTCTTATGGCGTCGAGATCATTTGGTGCGGGTAAGGAGTGGGGGTAATGAACAGGGAAGAATTCGGCCGTCGTATTTTGAAGGAACCGACCGGAATGATTTCGGGAAATCTGGTTGTGTGAACGGGGGTTCGAACTGCGTGTTCCCGAATGTGAGGCCAGAGCATTGGCGCTCACCTAACACGCTCGGCATAAACTGACACTGAAACCTACAATAGATCGCATATAATCGCCTTACATATACCGCATATCAGGTGACGTGCACCGTGGATAACGGTTTACTGGAAACATCATTAGTTTCAGAACATGTATTCCTCGTATCACTAAATTTGTTTTGTCGTAGTTTAGTGGAAAGTTGGTTCATCTGCTGGTATTACTCTTCCAACATGGTGACACTTTATCTTAGACCTTTCCGCAGAATCAGACCCATTCACTAGCTGCAATATCGCTCCTTACTGGTGCCTTGATGCGGTGATTGTTAAACCCATGCGGCATCCTTCCGGGTGAGTGTGAACGGATTGTTTTTCCGATGCCTTTCCCACTGTAGACTACTTCGTACGTGTTATTGTATTTGAGAATGACTTTAATGAATGGAGCGTACTGCTTGGAAGAGTAGACCATCCAGGTCTACTCTTCCAAAGGCCGCTTGGTTCAACGTTCCTGTGACGTCTACCGTTACTCCATAGCCAATGCGAAAAAATGTAGGACTTTCGTGCAGAACCTATGATTAAAGACTTCGCACAACTAAAAGTTCTTTCCACCACAGGGACTTAACCCCAAGTCGAGATCCTGACACCAACATCGTCCAAGAACAGCCTCAACCAAAGGGGCGGGCGTATTCTCTAATTACTCTGCGTTTGTCTGGCGTTATTACACATAATATCTCACATACAAGAAAGAGTGTGTCGCAGTACGCATAACACATTAGGCAGGTGGTACCAAGAGTTTATTAAATTATTGAAGAGAGTAACGAGGGAAATGGGTGGGAGGGGGGGACCAGGTCACAAAACTTTTGTTAAAGCAGTGCTTGAATATGGCGGTGTAGAAAGCGGCCCAAATACACGAGTTGGAGGGGATTTCAAAGGAGGATAGCTAGATTTGTTTATGTAAATTATCGCTGAACACAGTCAGTTACTCATATGGTAAAGAAGTTAGTGGAAGGCAAGAGGCTCGTGAAGAGAGTACATCGGTGATTGGTAGGGTTCCGATCTTTAGGACAAATCATATTTGTTTCCTGCCTTCTTTTAGAGCTGAAATGTTGTATTAAATACTGATTCAATGTTTCTGATTGTATTTAAGTGTATTTTATATAGCAACAGATAATTTCAGATATAATTACAGAAGCAGAATATTTATACTAAATGATGGCTTACCCCAAGGATCTGTTTTAGCACCCCTCCTATTCAATTTGTATACTCACGATTTACCGGAAACATCTTCAAGAAAATTTACTTACGCTGATGACATTTGTTTGGTGATCTAACTTTTCTGATGCAGAAACAACTTTATCAGCTGATATGGAAAAGTTAGATGAATACTTCAATAAATGGTGCCTCCATCTAAATCCTCAGATTTTAGGAAGGCAGTGTTACATAAAACTAATGAAAGGTCGCGGGGTATGACGGCATGTTCGTAACATTTTAAGAATACATCACTGTCGATGAAAAGATGGATGTTCGAGGAAAGCTCTCAGATCCCGACATATTTCCAGAAGTGTTGAACAGGAAGAGTACAGATTCATCTGATATAGTGGGGGAACCATTTTTAAGTTTTTTGCGCCTAGTTGACAGACATCTAAGTCATTAGACACAGGAATGGACGGAGCGCAGGGAAGGGGAATGAGTTTGACCATGGCCTTTTGAAGGAATCATCCCGGAATTCTCCTAGAGTAATTTCGGGAAACAATGGAAAACCGAAATCTGGACGGGAATTCGAACTCACGTCCTCCCGAATGCGCGGCAAGAGCGTTGAGGGGAAGCTGAAGATGTTTTATGCTAAGAGTGCGTCCATAAACCACGTAACTCCATTTTGGACTCCTTTTAACTCCCCGCCCCGTGGCTTTTGCGTCTACCAGAACCTTGTAGATGGGGACGTTAAGCCTGTTCGGTATCTTTCGGAAGAGTAGGCCTGAACCAAGTTTCACCCTCTCCCTTCTTTATCTTGCAGAATTCCTACCCGTTTTATTACAACCGACGGTGTTTTGAACCGTTCACCACACTACACGAAAATATGCTAATTATTTCAATAGTTACCATGAATTTGTGAATAATTACTATTTTAAGACAAAATGGTCATGTAACTGAGCAATTTTTATCCAGCTCATACAGTGTCGATGCGAGTGGCGTCTTTTTGGCTACAGGATGTGGGGCGGGCAACCAGGTCCATAATGACAATGCGGCGAACTGTTGTGGCGGACACTTGAGGGCAGGATGTGTGGTGAGTAATAAGAGGGAATGGGACGGCAATTGTCTCAAGTTGCGTCGTTTTGGTCCTGCAAATGTGGGATGGGCCACCAAGACCTGCACAGGTGTGGGTAATAACAGGGTGGTGGACGGTAACTGGCTCTAATTATAGGGGGGTGGGATGGGCGGCGGGGCAGGAGGTGGGGGTCATAACTAGACCGCCCTTTTATATACTACTATATTGAATTCAAATAATTTAAGATTAAATCAAAAATCTTGAATGTGAAAGTAGATTTCCACCTCACCACATGATCCATCACAATTAAATTAATTAATTAAGACGATGGAGAATCACCGAGCGGGGCGGTGTAACGGTTAGCGTTCTCGCCTCGCATTCGGGAGGACGGCGGTTCGAATCCCCGTCCGGGCATCCAGATTTGGGTTTTCCATGGTTTCCCCAAATTACTCCAGGCAAATGCCGGGATGCTTCCTTCAAAAGGCCATGGCCGAATTCCTTCCCATTGCTTGCCCCCATCCTTGCCCCCCCCCATCCTTTCCCGTCTCTAAAACACCTCGATGTTAAAAAGAGACGTAAAGCAGTTAAAAAAAAAAAAGATGGAGAATCAAAAAAGTCAAATTTTGTGCGAAGTAGGAATGAAGGTCTAATGTCAGCCAAGTGCTTGATAATCGAGTATGGCACGTGTATGGTTGATAATACCACTGGCAGATTTATATTCACAGCCTTATGTTCTGTTTAACCTTCAAAGAAAGAATACAGAGAAAGAGAAATATAACAGAGAGATCGTAAAAGTAACTCAAGCGATAACCTTCAACATTGTCAAATGACTTCATGTGCAACTTTGTTGCCAGTAAAAAACCACTTTATTATAGTTGTTTAGAAAGACTCGCGTACGACAGTTCACCGTGCCACCCACTCCGTGTGTGGGGTCTCGTGGCCTTGGTGGACACGGCGGCAGTGGACACGCAGAACGGAGACATCGCCACAAAATTCAAACGAGGCAACGATCGGAACAGACGAAAAACCAAAATCCATCACAACTGCTCAGTGGTACATGCCCGCCAGGACGGGAAATAGTTAAGACTTTTAAAAAATGTCTTTCATTCAGTTCATAGAGCCGTTCCAGCTCCCGCAACATACGTCGTGTTCGTTCGTTTATGGAATCAAACTGACATCTATACGACAAATTTGAGTAACGAAACATGCGAGTAACGAAATGAGTTTGTGAGTAACGATTCGGTACTTGGAGTCAGGCGACGAACCCGTTACTCAGTAACGAATACATACGGTTTGCTACAGCTCTAGAAGTCAATGTGCAGTGTAGGACAGTGAGTTCCTCGCCTCTTGACATCCGGGAGGACACGGATTCGATCTCTGATCCAGCCATCCTGATTTTCCTTTTCCATCTCGACTTTAATCATGAGGTGTAAGGACCTAGTAAAATCCTTGTCTCCCTACAACATTGATCGCAGTGTATTTCAAGTAAACAAAGGAAATTTTGTTTAATGCAAAGGTCAGGATTCTCCCAATCCAACCTTGTACCGAATCGATTACTTTCACCTTTAAAAACAGTGCTCTACCATTGCGCTACCGGATCTCTTAATACACAATATATAATGCTTACGTTCTATTATTTTAGACGTTCAGCAACCAAGAAAGTTTAAGAAACCATTGTAAATGGTTCGTATCCTTAGGCAACGGTCAGTTTTCTGAATCCACATGACGTATTTCCGTACAAAAAACTACCTGTCTCATAGCCACTTGCTGAATCGCACATTGTGTGCAACGCTTTGGCACCAACGTCATGAAACTTCTTTCCAGCTCAAGAGAACGATCTGCCCGTACACTGTTGTCAGACTAGATTCTGAAACGTTATCAGCTCTCTGACATCAATCTGAAGTCAACCAGTGACGTCAGTTGGCTGCTGACCTCACAGATGTCTTTATTCGGTTCGAATCTCGAAAAAGTCGGATTACGTGTTTCTTCTAACTGTAGGCATCATCCCACACAAAACGTACAACAAATCATGCGTGGTGATATGGTAAACCTTATAGCAGACGGGATGTCAGTGTGATACGAAGATATTATAAGCTGATAGAAGATTCTCCATTTCTTGTGAGGTAGATGTACGAGGGTGGTCCCAGAAGTACCCGACCTAGCAATGAAAAGACAAACATTTTGGAAAAACTGTATTTATTTTTCAACGTAGTCATCTTTCAGCTCTATACATTTATTCCAGCGATTTTCAATAGCTTTGATACCACTTTTATAAAAAGAACTGTCTTTCTCCTCGAAATAGCTATTAACTTCCGACATCACTTCTTCGTTGGTCGAAAATCTTTGACCACTGAGCCATTTTTTTATTTTCGGGAACAGGAAGTAATCCGAGGGAGCTAAATCTGGCGAATAGGGTGCATGAGGTAGCAATTCGAACTTTAATTAATTAATTTTGGCCATTGCAATAACGGATCTGTGAGCTGGAGTGTTGTCGTGATGAAACAATACTTTCTTCTTAACCAAATGTGGTCGTTTTATCTTGATTTCTTCGCTCAAACGTTGCAATAACTTTGAATAATAATCGCCGTTGATTTTTTTTTCCTTTTTCAAGATATTCAATGAAAATTATCCGATGCGCATCCCAAAAAACAGACGCCATGACCTTGCCTGCAGATGGAACGGTCTTGGCCTTCTTTGGAGCAGGTTCTCCCTTTTCAGTCCATTGTTTTGATTCTTTAGTGTTTGTATTTGAAGAATGTCTCACCAATAACGAGTTTCTTCTAGGATATACGAACACTCCACCAAATCCTGCGTATCACAAATGTTGACCACTATCGCTTTTCATTTTTATTAGGCATACTGTTGGTTTATTTGCTACACCTTAATTCATTGTCACTGTGAGTGAGGTTGCTGAACAGCTGGCTAGTCGGCGAGTCCCCAGCTGTAGTGTCTTGGGATTCTCCGCTTGCTATCCGTAAAACGTGTCTTAGTTTGCATGACGTTTCCTCCCGTTCGTCACTTTCGACCGGACCTGGTCTCTACCGATTTTATTGCCTCTTTTGCCTGTACCCTTCAAGTTTACATTTGACTCGTGGCAACAAATGAATGTTTTTGTCATGTTTCGTGATTTGTAAGTAAATAGATTCCTTTTACGTTTTTATAAGAACTGCCGTTTCTTTTTGTTGAGTGCAATTCTATAACTTGAGTTATGTCGTCCTGTTGCAAAGTTAGCTCCCAGACCTTATATACAAAAAATGATCCAATTGGAATTGTTTCTTAAAAGGGAGTATAAATAACACAAAAATCTGTTTAAAACTATTGACAGCTATTTAAAAAAACGAAACATTTGTGGAATAAATGGTTTACAGAATGCTTTGCAAACATATTTTTCCCATAATTGTTTCTGTGCTTCATCAGATTTGACATACCTGTTTTTAAAAAGTGGATTTCAATTTTCTAATTCTGCTTATATTATGAGATCTATAGTCACAAATTTTTCAAATACCGTAAAAGTTGACATAATTGTTCAGTCTGACTATCTCAAAAAACGGTCACAAAGATTTTCTTTGTGTTTTTATGAGTGGACGTCTCAAAAAATCACAAATATTTAAACGTAGGTGTTCACCGTAAAGAAACAAGTTTAATGTTCGCTTGCTCAGAATACTGGGTTTGTGCAGAATAGTCAGAGAACGGCTGATATGCTTTGGTCTCGATTTCTAAACTCATTTTGCTGGCGTAACTTCTGACGGGTCTATCATGCTATAAGTTGGTGAACTTCTGCCTCGGTACCTGAAATTTTGCTTTTTCACACAGTATACAATTGGCCGTTGACGTATGGTACAAAAAAAACCTACTGAAAGTTGAACGCGCAGAAACAAGTATGGCTGACTCGGACGTAGACGACGAAGAGCTCGACGGGACAATCGAAGCACAAAGCGTGACTGCAACACTCGATCATCCACCTACAGAAGTGGTTCCCAGATACAGTGATCTAAAAAATGTGCGAAAAGTTGTTAAGTCTTCCAAAAAGTATTTTTTTTATGATCATTTCAGTCAAACCAACGAACGAGGAGGCAGAAAAGGCAGTCTCGGCCGCCGTCTGTGTTCTTAAAATTCTTTCCAAATAAAGTGATACTTATAGTTTGGCTGCTTAGTAGACAGATTATTTCTCTAACCGATGTGATTTACTGTAAGGTATGTAATGTAATCTTAATACTTACCATATTTGATTATTTACTTAAAAACTAGAATTAGATTTAAAACAAAAGTACGAAAGCGTAAAGCAAATTTAAGGTAGGCAAAAATATTTAAATTTGCTAATTAAAATATTGTTAACTGTTGATTTCTATTATTTATCATTAAAGTTGAGGAATTAATTCAATAAATAGATGTTTATTATTTATTTTGATAACACTTTAAAAACTGCGCCGGATCCCGGAGGATTGACCAATCCCGCAATCCGCAATTGCAGGATTAAAAACACTGCGGAATTAGAATCCTTAGCTACGTCACATATTTCTGTGTGTAATGTTTAAACCACAATTTCCAAAACAGGTCTTGTGAAAAATGTTTATGTCCTCATTTATTGTTCTTCTTGTGGCTCCAACTTGTGGCGAAAATTAGCGATCCACATAGTGTTGTACTATATCCTAGTCAGTTGAGTGACTCTCAGCCATTAATTAATTGATCTGGCGTAGGATCATGGCTGTAAAGTTTTTAAATATTAGTTCCATATTTATTTTAATATTATTTATGAATTATTAACTTGTTTATTGTAAGCTACTCGCAGAAATGAATAATCTTTCACATATCATTCAATTTATTGCGTATCCAAACTATAAAAAGAATTCTGTACTTAATATAGCATCTGGACGAGGATTTGTAGGTGGAATTCTCCTAATAAATTCCGTTTTTCTACCATTGAATTAATCCAACACGAACGATGTCTACGATGCGTCGTCAGGCAGGGACATTCCAAAAAATAAGTGGTCTCTGCATCCATTTCACATAATTTTGAAACTCTTAAAATATTCGTACGAAATCACTAGCACAACTGTTGCCCGCGAGAGACGCGGTCGAGAACTGCTGCAACAATCACAGTCGCATGACTTAGTCGGCTACAGTGAACGGCCTCAGTCGGTCCTTGTCACCCCATTCAAAGTTGTTTATAGTTGCTTGAGGTGTTAATCGCTCAATTACGCTTGCAGTGGACGACCAGTCTAACTCTCCGTCTGGAGCGTTCGACCAGCTGTCTAATCTGAAGAGCGCAGCCGTCAAAGCTTGCGGATCACATGACAGATCATTTAGAAGAAGGCCGAAGTGTTTCTTCCGAAACGTCGGTTTATCGCATTAGCCCGCAGTGACCGTCGTATTAAGAGGCACAGCAAGAGCCCTATTCCCCTGTATTATAACAACAACCGATTGATACTTGGCATCCTTTATATCCTAGGCCATCAATTACGAGAAGCAACCGCCATTCTGACTGTCGATCAGAGTGATTGCGATTCGCGGAAAAACTGCCGCTTGAATTGTGACGCGGTTTTGAACAATGAAGAACCCATTGTCATGCATCCCTCCGGTAAAGCGTTGGGCCTTAGCGCAGCGTCGGAGTTGGCTCGACACTGTGGGCGACGCAATACCGCCGAGGTTTGGTGGGCAATGGACGCCTCCTGCAAACATACTGCTTTCATTTCCTTCCACGCGGGCCAGGCGAGGGCGTACACTCGCTACAGCTCGCTTTGATTGCTCTGGAGACGCAGCTAACTTTGTTTAATACCGCGTTTCACGCCACCTGTTTAATTTATTCCGCTGCGAGTACCCAGTAAAACCAGTGTCCCCAGTTACCTGCTTCAAACACTGTATTCGCTGTAATTCTTCTGCGGTCGTTCCCTTTTGTTGTAACCTCTTTGCTAGATCTCTTATAATCCAGTTTCGCTTCCTCAAACTGCCTCGTCCTCATATACAGTTTTAGATATGTGTTTATTAGTCCTGGTTAAATTATTTATTTTTGAACAGTTCTCGGTTTAAATTACTGCTTCTTTGGTGGTGGTATTCTGTTCTTGAAGTCGTCCTTCCTTCCTTCGGATAAATTTTTATTTCCACAGCAAAAGGAACACATAGGAATATCTTGTTATTGTTGCTTGGTCCCTCATGCTGCCCAATGATTCCAAATGTTCCTCATTGTTTACGTCAACAGAAACAAAAGTTCCGTGAAGTTGACTGTTTCCAAAAGTAGCTGTAAAGGCGAAAGAAAATGTAGGAACATTGCTAAACGTGGTCGTGTTTCAAACTGTTTTAGTTTGGTACAGACAGCTTGTTCCTTATTGCTGTTACTTAGAGGAAAATTCCATAGACTTAATTAAATTTTTAGAAGGAAATATAATTTAAATTACTAAATGATTCATGAGTTTGAATTAGTTATTAACCATGTAAGAGTTTGGGAGACACTATACTAGCCTTTTCCAACCAAATGTCAACCTCTCCTTCACGTGGTGCACCCTGTTTGCACAGACGAGGCTCTGGCAACTGAATGATTCCCGGTATCCCAGTCACTCACTGCTTGCTAACGGCCTCCGAAAGGAGGGCGGAAGAGCGGGCAGTGGTCCAGGGCACCCTCTTGCCCTTGGGGTTAGAAACGGCCCCTAAAGGCGGATGAATCAGAAATGATCAACGGCATGGGGATGCAGAAGGCAACGAGAAACCACTGCATTAAAGACTGAAACGGTATCTCGAGGACATGTAATCCTCTCGAATTATATATATCATGATGGCTTCTTCATGGGTAAAATATTCCGGAGGTAAAATAGTCCCCCAATCGGATCTCCGGGTGGGGATTGCTCAGGGAAGAGTCATCAGAATGGATAGAAACATTCTACGAGTCGGAGCGTGGAATGTTAGAAGTCTAAATAGGGCAGGTAGATTATAAAACTTAAAAAGGGAGATGGAACGACTTAAGTTAGATGATGTTGGGATTAGCGAGATTAAATGGAAGGCGGCACAGGATTTCTGGTCTGGGGAACACAGGGTAATTAGCACACAAGCTGTCAATGGAGTCACTGGTGTAGGATTTGTAATGAATAAGAGGTTAGGGAAACGGGTGAGTTATTATGAACCGTTTAGTGACAGGATTATTTTGATAAGGTTAGAAACTAAGCTCGTCCCAACCACGTTCGTACAAGTGTGCATGCCAACGTCACAGGAAGATGACGAATAAATAGAGAAAATGTACACCGAAATTGAAGAATTAATCCAATATGTGAAGGGGGAGGAAAATCTAATAATCATGGATGATTGGAATGCGATAGTTGGAGAAGGAAAACAGGGGAATACTGTAGCAAGAAATGAGCGAGGAAAACGGTTGTTAGAATTTTGTGAAAGATATAAGCTAGTAGTGGCGAACACACTGTTTAAGAACCATGCAAGACGGATATACACGTGGAAACGTCCTGGGGATACAGGAAGATACCAGCTAGATTATATCATGGTCAAACAACGATTCAGGAATCAAGTCCAGACTGTAAGGCGTGCCCAGGAGCAGACATATACTCTGACCATAATGTGATAGTGATGAACTGCAGGCTGAAATTCAAGCGAATAAGGAAGCAGCATAAGCAGAACAGACTGGAAGTGAATAAACCGAAACAATCTAGTGCGAGACAAAATTTGCAGAAATGGTAGACTTAGGTTTAAGAAGTAACTGTGAAAGGAGCTAACCGAGGACGAATGGAATGCATTAAAGACCGAAATAATGAAAGCTGGTAGAGAAACATTAGGCTTTAGGGAACAAGCTGCCCAAAAACCTTGGATCACAGAAGAAATTTTGGAACTGATGGATCAGAGGAGAAGGTACAAAAATGCCCAGGATGAAGCAGGAAGAGGTTAATACAGGCAATTTAGAAATCAAATAAACAGGAAATGCAAAAAAGCAAAAGAAAAATGGATACAAGAAAGTGAAGAAGTAGAAATTGAAATGGTCGTAGGTAAAGTAGATGTTGCATATAGGAAGATCAAACAGAATTTTGGAGAAACGAAGAAAAGAGGTGTGAACATTAAAGCTGCCGGTGGGAACCTCTTTTAAGCTCAGACGATAGAGCTAAGCGATGGAAGGAATACATTTAGAAACTGTATGATGGGGACGACTTGACCAATAGCGTAATGGAAAAGGAAGGCGACGTCAACATTGATGACTTAGGAGATCCTGTTTTGAGGACAGAATTTAACAGGCAAACACTTGTAAAAACAAATATTTTTGTGGAGCACTACAAAAACCGACTTTTTTTCATAAAATTAGTTTTATTTTGTCCTAGTCGGTATTAGTCCTGTAACGATCAGTAAGGTGAAAATGTAATAAATATCTTTCGTCAAATAAATATATACTTTTATATCAATAAAGACTATCAATGCTTATTACATTTTTTTATTTATTCCAAATTTCACTACGAAAATCCGAAAAATCAATCGATACGAATAAGTATCGATACTTTTCAATGGATACCGAATAAGTAACGATACTTTACGACCGATACTGTATCGAGAAAAAGTATCGAGTAAATGTACCCTACACTGGTGTATTCTGTCGTAGGAATACTATTGCCACGTGGGTAAGTACGTGCGTGCGTCCCTCTATGTCGGTTATGTTATATTTAGTGTGTTGCACGTATTCCACGTTCTCGGTTTGCCCAACTGCCTGTATTTTCTCGAGCTAGCGACAATCTAAAATCATCATTCGTGAAAACCGCTCTTTTGAAACGGATTCTCTCCTCTCAAATTACGGGCGCGCTTTTTGTTGATAAACAATTGTGCCGCAGCGCTCTTAATGACTTGTTCCCCGGGGCTGGCTGCCGTTTCGATACGTTCGCAATCTGCTCTGTTAAATTTGGCTTCGTCCCTTGTTTCGCTCGCCACAATACACCACAAAAAGTAGCCCGAATCCGCAACAACACAAATGATCTCCCTAGTAAAACTTTTCTTCCCATATTAAAAAATTTTACTACTCATCAAACGCATTGTTCAGTTAGATGGCTTAAAATGCACTTCTAATATTCTACTATTGTTCAACGCATGACTATACTACACAACAGAGGTAGCCTCGTTAGCAATAGTTTTCATGGCTAATTTGACACAGAAAATATAGGTCTTCAGCGAGCAAAACGTCTACTACGAAACAAATTTTTTTTAAAATCTTGATTATAACACTATGATTTAGCAATTAACTTTGGTTAAAAAAAGAACTAAATATTCCCACATACATATTTTCAGCCTAATACCAATAAATGCATTCTCAAAGTGTGTATGAGTGCTAACAGAAAGTTGAAGGCTTATTTTTTTCACAACTAGGGATTTTGGTCAACTTTTTTTTTCTAAACTGAAGTGATAAACAACTTCTCTGTCCTGCGTAAAATGTTTTTGTACGATGCAACAATATTCAAACATAATAGCCCTGCGCCACAGTATAACAGGTGGTAAATATAGAACCTGATGGAGACAGCGGGGCACGCCGTTGACTCGCCTTATTTTTGGTCAAACGTCCGTAAACCACATTCTCGTGCCTTAGGTTAAGTACAAACTTGTATACAAAGTCGAGCGATCGTCTATAGACATGTTAGGAACTGTCTATAGATACGAGTTTATACAGACAATTTAGAGACTTTGTCGTGTGAACACATTTGGAAGTCTTGTTCCTCGTTGGTTGCTAAATATGACTGACGCCACGCTCGGTGGAACACACGAATAGCAATATCTGCTTGGAGTAAGTGTACGTCAGTGAGAAATCCATGTCGAAACATACAGCAAAGATACGTAAGATATTATGATCAATATCTTTCATTCCCTGTTTCCAGCCACAGGCATTTCTTTACTTGACTCCGGTTGGCGTTGTTGCAGGGGCCAGCTTCCATCTGTGGCGGAGCTCAACTACCTGGACAAGGTGAAGTGGCTGGAGATGTACGGCGTCGACCTGCACCCCGTGCTGGTGAGTACCAAGAACCTGGCAATGCATTCTTTGGACACGAGTTCCTAATTTATTTATTCATTTAAAACAAGTGCAAAACAGGGTAGCTTTTGGTGGAACAAGTTAATATTTCTGCGAGTGTTTTTAAATATTACTATTTAATCAGTCGTTTCCTATTACACATTGTGACGAATCTTCCACTGTGTCTGCTTACAGATCTGGTATTATTACTCTGACGATTTCATATAGCTGTAAAGTAGAATTTTAAGAGGCCTTCTAGCCATTCTTTTCGCTTTATTTTCTGTCCTAGAAGATAATAAACCATTTACTAGGTGACCTTTATGAGTACAAAATTAAAATTCCTTTCCTCCCTCGAACTTGCCACAGAGGACCACGGCAGCCCTGTGTGATAAGAGTAGTTTATGATATGGATATTGGGAACCGTCACAGCATTCGCTTAGATAACTGCGGGAAAACGCAGGTCGGCACGCGCCTGGTCACGTGATCCCCTCCCGATCCAGAGTGGTGGAGTCTATTATAAGTAAGTATAATATATATGTTTTAACTACAAAGGATTAATTAACACCAACTGAAACACAAAGCAGCCCGACCCCCTCCACAATCTCAATTACCATAGTCTGAATCACCGTCCATGAGAGATGTGTGTAAGTTACCCTCTCCCATCCCTCGAGGACAAATTAACCTCAGTTTCCAAGCACACGAGCGGGTAGGACTCTACCTCGTGTCCTCCTAAAGCTAAAAAATTACTAACGTGTTATCGTTTCGAACGGGAGACGCTAAGAACGTGTCTGGAGTCTGGTGTCTGCTACCGAACCCACATTTAGAGTTTTAAAACGTCCTAGATAAATTTTCGTAACTAAAAGATTCCGCCTTTTCATTAACACTCGAGTCTTCCCTTAGAAGAAATAGCATCCACATCATGGTTCAAGAAGTACTGTTGTCCGATGTAGACGTGATTCTTGACAGCCTGCAGTATTTCTTAGTAGGCGGAAACCAGTACTGAAATGGGGGATTCGAACCCAAACTGTATGCCCTTATAACCAATTCCGAAATTTAGTTCTTTAAGCAACCTAAAACAAAACGTTTGCGACATTCTTTTTTGCGCTATTTGATCATCGACGAAAATTTATTTTATGTTATCTTTCGTATTTAAGACAATAATAACAACCATACTGTACTCTCACTAGTAATAAAAAGTGATGACTAACTTGGTTTAAAATACTTAGAGTTTTGTTCAAATATACTTTTAGCTTTGGAGAGTCATATTTTGTATCATTTAACGTGAGACCGCTTATAGTTTATAGATCAAAATCAGAATGCTATCGGCAAGTTAACGTCTTGTTGAATCACGAGAGAAGGTTCTATGCAGTCTAAGCCTTTGCTGTTGTTCCTGGAATGCCTGACATATCCTTAATCTGCCAATGTGTCAACCTTCCGTCTTGTGTCACCAGCTCTCATGTACCACCTTCACTCAAGAGCACTGGGCTTCTTGCACGAGGCTCATCTCAAATGCTTGTCCTACCCCATTTAAATTCAGATGACCACATTTTAGTATTACAGGGTGTTTCAAAAATGACCGGTATATTTGAAAAATTAATGTAAACTAAACGGGCAACGATAGAAATACACCGTGTGATGCAATATACTTGTGGCAACAGTAAATTTTCAGTCAGATAAACTTTCGAAATTAGTTACAATTTTCAAGAACAGATGGTGCTGCAGTCTGGAAAAATCTAAAGTACACCAGAAAAATCCTCTGTTCCAAGGAATAAACCATTTTTTCACAGCAAACTTGCAATCTGTGAACAGCACACGCTTACAGCAGAAAGACGACTTACAGAATGGCGAACTCACAGACTGCGTTTGCTTCTATATCTTTCAAATCGTCTGCAGCGCCATCTGTTGTAGAAAATTGTAACTAATTTAAAAAGTTTGTCTGCCTGAAAATTTACTGTTGTACCAAGCATATTGCAACAAACGGTGTATTTCTATCGCTGCCCGTTTAGTTTTTATTGATTTTTCAAATATACCGATCATTTTTCAAACACCCGGTATTTACGAAGGAGCTTCTCCTGTAATGTTGTTACTATAAACTTATAATATACTTCGGTAGCTTCTCTTTCTTACACAAATACTGTATTTAATCCCATTACCAATTACTCTATTCTCGATTTCAGGTTAAATGTTCACCTCAACCGCTTTTAGCATCTGCAGTAAAACAAAGGTTTGTCCCAGGTTTGACAATTTTCCACGAAATATTGAAAACTTTTTGTTTGCTGTTTTTGCAAGATTGAAATATTTCTTTTCCCGATCAGGGCACGAACTCATGGGATAGTAGGATATCTAAGAAGTCATGAGTATGAGCCCCATGTTTGTTAAGAAGTGGTTAAGAAATTCAATTTCCTGTTATCTTTCTGTCCGCTCGAAACAAGAAGTTAATCTGACTGTTTCGAAATGTTAGTATATACGTTTCAAAATATAAGGCTTTATCAAATTTATTTTCAGTTTTTTTGTTTTATACGAAGCACACATGTGTAAGGACACTCTCCTCTACCCAAACATCTATGTTTTCCTTAACAGGTAAAAAGTATAAGAAAAAATCTCTGAATAAACATAAATAGTGTAGTGAAAGCACTCAGTGATTAAGACGGTACAT
Organism: Vandiemenella viatica; assembly: GCA_031002005.1. NCBI lineage: Eukaryota > Metazoa > Arthropoda > Insecta > Orthoptera > Morabidae > Vandiemenella > Vandiemenella viatica. The sequence continues at coordinate 18,261,652 of JARYHS010009186.1, read as the reverse complement.
GATACTTGCATACTCCAAGTTTAAATGAGTCTTTAACTGCATAGAACCTTCTCTCGTAATTCAACAAGTACCGAAAACGCATTCTAATTTTAATATATAAACTAGGGAGCGTGCATAAACCACGTAGCTCCATTTTGACCTCCTGTGAACCCCCCCCTCCCCTCCCCTCCCCACGTAGCCCTACTTGGCTTTTACCTCTACCCCCCCCCCCCCCCCCACGTAGCACGTAGCTTTTTTCCCTTTTAATTCCAGAAGACATTTTGTACCGTTTTCTCTTGTCAGACTATTGTAAATTACATATTGAGATAATTAACTGAGGGAAATAAATATTCACATGCTGTTGTGAGTTCTGTTCCTCATTTTAACTGTGAAAAATGTTATGAAAGGAAAGCTACGTGGCCTGGCTCGGAACCCCCCCCCCCCCCCCCCCCCACGTAGCCCAGCGTAGCCTTCCAGCCAACCCCTCCCCCCCCCTGGACCGAGCCACGTAGTTTGTGCACGGTCCCCTACAAGCGGTCTCACATTAAATGGTACAAAATATGACTCTCAAAAGCTAAAAGTATATTGTGAACAAACTTGTAAATATTTTAAACCAAGTGAGTCATGACTTTTTTTATTATTAATGATAATCCACTATGGTTGTTATTATTAATATTCATTTTGTAGGATCAGGTTGCGCCTCACCCCTGGGCGCCTCATCAGGATCCGTCACTGGGGGTACCCACTTCAGCACCCTCGAGAACCAAGCCAGAAACTCCCGTACCACCTCACTACGCCCCCCCCCGGCCGCGGAATTGGGCCCTTTAGAATCACTTGCCTTCGCAGCAGGGTGGTGAGGCAAGGCGCGTTTCGCCACAAAACAAGTGTGCCCACGGGGAGCAGCGCGGCTGCAGCGCCCGCAGGCCGAAGACCCTTCAAAGACCTGGCTGAATAGCATAACCCTCTCCTTGATATCCAAGCGCGCACCCGGCCCCGCATGGGCAAGGCGGACGCCGTAACGACCGATCGCCGCACAGGAGTGCTCCGCCTCACGTTCACTGTGCAAACCGACTGTGCAAGGCGTCACTGAATAACGCGGCTTCCCGCAATAGGGCGCGCTCCTAGTGCGCTTTCCCCCGCACCCAACCGACGCTCGTCCAAGCTTCATATTATTAATATACAGCGCTTATGGTACCACAAACGTGGAGGGGTGAGGATTCGAATCCCTGTTCCCAATGCCGAGATGGTTCCTCTAAGTCCTTTCCCGCCATACGACTTTTTACTTATTTTTTATAATTTTCGCCGAATATCACAGAGCGCAAAAAGAATCTCGCAAACGTTTTGTTTTAGGTTGTATAAAAAGAGCTAAATTTCTGCATTGGTTATAAGGGCATACAGTTTGGTTTCATATCCCCCCATCCGAAAATCACGATTTAAATAATTTCAGAACCGGTTTCCGCCTACTAAGAAATATTGCAGGCTGTGAAGAATCCCGTCTACATAGGACAAGTGCTTCTTGAACCATGTTGTGGATTCTATTTCTTCTAAGGGAAGACTCTATATTATTGAAAAAGAGTAATGTATTAGTTACGAATATTTATATAGGACCTTTTAAATATGTGTGGAGCACATCCCTTGGGTTCGACACCAGGCGTCTTCTGCTCGAAACCGAGCGAGGCGGTGTAACGGTTAGCGTTCTCGCCTCGCATTCCGCAGGACGGCGGTTCGAATCCCCGTCCGGGCATCCAGATTTGGGTTTTCCGTGGTTTCCCCAAATCATTCCAGGCAAATGCCGGGATGCTTCCTTCAAAAGGCCATGGCCGAATTCCTTCCCATTCCTTGCCCCCACCCTTGCCCCCTATCCTTTCCCGTCTCTAAAAGACCTCGATGTTAAAAAGAGACGTAAAGCAGTTACAAAAAAAAAAAAAAAAAAAAATCTGCTCGAATCCCTAACGCGCTAATAAATTTTGTAGTTCTAGGAGGACGCGGGTTCGAATTCGTAACACAATAATACTTTTTCAGCTCTAGGAGAACGCGAGTTCGAATCCCTGCCCCTTCCAAGTTATCTCGTGTGCTTGGAAACTGAGGTTGCTATTATGCGGGTGGGGTGAAATGGGGCGGCGTTACAGACTATGGTAACTGAGGTTAATTCGTACTTTGGGGGGTTACTTCTGCGCAGGGGGTGGGGAGCGGTCAATTGGTTCTTTTTTTGTGAACTGGTGTTAATTAATCCTTTGTAGCTGAAACAAACATATTATAGCTATTACTACAAAATCATTGTTAACAAATATCGCAAAGATGCTGTGGTCTGTGACATATCATTTAAGTTTTGACTATTTAGTCTCATACAAGACAGAAGCTGTTATTTACGTGCTTAGTGTAACGTTTTCGAATGAGCGTAAGATGTACGATACACATAAAAGCGGGTGAACGAAAATGTATGTAGCGTTGAAAACAATGTTCTGGGCATCATTCTTGGCTTTTCCTGCGCATTAAATTCAGCTACGTCCATCAGTGAAAATGGATGGTCGTCTCGTCTTAAAAATGGTCTAAGAGAAATAAATATGATTCTATTTTTTTTTTCTAACGGCAATATTGAAATGATTTTCGTAGGTGTAGATATCTTTTTCATTCATTTTTTGGTGAAAGCGTGAATAGAGTAACTGATGGAGAAAATATGAATCTTTCTACTTATTTTTATACTTAAAAATTCCAAAAATAATATGTGACATATCGTGTATCAGGCTTATCGAATTGGGCAGATAGTAAATTCATGATAAAACAGTCATTGAAAACTGCCGTCTCATTCATTGCCACAACCGCAAACGCATTTGCCTCGCATAACAAAAATGTTTGTGTTTGAAATGGGCTGTTCAGATACTACTGTTGTCACTTTTGACTGAACAAAGTTCCTATTACAATGGGAGGGTGGATTTGCTTGCGGTGCCCTCCTTGATACCTCGGCACAAAGGCGAGAGTCAGTTTTCGGGTGGAGAGGCCTCATAAAGGGCGCTCTGCAAGGTGTCCGCCTCTCAACACTCCGTCCCACACAACTAGGAACTGTACTTTAATAGTAACAGAACTGCTCGCAGAACATCTCAACATATCTTCAGTGCACAGAGCTGATATAGTTGTGTCTTTTGTCAACAGCATAGGTGAGGCAACTTCCCACACAACTTTGCCCTACAATGCACTGAAGTTCTACATTGATTTCTAGAAGTTACGGATAGTAAAGATTAACGGAGATTCTTCTCCTCCCCCATAGAGCCGCTGTCCTCTGTCTTTCATTCGTACTAATGTTCTGTTTGTGGTTAATGACCTTCACGCTCACAGTGGACGTTGTATCTTCTATGTGAATGCAACCTTCTTCACTGCTTCATGAATTATTCCCAATAAAGGACGGTTTTACTACGATACAAAAGTCAGTTCAAAACATTGTGGAAGAGGTGAGATTTGTGCGAATTTCTCTTTTATTGATCTCGTATGAAAACAAATCTTAACTTACAAATCTGTGTACCAAGAAGGTTCCTCGTTAAGAAGAATCACAGCTGTTTTGAACATGTCTGGTAATATCTCTGCAGACAGTTCTGTTGCAACACAAGTAGATTTAAATTTCATCTCACGCCACGTTGCAGCGTCTGGATAATGTCGCTGATGTGTTATGGTCTGTCGACATATTATTTCGTACACACGAGTAAGTGTATACGGAATATTTTGTTTATTTGACTGCCTATGAATATCCTCATACACACGCATAGACTAGGGTTAATGTTTTCTAGCTTGCAGAAACTTATGTGTGAGTGGAGACTTTCCGGGCGTATCGATGCAACAAAATCTTCTCGGGTGTCCAGCTGGATGGCGGTGTAAAAACACGACGTTTCGATAGCTGACTCTGCTGTCTTCATCAGGTATCTGTAGTTGTTCTCAGCTGACTGTCTCTGCCACCAGGCAGTCAGCTGTCCAAACGTCGTGTTTTTACTCCACCATCCGGCTGGACATCCGAGAAGATTTTGTTAGAAGAGACTTGTAAGGAAATTGGTAGATAATACCATGCGTAGAATGAATTACAAACGATCGAACAAAGTCAATTACAGCTATTGTTACAGCAATCGTTAAACATTGACGGATGTATAATAGTGTCAACACAATCCTGTTTCTATTAGTTTTCCGAGAACTTTTTTTATATATCAAAAACTTCAACAAACCATACGGTAATTGGAACACTTGTGGCAATTGAAAAGTTGAACTCTTGACAGGTGTTTCACGAGCTTCCATACTTCACTTGGACGGCACGGCGTCTGCAATGGGTTGCCATTACATTCTGTGATAAGTTTCTTCTCCACTCGCCCAAGTTCCTACTTACAACATTCAATGATTATATCTTCCGGATTCTACCGGAGCTACCATAATGGTAACAGGTCTCTTAAGACCCCATACTTCATCCCCAAATCAAGCGTGGTGGTGTAACGGATAGCGTTCTGGCCACGCATTCGGGAGGACGGTGGTTCGAATCCCCGTCCGGGCATCTAGATTTGGGTTTTCTATGGTTTCCCAAATCACTCCAGGCACATGCCGGGATGCTTCCTTAAAAAGGCCATGGTGGAATTCCTTCCCATTCCTTGCTCCCATCCTTTCCTGTCTCTAAAGACCTCGCTGTTGAGAGACGTAAAGCAGTTAAAAAAAAATCATCCCCAAGAGGATTTTCCTTCTCACATCCGAGAGAACCGAGTAAGATATCAAAAGTTTAAATGAACGTGCACGTTTCTTGTATATGTTCAACATGCATAAGATCAAAGTTCCTCTCTGAGTTCAGAGTTAATGTAGTCTTCACCGGTGAGTATCCGAGTGAGCAGGGGGTTTTCACACGATATTTCGGTGATCGGAACTCTGTCGCCATCTTCTGATCTGAAGATCACTTCACCAGGTGATTGAGACAGAGATTTCAATCGCCGAAGTATCGTGTGAAAACACCCTGCTCACCCGAGAAGATTATACTGAAATGCAACATGTTGCCATCGTTGTTTTTGTCCGTTGTTTTCGTCAAATGTTTTGGTGAGCGCCCTGAGGGCGGCACTGTGTTTCCCCATCTGCTACGTGACCAGAGCCACAGCCGATTAATCACTCGCCAACTCTCCAGCATTAATTGCGAATATTATTTGTCCGACCTGCTACCACCAATTAGGAACCCGTCTTTTCATTAGAGCGATGCCGGAAGGGCGTTGTTCTGAGTTCGCCCACTTGATGGATAGCGAGGGACACGGCACGGGAGGGGCAGACGTCGAGTTTTTAGTTGAAATCATTTCATTGGTAATTAAAGTACGCAGTTGATGCGTCCTTCGTATGAAAAAGTTTTCAATAATTTCCAATTTGTGTTTTACAGTTCACTAGCGATTTTCACTATTATGGGTCGGCTACAATGATGTGTTCCCTTCATCTTTTCTGGTCTACGGCGCCCTCTTTTTTTAATCCTAAGTTCATGAGGTCCTTCCACCTTATCCTTGGTCTCCTCCTAATCTCTTTTCTCCTACAGGCTTGCCCCGCGCTTTCTTGATTGACTCTTCCTCGTCTCTTCGCATAACATGACGTCGCTAATATTAGCCAGTCCTGCTATTTTTCTTATCTTTTCGTTTCGAAGTCTGTCCCTCAGAGAAATGCCCAACAGCCACTTTAGAAGGGTTTCCTCATGTTTCTGACCCATAAAGGGTAACCGGGCTTATGGCTTTAGATTGTAGTTAAAGACTTTTAACTATGACATTTAACACCCTAAATCTCTTAAACATTTTCAATAAATATTTGCAATTACTGGATTGTTTCTTCACTTGTCTATAATTTGGGATTGTTGAGTAGCCATTTTGATAGTTGTTTATGTCCTGTTCATTGTAGAGTACTGCCGTTAAATAAACTATTTTTGAATTGTACAATTTTATCACAGCTTCATTTCGGGGCACTGGAAAATTTGTATTTTCTGTGAAATATATAAAAATAAACTATTACCTGCAAAATGACTACTAACGTGTTCTTTATTACGTACAGGTTCTGTTCTGGAGTGATGGTCAAGTATATATGAACAGTTGGGTGACGTCACCACCCCAGTGAACTCGCTCCCGGATGCGGGTGCCTCGGTTTTGTAGGACTTCCAATCTGTGTCATACCATGAAGACAGTCAGTGTTCGAACCGAGGACATCTGCGTCCCAAATCAGGCATCTGAAACTGTATCACCACCTTGATATTTTCCAATATCATACTTCACCTATCTTATGTGATCAAACAACTTTACTAGGATGGTATAACTAGAGAATCTGTAATGTTAGCGCTAACTTTGTTTCATAACCTAACAAATTTATTTTATTTATTTATTTAACTGTACATTCAGATGGTTCGTTATCTAGAGTCTACAACGAACCGTTATTTCTTAATACTGTATTGAAATTTATAATAAACAAAAATTTTGTAAAATTAACACAAATCCTATATACTACGAAAATGGTACAAACAATTAACTATTATTACTACACACTGTAATTTATCAACCTGTTAGTAAAAAATATTACCCACTAATACTAAGTAACTGAACATCTTGAGTTTTCAAAAGTTCGTTTAACGCTGGCATCCATTGAAGAAATAAGCTTCGGTAAATTCCAGAAGCCACACTTCCGGCATCAGCGTCCCACTTAGTTGTTTGTGTCTCGTCCGTTTAAAGTATCTTGTCTCTTTCCTTAAAAGGCTTGTTGTGTTCCGGCAGGTTGCTGGCTATGCTGAAGCCGATACCGCTCCCTGGCTGCATCTGACACAGCATCTGCCAGCTTGTCGAGTTCATTCAGGAGGAGGTTGTCTTTCATAATTTCCTTGACAGTTTTCCCCATGAGCTTCATTCTGTACTGTTTGATTTGATCATCAACTAGAGCACATTCAAACAGTTTATGTTCAGGTGTTCCTGGAGATCCGCACGCACATAGATCATTCTCTGTCCTATTGATCCTATGAAGATATGTTTCATACGGTCCATGACCGGTGAGGAAATGTATTAACCCTCGGGATGGATTGAAGTGCTTCATACGTATCCTCTCTCTGATGTCAGGAAGAATTTCAAATACTCTCCTTCCTGTTTCCGAATTGTTCCACTGCTGTTGCCATTCATTCAAAATACAATTTTTGATGTCTATCTTCTTGGTTGCCACTTGACCCAGGATTACTGTTATCTTGTCTAAGTTTCCTTTTCGTAGCCAGTAACATGCTGCTCTTTTTCTTATTTCCAGATCTAAAGGACATATTCCGAGAATGACTGTAAGTGCATCAGTTGGGGTACTTCCGAATGCGCCTGTAAGACGCAAGAGAATTCCTCGTTGCATTCGTCTGATATCCCTTGCAGGTTTAACCAATTTTAACCTATGCGCCCATGTGCTCGCTCCATAACTTGCAATAGCTGTGGTAATGGCACCATGATACAGCCTTATAGTCGGCAGTGGGATTAGAAATCTTCTTTGCCCAATGCTAATTATTTTGTTCATTGCTGCAGTCGTTCTTTGGCATATATAGTCAATGTGATCTTTGAAATTCCTATGTTCATCCAGAACAACTCCTAAGTATCTTACTGTTTTGCGTCTTTTAATGGAATTTTCTCCAAGCTTCACAGTGGGGTTGCGTTTCAGTGTTCCTTTCATCAAAATGTATTGGGTTTTTGTTGGTGCTAGCTGGAGCTTAACTTGTTTACACCAGCATTCCATTACTTTCATTATTTCTTTGGTGTTTGTCTCGATCTCTCTTCTATTATTTCCTCCAACCAGCAGCAAGATATCATCTGCGAAAGCAACGATTCCTTCAAGCTCTGCCAGACCCATGAGTCTGTTAAGGACAGGTTCCAGAGCAATATCCCAGAATTCTGGGCCACATACTGAACCTTGTGGACATCCTTTTGTGAGATGCTTTGTCAGTTTCTGACCAGAGCTCTGAAGTGTTGCAGTTCTTCCGCGACAGTAGTCTTTGAAGCTCTCATACAACACTCGTGGGCATCCTAACTCCCTTAGTCGGGCGAACATACTAGGCCACCATAAGTTATCAAAGGCGCCGCAAATGTCGATACATATGCCAATGACATATTTTTTGTTTGTCGAGTTGACTATCCTCTGAACTTCATTTATCGCATCCTCTGTTGACCTGCCTTTCCGGAAGCCGAACTGCTGCTGATTCATACCTTTCAATAATCTGAATTCTTTAATTCTTTTACATAATAATTTTTCTTGAATTTTCCCAAGTGTATTTAGCAGGCAAATTGGTCTGTAAGACTTTGGTAGTGTAGGGTCCTTATCTTCTCCTTTCCTTATAATTTTTATGCTTGATGTTTTCCAACTATGAGGTATCCTTCCCTGCAGCAGGCAGGCGTTCAGCAATTCGGTAAGGTAAGGAACTATTTGCTGACTTAAGGCTTGCAAGACTTCTGCTGTTATCCCATCAGGTCCTGGTGCTTTATTTCTCTTCTAACAAATCGCTGATTTCAAAAAAGTGTATGGCAGTAGATTAGACGATAACTTACGGATGAGGCCTCACAGTGTGGGAGGTGGAGTGAAGGAGGCCAACTAAATTTACTGTTAAACACAATCAAACAGCTGCTATATGAGACAAGTATTTTTGGGAGTCATTGGAAGATAGGGGGCGGATGAAAGTGCTGGGGTTGCGTAAGACAGACAAAAGCGATGAAATTGGGCGAGCATTTAGGAATAGTATCTGAACAAAAAGAGATAAACGTGGTCATATATAATTCCATGTATGATATATTGATTTCAGACACAAGATGGTGCAAGAATATTCATTTATAGGCAAGTATAAAAAAAAAAATCTAACTTAGTCCACAATCCGAAGGTTGGTTGGATCCTCCCAAAGGAAGCACACTAAGCCATTGTGTCGGAGGTAGGACTGCCATTTCCTTTCCTCCGGGACCTACAGTTTAACGTGGAATCCAAACCTCATATGATTAAACGCAACTCTTAAAAATTCCTGTAACCCGCGACCGGAACAGCGAACTTTTGAAAGCAAGTGCCTTAACTACTTTTTTCCCCTTTTACTGCCTTCTTTTTTTCGGCCTCCTCCTCCTCCTCTTTTAGCCGTCCATTTCTCTATCCTTCTTAGCCTTCTTCGGCTTTAGTTTCTTCTCAAAACTCCACATACGAGAATAAATTTAGGTTAATGAATTAAGTTTATTATTGTTTGTTGTAAAATAAAAAAAAATGTTCCTTTTGATCGTAGTGCTATGGGCACCGAATGTACTAAAGACTGGATTAAAATTAATATTTTTTTTTCTATTCGTTTCTTCGAATAGTGATTCAGGTGGAAATAGTTATAGTAATAATAATAATGATAATAATATTTTTTTCTGATCTTCAGGCTGTGAAGGTGTCGAATGTTACTCTTCAGTCAAAACATTGTCTTGAAATAGACATTTAGTACTTAGTAGGGCATTATGACAAGCAGGAAGCGTGCAAAGTTTTCCTTATATTTCTTCGATTTGATTATTTTGCTGTGTGCTTTTGGTAAGTAGCACGACGGCCGTAACTTCTTTTTTATGCACAGCATAATGGGTGTAGTTGGCCAGCAACCAGAAGTGGGCATTTCTCTTAGTTGCAGGATATATTGTCGTATCGGGGATTAATATATCATCTGGTGGGAAGTTATGTGGGGTGGTTCTATTTATTATTGCTAGCTTGCTTTTTTTTCAGCCCCATACATCAGGAGAATCACATCCTAACAGCCGGTGTTGTATTGTGACCGAGAGTGGTGGTGTAACGGTTAGCGTTCTGGCCTCGCATTCGGGAGGACGGCGGTTCGAATCCCCATCCGGGCATCCAGATTTGGGTTTTCCATGGTTTCCCAAATCACTCCAGGCAAAATGCCGGGATGCTTCCTTCAAAAGGCCATGGCCGAATTCCTTCCCATTCCTTGCCCCCATCCTTGCCCCCCATCCTTTCCCGTCTCTAAAGACCTCGCTGTTGAGATACGTAAAGCAGTTAAAAAAAATGTATTGTGTCTGGCAAGTTACAGCGTAAGCATATGGGAGTAGTGCGAAAAGGTTTTCGTTTGGTTTGTATATCTCTATGTACAACTCTGCATTACTGCTGATATATTGACTGTGGATGTTCCCCCATATTTGTTCCCAATCATTTCTTTTATAAGTGAGTTCTAGTTTACTTTTGATCTCTCTTTTCATCATACAGTATAGTTTCCTTGTTGATAGCACCGGTTCTGTGTTGTTTATTTTTATGTAGCTGTTTTCAGTGTAGGAAGAGAGGAAATGGCTTAAGTTGTCTGATGTAAACTGGCACTGTGTTGTTGTGCGGTTCTAGTATATTTATTATATGTCTAGTAGGGTTTTTTTCCGTTGCTCTACATTGTACATATTGCTCATGAAGACTGCAGTGCATTTCATACGTATATCAATCAGTTTTAGTCCTCCTTTTTCATACGGCATCTGCAAATACCCTCTGTTCATACCAGCTGATTGCCATTTCCATTTTCACAGGTATTTGAAATGTGTGAGCTTTGTACTATCTTTTTGACAGGGGTATGGTTTTTATCAACCTTACTTTCTGTTTTGGGTTTAGTTTTCTGTGGGTGAAATCGTGCAATTTGCTTCAAATAACTGCCAATAAACTTCTACTGCAGATGCTTTTTGCAGAACGTTATCAAATTCTACACCTAGAATCTCTATTTTGTCACATGGCTTTATCCATGTTGTGTTGTTTAATTCTATACCGGCGCCTATATTTAGTATGCAGATTTCTCTAAATTCAATGTGCGTTTGCAGCTTTTGAGTATGAGTTTACTAATTGTTGTGTGTTTTCTAAGTCTTCCAAGTTTGTAATGATGATATTAATATCATCTGCATTCGCTCAAACCACTGGTTTTGTTCTTTAGTATTTCAAGCCGAGAAGTATATCATGTACTGCCGCTAAATAATATGGTTCAGCTGTAAAGGAATAAAATAACATGGATAAGGGGCATCCTTGTCTAATAGATCTGGTTGGTTTTATTGAAATTGTTATAGATCTGTTTATAGATGTTGCTTGATGTAATAGCACGTAAATCAAAACGCATATTTGCTGACTGATACCCATTCTTTTCATGGTAAGTTTTAAATGAGCATGATCAATGCGATCGAATGATTTGTGGAAATCTAGTGATAAAATAGTCATTTTCACGTTTGCTGCCTTCGAAACTGCAGTTATAACGCGAATATTTGTTTGCGTTTGCATTATAGTTCTGCCTCCACCTATGCAAGTCTGGTATTTTCCAGTCATCTTTCTCGCTATAGGCCCAAATCTAGTCGCAATAATTTTTCCGAATATTTTATAGTCTCAATAGAGATGTGTTAGAGGTCTGAAATTTTCAACATTTTTCTTATTTTTTCTTTCGGGATTAATACGACTAACCCTTCTAAAATTTCGCTTGGAGCTGAGTGCATAGCTAGAATCTCATTATACATTTTTTTTAAATTCGTGTTTTAGTATGTCCCAATATGATAAGTAAAATTCTATTCGGAGGTCGTCAAGACGAGGTGATTTCATTCTCGGACTCTGTTTAATTGCGTTTTTTATATCTTCCTCTGTGATTCCTTCATTCAGCATTGCGTTTTCTTCTTCTGTTACTACTGAATATGTGTGACACAATAAGCTGTTGACTTATTCAGTGTTAATTGCCTCTTCAGTGTATAATTCAGAGAGATACTTTTTTATTTCCACCTCTATTCCTTTTTGGTTGGTAATAATACATCCCTCTTCGGTTTTTAACTGTCACAAGTTTCCTGTTTGCGTGTGTTTCTTTTATGACATGAAATGTTGAAGTTATTTCATCTTGTTGAAAGGATCCAGTTTTAGCTCGTATTTGATAACCTAGTAGTTTTTTTCCTAATGATGTTTGTTATTCTGGTCTTGGTCAGGGGCGTAGCTACCGTAGGGCAAGGCGGTGCAGTGCACCGGGGCCCCCACGCTCAGGGGGCCACTGAGCGTAGCTGAGGGGGCCCCTGAATGTAGCTGTGGGGGCCCCCAAGCGCCGCTCAGAGGGCCCACACGGGCCTTGAGGGGAAATGGGCGACCTTTTTTTTTAACTCCACCAAGTCCTAAGGCACAGGGAGCCCCTCACATCTGGCCTGAGGGCATTATGAACCTAGATATGCTACTGCTCAGAAGGTCCCTCAAGTTCTGCTCAGGGGCCCCCTACCGGCAACTTGGCAGAACTAAAAAAAATAAAAAAAAGGTCTCCCATCTGGCCTGAGGATCCAACATTTTTTTTTTTTTTTTTTTACCGGGTTCTTGTTGACCTAGCTACGCCACTGGTCTTGGTATGTTTTATTTTCTGGTATTTTGGATGGTGTTTTCCCATTTCTTCAAACATCTGGCGAAGTTTATAAATGTATTTTTAATGCGTGGCTTTGCATATTGTAACCACCATTGCACAGTTGTATTATCCTTTTTTTGCATTAAGTCCAAGTATTACCAATTATTTGTTATAATTCTAAATCATTTAAGATGGAGGTGTTTAATTTCCACTGTCCTCTGTTTCTAAAGATTTATTGGCGCTGCAATTTTATTTTGCAATGATATGCACTGTGGTCCGAAAATGCTACTGGCCAGATCTCGACTAATGTTAGTTCGCCCGATATGCCAGGTGAAATGTAAGTTCTATCTAATCTATATGCTGTGCTCTTAGTTATAAATGTAAACCCGGGGATTTGTCCATTTTTTATTTCCCAACTGTCTGGCAACTACGTCATTGTAAAGATTCTGTTTTTCCATTCTGATGTTCGACGGGTCTTCCGTTTCCATACTGAGATTAGGCTCATCATTTCTATTTCCATTGATTGCAGTACCGGATTAACCACGTAGCAGGAGGTAGCAAATGCTACGGGCCTCGCGCCTTCTAGGGGGGCCTCCCACCTAGGCTAGCCGGCGACTTTTTTTTTTGGCTCTACAATTTTTCCCCAGACGGCAAAATTCAAGGGCCTCTTCTTCACATTTGCTACGGGCCTCGCGCTGTCTTAATCCGGCCCTGATTGATTGAGGAATTAGCCTACTATTTGCCAAGTTAGCGTATGATGCTTTTAAGGGCTCTCCACTGAAAGCTGTATCAGGGGCCAAACACTCAGATGGTAACTGCAGAGGCCTCTTTTTGAGCCTTGAAGTGTTCGTTTGAGTTGGATATAACACGCGTACGTGGCTGTCCGTCGTAAATAACGAGTGCTTTAAATCCGGTAATGTTTACATAGGTTGGTATGTGGCACTTCAGATATATTTTCACAGTTCTAATACCACTATCTACAACAAATCTTTTATCAGAGGTTACGCTCATGATTGTACCAAATTTAGCCAAAGGTTTCCGTATGGTATCTGTACTGATTTCAAAGGGAACGTTATGTGATTTTCCATGTCTTATTCCGGGACCTGCATGTCATATGGAAACGTTGCTTACCTCGCCATTGCTGTGTACAAATTTTCTCTCTCCGTTGGTTTCCTTCAGGATTTGGAGACATTCTTCTTCATCTCGTACCTTGATGTATATAACATTAGCAAGGAAGTCCACCTGGATACCATGCACACTTCCTTCTCGTAGTCCAATTTCACGATATTAGATTTCTACTGCTTTTGGACGCATATATCCATACGCAAAGTGGATTTTCGAACGAATTGATTTATTTCCTTGACTGTTGAACTTCACTAGACTTTGATTTTATTTACTCCGTAGGCACTAAACCACACAACTCACCAGGAAATGTGCGAAGCGACCACTCGCTACCGCTGGCGACTCAACCACTGAGCTACCAGACAATAGAAAAATTATTAACATGCGCAAGGAAAGTCTGTGTGTAACCGGGCCTAGTGGGCTAGCGATTGCGGAGGACGCGAGTTATATTCCCTGTACAGCCAATCAGATTTTGGTTTCTCATGATTTCCAGAAATCACTACAGGAGACTGCAGAGTTGGTTCCACGAAACATTCCTTCCCTTTTCTTGTAACCATTCCTCTTTGGAATTTTATGACGGCATTGACCAGTAAAGCGCAATTAATAATAGTGATAAGATATTGGAACCAGTATAGGAAGAAAATGAGTGAAGAAGGAGCTCTACCGGTACTATGACGGGTGAGGTCACGAAAAGACGTCTGGCATTTTATGGATTTATCACATACTGGTCAAAAACAAAGACCAAATCACCGTGCCTGATAGGATCAGGGAGTACTGGGGGAGAAGGGAGGGGGGGACGGAAATATACTTGGCAGACGAAACATTCCTCAGGATGATGCTTAAGTGAATGAGGTTCCAGGACAAACTACCAACGAAGAAGACAGACGCCTACGCACAAAAGAGGAGCATAGCTGGACGACGTGTAACTATTAAAACCAAGGTTATAATATCAAGCGTGTTGTCCGGGTGATCACACTACACCCTAGGACAGCAATGTCCCTTCACTGATGTTATCTATGAGTTAGAGCTAATTATAAGTTATGTATATTGTAAACAACCCCAGTTTGTATCATCATGGATACGGCAAAGTAGCCTACGCAGATGTCAAAGCTAACTGTAATATCTTACCTCTGTACATGTCGAACCACTTCGTATAAAATGTCTAGATTTAATTAGAGGATAATACTCTCATTGCAGCCGATATTGTATGATTATGTATATAGGCTGTACCATAACATTGTAGTACTAGCTTTGAGCCCGTCAAAAATGACGGTTTGAACGCCATATTCTGGCAGTTCCTTTTTTTGCAGTGGGTTAATTATACGGAATTGTTATTACGTAATGATAAGTTCTTTGATTTTGTACTGTTCTAAATATTTTATTTGCTGTTCACATAGCAATATTGCAGTAACTTCTACTGAATTAATGACTACGGAAGTATAGAACCAATAAAATTAAAAACCATTTAGGATCCCGAAAACTTTTGCTGTCCATGTAATATCAGTTTTATTCCTGGTCCAGGCACAATTCAGCACGATAGGTATGGAACTACTTTCACCCGCATTAATTAATACGTTCAGTAACATGGCGCTTATGAAAGCAGTTTAAATGGTTTGTAAAACTGATTTCAGAGCGAATTATGCTGCAACAAAATGTTTCAGTTACGAATCTGGTCTACTTAGCCACAACCTCCACAACGTTGCATTCGAAAATCATAGCTTTTATTACCCTCATATGAATAACGACAGGCAGCACCTATGGCGGTAGTCTGGATTTATTCTCGAAAAACTTGTATGGAAAAGCAAATATCAACCATTTTTAATGATATTTTCGTGATAAGGGTACCATACTGTGGTTAGATTATCGGGGTATTTTACTATGATTTATTTAAATAAATTCATTGTACTTTAATTTTACTATAATATCAAAAACAAATAACGGTCATTTATCTGGGTGGATATATTTCGCGATGCGTACATTTCTCTGAGTTTTGAATTAACTTCATTGTTTCTCATCATCTAACTGATACAGGTAATATAATGTAAACATAGAATAAATACCCTTCTCCTTACATTTACATGAATAAAAAGCAATATGTAAATTTAAAGGAATGTACTAATTGTAACTTTGTGACATATAATTGCCTCGCATTAATTTTTTTCACCTGCTCTCCGTATTTCTAATATCTCCGCTCACTGCTGTTTTGCGGCAGTAATATCGTTGTTGAATTGCGAGTGTCACATGGCTTATACAGTTGATGATTTAAATCTAATAAAAAGGTTATCTTAAATCGCATTTAATAGCTAACACATGTATCAAATATTAAGGGTATCATCTATAATGGTAGTAGGAATTTATTCAGGAAAAGAATTATTTTTAACTAGCTGTTACCCGCGACTTCGTACGCGTGGAGTTTCATTGCCAGAATTGGATATAGAAAACTGTTAGTAACGTAAGATTTGTCCCAAACAACACCGAGTCGACATAATATGATGGAAAGCCATCATTATATCATCCTATCGTCTAATCTGTCTCATGAAGAGAATCAATTTACAACATATTTAAAAACAGAAAAGTAAGCGAAGGTGCGGGGATGTGTGTGTGTGGGGGGGAGGGGGGGGGGTTTACTGATGGCAGCTATATTTCAGCTTGGTTTTTTTCTTCTTTCTTCAACCTGGGCATCTGAATCTTATAATCTAATAGCAGCACATTGTCTTCTAGACCTGCACCTTAGGCCAGGTTTACGTCCGTAAGGCATGTCAGAAAGGAAGACAAATTGGTGCCAGAATCTTTTATACAGACACAAATGAATAGTACAGTGCAGAGCAAATTGACTTCTATAATAAATAATAAGTTTTGTTTCTTATCTAAATTTATTAACAAATCAAACACTAACAGACTGCGCTACTGAGCAACCAACGTAACATTACAGACTAACACACGAATCTGTCTGTCTTTCATCATTCGATAAGTTCTTAAAATTTCGTGACTAAAACTGTTATTCATATCGAAAAAATGTCCTGTGTCCTTCCTACACTATTTCATTGTTAAATTCCATCAATATTGATATAGCCATTTAGTCGTCAAAACGTAACAAAAAGACAGAAACTTACTTCCACAATTATAATATAGTAGCTGGTATCCACAACTTCGTTCGTGATTGTAATGTATTCATATTCACAGCTGTAGACATCTAACCACCATAGTGCACGATGGGAGACTGGATACCATTACCACACACAAATACCAGTCTTCTGCGCTATGTACTTCCGGCAGCAAAGTAAAATTTACGGATACACACAAGTCTTTGGATGAAATACGAAAATATTCATGATCGACCAATTTCAAACACCATATCTCACACACTCCCACAGTTACCGAATTTCGGGCAACGTTGTGATCGATGGGTGACTCTGTGTTACTACCACACAAAAACGCCGGTAATCTGCGATTGATAGTTTTCACTCAAAAGTGATACACCGTGACACATGCGTCTTTGGCAGAAATATGAAATTGCCGCAGGTCGACCATTTTCATCCCCCATATCTTCCACACCCCCATAGCTACAGACATCTAACAACCATAGTGCACGACAACAGACACGATTCTACCACCACACATAAACACCAATGCTCTATGCTATGTAGTCGTGGCAGAAAACAGAAATCTGCGGAGACACATGCCTTTCGTCAAAATACGAAAAAATCCTTGGTCGGCCACTTACAACCACCATATATCCCACACAACCACAGTTTCAGAAATTCGGGCGCTGTTGTGATCGAAAGGTGACTCTGTGATACTACCACACACAAACGCCAGAGATCTGTGATCGATAGTTTTCGCTGAAAAGTGATACACCATGACACTTTTGTCTTTGGCAGAAGTATGAAATTGCCACAGGTCGACCACTTTCAACCCCCATTTCTCCCACACCCCCATAGCTACCGACACCTAACAACCATAGTGCACTACATGAGATACGATTCTACTACCAAACACAAACACCAATGCTCTATGCTATGTAGTTGTGGCAGAAAAGTGACATATGCGGAGACAGTCTAAATACGAAAATATCCTTGGTCGCCACTTGCAACCACCATATCTACCACAGTACCACAGTTTCTGAAAATTGGCCGCTGTTGTGATCGAAAGGTGACTCTGTGCTACTGCTACACACAAACGCCAGTTATCTGTGATCTATAGTTTTCGCTGAAAAGTGATACACCATGACACTTTTGTCTTTGGCAGAAGTATGAAATTGCCACAGATCGACCACTTTCAACCCCCAAATCTCCCACACCACCATAGCTACCGACATCTAACAACAATAGTGCACTACATGAGATACGATTCTACTACCAAACACAAACATCAATGCTCTATGATATGTAGTTGTGGCATAAAAGTGACATATGTGGAGACAGTTGAAATACGAAAATATCCTTGGTCGCCACTTGCAACCACCATATCTACCACAGTACCACAGTTTCTGAAAATTGCCCGCTGTTGTGATCGAAAGGTGACTCTGTGCTACTGCTACACACAAACGCCAGAGATCTGTGATCGATAGTTTTCGCTGAAAAGTGATACACCATGACACTTTTGTCTTTGGCAGAAGTATGAAATTGCCACAGGTCGACCACTTTCAACCCCCATTTCTCCCACACCCCCATAGCTACCGACACCTAACAACCATAGTGCACTACATGAGATACGATTCTACTACCAAACACAAACACCAATGCTCTATGCTATGTAGTTGTGGCATAAAAGTGACATATGCGGAGACAGTCGAAATACGAAAATATCCTTGGTCGGCCACTTGCAACCACCATATCTACCACAGTACCACAGTTTCTGAAAATTGGCCGCTGTTGTGATCGAAAGGTGACTCTGTGCTACTGCTACACACAAACGCCAGTTATCTGTGATCTATAGTTTTCGCTGAAAAGTGATACACCATGACACTTTTGTCTTTGGCAGAAGTATGAAATTGCCACAGGTCGACCACTTTCAACCCCCATTTCCCCCACACCCCCATAGCTACCGACATCTAACAACCATAGTGCACTACATGAGATACGATTCTACTACCAAACACAAAAACCAATGCTCTATGCTATGTAGTTGTGGCAGAAAAGTGACATATGCGGAGACAGTCGAAATACGAAAATATCCTTGGTCGGCACTTACAACCACCATATATATCACAGTACCACAGTTTCTGAAAATTGGCCGCTGTTGTGATCGAAAGGTGACTCTGTGCTACTGCTACACACAAACGCCAGTTATGTGTGATCTATAGTTTTCGCTGAAAAGTGATACACCATGACACTTTTGTCTTTGGCAGAAATATGAAATTGCCACAGATCGACCAGTTTCAACCCCCATTTCTCCCACACCCCCATAGCTACCGACATCTAACAACCATAGTGCACTACATGAGATACGATTCTACTACCAAACACAAACATCAATGCTCTATGATATGTAGTTGTGGCATAAAAGTGACATATGTGGAGACAGTTGAAATACGAAAATATCCTTGGTCGCCACTTGCAACCACCATATCTACCACAGTACCACAGTTTCTGAAAATTGCCCGCTGTTGTGATCGAAAGGTGACTCTGTGCTACTGCTACACACAAACGCCAGTTATCTGTGATCTATAGTTTTCGCTGAAAAGTGATACACCATGACACTTTTGTCTTTGGCAGAAGTATGAAATTGCCACAGGTCGACCACTTTCAATCCCCATTTCTCCCACACCCCCATAGCTACCGACATCTAACAACCATAGTGCACGACAAGAAAGACGATTCTACTACCACACACAAACACCAAAGGTCTATGTTATGTAGTTGTGGCAGGAAAGAGAAGTATACGGAGATACGAATTTTTGGTCGAAATATGAAAACGCCCTGCACTTACCAACTTTAATCATTATATCTCCCACATCCCCACAGCTATCGGCATTCGGCCAACGTTGTGCACGACAGGAAACTCCATGCTACTTCCACCCACAAACATCAGTGATCTGTGCTAGGTAGTGTTGGCTGAAAAGTGAAATATAGTAAAAAACACGTCTATTTTTATATATATATAAGATTATATCTTTCGTTATATGAATACGTTACTCTGGTTAGATTATCAGAGTATTTGGTTAATATTTTAAAATAAATAAATGCATTTCACTTCATATGACGGGGACTATAATTTCGAAAACGGATAACTGTTATTTATTTGACTAATACATTTCGCATTACGTACGTTACTCCTAGTTTTTAATAAACTTCTTTGTTTCTTACCTTCTGCCTAAAAAATTCTTAGGTTATGGTCCTTATCACTGATGCAGATAAAATAGCGTAAATATTGAATCCTCTTCTCCTTACATGAATATCTGCGTCTAACTGATACAGGTAAAATAGCTTAAATATTGAATCTTCTTCTTCTTATATGAGTTTCTGCATCTAACTGTAGTAAATAAACAAAACGCGACATGAATGAAGGAATACAATATGGTGGCTGTTGATTGGCGAGTGACGTCTGTCACGTGACCGTTCTGTAGCCAATCCGTGAAGTAGCTATAGACGACGCACGCAGACCACACGTTAGCGTTTTATATAATAGGATCAATGTAACCTGTACATGGCTGTATGGGTGCGCAGCCCAAATGCCAATAAAATAAAAAAAAAAACTATTCAAACATTCCCAAAATGCAACAGTTTAATGTCTTGCTCTTTGGGTGGCCTATACGAAGCAATAAGACAAAGCTTCTTATATGTTGCGTTTGCGTTAACTGTTTTTGTCGGTTTAGTCACCATATGATTAAGATACCTCCTCCAGAAACGCGGAAACGATGTTGTCGAAATTTTCATGAAACAGACACAAGATGGACTAATTATTTTTCACTAACCATTTCTAAGAAAAGGAGGATCAGCGGAGATAATGAACAAAATTAGTTAAAAATTATCATAATTATATGTCGCTGCTCCTCAAATTCCAAAACTTTATTCAAATGTCGACGTGAATGACGGAAATCAATTAACTATACTTTTTTATTATTATTATTGATCATGCGGACCTCTCCGAGACCTCCAACAAACTCCAGGTCATGTCAGTTTTCTACAGAGCGCTGCCAACTTTTAGCAGTTTCCCCAACGTAATTTATTTTCCCTCTTCCTGCAGCGTATCTTCTCCCACTCGTTAAAAAAGTGGCTCCCCTGTTAGACACGATACAAACTTCCTCCCGCTCGTAAGCCTGACCATGACAGCAATCTAGCCATTTATAGTGTGTTAAATTAAATCTCTGATACACATTATGTTCAGTAGTATGTAGCGTTATGCGTAACGTAAAAACAGTGACCGTATTTCTAGATGTAAATAAGCTTTTTTTTAACATTGTTACTGTCAGTTTAGAGACTGTCAGATAACTATTTCTATGGCGTGTCACTCCGCTTCAACGCAACAAAGAGTAATACTGTTCATTTATTTCCAATATTACTATAATTGTTATTAACTCTGATGTAGTCATGCCCTAGTGAAAATTTCAATCCAAACTGCCTTTGTACTGATCCAGGATACACTGACAATATTAAATACAAATATCGAAATTTCCTCATCACTAACTTTAACGATTATTAAAACTTGTTTCTTTTGTTGTAATGATCACATGTGTTCATAATGAAGCCTGGATTCCCAGTCCAGAATTATTGATTCCCTAATCAGTTCAAGCGAAAGTTGCGATGGCTCCTGCAGACGACCACTGCTGACTTACTTTTAGTTCGTCTCCCAGTTATCTCCTTGCCCTAACCATCTCGACGTCGACCGCAGAGCCGTTATATATTCAACGTGTTTCTTTAACGTACCGGTACATTAAAGAGGTCATCCTGTTACCACTAAACGACTTTTCGTTTGCATTTAGTAATTGTCACTAAAATAAGGCAGCTGTATAATAGATGAACTACATTAACTGTACGATTTGAAACGACGAAATATCCATACAAAACAAAAAAAATTTGAGAAAAAAAGGTTAATTGAAATTTGGCTGAAACTGGAACATTCTCTCAACCGTTGTGATCAAAAAAAAGTTTCCATTAATTCTGATTAGTCAAAAATAGGACTTAAAACTTAAGCGTCCCTATTTATCAGGAAATTTACCTTGTTAAAGACGTTTGTCAGACATGCTTTTACAACATAGCGTTATGAGCGTAATTTAAGACCATAAAGAAGGTATAATGGAGCACGTAATTACATTTCTGTCTTCTCGTGCAAATCTGAAACTTATTATTGGATTTAATAAGTAACGAAACATTATAAATTACTCCAACACGAATCAAGAGCGAGATGAAAGTGGTGAAAGCTGAGTATATAGAATGCATTAGCTGAGATTCAGACTTGAATGTAATATCTCTGAACCCAGAACAGTTTCATAAGTAACGCAATCAAGACAGTAGAAGCTAACTGTAAAACAAAAGTGTATTATTTGCTGATAGAGGAGAAATTCACAAACGGAATAGCTAGAATGTAAATCAGCAGACTTCAGTCTGCCAGACAAAGAAGATATATATAATACATGTATTTGCATAAACTGAAGTCAAAAAATTCTTACTTAATTAATTACATTAGACCAATAATCTGAGTTTTGTATTCATCCCGAAGGCGATGTACCTATCCTGATATTTGAGGTACAGTGGCCAGTGGTTTGCCTCCAACAGGTTAACGTGGCCTTCTTCACATACACAGCAAGAAGTGCTTGAGGTGAAGGTCGTGTTAAGGGATTCAATCCGGAGTCCTTAACCACCAATCCAGTAGTTTCCTTTAGAAAAATTCTCGGCTTCGATCATAACGGTAGCAACAGGTGGAAACTAAAAAATGTGAAATTTGGTAATCAAACATGTACTACAGACATTTGGAAACTTATTTATCATCACGACTTAAAATAATCGGCATCCTCATCTTTAGCCGAGCAGGATAGTAACGTTACGTGTATATGACAATCGATGTGAAGACTTCTCTACGGCATTTGCTGCAATATTTTTTCGCCTTAAGACGTAATTATTGTTTGTTCATACAAGGCCTTGTTTCAAACCTAAACAGTTTTCCTATAAACAAATGCTTATTTCCAATTTCGCATTGCAATAATGAAATACTACTAATTTGTTTTCTGCTCTATGATGACTTAGCCGCAAAAAAGCAAAAGTATCTTGGATTCACGCATATTTCCTAAACCATTAAAATCACGCAAAAATCAGAAAGTTTAAAGAAGAAAAAAGAATCCGAAGGGATTTTATTTTTCTAAAAAATTCTTAAACTGAAGCTTTTATCTTTTATCAGGAAAGTAAATTTAAAGAATGCCAATATATGAATTTCAAATCTAGTTCTTTGATAAAAATCAAATATTTTTTTTTTTCAGTAATAAGAGAGCGAAACACTATTGTAACATTACGTCAAAGCATGCTTCTCTTGTTTGGTTATATTATCATGCTCCTATGTATTCGAAGAACATGAACCGTACGTCATTTAACTTCCTCCTGCAACTTAATCTAATTCTCTTTACTCAACTTCAAAGTGAGTCACTCTGTAGGTGGAATAATCAGACGACTATCCAAAACAGATTTTTTATGGCTTTACGAAACGTGTTTTAACTTATTCTTTTTGTAGACTAATTTACTGGTCAGCGAGAAATGTGTTGACCAAGTTTCTAATGCACCCCTTTTCACTGCATGTCATCAGTAGTTTTTATCGTTCCTTAAACTTAGGGGTCAACTGTTTGTTGCCATAATTTCTGATTCTACAATCACATTACGAGTAATCAATGATCAAGAAAGTTAAAGCTGAAAGAAAACATAACAGAAATATGCGGGAAGTTGCAGAGGGAAGAAATGGTAAGCTGCAGTAAATTCAGGATTGCATTAATGTCATCAAAATATCACAAGCAGCTGAGCCTTAATACCATGAGACAACGCGAGATGCAGCGTTCTTACAAATCTCATTTTAGTTTTATAGTTATGAAACCGATGTATTTACAGTCAGCACAGTTCATTCGTATTTAAAAGTACACGTGTGGTGTTATATGTTGGAAATTAATCTTCTTGAATGATACTAAAGCACAGTATTTATATTTTGTTGCGCTATACGCTCCTGTGCACATCTGTTCCCTTATTTAATTTTAGAACATTCGCATCGATTTTCCGCTGTTTTTTAATGTTTTTACGCATTCTTTCATTAATGTTACAAGTTTATTTATATACACTCTACTTGCCATTACTTATATTGTTCTCTCATCTGTTCCGAATTCACATAATAACAGCGCGTGCCATATTGTCTTTTTTTATCATCCCTTTCGTTAGGGGCAGAAGACTAATACATACTGTTGTGTATAGAAATACTGAGAGTGTTTGTATACATATTAGTTTTAGAATTACTAACAATTAGATCACCAACGAATGCAGAGAGCCAGTGTATGGTCAGTGGAAAACACTTGTCTCGAATAATGATGGCATACTTTTTCGTCAGTATTTATTAAATTTGTTTATAATTATTATTTCTACGAATTTCACTTGTGTTTCTTTACCACGCTCTGAAACTTCGCTATTCTAATAGCACTTATCAGGTTTAAAAACACATTACCCATACTTATACAGAAGAAACTGTAGGTGGAATTAGGATGACAGAATGAAATAACACTTCAGCGTTTTATCTAGCGAAGTGAAAGAATGTTTAGTGCGGAAATTTAAATAGACGCTAGTGACGGTAACTCGAACAACTGAGGAGAAGGTTGAATAAGTATCAGGATTCGGGAGGAACCGAAGCGCTGAACGATACGCGTGGTTCGGATGGATATGGGCGCGGTAGTACTGCTGATTCAAACGGAGGGACTTGGACTGCGGTTTGTACCTCCCGCTGCTCCTTCATTTCCTCGGCCGAATCCGCACAGGCAGAATTAGCCTCCACCCCAGGCTCTGCGCCCCAATCTGCAAAGTAAATTTAATCCTGCGCACTCCGCCAATAAAGCGGCCCCTCAGCCCGCTCCATTACACACCTCACCTCCCAGTCAACATCGCAGAACCAACCGCAGAGAACGGAGTTCTTTACGCGTATTTGGTATCGCCGTCTTTATACGAATGTCTAATGTCGTGTTAGCATCTCTGGGGAACAAGCCAGCGATCACGCCGACATTTACGTAAAATCATCCTACCAGATCAGTCGGAAGTTGCGAGGATTGCCTTCCAAAGATTATTTTGTGCATTACAGCATGATTTAATTAACATCAAACTTCAAGGATTAGAGCACTGAACTTTTCTTCTTTCACATTTTCATCGTTTTTGTGAAGCGTCTTGCCTCTACGGTGGTAATTGAAGGTGATTGCGAGACTCTGCACCCATAATCCCTTTCTATAGAATATTATTTCAGATGTATCTACAGCGAGGGTGACACCAATTTCCTTACTGATTTTAAAGAGATCGTTTCGACAAGTTTTAATATAGTATAATATATAAGTTTCATTTCTGTTTTTATTGTTTTGTATTCGTCTATAGACAGGACATGCTTGTCTAAATTTACTAATTTCACAGATGAAATGGTTAATTGCACGATATGTGACATCCTAACCAATTTAGTTGACATGAAAAATCTGCTTAGTAGATTTCCAATAATTTTATACAATTTTTAGCTTTGAATTCCACAGTCTTGGTGGTGTTCTTTGTAGAAATTTTGAGAATAATCGTTTTGCAGCGCTACTGAGTGTGAACATCGTATACGTGTAATACAAAATACACAGGAGCCTAGTAACACATGCAGCGGCGATGGTTTTAATTTTTATTCCGAGGCTAACCATTTTTTTTATTTCCGAAGCATAACATCTCTATAAATAAAAAAACAATAAATGAAGCCTGTGAAATACTACACCCTTAAGTTCCACCTTGATTAATAGTTGATTTTTTTTGTGAGATCTATGTTTCAATAATCAGTTTACAAAACGTCGCAAGAGGATTATCTTTGTTTGTTCAGAGAAAGAGATGTTCATCAAGTTTTCATTTTTTGTAGCAAGGCGACAGTGGTATGCTGTAGGCCCAGAATTTTATTTTTCTAAATGGCAATGGCCAAGATTGTGTGCAAAGCAGACCAAACCGGAGGCTACATTTGTGGCTAATGATTTTGAATAGCATTTGGATGAATAAGCCATACGGGAAGCTAGGTCCATCTTTGCAGTGATACCACGCATGAACAATGCAAGACGGATGCAACATTTAACTGCAGCTGACTGAATGTAATTAAAACTGGGGTGATGTTGAAAATAAAGTAATTTAATGTTCTTCTATTCAACTACAGACTATTATTCACTTTGCAATTAAAATACAATTGAATGTAATCTCGGTTCTTTTCTAACACTGTATAATCCCAGAAAGTAGTGTCATGTGGGCTGATTTTGATTATTAATATTAATATCAATAAATAGAATTTACTAGTAATCCTTTCGCAGTTTGTCGCTCTGTTTAAATAGGAAGGACATTTGCGTTGGCAAAGTTTCAAGACTGGTCTCAGAACAAAAAATTTACTAAACATTTTGGCACAGCGAACTAAAAGTCTTCGAAACATGATCCTTCGATTTCAAAACACTATTTTTTTTTTTTTTTTTGCTCCATTATACCTTCTATATGGTCTTAAATTACGCTTATACCGCTACGTTGTAAAAGCATGTCTGACAAACGTCTTTAACAAGGTAAATTTTCGTGATAAATAGGGACGCTTAAGTTTTCAGTCATTAGAGGTCGTTAAAGGTGAAATGGGACTGGGGACAAGCAACGGGGAGGAATTCGGCCACGGCCTTTTTGAAGGAACCATCCCGGCATTCGCCTGGATTGATTTGAGTAAACCAAGAAAACCCAAATCTGGATGGCCTGACGGGGACTTGAAGCGGCGTCCTCCCGAATGCGAGGCCAGAGCGTTAACCGCTCACCCACCACGCTCAACCAGACACACTACTGCCAGCGTTTTATCCATTGTTCATAGGCTCCCTGGAACTCTTCCCGCGGGATGCTGTCAAGGGAACTCGTCGAAGCTACCTGGACCGCTGGATTCGTATCGAATCGCTTACCTTTCAGGTCCCTCTTGTTTCAGGGGAACAAAAAGAAGTCGCTGGGAGCTAGGTCGGGGCTGTAGGGTGGCCGCGGCAGTATTGCAACGTTGAACTTGGCCAAAACTTCACGTATGAGAGGACGCATTGTCGTGGTGAAAACCCAATTGTCTTTGATCTCCGGGCGGCGCGGCTGACCCGATCCTTCAAACGACGCTTCTTCGTAAAACTGACCCGTGACAGTCTGTCCGGCAGGAAAAATCTCTTTGTGGATCACTCCTTTGGCTTCAAAGAAAACAATAAGCATCAGTGCTCGCGGTCATCTTCGAACCTCTTGTGTTACATGAAAACCATTGCGAGTTACATAACTTCTTCTTTATAGGCGTCTATAATCATACAGAAAGTCTCGGTAGCAGTTTGTTTTAGTTTTGCACAGAGCTTTATCAAATACCGCTGCTCCAAATGACGCTGCATTTTCGACTCCGCGCCACTAGCGACCTGCTCACTCCAGCGTCTCGCAAGCAGCTGTCGCTGGTGCGGTCGGTTAGATGACACCATGTCGGTGGAACTAGTCTGCCCACCCTCCACAACTCAGGAAAAAAATCAGTCTTGAAACTTTGTGAACGCAGCTTGTAGATTGTTTTGCTGTCAGGTCACTGCTTATAATATCTACGCTTATAAATTCGTATTTAACCACTTACTCGCTCCACTGTCCTGTTGTTACGAGAAGCTTGAACACTAACGTGACCTCTAAGAAAGGGACTGACCAAAGTTATTTCAAAACGTATCCGCGAGCTGTGACGAAGATTTTTAATATTGCATAAAGATTTTACCACCCCAAATGCGCTATGTTATTTTATTTATCGGTGGCAAACAAAGTTCCAGCGTTTCGCAAGAAACACGAGAGCTTAAGAATTATTTAAAGCAAGATGGGAATTGATTAAGTGTGGAATTTTAGATTTTACATATGATTAATTGTGAACTTGTGTATATTCGTCATGTAAATGAAGTTTTTTTGGAGATAAACTGTGTAAATGATATTGTCGCGTAGTAAACCACAATCAGGGTCCTTGGGCGTAGCGGAGTCGTTGATAAACACACTTACTTTAGTGCAACGAAGCTTTATTAAACAGTTCGTACAGTACATGAGCACGGAGTGAATTGACCCCGGCTAGAAAGGAGTATCGCGTATATAGTAATGAAGAACAGTCTAGAACACTAACACTAGTTAGAACAAGAACATTCCAGAACAGTTTACGCAAAGTTAAGAAATTAAAATTTTACAGGTCTTGTTGGATTCGAACCCAAGCCCTTTAGTCCCACAGTCTCTTAACGTAACCACTACACTACAACAGTCTTTCTTTCTTAATGACCTGATCCTCTTGATATGCGGCAATATGTAATACGATCAAGGGCGGTACTATGTATGAAATATTGATTAAAAGTTTGTAATTGTAAGTGTTGATGTGAGTCACTATATTTGGGGGCAAATTCTCAACGGTTTGGACTTATTTATGTTGATAATTTCCTGTCTAAATACATGTAAACAGTATTAACTTTAATTTTAAGGTGTATTCTAATGATAGTGAATGATATTGTACTAATTCTGATTGTTTTAATGTGATTTTAACTATCAGCAGCATTATAGACGGTAGAGAGCAATCGCTCTCCTTTCTTTGCGTGATTCTGCATGTTTGGATAGCGTCTATTTAGGCGAGCGGAAAAGTCGAGCAGTTAATTGCAGCTGCCGGTTATTTACAGTTTCTCGTGTTGGACGAGCCTATTGTACCTTATTCACGTGTGATGGATTATGAAGTTTCGATAAAATAAAAGTGGAGTGAAAAGTGATTCGTTGGTACTGTCATTGGATAGAACGATTTAATCCATTCAAAATCAGCGGTAATCAGTAATATGTGGTGGGAGGTAAGGCCACCTGGCGACCGACTACAGCAACCTGTAAATTGGAGGACGAAGTCATTAAAGGAAATCATCAATTAATCAATTAAATTTATTTCCGATGTAGCACACGCTCCGGTGGCATTTTCCCTAAACACCCATATTTCCCCATTTCCTGTACCCACCTACGTTTGGCTAATGCAAATTTCAACTTTAAATTGTTTCAAACTTTTGCTAAACTATTCATCAATTCTCTTGGTAACTTATTCCAATCCCTGAACCCTTTACCTACGAAAGAAAATGTTTTCACACCCTTGGGCCTGAAATCAAGTTCCAGCTTATGGTCATGACCATCTTTTACCTTCCGTGCATTACTTTTAATTCTTTCAGTAATATCTTCCCACGCCTCATCACCAATATACTCCTTGTACACCCCCATTACTTTCTTCACCCTCCCCCTGTCTTCCAGGGAATTCCATTCCGTTTCTTTTGTCATTTCTGTTACTGATTGCATTCTGCGGTTATTTCCAGAAACAAATCTAGCAGCACTTCTATGCACCCTCTCCAACTTCTGTATTTGATATACAAAATGTGGGTCCCATACTGTACTACCATATTCGAGCAATGGTCTGACCAAAGTTTTGTAACCCAATTCCTTTACTTCTCTCGTACATCCCCTCATCATTCTCTTCAGCAAGGATCTGGAAACCTTTTCCTACTACCTGTCTAATATGTATTCCCTAGTTGAGCTTGTTATCAAATGTTATGACAAGATTTTACATTTCAAGTCTTCAACAACCAATTCTGATAATCATAACCAACCTTCAGTTTTTTCTCTATGTATCTAATAAGCTGACTCTTCTTTGCATTTATCTTCATCCCTTGTTTACCAACTCAGCTAGATATCCTGTTCAAATCACAATCCTCTACCTTTTGGATCCTTTTGTATAGCACTATGTCATCTGCACCAAGCTAACTTCTGATAGTAAACCATCAACAGAATCAATAGCAACTGGAAACGACCAGAGGATACAGGTCAATATCATTAAATTATATAATGGTCAGAGTGATTCAGTAATACCGAGAAGCAGACGTAGACTCTGACCATAATCTGATAGTTATGAAGTGCAGGCTGAAATTCGAGACATTAAAGAAACAATACACGCATAACAGACCGGAAGTGAATAAATTGAATCGATCTATCAATCTATCAAAAGTTTGCAGAAATGGTAGACGTGGTTCTAAGAAGTAACTCTGGAAGAAGCGCAATTGAGAACGTATGGAATGCATTAAAGATCGAAATAATGAAAGCTGGTAAAAAACCATTAGGATTTAGGGAACAAGCCACCCGAAAACCTTGACTCACAGAAGAAATTTTGGAGTTGATGGATTAGAAGAGAAAGCACAAAAATACTCATAATGAAACAGGAAGAGATCAATGCAGACACTTTATAAATCAAACTAAGAAGCAAAGGAAAGAGGGCTACAAGATAAGTGTGAAGAAATAGAAAAGGATGTGGTATATAGGAAGATCAAACAGAATTTTTGAGTAATGAAGAAAAGAGGTATAAACATTAAAGCTGCCGATGGGAAACCTCTTCTAAACTCAGAAGTTAGAGCTAACCAATGGAAGGGATACATAGAGAAAATATATGAGGGAAATGATTTGCACAACAGTGTATTGGATAAAGAAGTTAATGTCGACATTGATGACTTAGGTGATCCTGTTTTGTGGACAGAGCTTTGAATGATTTAAAACCAAATAAGGCAGTTGGAATCGATGAGATTCCTACAGAACTTCTTAAACCCCTAGGAGAAGAAGGAATCTAAAGATTATTCAAACTGGTATCAAAAAGTTATGCAACAGGAGAGATTCCCACCGATTTTAATAAAAGTGTCGTCTTCACACTTCCGAAGAAAGCACAAGCTGGAAATGTGAGAATTATCGCACTATATGTCTAACATCACAGGCTTTAAAATTACTGACCAGAATAATATAGACAAGAATGGAAAGTGTAGTAGAGGGACAGTAGATGAAGATGAGACTTAGGAAAACCCGCGGTACAAGAGAAGCGATTCTGGTCCTAAGATTAATACTGGAAGAGCGGATACTATTATGGCGTTTGTTGATTTAGAAAAAACTTTTGATAATGTTAGGTGTGACAAGATGTTAAAAATTTTAAATAAGTTGTATGTAAAATACCGAAATAATTTATAATCTTTATAAGGACCAAGTAACTAAAATAAAAGTACACAATCATGAGAGACACGCATCTGTTAAAAGGAGTGTGAGCTAAGGTTTTACTCTATTCCAATTAATATTCAATATGTTGAAGAAGCGATAAAGGAAGCGAAAGAAAGATTTTCATGTGGCATAAGTGTTCAAGATGAAAAAATACGTATGCTGCGATTTGCTGATGAATCCGTGACTGCCAATAAATCAAGTTTGGAAGAAGGTAAAATCTAGGAAACCACACAGAAGTATGGTGAGACGCTGGTCCAAAATAAATTACGGTACGAGTATCAGATCAAAGCCCGACACAGTAGTTCTAATTCAACGTATCCAGACCAGCAGCGGGCAGCACAAGTAGGTAATGACTGTGAAAACCAACAGTAAACAAACTACCATCTCTTATAAGACAGCGCGGAACTATCCAGTAGCTCCATGGAGCAACTGCATTGCTGCCAACTCTGAATATCAGTTTCTAATTACATTATCCTATTCCCAATTTGTTATGTGTGTTGCATATTTGTATTCATGATTGTGTTTGTAACTTATGTGTGCTTATTTTATTTAACCGCTGGCTTTAACTGTTATCTTCATGCCATACTTAATAAGTAAATAAAGCGTTAGGTCGTACAGTATATGTCAGAATGAAAAGTCTCGGTTCCTGTTGTGTTGCAGGGAGAAGACAACGTGGAATACTTCCTGGGACTCACTCCGAGCGGCATCATAGTCCTCAGGAACAAGAACAAAGTCGGAAACTACTACTGGTACGATTCAATAAACATTTACTGATCCCTTTGAATAAATTATTTTTGGAATATTTGAATGTTTAACGGAAGCAGAATACCTAATTTTCCACTTATTTATTTACTTCTCAAAAATAAATTGAATGTTTTTACATTTTGCATCCGTTCCAATGGTCACTGAAACAATTAAAATTTTACCATCAAAAACAGCTGACTGATTAAAAAATTCCACCTTTCTCTTTTGTTTCAGGCCGCGGATTACTAAAATTTATTTCAAGGGGCGCTACTTCATGCTTAGAGTCTGTGATAAAAACGTACGTATTTATTTATATGCATTATACATATAACTGTACACTAGTTATAGAAATATCTATATGTTTAATATGGGACAGTCTCTTTAGTATTACAACAGAAATGTAATTTATTCTAGAAAAAATTGATTTGCCGGTCGTATAAAAACGAAATGAATAGCCTGAAGCTTTCTCTTCTGATTGCCTTGAGTCACTCTGTAAGAGTAACGTCAGGGGAAGATGGCCGTTATATTTATGAGCAGCTACTTCTTTTATCGAGGGAGAAACAGTTTGTAGGCTACTTTTATGAATCGTCTTTGTCGAACCCGTACGAGACGCGCATAATCTGATAAAGCACTATCCAATGTCTTATGTCCGTTTCCCCCCGTAGAAAACATCGTTCCCTGAATAATGTAAAGTGGTGAACTAGTTCATGGATCCGTTTATGTATTTTACGAATGTACTCAGTATTTATATCAACTGAAGAGTTTGTATCAAGTGTGTTTGGCGCAGTATTCCTTGGCCGTCAGACTGCGACATTCAGAGTTAGGACTTCCGTTTGTGTGTTGACAACATGTATTGCAGCTCTAACAACTCAGGGGACTTCGGAGAAGTTTACTAAAGCCGAACTCTGTGAGACTCGAGAAACCGTAAAATAAGATGTATCATGTTGTAACAGTATTTTACGTTAAATACATACATATCGAAGACCTGCAGACTTGACAATTATTTAAAAATGTTCGTATCTATTTTTCATACTTGCAGTCTATTTTCATCCCGTCATAAGTATTTCAATGTGCGCGGTTTTACAGGTTAACCTGCATATGGCGTGACAGGATAGATACCGCGCCAAATCCCAGTTTCTTCATGATTTTTCCAAATCACTACCGGCGAATAGCGATTTTGTCCCTTCACAAAGGCCATCGTCGAATTCCTTCCGATTTCTGGTCCAGAATGTTCTCCCGATTCTAATAACTACGACGCCGACGAAGTGTAAGGTTCTGACCAACAAAAAATGTCCATTTGTCGATGGTTCTGTAAATATATTTCCATCAAGTTACTGCTGGAATCTTTTATGTCGTGACTTCGAACACCAAACATATATAACTTTAACAACTCTTATGTTTCGACTAAATACATGGCTGCGCTGTACCAAAGATACAGGAGCTGCAGGAATTACAGCAAAAACATGACGTATTATCTTCTAAAATTCCTTACTTATTTCTCGTCTAAAGTTAACCCACAAGTTACATATTACATACAATCGATCCTCTATGTATGTTTTACAATTTCCAGGCTTCTTGAAATATGAGATCTACTCGAAAAAAAGAATTTCCGATCTCTTTCTACTCTTTTACACCTTCCATGAACTGTAAACGCGTCTTGTTTATTGCGTTTTCACCCCGTGTATCAGCCACTAGACTAGTATGATACCACCCTGCACCTCTTCGTTACGATCTGCGTTCAAATTACACACTTCACATACTCCACTCTATTCCTCCATCTTCAGTTGTTCCTATCTAATCTGCTCATCCCTTATTCGGGCATTAACTTCCAAGACAAAGGCTGAAATCAAGAAAAAGCGTCCTTAGGACTACAGCTGCTTTAGATGTGCCGCCGAAAGTAGCCCGGCTCAATCTGTGGTGAGCAAGAATGACTCGTGTGAATTAATGGATACCTACTGCAGAGACACTAACACTAGGTGACAACCTCAACTGGAAGACCTGGAGAGCGCTAAATCGGCTGAGAAGTGGAGTGGGCAGGACCAAAGATAACCTGGCAAGATGGCATTATCTATAGGATCCTAATACTGCGTGTGAGTGTGGGGCAGAACAGACCATTCAGCATTTATACAACTGCCCATCGACCTGCACTCTGCAAGACCAGTGAAAATCTCATACAAGTTGCTGACTTTTGGTCATCCATCATATGAACTCTTTCTTGTTGATTAATATTATTTTATTTATGTTTTTGTTATTACTGTTTCTAACAATTTGTAAGCAGCGTTTTTGACACGAAATAAATAAAGTTGTTCCTATGAACTGTTCCATGAATTAACAAAGTAAACAATACTGAGTGTGTTAATATGAGGCCTGTCCGTTCTCTCTTCTTTCTATGAGATTACTCCACTCCACAAACTCATTTAGTATCGCAAATTTTGTAATACGTGTCCATTCCATACTGTATCAGTGCATTTTTTTTTAACGCTGTTGTATATCAACATAGTTAAAGAGGCTAGTGAGACGGGAACACAACAGAGATAAGAAACAGGGAGGCCGTAGGGAATACTTAAAACAACTAAACAAGCAATTAATAAAAGCAAAGAGAGAAGCAAAGGATGGATTTATGAAGAATATTACTGCTGCAGGAGGACCACTGAACGATGCATCTAGAAATTTCTATGGCTATATTAGAAAATTGAGGGGAAGGGAAGGTATTCAGACTAGTGTAGATAAGAACGAAAATAAAGAAGTTTAAAATGACAGAGATATTGAGTGACTGGTTTAGTGACACCACTGTGGACTATCATCCTGTGATGGGAGGGAAC
This sequence comes from Vandiemenella viatica, assembly GCA_031002005.1. Taxonomy (NCBI): domain Eukaryota; kingdom Metazoa; phylum Arthropoda; class Insecta; order Orthoptera; family Morabidae; genus Vandiemenella; species Vandiemenella viatica. The sequence goes on along the minus strand of JARYHS010009186.1, from coordinate 18,227,441 downwards.
GGATCAGTGGAGAGACTCCTTATAAGTACGAATGAGAAAACTACAAAATTTTAAATTCTCAGGAAATTATGAAGGAACTCAGAAAACTAAAATGAACATAAAGGGGTTGGTGTAGATAATATTACTACAGATTTATCAAAGATTGTGGAATACTATATTGTACCTTAACTTGAAATTTTATTTAAAATGAGTTTGCACTCCTACGGCTTACCTGTGGATTGAAAAAAGAGTGATAGTATTACTCGCTCATAAAGGAGGGGTTACAAATAGGATTGAAAATAACAGGCCAATTAGCTTGACATCAGTGATAGGCAAAATGATGGAGAGATTGATATTAAACATATCAGAAATGTCTGTGAGGAAAGGAACTAGTTTTCAGATCGACAACATGGCTTTAGGCAAGGATATTCGCGTGAATCTCAGATAGTGGGCTATACGCAAGATATTTCAGATGAATTGGACAAGGGAGGCCAAGTTGATAGTGTGGCACTAGATCTTTCTAATAGGGACCCATAAAATGGTTTTAAATAAACTGAAATCTATTGAATTTGATGAAAAATTTGCTGGGTAGAGGAATTCTTAAAAACCAGGAAGCAAAGGGTTCGAATAGGAAATAGATTATCAAAAGAGGTGGAAGTAAAGAATGGAAGTGCCACAGGGATCGTTTGTGTTCATTAATCTAAAGAATGATTGTTTTGATGGGTTACGGTCAGAATTTAGATTGTTTGCAGATGATATAATGATATACAATAGTATTAAAACAGGTGAAGACTGCGAACAGTTGCAAGGTGACCTGGATAGAATATCTAAATAGGTAGGTCAGCGTGGAATGAAGATAAATGCCAAGCAGACTCAGCTTATTAGGTACACAGATAAAAAACAAAAGGTTAATTATGATTATAGGGTGCGATCAGAATTGCTTGTTGAAGGCTTGAAGTGTAAATATAACAAACTCAACTGGTCAAAGCCCATTGGGATGATGGTAGGAAAAGGTTACAAAATCCTTCATTAATGGAGAGGATGGTGAGGGAATGTACCAGAAAAGTTAAAGAGTCAGCATCTTACTGATATCGGCACTAGAAGTCGATGCTCATTGATATTTTCGAGGATTCTGCAAAATTGAGATAAGCTTGATCAAAGAAAATCGCTAACTCCATTATCCTTCTAGTTTCAGAAACAAACAAAAATAGCGCTACATCCTTTCATATATTGAGACTGGCCAATTTTATTGCGTAGGCTAGTGTACATAGTTGTTATTTTATCAACAACTAAATACAGTACAGCAAAACTGTATAATGCTCTATGTGTATAGTGCCAGTGTGGCAGCTAATGATCCGCGAGACGAGTCTAATGAGTAAGCCTCTGCTGTTCTGGAGGGAATGCCTCTTGTTCTTGGTGGCTTTGGTGTCAGTAAATACGACAGCTGCATAAAAGTCGTCGTCAATTGACTGAAACGAGCTCCCTTCCTGCTGCGAGCACTTTTTTTCTTCGCGCTACGTCTAGAGGCCTCGAGGCGCTGTATTCAGGGACTCACAATGTCAGCTAGAGCTACACTCTTCATTCAGAATTTTCACTAATTAGTTTTTCAGACAGTTTTTCATTTTCTCTACATTTGCGTGGACTTCGGGTTAAAGCACGTTCCAAAATCTGCAACATAATTTTTGGGAAGATCAATTTTCAGTCTCGTATTTTCCCACATGTGATGTAAGCCTTCTTACGAAACCTCTGGCCTCAAACACAGACTGATGCCTTTTATGTGGAACTTATTTTCAGTATAAGATTGTCGCAACTGTTTAGCTAAGGCTGTGATGAGTTAAAAGATAGACATTAAAAGGGAAAAAAGGAGTTTTTTTTACCACGCTGATTTATACCAGCTACAGTGGAGAATAAAGCTGTTAACAAAGCTTCATTGAAGAAACTTGTTGCTAATGGAAATGAAACAGCCCTCGTATGAGAAGGAACATGTTTACATCTTTTTTTGTAAACAAATCGGCTAAGTAAGGAGCCATCGGGTTTCAATCTTCGGTGTATATGTCGAGGGGTGTTCTTCCCATCTCCTTTCTCCCATTACGTGAGGTTGGCCGTGGATTCTTACATATTCGCAGACCATGTTAGAAACTTAACACGTTGCATTATGTTCGCTGAACCAGTCCACAGAGTCGATTTGGCGTCATTTTGTTTTTAACATGTCGGAAGGTCCTCTTACAATATTGCATTGATTGTTATACAAGTACTCACAATAGTCTATCACATCACAATGGGGAGACAACAGGCAGGTTGAAGAGACTGCTGGAAGTGTAGAAGGCGGGGTATATTGCTATGAGAAGTAGCAGGGAACAGATGACCAAAACCAAGTGGCGCTTCACTGCAGACGTAAGGGAGTTTATATAAAAAAAAAGAAATGCTTTAAGAGCCTCAGCGAATTTTTTGACTGAAGTTGCAATTGAAGATGTAGAGAGTTACAGAAATCATTTAAGACTAACTATATCTCAACTTGAAAAGCTGCTGTCATATACATATATATATATTGCCTCATTGTGGTGTCATATATATATATATATATATATATATATATATATATATATATATATATATATGAAGGGATCGGAGAGATATAGTCATAAGCCACATTCAACTCGTTTTGAGATACAGCGATTTTAAAGTTCCATGGAAATATAAAAATGTTGAATACAGAATAGAGAAACAAAGTCACAAGCCACTACACAATGGTCACTGGTAAAAAAATATTTTTATATACTTACTGAAACATCAACTGAGCTAGTACTGTTGCTTGATGGACACCAAGACTCATCAGAATCGCTGTCAGAAGGATCAGAATCCTCATTTACACTACTGTCACTGTCATATACGCCTAGAACGTGTGAAGCATCTTCAGATGTACCTGCGCATTCAGCCATTTTGATGTGGCTTGTGACTATGTATCTTCTGAAAATGACACCAGACGGCAGAGTATAGAACTACACTAGGTCTTCACCTGCCAACCTGATGGAGAAAGTCGGAACTTTTTCAATCCAAGATGAGGAGGGCATCGTTAAGAATGTCATAGCGTGAATAACTCAATTTCGGCAAAAGTGTGCCTTATGACTATATCTCTCCGATCCCTTCATATATATATATATGACACCATAATGAGGTAATTTTTTTTAGTAGCAGCATCTCTAATCCTTATAACATTTATTCTTTAAAGTCCAAAGAATTTCTTCACTTGAATGCAGTTCTGAAGATTTTAATGCCTCTGCTTCACACCACTTACTCGACTTGTTAGTTGTCGCCATACTGTTTGTTGAACTCGCACGCCGAAAGTTGGTCATGAAACGAGTCCTCTAAGGACAGTCAACTGACGACTGTATTGAACCTGTTGACACGAGGAGAGTGACTATCAACCGCTGCAGGACAGGACACTCGTACCAGCCAGCTAACTTCGTGCAAACGCGGCCTTAACTCTCGTCGGACATGTGTCTACCTAGAATGGGAATCAAAATAAGCAGCCGATATCTTTGAGCAGAGCAGCAGACCGACGTGCTGGATGCTGGCTGATTGAACAGACCTGACGGCTACTGATGCTGTGCTCATCCCAGAGCGAGAACTAGTCCTCTGTTGACACCGTTTGATCTATGCTGGGAGAAGCGCGGTCGCCAAGTATCGTCCAGCGAACGTCTGGAGAAGCGATATGAATGTGATTCCCTGCGCCATACACATGAAATGCCATAGAATTTCCCGAGGACTTTCTTCTAATGTACGGTGGCATTAATCGGAAACCACTTGAAGAGGAAGATTCAGTTGTACGCTCAGTGGCTGAAATGATAAAACAGCTCAGCTGGGAGCCACTGGTCAATAGAATTCATGTGAAGAGAATGGTGGTCACTGCAAATACTTTCAAAGTTGCGTGGGTTAATATTGCCGGAGGGTTCACAAGCAACATAAAGAAGTGAAAAAAGAACCATTAATATGAGTTCATGTTTCATTTCAGGTCTAAGGGAGTATTAATAAAAAAAAATGTTTGAATTTTTAGCAGGTGTAGAGCATCAACTCTATTGTAACTAAAAAAAGTAGGTCTACATCAAGTACAGCTATTCAGTATAATCTTGTTATGATACTATCATGAAGTTATCGCAAATAGGACGTGACAAAGTAAATAAATGTTGTATTAACTACCTGCTGGAGAATATGTATTCAATCATATAAAAGTACATTTGTGTTTTGAAGTGGCAAAAATAAATTATAAGTAACTGAGCGTGATGGTGTAACGGATAGCGTTCTGGCCTCGCATTCGGGAGGACGGCGGTTCGAATCCCCTTCCGGGCATCCAGATTTGGGTTTTCCAAGGTTTCCCAAATCACTCCAGGCAAATGTCGGGATGCTTCCTTAAAAAGGCCATGGCCGAATTCCTTCCCATTCCTTGCCCCCATCCTTTCCCGTCTCTAAAGACCTCTCTGTAAGCAGTTAAAAAAATTATAAGTACGTTTATTTTATTATGTTTGAATAATAATTTTTGATTATAAACAGATTTGTCTCTTGACTCAGAAGGTTATGGCGTACGATTGTGGAAATAAAAGTCCCTGGTTCAAATCCCTGTCTCAGCTGTAATTTTTATGGGTATTAAAATTGAAATTCACCTCTGGAAAAGCTTTGGTTTGTTAATGCTAAAATGCTAGGACACTCTGTGTTTCGAATTTCACGTTAATCTGTAGTTTTCCTTTTCAAATTAGGTGACAACGATAGAGGTATATTGCGCAGCCGATAAGAAACTCCGTGACTGGAATTTTTAGATCACATGAAAAAATAAAAATGTATAGTAATCTTATTCTTTTTGTTAAATATTGAGTGACTCGAAAAGGAACCTAAACCAAAACAAACACGTTAAATGTGAAGTGAGTGACTCTTGACATTTAATCGTGACTATATAGAGATACACGAAAATCTTTCAATACGGTCGATTCCCTGAAGTATCTAGGCGTAACAGTACAAAGCAACATGAAATGGGACTTGCACATAACTTCAGTCGTAGGCAAAGCTAATTCAAAACTACGTTTTATAGGTCGTATTTTGAGAAGCTGCAATGCTCATACAAAGGAAATAGCGTACAAAACACTAGTGCGTCCGCATTTGGAATACTGTTTTGCAATTTGGGATCCGTATCGCAAGGGATTGATTGACACGTTAGAGAAAGTACAGAGGAGAGCCGCTCGATTCGTGACCGCTAGTTACAGTCCTTATGTAAGTGTCACAGAGCTGATACGTGGGTTAGGCAGGGATTATTTGGCGGACAGACGACGTCGTTTTCGTTTAAATTTGTTGGAGAATATGCGAAAAGCTCTAATTTACGAGTGCAACTAAATACTTCTTCCGCCAACCTATTTAGGTCGCAATGACAGGAGGGATAAGATTCGAGAGATAAGATGCAGTACTGATACATTTATGTATTCTTTCTTTCCTCGTTCTGTTCGGGATTGGAATACTCTAAAATAGGATTGGTGCTTAGCACCCTCTGCCACCCACAGTAATTGTGAATTGCAGAGTATAGATGTAGATGTAGACAGTGTGACGACCATTTGTTAAAACAGCTTTGGAATACTATTTTTGTGCATAAGAGTTCAAACAATAAGGAGATAACAGGAGTCAGACAAAAAACAGTATTTTAACGTACTTTATTAGTTTCGTAGATTATAAAGTACAGTACTCTATAATAAAGTACGGGTGGTAGCCGCAGCTACGATCCCCAAATCACTCTTAAGGTAATTTTTTTAATATTAATTCCGTGAAACAACCAAGTGTATATGTTAAAGGAGACTGAAGGCCGCGAAGGAACCCATCCGTCACACGGCCGTGCTACGGACCAGTGTGGACGTGAGGGAGGGGGGGGGGGGCGAGCCGACACACGGCCGAGTGTTGGCTCGGACGCGGCGCGGCGCGGTGTCGGTGCGGTCTAGTGTGGCCCGACCTAGGCGGCAAAGACAGGGGTGGAATGCGAAGCCAATAGAAACCCCGTCACCAGGTCATTTCGAACATATGGAATTATTATTATTTCGTAAGTCTGTAGGTAAGATAATCATGGTTTTAAGGTTTCACTTTTGTCGGCAGTCCAATGACTGCCAATTAGAATTTTTTTATATAAAAAAGGATTCACCTCTGTATTTACCGTCTCTTCCACAAAGTGTGTAGCGGTATTGTTGCGTAGAGTCCCACACCTCTTTCTATCATTTCTGTTTTTCTAGAACGAGGAGCATGACGCTCAAAATGAATGACGGTGGAATCTAACCAAATGAAGAAAGCATATCAATTATATTATGACCAAACTTCTGAAACTATCAATGGCTACATTTGCAAGTAAAGGATTATGGCATACTTGAGGACCATCCACTTTAGAAAAGGAAAAAGTAATTTGAAAGAAACATCTACTCCCTAAATTGTTGTTTGATTTTACTAGTCACAATAAAACTCCCAAAATCACTAATATGCAAACTCTTAAATACAGATAATATTATTAGACTGGAATTCTGTAGAAGACAGACGACGCAAATTTCGTTTGAACTTATTACGACCAATGCCATGAAATATTTCATCCACAAACATGGTCGGAAATATTAAAAAGATAAAATTAGAGAAATAAGATATCGCACTGATGCATATATGAATTCTTTCTTCTCTCGTGCCATTCGGGATTTCAATGCCCAGAATAGAGATTAGTTTTGATGCAAAGCACCCTCTGTCACCCAGAGATATTAACTGCTGCCCATCACATATTGCGTCCTTTTGGGTTGACACGCTTTGCACCAGTGCCTCAATACCTAGCTTCTTATACATATTTTTATCAATCTCCAACAACTCAGGACAGAAATCACTCCATAATACTTGCGCGATGTGTCCTTCCGTTAGGTTTTTATCAAACGATATTTCAAGATATTTACGTTTAGTTTCATCGACAAACAGTTCATACAAAACTTCTACCGTCATTTCAGTTTGCCTAATAAGCTGTCTCTTTTAGGCATTTATCTTCATGCCATATTGACCTGTCGAACTAGATATTCTATCCAGTTACCCTTGCACCTGTTCAAAATCCTCTCTCATTGAAATCCTATTATACGTCCGCCCATGTGGATGCGCACGTTAAAGCGACACCACGCTGGACCGGAGAAATACAATGGGTCATGGTTCACTTTGCTAATTGCTGTTTTTAGCCATCACCTAGGCGAATCCAGTAACTGTCCCAATCTCACAAAAATATACTTATCATAGATAAAACAGGCTACAACCAGATGGCAATACACCCGCTCCATCTGGTGAAGGCTCTGTCAAGGCGAGCCGAACAAGAGAAGTGCGTCACGTTCTCTGTAGACGGAAAAATCGCAAAGCAATGCATTAAACGGGCCATACACGTTACGACGGTAGCACGGACCGTCCAACGGAATTCGCTCGTTTGCGACAAATCCGATCGTGAATGGGCTGGTCGTAAAGCGGACTGTACGACCAAGGTCATGTCGCAGGTCCGTTGAAATTTCCATCGAACCTTGCGACACGACACGTTCCGGTCGTACACGATCGCACCGGACGTAACATGAGTGTTGTTTGAGACGGTGCGTGTGACCAAGCTATCAGAACCGGGTAGTGTAAAATGTCAAAAATTAGCATTTTTATTTTTTGAGTGAAAAGTAATCTACAAACTTTCCTGATTATAATTATATACAGCTTATTGGTATAATACAATTCTTCGGGGCGTTATTGACGGTTTTCATTAACCCTACACTCAGACACACACCTACTTGATATTTCTCAAATCTCGAAAATTTCTACGTTATGTACCTTCTTCTCAGGAATGGAATGTTAAATTAACTTGAAATTTTGCACAATTACAGAAGCTTATAAATCACGATATGTAAAGCAAAATGAAAATAATCCAAGCAATAGCCAGTGAGCTATAATTTAATAAGTATGTGAAATATTTGTTAAAAATAGTTATATAATTTCCAATTTATAAAATCTAAACCAGTTTCTTAGCAAAAATAAGTTTGCTTCGCAAGTTGTATCATTAACATTAGATTACACAACACAAATTTTATTAAATTATCTACAGTAACATCAGAATAAAGGTATCAACATAACTAGGAGTCTTTTTTTTTTTTTTTTTTTTTTTTTGCAGGTTTACATGTGAATATTAATGAAAATAGACTATATATTTTAATGATAGACCCTATTAATTAGACACTAAAAGAGACAATCCGACGACTGTGGTGAAATTTTGTAGAACCGTATGTGTGGTAATAAAACTGTCGTTGCGGCGGTTCGACCGACAGTCTTTGCGACCGTCGTAACGTGTATGGCCTGCTTTAGCGAGCACTCCTGGACTGATATTGCTGTTGCAGAACGATGAGAACACCTACGGCTTCGAGACGCCTTCCAAGCCGGCGTGCAAGCACCTGTGGAAGTGCTGCGTGGAGCACCACGCCTTCTTCCGCCTCGTGCAGGTGTCCCCCGCCTCGCCAGACATCTTCTCGCTCGGATCTCGATTCAGGTACAGGTGAGTGGGCGCATGTTCACAAACACGCACCGCATTACACACGGCGTGCAAGCACCTGTGGAAGTGCTGCGTGGAGCACCACGCCTTCTTCCGCCTCGTGCAGGTCTCCCCCGCCTCGCCAGACATCTTCTCGCTCGGATCTCGATTCAGGTACAGGTGAGTGGGCGCATGTTCACAAACACGCACCGCATTACACACGGCGTGCAAGCACCTGTGGAAGTGCTGCGTGGAGCACCACGCCTTCTTCCGCCTCGTGCAGGTCTCCCCCGCCTCGCCAGACATCTTCTCGCTCGGATCTCGATTCAGGTACAGGTGAGTGGGCGCATGTTCACAAACACGCACCGCATTACACACGGCGTGCAAGCACCTGTGGAAGTGCTGCGTGGAGCACCACGCCTTCTTCCGCCTCGTGCAGGTCTCCCCCGCCTCGCCAGACATCTTCTCGCTCGGATCTCGATTCAGGTACAGGTGAGTGGGCGCATGTTCACAAACACGCACCGCATTACACACGGCGTGCAAGCACCTGTGGAAGTGCTGCGTGGAGCACCACGCCTTCTTCCGCCTCGTGCAGGTCTCCCCCGCCTCGCCCGACATCTTCTCGCTCGGATCTCGATTCAGGTACAGGTGAGTGGGCGCATGTTCACAAACACGCACCGCATTACACACGGCGTGCAAGCACCTGTGGAAGTGCTGCGTGGAGCACCACGCCTTCTTCCGCCACGTGCAGGTCTCCCCCGCCTCGCCAGACATCTTCTCGCTCGGATCTCGATTCAGGTACAGGTGAGTGGGCGCATGTTCACAAACACGCACCGCATTACACACGGCGTGCAAGCACCTGTGGAAGTGCTGCGTGGAGCACCACGCCTTCTTCCGCCTCGTGCAGGTGTCCCCCGCCTCGCCAGACATCTTCTCGCTCGGATCTCGATTCAGGTACAGGTGAGTGGGCGCATGTTCACAAACACGCACCGCATTACACACGGCGTGCAAGCACCTGTGGAAGTGCTGCGTGGAGCACCACGCCTTCTTCCGCCTCGTGCAGGTCTCCCCCGCCTCGCCAGACATCTTCTCGCTCGGATCTCGATTCAGGTACAGGTGAGTGGGCGCATGTTCACAAACACGCACCGCATTACACACGGCGTGCAAGCACCTGTGGAAGTGCTGCGTGGAGCACCACGCCTTCTTCCGCCTCGTGCAGGTGTCCCCCGCCTCGCCAGACATCTTCTCGCTCGGATCTCGATTCAGGTACAGGTGAGTGGGCGCATGTTCACAAACACGCACCGCATTACACACGGCGTGCAAGCACCTGTGGAAGTGCTGCGTGGAGCACCACGCCTTCTTCCGCCTCGTGCAGGTGTCCCCCGCCTCGCCAGACATCTTCTCGCTCGGATCTCGATTCAGGTACAGGTGAGTGGGCGCATGTTCACAAACACGCACCGCATTACACACGGCGTGCAAGCACCTGTGGAAGTGCTGCGTGGAGCACCACGCCTTCTTCCGCCTCGTGCAGGTCTCCCCCGCCTCGCCAGACATCTTCTCGCTCGGATCTCGATTCAGGTACAGGTGAGTGGGCGCATGTTCACAAACACGCACCGCATTACACACGGCGTGCAAGCACCTGTGGAAGTGCTGCGTGGAGCACCACGCCTTCTTCCGCCTCGTGCAGGTCTTCCCCGCCTCGCCCGACATCTTCTCGCTCGGATCTCGATTCAGGTACAGGTGAGTGGGCGCATGTTCACAAACACGCACCGCATTACACACGGCGTGCAAGCACCTGTGGAAGTGCTGCGTGGAGCACCACGCCTTCTTCCGCCTCGTGCAGGTCTCCCCCGCCTCGCCAGACATCTTCTCGCTCGGATCTCGATTCAGGTACAGGTGAGTGGGCGCATGTTCACAAACACGCACCGCATTACACACGGCGTGCAAGCACCTGTGGAAGTGCTGCGTGGAGCACCACGCCTTCCTCCGCCTCGTGCAGGTCTCCCCCGCCTCGCCAGACATCTTCTCGCTCGGATCTCGATTCAGGTACAGGTGAGTGGGCGCATGTTCACAAACACGCACCGCATTACACACGGCGTGCAAGCACCTGTGGAAGTGCTGCGTGGAGCACCACGCCTTCTTCCGCCTCGTGCAGGTTTCCCCCGCCTCGCCAGACATCTTCTCGCTCGGATCTCGATTCAGGTACAGGTGAGTGGGCGCATGTTCACAAACACGCACCGCATTACACACGGCGTGCAAGCACCTGTGGAAGTGCTGCGTGGAGCACCACGCCTTCTTCCGCCTCGTGCAGGTCTCCCCCGCCTCGCCAGACATCTTCTCGCTCGGATCTCGATTCAGGTACAGGTGAGTGGGCGCATGTTCACAAACACGCACCGCATTACACACGGCGTGCAAGCACCTGTGGAAGTGCTGCGTGGAGCACCACGCCTTCTTCCGCCTCGTGCAGGTCTCCCCCGCCTCGCCAGACATCTTCTCGCTCGGATCTCGATTCAGGTACAGGTGAGTGGGCGCATGTTCACAAACACGCACCGCATTACACACGGCGTGCAAGCACCTGTGGAAGTGCTGCGTGGAGCACCACGCCTTCTTCCGCCTCGTGCAGGTCTCCCCCGCCTCGCCAGACATCTTCTCGCTCGGATCTGGATTCAGGTACAGGTGAGTGGGCGCATGTTCACAAACACGCACCGCATTACACACGGCGTGCAAGCACCTGTGGAAGTGCTGCGTGGAGCACCACGCCTTCTTCCGCCTCGTGCAGGTGTCCCCCGCCTCGCCAGACATCTTCTCGCTCGGATCACGATTCAGGTACAGGTGAGTGGGCGCATGTTCACAAACACGCACCGCATTACACACGGCGTGCAAGCACCTGTGGAAGTGCTGCGTGGAGCACCACGCCTTCTTCCGCCTCGTGCAGGTGTCCCCCGCCTCGCCAGACATCTTCTCGCTCGGATCTCGATTCAGGTACAGGTGAGTGGACGCATGTTCACAAACACGCACCGCATTACACACGGCGTGCAAGCACCTGTGGAAGTGCTGCGTGGAGCACCACGCCTTCTTCCGCCTCGTGCAGGTGTCCCCCGCCTCGCCAGACATCTTCTCGCTTGGATCTCGATTCAGGTACAGGTGAGTGGGCGCATGTTCACAAACACGCACCGCATTACACACGGCGTGCAAGCACCTGTGGAAGTGCTGCGTGGAGCACCACGCCTTCTTCCGCCTCGTGCAGGTGTCCCCCGCCTCGCCAGACATCTTCTCGCTCGGATCTCGATTCAGGTACAGGTGAGTGGGCGCATGTTCACAAACACGCACCGCATTACACACGGCGTGCAAGCACCTGTGGAAGTGCTGCGTGGAGCACCACGCCTTCTTCCGCCTCGTGCAGGTGTCCCCCGCCTCGCCAGACATCTTCTCGCTCGGATCTCGATTCAGGTACAGGTGAGTGGGCGCATGTTCACAAACACGCACCGCATTACACACGGCGTGCAAGCACCTGTGGAAGTGCTGCGTGGAGCACCACGCCTTCTTCCGCCTCGTGCAGGTCTCCCCCGCCTCGCCAGACATCTTCTCGCTCGGATCTCGATTCAGGTACAGGTGAGTGGGCGCATGTTCACAAACACGCACCGCATTACACACGGCGTGCAAGCACCTGTGGAAGTGCTGCGTGGAGCACCACGCCTTCTTCCGCCTCGTGCAGGTCTCCCCCGCCTCGCCAGACATCTTCTCGCTCGGATCTCGATTCAGGTACAGGTGAGTGGGCGCATGTTCACAAACACGCACCGCATTACACACGGCGTGCAAGCACCTGTGGAAGTGCTGCGTGGAGCACCACGCCTTCTTCCGCCTCGTGCAGGTGTCCCCCGCCTCGCCAGACATCTTCTCGCTCGGATCTCGATTCAGGTACAGGTGAGTGGGCGCATGTTCACAAACACGCACCGCATTACACACGGCGTGCAAGCACCTGTGGAAGTGCTGCGTGGAGCACCACGCCTTCTTCCGCCTCGTGCAGGTCTCCCCCGCCTCGCCAGACATCTTCTCGCTCGGATCTCGATTCAGGTACAGGTGAGTGGGCGCATGTTCACAAACACGCACCGCATTACACACGTCGTGCAAGCACCTGTGGAAGTGCTGCGTGGAGCACCACGCCTTCTTCCGCCTCGTGCAGGTCTCCCCCGCCTCGCCAGACATCTTCTCGCTCGGATCTCGATTCAGGTACAGGTGAGTGGGCGCATGTTCACAAACACGCACCGCATTACACACGGCGTGCAAGCACCTGTGGAAGTGCTGCGTGGAGCACCACGCCTTCTTCCGCCTCGTGCAGGTCTCCCCCGCCTCGCCAGACATCTTCTCGCTCGGATCTCGATTCAGGTACAGGTGAGTGGGCGCATGTTCACAAACACGCACCGCATTACACACGGCGTGCAAGCACCTGTGGAAGTGCTGCGTGGAGCACCACGCCTTCTTCCGCCTCGTGCAGGTCTCCCCCGCCTCGCCAGACATCTTCTCGCTCGGATCTCGATTCAGGTACAGGTGAGTGGGCGCATGTTCACAAACACGCACCGCATTACACACGGCGTGCAAGCACCTGTGGAAGTGCTGCGTGGAGCACCACGCCTTCTTCCGCCTCGTGCAGGTGTCCCCCGCCTCGCCAGACATCTTCTCGCTCGGATCTCGATTCAGGTACAGGTGAGTGGACGCATGTTCACAAACACGCACCGCATTACACACGGCGTGCAAGCACCTGTGGAAGTGCTGCGTGGAGCACCACGCCTTCTTCCGCCTCGTGCAGGTTTCCCCCGCCTCGCCAGACATCTTCTCGCTCGGATCTCGATTCAGGTACAGGTGAGTGGGCGCATGTTCACAAACACGCACCGCATTACACACGGCGTGCAAGCACCTGTGGAAGTGCTGCGTGGAGCACCACGCCTTCCTCCGCCTCGTGCAGGTCTCCCCCGCCTCGCCAGACATCTTCTCGCTCGGATCTCGATTCAGGTACAGGTGAGTGGGCGCATGTTCACAAACACGCACCGCATTACACACGGCGTGCAAGCACCTGTGGAAGTGCTGCGTGGAGCACCACGCCTTCTTCCGCCTCGTGCAGGTCTCCCCCGCCTCGCCCGACATCTTCTCGCTCGGATCTCGATTCAGGTACAGGTGAGTGGGCGCATGTTCACAAACACGCACCGCATTACACACGGCGTGCAAGCACCTGTGGAAGTGCTGCGTGGAGCACCACGCCTTCCTCCGCCTCGTGCAGGTCTCCCCCGCCTCGCCAGACATCTTCTCGCTCGGATCTCGATTCAGGTACAGGTGAGTGGGCGCATGTTCACAAACACGCACCGCATTACACACGGCGTGCAAGCACCTGTGGAAGTGCTGCGTGGAGCACCACGCCTTCTTCCGCCTCGTGCAGGTGTCCCCCGCCTCGCCAGACATCTTCTCGCTCGGATCTCGATTCAGGTACAGGTGAGTGGGCGCATGTTCACAAACACGCACGGCATTACACACGTCGTGCAAGCACCTGTGGAAGTGCTGCGTGGAGCACCACGCCTTCTTCCGCCTCGTGCAGGTCTCCCCCGCCTCGCCCGACATCTTCTCGCTCGGATCTCGATTCAGGTACAGGTGAGTGGGCGCATGTTCACAAACACGCACCGCATTACACGATAAATCTTATTCACTGTTTCAGGAGACGTTGTCTTTTCGTTGAGTATTTCCCATAGAAATTTTTATACTTGGTTGCTCTCTTGCCCGAATTTAGCGTTTATTCCTATGCTTTCTGTCTCAACAATCACATCCACATAAAAGTTTTTCGTCATTTTGTAATTTTGCTATGCATTCGTAAACGTAAACTCTATTTGCCACTATCATGTGACTTTCTTTTGGGTGCTCCATATTCACGGAATTATTCCACATTTCTTGTTTTTAATTTCTATTTTAATTTTGTTATGAACCATTCAGATGTTTATTAATAAATTTGTTCGATCATTCGTTGTTTTTTTTCACTTATGGCTTTACGCCTGGTCGACGTTAAGGTCATTAGAGCCGGGATGGGACTGGGAACAAGGAACGGGAAAGAATTCTGCCATGGCCTTTTGAAGGAAGCATCCCGACATTCGCCTGGAGATCATTCGTTGGAGAATAACTTTTAGAGCTTAATGGATGCTGTAAACAACGACATATTTAGATACTCATCTCTATGTACATTTTTATCTTCGATATTAGCGACACGATTTTTTGTGTCCTCTTATTTCATTAACACTTAAGTTTGTCTTTACTTCTTGATTGTTACTGTTTTGTATGTATTGGCCTCCTGTGTTATTCCCACTCCCAATAACTTTACTTCATTCAACAGGCGGCAACACTAAGGCGATATATTTGATTATTATTATTAATTTAATTGCGATGGAGCTAATACTCCGGTGGCCATTTCCACAGTCATCCACTTATCCCGTTTTATATACATATTCTTTAAAATTTTCTTTTATAATTGGAATGTTAACTTCCTCCCCCAATTACTATTCTAATTTACAAATTTTAATTTTAAATTCCTTAAGCAATTTAGGAAAATTATTTGAGGATTACGCCATAGTTATAGACAAACCCGGTATATTGCATTAAGGATAGCTTCAATGGTCGCTGCAACGTAGCTGATTTTTATCCTGGAGTTTTAGCTAACAATGGAAACTATCGTTGAAGAACCGACAGAAGCTTGAATTCCACTCTAATGAATTAGCGACAGCTTGACATGTGACAGGACAGCGGTATAATTTCGACGTAGTTTTCGATTTTCCGTCATTTGTTGCTGTTTCTTTAATTAGGGCCATGCTGAGCAACAGCCGTATCCATAGCTTGAGCGACAGTGCCGGATCTAGGAATTTTCCGAACCGGTGCAAAAACTGTGAGATTGTCGCCCCTTCGAACATTACTTCGCCGCTCCCATTGCTGCCATCCCAAGTGCCATCCTACCGTCCATTGTCACCAGCCGGGGCAGTTGTGGAGCTCCAGCACTGTCCTAATAAACAATGCTGTTGTTGAACGGGGGGTTTAGACAAAGACACACAATTTTTGTCTTCAAATTATTTCAGAACAAAAGAATGGTGCTATGATAAAATGGAAGAACATGGTGGTAGTCAATCTACCTCGCTTATGACGGGGTAAGGAGGCCATTGGATTCTGGGGAGCCTGCACCTTGTTGTAAGAAAAAGAAATGTGTTAACTACCTGGGAACCATCAACATCAACTCCCTCTTGGAGAGTGGTAAACTGAAACATGCCTTGGATGTACTGATGAAATACAATCTTCTGATAACAGCCCTGCAGGAGAACCATTTGAATCGCAGAGTTACAGGATCTACACGGGGCAGCCAGGTCAGATAGTAATGTGAAATGTGCCTCACCAGGGCACAGGATTCATAGTCAGTAACAAAATAACCAACTCTACAATCTCCTTCTCTTCCCCAAGTGGGAGAACATCCACCATATCCTTCAGAATAGAGCCTACACGTTCGTCAACTTCCCTGCAGTCACCAATGAGTCTAACAGGAAAGTCATTGAAAGTGTAGAACATTTTCGGAGAGAATTAGAGGAGACGATGGGCAAGATACCTAACATCACACGACTATACTAGTCTGGGATTTCAACGTACAGATCGGAAAAGAACGAAGATTTAAGTCAATATTTAGAGAATATCCGGCACACAAAAGAACCAACAGGAATGGAGAGCGACTGATTGAACTATGCCGAAACTACCACTGAGTTCTCAAATCTACAACTTTCAAATACCTCCCCAGGAAAGCCTAAACATGGAGAAGTCCCATCTCTATGCTAGGAGAGTTCCAGCTTAACTATGTCGCCATTAGTAAAAGAAATAGTAAGGAAATAAAAAATCTGAGGGTACTGAGAGGTGTCAACAACGACTCTGACCTTTATCTTTCATTAGTCAAAACGAATTTTATCCCACTCATATCGAACAGAGGTAACACCTGCAACATGACAAAAGGTACGAGGTTCAACCGGACCAAGCTAAGAGACGTTCACCAAGACCCCAACAGGGGCAAAAATAATTGTCCACAACTACAGAAGACAATTATTGATGCAGCGACAGAAACCATCCCTGCTGCTAGGAGGAACAACAACGTGTGACAAGGCTATTGAAGTGAGAAGACTAGTATGGCTCAAATGGATCTGTAAAAAGAGCACAGAAAACCTTGAGTTTTCATAACATCGAGGAAACATACTGCCAGGACTATTAGAAACACCAAAAGGCAATATCATAAAGACATCATTGACCAAGCTGAGAAAGATTTCCAGAAGAACAACATCAGAGGTTTCTACCGGATTTTCAAATCGAAAATACCCCCCATTTAGTTCCGACACTTCATCTATGGGATCTGGACGGGGAGTTGAAAGTAAAAAATAAGGACTGCACCACAGTTCTGGCAGATTATTTTAAAAAACCTCCTCAACGCCCAGAAGCCAAATGGTGAACTAAAATTTGAACCAAAAGATTTTAATAAACCATACTCTCTCCCACCAACCAAGGAGGAGATCCAAAAGATGATTTCTAAACTCAGATCAAATAGAGCAGCAGGTGAAGAAGGCAACGTTGCAGAATATGGAAATATGCCGATGACAAATCAGTCCAAAGTATACCTAAGATAATATCTGATATCTGGGTGACATAAACGCTATGTACTGATTAGACTTATGCTATCATCCACCGACGTCACAAGAAGGGAGATAAATCAGACCTAAACAACTTTAGAGGGATCTCCCTTCTATCTGTATCGTATAAGATCCTTTCTAAGACACTTCTCACCAGAGTAGAAGTTCAATTAGAGTCTTATATAGGAGAATACCGACCTGGGTTCTGGAAGACAAGGTCATGTGCTGAACAGATCCTAAATCTCATAACAATTCTCACATACAAGAACCTCAGGGTCTCACCATTCATGTCAACATTCCCAGACTTTCAGAAAGCCTATGGCTTCGCGGGTATGAAAGCCCTCTTTCAAACGCTCACTGATCTGGGACCTCAGAGCAAAATTTTGAACCTTGTGAAAGCGACCCTAACGAACACTACATTCAAAGTCACGTTCAGAGGAGAATTATCAAAGTCTTTCCAAATTATAACAGGTGTTAGACAAACGTTTTTATTTGTCTCCTGGAAAAAGTCACTCGTGAATGTAAGAACACACTAACAGATGGCTCTGGGTTGGGATTCGGTTACAGAAAGGACAAACTACTAGTCAACTGCCTGGCCTTCGCAGATATATTTTCTCCTAGCATCTAGTGTGGAGGAAGTTATTCCCTCAACAATATATCAGCTAAAGTAGGGTTGAAATTTTCCGTAAACAAAACTGAGTTCATCACCTACGTCATAAATTCACCCTACTTAATCCCACTGAGGAATGCAATGATACGAAGAAGAAAGACCATGGTCTTGCCCATGTATTAGGTTCTGCGTATAAGGTAGCCCTTCACTGCTATGGTATCTGATTTCGTGGTTGGTGGACTGAGACTAGAAGTACAGACTGAATACATCCTTTCTTTATGCTGCAAAGTAAGGGCCTTATTACACTAGGCGACTTGGCGGCGCAACCAGCCGCGGCACTGGTGTCTCTGTTGGCGACGCAACCAGGATTCTGGTGGCGCAGCCAGCCAGCCACTCGCACAACCGAGCAGCCTCTTTGCTGTTATCCTCGCATTGTACGCGAATTGTGTAGTTGAATATGTTCAGTGAACTACAGAATGTCACTGTGGAAATGAGGGGAAGTGAAAGTGTAGAGAAGACAAAGGGGTAAAGTAAGAAGAATTTCTCATTTTCGTATCTTTCCCGGTAATATCAACCTTTACTAAATACAATAATTAAAAGAAAGACGATTTAGACATTCTTAAGTAATTAAAAAACTTGTTGTCGTCTGAATACAGTTCATCAAAAAGAGTATAGATTCCCTTAGCCTTCCTTTTTCATTTTAATTATTTTTAATTAATTTAATTGCGATGGAGCTAACACTCCGGTAGCAATTTCCCTAGTCATTTAATTTCCCCTTTATGTATATATGTAATTAAATTTTATTTTATAGCTGGAATGTTAAATTCCTCCCCCATTGACTCTTCCGATTTAAAAATTTTAATTTTAAAATCCTTAATTAAGCTTTTATTTTTATTTATTTTTTTACTTTATTGTTTTGTAAATTATTCATCACTACACTTGGTAATTTGTTCCAATTCCTGACGCCCTTTACAACAAAATAAATTTTTTTCCACTCCCTTATGCAAGAAATCGAGCCCAAGCTTGTGGTCATGGTCGCCTTTCTCCTTCCATGCACTATTCCTAATTCTTTTACCAATTTCCCTCCAAGTCCCATCACCAACTTATGTCCTGCACATTTACAGCACTCTTCACCCTCCTCCTTTCCTCCAACGAGTCCCAATCCAGCTCCTGTATTATATCAGTTACTGACTGTGTCCTGCGATAATTTCCAAAAACAAATCTAGCGGCTCTTCTCTGCACACCTTCCAACTCCTGTATTTGATCTCCAAAATGTGGTCCCAAACAACACCACCATTTTCAACAAATGATGTGACCAAAGTTTTGTAACCCAATTCCCTAACTTCTCTGTTACATCCTCTCATCACCCTCTTCAGCAAATGAAGGATTTTGTAACCTTTTTCTACCACCTGACCAATTGAGTTTATCAAATGTTATGCAAAGAATTTACGCTTCATCAAGCAAATCTGACCCCACTCTGAAATCATAATTAACCTTTAGATCTATTTATATGTGTATCTTATAAGCCGACTCTTCTTGGCATTTATCTTCATTCCATGCTGACCTACCCATTTAGATATTCTATCCAGATCATCCTGCAACTGTTCAGTCTTCACCTGTTTTTATCCTATTGTATACCATTGTATCATTTGGAAAATACCTAGATTCTGACCGTAACACAGTTATTCATTAGAATAATGAACAGCAACTCCCATATTTACTTCCACTTCCCTTGATAATGTATTTCCTACTCTAACCATTTGCTTTCTGACTTTTAAGAATTCCTGTGCCCAGCAAATAACTTTTTCATCCAATTCAATACATTTAAGTTTATTTAAAACCATTTTATCGCTCACTCTGTCAAATGCCTTAAAAAACCTGATACTGAGTGTCAGGTTTGGTGAGACAACTAGGGACAGTCATCCTGTGATGGGAGGGAATGAATCAGAGGAGATTATAAATCACGAACCTACAAAATTTGAAATAAATTTTCAGGAAATTGCGAAGTAACTCAAAGCTAAAACTGGTGTAACTGGTGTAGGTAATATTACTACAGATTTATTAAAGATTGTGGGATAGGATATTGTAACTTACCTTAAAATTTTGTTTAAAATGAGTTTGGAATCTTGCTGCTTACCAGAGGATTGGAAAAGACCGATAGTAGTACCAGTTCATAAAGGAAGGGTTAAAAATATGGTGAAAATGCCTGGCCAATTAGTTTGTCATCAGTGATAGGCAGAATGATGGAGAGATTGATATGCAACTATATCAGAAATGTCTGTGAAGAAAGAAACTAGTTTTCAGATCGACAACATGGCTTTAAAAGTATATTCATTTGAATCTCAGATAGTGGGCTATATGCAAGATATTTCAAATAAATTGGAAATGGGAGGCCAAGTTGATAGTGTGGCCAGCCGGCCGCCAGTATCTAGCGGCGCCACTGGCTGCCCTAGTGTAATAAGCTCCATAAGACTCTGTGCCCAGCGACGAGCAGAGCCACCAGTTGCCCGGCTGGTTGCGCCGCCAAGTCGCCTAGTGTAATAAGGCCCTAAGAGACGTCTTGAAGGCGCGGCCTTGAACCAGGAAGCAAGTCCATTCCGCCAAGGTTTGCCAGCCATACTTTATAATAAAGTAAAATACGGTATTTTTGGTCATTATACTCTAACTTCTTCCTATCAATAGAGTATGCGAAAATACTTTATTTCGAGTAAAGTGTACAATACATGGAATGGAACGTTCTTATGCTAGTTCCACAACTTCTATCGGGCAGGGATTTTTTGCCCACTCGCGTCCTTCGAAGGGCGGACCATCCTCATTGTTGCATTCGAGTTGAATCGTGTCCGCTCGCCGTTATTCCTGAATGGAATAGAGGATGTCAGTCATGTGAGAATTCATGATTTCTTCTGTTTCTCGCCGTTTTGAAGTTATAGTTTTAACTTAATTTTTATTGCATTGTTTAAAACAGCAAGTAATTCAGATAGATACTGATAGAAGTGATGATATACCAGTAACTCCAAAGAAATCAAAATTGAAGTAACCTAAACAATTACAGAAATATAAAGATTTGTAGGAAAAAAACATATAACTGGATAAGAAGAGATTCTCAAAATAAATTCTTTGCGAGTTATCTGGGCTGTGAGTTTTACCACTGCGTCAACTGGGACTAGACAGGTAAGCCAATCAGTATCAGCGTGATATTTTGTTGAATAAATTGTAGGCCTAATTTAAATTTAAATGAAAAAGTGGTGGGATGGAAGAAATTGAGCGTCATTAATTTAATTAAAAATGAGTTCGTCATTTATTTACAACTCTAGATTTAGAATGTAGTACCAGCTATAACACTATGAAACGAAAACAAAAATTAATAGCCAGTCCCGTAAGCATCTATATTTAAAAATTCTTTTTTTTTTTTCATACACTTTATATTTTCCTCTTCAAAAGACGCTTTATTTTTTCCACCCTTCCCTCTATAGAATCTATAAGTTATTAGTTTATCTTTTCGCCACCTGTAGCGACACCATGGAAAGTTTGGTATTGTCAACTTGCGACAGTGCGTTTGTTTTCTATTGCGACGCAGTCTGTGTACAAGAATTTAAAAGTGAAAGAGCTTAAAGAGGTACTTTTTAAAGACGGAACACATCATCTGTTGAAGTGCACTAAGCAAGAATTGATTAACAGATAAGAATTCACAGTATCAAAGCCGATTAAGCCTTGAAAGTACCGTTTAATTTTGGCCTCTTGCCCGTGTTTCGCTCCTCGTTTTTTGAACCGCTTGAAATCATTTTTAAACTTATATAAGTAATATTTTCAGAGCAAATGTTTTTGTAACGTTTTTAGAAGACTTTTTGTGTTGTATTTACATTTTATATAGGAGAGAAGAACTCCTGAGTATTAATCAAAATTTTATGAAGTTGAGCTTGTTCTTCAGTGTGCTAATTTTCCCAAGATTAGTTAACGAGTTGTATGCCGAACCTTAAAATAAATTTTCGGTCTTTCACGAAGATAATATTTGCCATCAGTTTTTTTATTCCTTTTATACCTTCTGTTGTGTCTAAAAGATTGATCCATGTTACTCGACGTACACAAATTTAGACTTAAAAATGCTTGAAGTTTTAAGTGATAGGTTTTTTTTTTATTTTACCTTCCTGTAAACTTTTGCCATCGCCTACTTCTATCTAAAAACATAAATAAATAATTGATTTCTGGCAGAGGCGCATACGTTCTTGATACAATCTTAATTCAAAGCGTAAAAACAAGCAACCTCTTACCTCAGTTGTCAAGCGATGAATTAAAATCTAATTCAGCAAAATGACAGCCACACACTCGGTCCACTTCGAGGGCCTTTTTCCACGTCGCAGTTGTATAATCCACAGCTTCCGCAGGTCCATATCTTTGAGGAAAATATGATAACTGATGCCCTTATTTTTTCGACGAAATCGCCGAACATCCATAGAAATAACAATTAACTGACTTAATTTCGTTTTTAATAAGCCTTGTAGTGACGTGGTACATGTTAACACAGAGCTACAGTATTGTCTAACCGGAAGTCGAGTATACCACATTTCGGTGGCCATATTAAAGTTACAGAGCTCCATGTTGCGCGTTTAATAGGGCTGTGGGGGAGGCTAATTAATAAACTGTTGTAAGACTTGGCGCCGCCCTAACAGACTTAATTAAACAGCCGGGGTCACACCTCAGCGGCGCGAGGCACAAAGCGGTCGCAAACCAAACGAATCCACTTAGAGCGTCTCCTAAATGAATGATGGTGGGGTAACAGAACGTGAATCAAGAAAGTTGATCTGACTGACAGTACAGCCAGTCATCATGGACCAGTAAGCTGAGATCTACTGTGCGTACAACTGCTACTACTCCCTTCCAAAAATCTCGGCGATCACTACGCCACCATCTGATCATTCTCAAAAAAAAAAAAAAAAAAAAAAAAAAAAAAAAAAATTATCGAACGCTGGTTGGAATTAGGCTGAAATAATAATCTGAAAGCTTCTCTGTATTTATATCTCTGCACACATTCATTTACATCGTTTTCCTTGTTTGTTGTTGTTATGAATTACAATGTGGCTCACACACCGGTGGAAATTTCTCAACTTCTGCATTTCGCTATTTTTTTTATTTTTTACTTTATGTGCTTTCATTGTTTGAGATAAATTGAACAGAACATCTCTCGATAACTTGTTCCCCTTTAACAACAAATGAAAACATTCCCATAACATTATGACTGAAATCACGTGCTAGTTTATATGCTTGGCCATCTCTTCGTTTATATGAACTACACCTAATTCTTCTCGCACATCTATCCGGCCTTCATCGTAATTGTACTTCACTTGCGACCTGTATTTCAATTACTTCCAATTAAGGTCTTTTATTATAGAAAGTCTGGTGCATGAACGACTAAAGATCGGATCAGCCATTCAGGAGGACGAGTTGTAGGTCCGACTGAGAAACTCTTACTCAAGCTAGGGCCTATCTGTTCACACTAGTCATTGACCCGACGTCGCTGTGTTGAGTAGCCTTCACGTTAATCCATTTACGAGAAAATGCTCTGGGATTAGCGACCGGTAAACGTTTTTTTAATACCTTAATTAGTCGCTAGTATCAACTTTTAATACCTGCCTTCAACCTATTCATTAAAGAAATACTAATACTAGCGCAAGATCTTGCGAAACGCCCTACAGATAATTTTTTGGTAGATACTTTCACGACGGATTTACGTTATGCACCAGTGTTGCAGTGCTTTCTTTAAACTCTGCTTCTCATCACCTCAAAGCTATGAAGTGACAGTATATTTCGTGATTATTTCCTACCTATGGATCAATTTTTTCCACACCTGTCGATTGCAACATGTTCCGAAAAATCCCTACATATGTATGTTTATATAGCCGTTGAGACGTTACGATCTGCAAAAACTATACAATTTTGAAAATTACCCGTACCACCTCTCAGTGTTTCCTGTGAGTTTATTATCAAATGATATTCCAAGATATTTATACCTTCAATAAGCAATTCGCCCCCGGCACGCACATGATGTCAAAAAGAGACATAAATATGATAGATCCGTTCATATTTTAGACGCTAATTGTTTGATGTTATGTTATTTGTGGTTATAATTTGTAGTGTTACGGTTCGTGTGTTAAGAATTCGTAAAATTATTTATTGTAATTTTCGTAAGCATGGCCGATCTTAGTAATGGGAAAGTGAATGAATCTAAAACACAAGTAACCATGGCTTCGCTCAAAATTAATGAATTTATTAACTAGTCTCAGATGAATTTAATAATTGACGCATATATTTTATTTAATCCAGGTATTATTAAAATGAGAAAAATACAATGTGATTGAGTGAATATTTAGAGCAGGGAATATTACTCAGGTGTTGAACAGTTTGTGAGCCGTTGCTACTTGTGCGTCGCACTATTTTCTCTATTTCATTCCTTTCGAAGTGGTGTACGTGAAAGTACGTCCGTAAGCAGCCTCACGTATCTATTTTTATTTTGCTTCCTTCCTTCTACATACTTACAAGATATTTGCCGCTATGCGAATTGCTTCTTGCTGCCTATAAATATCTGGTTTAATCCGACACCTCAACATCTGAAAAACTTTAATGTCACTGAAGTTTTCATTCATTTATTAACTTTCTGGAATAAATCGTTCAGTTTCCTTAAAACATTAAGCAAACAATTTATTACTGTAATTCATATTGACAAGGTAATATACAATTAATACTTATCTTCAGCTATTTTCACGGTACATTCCTTCCTATTATCAACAATGTCTTACAATCCATACATTAATTCTCTTTCATTACTCCCTCGAGCTGTATACATTTAACATTAACACACTACTTGTCAGAATACAACTTCATTGATAGAAACTTCCTCTTTCATTTAATTCATTGTCCATTCAAAAACATTTCTTTTTCGTCTCTCTCTTCATCTATTTTTCGTAGATGCTCCGCACTGTCTTTATGGGCGTCTCTGACCTTTAAACTAGATTTTTTTTTTTTTTTTTTTTTTTGTCGTCAGTCTTTCGACTGGTTTGATGCAATCCTCCATCCTTTCCTATCCTGTGCTAACCTCTTCATTTCTACATACCCCTTACAGCCCACGTCATCAATTATCTGTTTCATATATTCTAATCTCTGTCTTCCTCTACAGTTCTTACCTTCGACTGTTCCCTCCACTAACAAGTTAACCAATCCAGTATGTCTCAAAATATGACCTACCAGCCTGTCTCTTCTTTCTGTAAGCTTCTTCCATAAACTTCTTTTCTCACCCATCATTTCCAAAACTCGTTCATTTCTTACTTTGTCTGTCCACTTAATTTTCAGCATTCTTCTGTAACACCACATTTCAAATGCTTCAATTTTCTTTCTTTCCGGTATTCCTAAAGTCCACGTTTCGCTACCATAAAGAGCTGTGCTCCACACAAAGAGTTTCAAAAAGTTCTTTCTAATTCCTAGATCAATATTTGAAACTAAAAGGTTTCTCTTTTTCATGAAAGCTCTTTTTGCTAGTGCTATTCTGCTTTTGACATCATTCTTGCTTCGGCCATCGGTTGTAATTTTACTTCCCAAGTAACAGAATTCGCTTACTTCTCCTATTGCATCCGATCCTATTTTTATATTTAATCTAGTATTGGTATCATTTCTGCTACATTTCATCACTTTTGTCTTGCTTTGATTTATATTCAGTCCAAAATCTTCCTTCAGTATTTCGTTCATGCCATTCAGTAACTTCTCAATATCCTCAGCCCTCTCTGCTAACAAGACAATGTCATCAGCAAAACGTAGCATACTGATTTTTTCTCCCTGAAAACTTATGCCACATGGAAATTTTTCTTTGACTTTCTTCATTGCTGCCTCTACATACAAGTTGAATATTAACGGGGATAGATTACAACCTTGTCTCACACCCTTTTTAACTGATGCATGTCTCTCGTGATTCTCTACTTTTATTACCGCCACTTGATTCTTATATAGTTTATAGAGTATTCTTCTATCTCGATACTTTAGACCTGACTTCTTTAAAATTTTGAACATCTTGTCCCACCTAACATTATCAAACGCTTTTTCTAAATCAACAAATGCCATAAAAGTATCTTTGTTTTTCTTGAGCCGACCTTCAAGTATTAATCTTAAAGACAGAATTGCTTCCCTTGTACCGCGATTTTTCCTAAACCCAAACTGATCTTCACCTACTATCTCTTCTACTACCCTTTCCATCCTTCTGTATATTATTCTGGTCAGTAATTTTGAAGCATGTGATGTTAGACTAATGGTGCGATAATTCTCACATTTGTCGGCTTGTGCTTTCTTTGGAAGTGTGAACATGATATTTTTATTAAAATCAGTTGGAATTTCTCCTGTTTCATAACTTTTGGATATCAGCTTGAATAATCTTTCGATTCCTTCCTCTCCTAGGGATTTAAGAAGTTCTGCAGGGATCTCATCAATTCCAACTGCCTTATTTGCTTTTAAGTCATTCAGAGCTTTATTAAATTCTGTCCTCAAAACAGGATCCCCTAAGTCATCAATGTCAACATCATCTTCCTTTTCCATTACACTATTGTTCAAGTCGTCCCCATCATAAAGTTTCTCAATGTATTCTTTCCATCGGTTAGCTCTATCTTCTGAGCTTAAAAGAGGTTTCCCATCGGCAACTTTAATGTTCATGCCTCTTTTCTTCATTTCTCCAAAATTCTGTTT
Source organism: Vandiemenella viatica (assembly GCA_031002005.1). NCBI lineage: Eukaryota > Metazoa > Arthropoda > Insecta > Orthoptera > Morabidae > Vandiemenella > Vandiemenella viatica. The sequence goes on along the minus strand of JARYHS010009186.1, from coordinate 18,200,920 downwards.
GATCTTTCTGTAGGCAACATCTACTTTACCTACGACCATTTCCTTTTCTACTTCTTCACACTTTTGTTGTAGCCATTTTTCTTTTGCTAGATTATCAAAGTTAAAAATACGTACTCAGTGACCTCACTACATTTCAAATATATTTACAACCAAACCATAATATCCGGTAAGGACTTTATACCTTACAAGTTCTTTGTGGAGCAGTGACTGAACTGACGCGAACTGTCAGCTGAGCCTCATAGTCGGCGGTGTTAGAGGTCGCTAATCTGTTCTCCCACTGTTACATTGAAGACCAGTCTTCAGATCGAAGAATAATTATGGCCCGTAGATGGAACCCGACCAGACGTTCGCAACGACTAAACAGAAGCCCCTCGACTAGAGTCCTTCTCGTGCCTTCTCTTCTGCTACTGGCTCGAGTAATGGGAAAAAATATACATTTTAGCGTTATTTACAACACAGCCCTGCAATAGTCTGTCTTTCTACATCTTTGACACACGCCAAACAGTTGGAAATGTTGCTCCCACTGTGTTAAGCGCTTCCTTGCACGCAGTTTTAGCTACAGCATTACTGACTCGGCAGGAAATTATAACTCCCTTAATCCCCTTTGCCCTTCTTGCTGATACGTTCGCCGATCGCATCGAAACATTACAAATCTTATGTACTGCATTTCAATATCATCTTTCGGTATCTAGAGTTGTGAAACCAAATAACAAGAATTTATGCATTTAAGATACTCCCTTTATGAAGACAACTGCAGGCAGCAATGCAGACTAAATCGACCTTGTAGTAAGATACCTTTCTTCATTAATAAAGTTCCTTCATATCACCAAAGAAATCACCTTCTCCAAAATTAATTCTTTATCATAATGAACACGCGGTCTCGTCGACTCGACTGACTGTTCACTCTCACGACGGCCAACGGCAGACTGCCCGCCCAGAAGCCTAGGTGCGTCTTTCTCCCAAGCGTACCATGCTTCCGAATTTGGGGTTTACACCCCCGAGTTCACGGACCCGGCAGATGCTGACGTCACTAGACGACGACCAGTTTCAACACATGCTTTACAAGTGGGTCCTACTTCCCTAAACCCACGGACTTGGCGGATGCTGAAGTCACCAGACAACCACGCAAACCGCCAATATTTTAAACTTCTCAAATTAGCTTCCAAAGTAATGGGGAAATGCCATTAACCCGTTACATCCCCCTGCCAGTTTACTCTTGGTATTTAAATTTCCATGCCAAATAGCAATGGGTAAAATCAATATCCTCTTGCTTTGAAACACAACATCCACACTCCACTCATGCCTACAAAAACACTCAAGACACATCAATATTACACAAGATATCAAAACCTATTCTTACTTCAAGTTCTGTTTCTTGATTGGGGTTGGAGCTACATAGATTTCTACAATACTTTCCAATAAAAAGATTTACTATCTAAGCTACACCACATGTGTTAACTTGTAAATAATCAAATTTATCCTAACAACAATGTGCAAAATGTGTGCGACATTTAAAATGGGAAAACTGGAATATTTTGACCGTGAGCAACATTAAACATTAGCAAAATTACTCAGTTGGCCAACAATGTGTGAAAACATAGTAAACATTGAATGTCATTAAATACTGAATCACCTAAAAAATTAGAAAATGTACAAAATATTAGGTCCTGTCACGGTCGCCATGTCGCGGTTATGCTGGAGGTTCGGTTACAATACTTACTGTGAACCTTTAAAGCTTCCGCGCACTCACTAGATTCTGGTTCTTTCTCTGACGGCCGCCAACCGATGTTAAGTCGGTAAATGAAATAAAAATGCACCTTCTTATTTGAAACACATGCATTTAATAGTTAATAAGATAGTCTCGCTCCAACTCCCAACCTTTATGAAAGTTCGCTATCGGTACTTCGATCCTTTTAGATTACAGGTAATGCCTCCGATAAATTTAGACTGAATAACACGCACTCTTTTCATTCATACAACACCCTTACTAGTTCTCAGAACATGCCTATGGCTCACCACGAAGCAATTCATATTAAATTCTGCAAATACTTTCTTCATTAATAAAGTTCCTTCATATCACCAAAGAAATCACCTTCTCCAAAATTAATTCTTTATCATAATGAACACGCGGTCTCGTCGACTCGACTGACTGTTCACTCTCTCCACGGACTCACCTACTCCACGGCCAACGGCAGACTGCCCGCCCAGAAGCCTAGGTGCGTCTTTCTCCCAAGCGCACCATGCTTCCGAATTTGGGGTTTACACCCCCGAGTTCACGGCCCCTTCAGATGCTGACGTCACTAGACGACGACCAGTTTCAACACATGCTTTACAAGTGGGTCCTACTTCCCTAAACCCACGGACTTGGCGGATGCTGAAGTCACCAGACAACCACGCAAACCGCCAATATTTTAAACTTCTCAAATTAGCTTCCAAAGTAATGGGGAAATGCCATTAACCCGTTACAAGGGAATATGCGTTTTATTGTGTTGTTGACACTGTATTTCTATCACCTCGTTTTCTACTTTCACATCTTTCTGCTCAACAGTTATGTTTTATTTACGATTAAAATTATTACTTCGAAGATGCATATTTTCTATAGCATCGATACAAACAGGAAAATGTTCTATGATAAGAGGGCATTTATTTAAATGTTATTTTTATCCATTATTCTAATTCAAAATTAGTCTTGCATTGAAATTCACAACAGCGCGCTTCTATTGAAATATTACTGTTAGTGGAAACGTTCTTTTCTCAAATTCACTAGGTACACTCTTTGGCAAAAAAAATTGACTGTGGGCGCCTGAGACTAAGTCCATTATTTTGCACTATGTGGCATCACTGGAGAGTTTGTTTCAGGCATTGACTTAAGGAAATGAATAACAGATGACGCTGAGTTGAATACCCGCAATGATGCCACATTGTGCGAAATAAGGGACTTAGTCTCAGGCGCCCACAGTCATTTTTTTTTTTGCCAAAGAGTGTACATTCGTCAACACTCAACATTTCGTAACACCACAGAACGTTAACCATATCAGGAAGTTATCGGCATTGTTACACCATAAGAATAACTGCACTTCAACATGGAGATATTAAAGTAGCAATAACACATTAAAGTTCTCCGAGGGATAGAGTGGGGATAAGAGAATTAATTCGATTACTTTGTTATTAGTAATGACGGGCACAGCGCTGCCGCATTGACGTCTAGGCTCTTCCGCGCTCTCAATATTCACAAATAAAATCACACGTCACCTACAGCTTCAGAAAGCGAATTCAAATAGTAATCTCCCTGTGCATGATTACAGGCTAATATGGTTCAATTCTAAATCATTAATATTCCTAGTTACTCACATGATTTTTTATGTTTTCCTTTTTTTAGTTTTTCGTCAAACTAGTCGTAAATAAATCTTTTTAGTATTGGTTATATATTACGCAGCATTGCCACAGTGTTCCCCTTTCAACTGCACGCGACTTGGAGAGCAGGAAGCTCTCAGACGGAGCCTGACCTTCATCGCGTCGCGTCGCGTGCGCCCGTGGTAGCCGACGCCCTCATTAACTAATTGGCTCATTAAGCGCTCTGTCCGGGAACTGCATTAGCCACCGCCTTTTCTCGCTCGTCTCCGTTACATCAGACCTATTCAACTGTTGGTGGCCACGGTGAAATGCCTCACCCAATTACTTTTTTACCTACTCTCTACTGAGTGCTTATATGGGGTTGGAGAAATACGAGATATCGGTTATGGAAATATGCTGCGAATCTTAACGACTTATAGGGACATACTTAATATTTCCTGATTTGCTGTATTTCAGCATCGCTACAAGACATTTTGCCCAGAAATATTCCTAGGAATACAAATTAACATACATTAATAGGATAAATATTCATAATCGCAGTTTGCTATTTAACACATACCCTTAACAGCTCTTTCGTATCGTAGAAATTTGAACAACCACGTATGAAATTTTTAAAATTTGGCAAGCCCCTATAAGGAATAAGCAAACAAGAAAAGAGTTTGCAGGGCAACAATATTAAATAGTCGTCTCCACAATACATTCTTCACACACACACGGGCGTAGCTACAATGGGGCTAGGCGGTGCAGTGCACCGGGGCCCTTACGCTCAGGCGGCCCCCAAGCATACCTCAGGGGGGACCCAAGCGCACTTCTGGGGCCCAAGCCTCAGCTCTGGGGGGCCCCTATCAGCAATACAAAGCAAAAAAAAAAGTCACACGTCTGGACTCAGGGAACCAAATAAATTTTTTGCACCGGGGCCCTTGTTGACTGCACACACAATCAACTTAATTAAATTTGTATGCTCCAAAATTCCCCTTTGCCATTTATCAGGAATTTTAAATTAGTTCTCCTGGAGCACGTTTAATTCGCGAATTAAGCTACCTTATCCTACTTGTTGATCGTGGCTTACATACATTATATCTTAATATTAATATTTAATTTCAATTGTGATGAAACGCACGCTCCGGTGGCAAGTTTCCCTACACACCCATCTTCCACCTTTCCCCCACCCACCTACATTTACTCTCTGCAAATTTTAGCTTTAAATTCTTTCAACTTGTTTGGAAAATTATTCATCATTTCTCTTGGTAACTTATTCCAATCCCTGACACCAGAGAATCTTCCTACACCCTTGTGCCTGAAATCGAATGCCAGCTTCAGGTCATGGTCATCTTTTCTATTCCATCATTACTTTTAATTCTTACACTAATATATTTCCATGCCTCATCACCAAAATACGACTTGTACACTCCCATGACCCCATTCTCCCTCCTCCATTCTTCCAACGAATCCCATTCCAGCTCTTTAATCATATCTGTTACTGATTGCATTCTGCGGTAATTTCCAGAAACAAATCTAGCAGCCTCTTTGAGCCCTCTCCAACTCCTGTATTTGATACTCAAAATGTGGGTCCTATACTACACTACCACATTCCAGCAATGGTCTGAACAAAGTTTTATAACCCAATTCCTTTACTTCTCTCCTACATCCCCTCATCACTCTCCCCAACAAGTGAAGAATTTTGAAACCTTTTCCTACTACCTGACCAATGTGTCCTGCCCAGTTAAGCTTGTTATCAAATGTAATGTCAAGATACATTTCAAGTCTTCAATAAGCAATTGCTTGTATATCTAATAAGCTGACTCTTCTTTGCATTTATCTTCACCCCATGTTTACCAACCCAACTAGATATACTGCCCAGATCACCTCATCTGTTTACAGTCCTTTACCGTTTTGATCCTTTTATGTATCATTATATCATCAGCAAACAGTCTAATCTCTCATAGTAAACAATCAACACAATTATTCATTAGAATAGCAATGGTCCCAATATACAAACCTGTGGTACACCCATTTTTACTTCCACTTCTTTTGATACTGCATTTCCCCTAACTTTCTATTTTCTACCTTTCAAAAATTCTTCTACCCAGTAAATTACTTTCTCATCCACTCCAATAGCTTTTACTTTATTTACTGCCATTTTATGGCTCACTCTGCCAAAAGCCTTTGAAAGATCAATTTGGCCTCCCTTGTCCATTTAATCTGAAATATCATGCACATATCCCACCAACTGAGATTCGCATGAATATCCTTCCCTAAAGTCATGTTGCCTACTTGAAAATCACTTACGCTCCTCACATATATGTGGTTGCACATCAATCTTTCCATTAAATTACCTACTACTGATGTCAAACTGATCGGCCTGTAATTTTCGGCTCTATTTCTCACCCATCCTTTATCTACCGGCACTACTACCGCACTTTTCCAGTCCTGTGATAAGCAGCACGTAACCCGACTCAATTTAAATAATAATTCAAGATAAAGTACAATGTTACATCCGGCTATCTTTAAGATAGCTGTAATAAAATTATCTACATCAGCCCTTTTATATTTTTTCGGCTTTCTTATATCCTTCATGATATCTCCAGGATGAAATTAAAATTTTTTGGTCTGTTCATTTCTAAATATGTTGTTAAGCTCGTTCTCCGAGATAGACCCTGATTCAATTTCCCTAATGATCTTACTAAACCAGTTACTTAAAATCTCTGCCTTTTTCAAATCCTCAGTAATTTCTTCTCCATCCTTATCTATAAGCGTCTCAACACCCTCCCTTCCCCTCAGTTTCCTGATATTGCCATAGAAATTTCTAGATGCATCATTCAGCGGTCCTCCTGCACTGACAATACTCTTCATAAACCCATCTTTAGCCATTTTATTTGCTGTTGTTTAGTTGTTTTAAATATTCCCTACTACCCTGCTGTCTCTTAACTCTGTTATGTTCTCTTCTTGCGAATCTCTTTAACCGTCTCACCTCCCTAGCAAAGTACACATGTTCTCTATTTTCTCTATTTCTCTTTATTTTCTATTTTGGAATAAATTTTTCTTCCCCATTACTTATTATCTCCCTGAACTCTTCCCATCTACACTCTACTTCAACTTGTGCCTTCCTTAAATTTGCTAAAACGTTCTTTGAAATATCTCTTCAAATTCGAAATTTGTGTCTTTTTACAATTGTGCCCCATTCAATTTTGGCTGCTGGTTTACTGAATCCTCCAATATTCATCAGAACTGCGTCATGATCACTTATTCCTTCGGTTACTTGACCCCCCATAAGGTTACCATCGGGCTTTATTAGGAATATATCCAAGATATTTTGTCCCAAAGTGTTCTGCTCTACCAGTTGTGTAGATTCTCCTTCCCTTATTAAGGTATTTGCAAATCTTTGTTCCCATGTGTTATTAATCTTATTTCCCACCCAGTTTGCATCTGGTAAATTTAAATCCCCACCAATAATGACAATTCTGTTCTCACCTATGAAATCTGAGTATGAATTTAATTTCTCCCCAAGAGCCTCATCTTCATCTGTCATTCTTCCACTGCGGTAAGCAGCCAACACCCTGATTTTTTCTTTTTTACTACCCCAGAAATGTACCCCCAAGTATCTCATGGTCGTGATGTATGAACACCAGTGAACTGTGGTAGTTTTTGCTAACTAGTACAAAAACTCCTCCACCGATTGCTCCTCTATCTGTGCGGTACACTCTGAAACCATCCGGAAAAACACTGTCACTTCTTTTAACCTATTTTTTTTAAAATTCCTTATAGCTTTACGCTTCGCCAACTGTAGGAACGAAAAAAAAAATCATGCATTGCCCCTTCAAAGGAACCATTCCAGTAATAGCGTGGAGGAATTTGGGGAAACCATAAAAAAAAAAATCTCGATTATCCGACGGGAATTTGTAGGCGCGTCCACCCGAATGCTCAACCAGGGCGTTACCTCTCACCCAACACGTTCAGTTCTAGCCAGCTACTTCTGCCATCTGCTAATTACCTACTGTAAGAATTTTAATTGTAAGAATCTAACAATTTTAATAAAATGTTGCTGGTTTCTCTCAACAACCCGAGCGTGGTGGGTGAGTGGTTACCTCTCTGACCTCGCTTTGGGGAGCAACATGGTTTACCCAAATTACTCCAGGAGAATGCCGGAATGCTTCCTTCAAAAGGACACTGACGAATTACTTCCCATTCATTATCCCCAATCCAATTAATCACCTGGATGTCGACGAGGCGTAAAGCCACAAATAAAAAAAAAAAAATTGTCATAAAGGAAAACGCGTGTATAACTGATGGAAATCTTTAAATCAAACTACGTTCCAGGTACGAATTTAAAGGGTAGATCTTATACTAACTATTCCAGTATTGCCAGAGCAGATGCAGAATATGCAAAATATGTGTGAAAATTACAGACTGTATATTTGGCTGTTTAAATTTACTGAAATACATCGTATATCATTAAAGTACACTTGTGATACGAATAAAACATTATTCTACGTGGGAATTTAGAACGTGGTGATTTTATTGGCCGTTTATGGGTTGCGTCTTGAATCTGTATTCCAAATGCGCGGGCTCTTACAACCTTCTTTTCCTATGTGAGCTGGTGGCGCTGTCTTAAGGCGGCAGGTAGGAACTATACCCTGTGAAATCACAGCCTTCTAATCACGCCTATTCTGCATGTATACCTACTTATTATTGAAATTTTATTTGTAAATTTTACAATAAAAGTTTTTAAATTCTTATAATTCGTTTGATTAAACAATAATATATTGTAAGTAATACCTAAAGAAGTTTCACATTTGGCATGTGGTCCGAGCACAAACTTTAAGGTTATCTGTATTGTGTTTTGTTTATGTGACAGCGGGCGCACGGAGAAGCAGGCTCAACGAGATGCACAGCTGCGCCTGCGCAGTCCGCCGCAGTTCACGAGAACGCCGAGCAGGCGCTACCAGCGACGCATCGTAGAGGGCGCTCAGGATGGTCAGTACACAAAGCACACATCACTGGCACATATCACACATAGCGACTATAAAAACATGCCAACCGAATGTTCTGTGGAAAAAAGTGCGATTTCAGTACTGCAATTACTCCTTCCCCACGAATATTGTGTTGACTCCAAAAGCAAACTGAACATAACATGTGTTCTGCTTCTCATAGTGCAGTAGGAAACTAAAGATAATTGCGGAAGATGATGTATAAACCGTTCTAAATTCGCGTCGACTGTTTCAAGAAATTCGACTCAACCTGAAAAGCAGAGAAAGTCCACTGAGCACTGACTGCCAGTATAAGCACTGGTGAAATATATCAAAGCGTCTCTTGTTCACGGAGGAAGGAAATAAATGGAGGAGAAATTACGTTAAATCTGTGACGCCGCCTCTAAACTATCGGCTGATACTGCGCATGCGCGGTGGCGGCAGCGGCCATATTGCGAATCCATACAAATTGCAAAGTTCACATTGTGTTTGATACTGTGATTATTTCATTGTCTAAGTATTTTATAATGCCATCTTGTGGCTTCTAGGAATCTTGATGAAGCAAAACGATTTTGCTACCCGAAATGCAGTTTGCGATTCAAATACGCGTGTGTGGATGTGTCTACATAGTTTGATTCTGTAGTGGCAATTTAGTGGAGATTGTGGTTAGATCTAAATGCAGTCTGTACCAGAATGGTTTAGTTATTGCATATATAAGGGACAAAGAATTTATCTATTATTGTTAGTAATTTCATGAGAACCATGTTAGTGTAAAAACGTGTATCGCGATGTAAACTACTTCCAGCTATTCCCATTTAAGCTTACTATGTATGGTAACAATATAACTATTTTTATTCTGGTCTAGGCCGCATTTCAACCTAACCACAAGTGGTAGTAATAAAACTGAAATATCCATTCTGCATGTCCACCATGTAATTCATTGTGGCTTTGGCACAATTAATTTTTAGTCCAGGCCGCATATCAACCCAATCCCCTCAATTTGGAGACTATATCCCGAAAACTAAGCAAGATATCCCAAAAATTTATTCTTTATTTTCGATTTGTCTCGTCGTGTTACATAAGAATCGATCATGAAATTTGACTTTTGCGAAATTTTTCTTCTGCATTTCAACTCAAAACACCTCACTTTTTGTATTAAATCTCGAGAACTAGACGAGATATAGAAAAATTTTATTCTTTATTTTTTTTATCTCGTTTTTTTTTAAATAAGAATGCATCATCAAATTTGACTTTGACCAATGTTTTCTTCTGAATTTGAACCAAAAAGTCTCACATTTGAGACAGAATATCTCGGAAACTAGGCAGGATATCAAAAAAAAATTATTCTTCATTTTTTATTTGTCTCATCGAGTTACATAAAAATCCAACACCAGATTGCGGCGTTACGTTTATCCTAGAGTTCCTTTGAGGTTTTTGTACATACACCCCGTGTCTGTATGGATGAGGCCTGCCCCTCCCCTCCCCCCCACTCCTCCTCCGCCCGGCGTCTCTTCAATGCGTGGTGAAGGCTCTTGCGTCGTCTCCATATATTTCTTTCCTCCATGCTCTAGTGCTGCTTCATGAATAAATCGGTGCTGCGCGAGAAATTTGACGTTTAGCGCAGTGCGTGAATTTTGAAATATTTGGGACATTTTGACCGTTAAGTCACCCCGACACTAGGAATTTTAGAGTAATGACATGTGTAATACTAACCAGGGAATAATGGATGGACAATTTGGTCTAGCCATATACACTATATTTCATTTAAGTAATACCTTAGATTCATTATATTAACATAAATGGCTACTTCTACAGTATTGATGAGTATTTGCAAACCAAAAGTTAGTCTGAAGTGAAAGTGACTTCATAAATAGAAATAGGGAAAATCATATAAATCAGGTGTTAATTCTCTATTTGTAATAATAAATGTTTTGTCTTTATCAAATTTGTACTCTTGTTATCTTGTAGTTAATCACAGAAAGGATAAAATGTGAGAGAATGTATGTTGTGTGTGTGTGTGTGTGTGTGTGTGTCTGTCTTCATACAGACTATTTTTGACCAATAAATACAAATACAAATTAATTCTAAGTTTACGGAACCATTTTAGTATCTATACAAGAGTTGCATTGAAACTTTAACAACGTGCGTTTTACGTTCAAACATTTTCTTGTAAATGGAGGAAATAAAATTTATGCCTAACTAACTAGGCACCATGCGGATTTTCAAAATATACAAATAGCAACCTTTAAAAATAGAGATGTATTCCGAAAATATTTTTGTGGCACAGAAAATTTTGAACATACTATTGAAATTTACTACTAACTTTTTGAAATGAAAAATGAGTACTGAATCTTATGCCGGGAGAAACATCGATGATTGTAAGTGTGGTGGTGGTTTTACACAACACGTTGCAGTCGGTACTGGTTGCTATAGTAAGATGAATGTGTCTCACAAATAACTTTTAATTAATTAATTTGGTCTAATTACGATGGAGCACACACTGTGGTGGAAATTTCCTTAGTCATCTAATTACCCCCTTTAATTTATTTTATTAATTATCTTATATAATTTGAGTGTTAAATATCTCCCCATCTACTTTTGTGATTTACGAATTTAAATTCCTTAAGCGTTTTTGGTAAATTATTCATAACTCCCTTGTGCATGAAATCGAGTGACAGCTTGTGGTAATGGTCATCATTTCCTTTCCATGCATTATTCTTTTACCAATATCCTTCCAAACCCCATCAGCCACATATGCCTTCTACATTCCTAGCACACTATTTATCAGAGACAAATTTTTATCCTGCTCCTGTCCTTCCATTCCCTCCATGACTCCCAATCCAGCTCATTTATCATATCAGTTACCGACTGGGTCCAGCAATAATTTTCAAAGACAAATCTAGCATCTCTTCTTTGCTGTTTGTATCTTTTTTATATACATATCTGTACACTCTGCCAAAATAACTAAACAAAATATTGAAATGAAAGTTAAGAGATTAATAAAACACAATATGCTCCCAGATCACACAGTAGAGTAAATCCTACTGTTGGAAAATCTGTTGGAAAAGCAGTTTGATAATGGTAATTCGCTTTAAGCATTTGGATACTGCGTGAAGTGGATTGCACTGGACAAAAAACTTGATATACTTCACATAACTTGCTTATTAGTAACATGGTCATATGGAGGAAGGAAATATATGGAGGAGAAGTGACGGTAAATCTATGAAGCAGGCTCTAAACTCTCGCGCATGCGCAGTTGCGTTCCCAAACAAATGCGATGTTCACATTGTGTAGATGCTGTAATTATTTCATTTGGTAATGTGTATAAGTGTTTTATAATGTCATCTGCATTACTTTTTAACGAGTATTGAAAATGAGATTTAAAGGTGTGTGTTTTACATCGTGATTTAGTATTGCGCTTTCTTTCGACACGTTGCAGTTTATACTGACAATGTATGATGAAATTAAATGTGTTAAATTATGCTATGCAATCTAGGAATCTTGAGAAGCAAGCGATGTTGTTACTACAAATACAGTTTGCAATTCAAATACACGTGTGTGGGTATGTCTTCACAGTTTGATTCTGTAGCGGCAATTTAAGGGAGATTGTAGTTAGGTCTAAATGCAGTCTGTACCAGAATGGTTTTGTTTTCCATAAGGGACAAAGAATTTATCTATTACTGTTAGTAATTTCATGATAACCAAGTTAGTGACAAAACGTGTATCGCGATATAAACTGCTTCCAGGTATTCCCAATTAAGCTTACGATGTATGGTAACAAGATAACTATTTTTATTCTGGTCTAGGCCCAGGGGGGGGGCTAGGGCTCAAGCCCCCCCCCCCAAAGTATCTTCGTCCACCCCCGACATTGTAGTTTCGACACCTTTTTTAAGTCCGCTCAAGCCCCCCCCCCCCAAAAAACAAAATCCTGGATCCGCCCCTGTCTAGGCCGCATTTCAACCTAACCACAAGTGGTAGTAAAAAGACTGAAATATCCATTCTGCATGTCCACCATTGTGGCTTTGAAAGAATTAATTTTTGATCCAGGCCGCAAATCAACCGAATCCCAGTATATCCCGAAAACTAAGCAAGATATCGAAAAATTTTATTCTTTATTTTCGATTTGTCTCGTCGTGTTACATAAGAATCGATCATTAAATTTGACTTTTGCGAAATTTTTCTTCTGCATTTCAACTCAAGACACCTCACTTTTGATACAGTATATCTCGAGAACTAGGCGAGATATCGAACATTTTTATTCTTTCTTTTTTATTTGTCTCTTCTTTTTTAAATAAGAATCCGTCATCAAATTTGACTATGACCATTTTTTTCTTCTGAATTACAACCAAAACCATTTCACGTTTGAGACAGAATATCTCGAAAACTAAGCATGATATCAAAAAAATTTATTCTTCATTTTTTATTTGTCTCATCGAGTTACATAATAATCCATTACCAGATTGCGGCGTTACGTTTGTCCTAGAGTCCCATTGAGGTTTTTGTACATATACGCCGTGTCTGTATGGGATCGGCCTAGCCCCCCACTCCTCCTCCGCCCGGCTTCACTTCAATGCTTGGTGAAGGTCTCTTGCGTCTTCTCCATAAAAGTTCAACTTATGAAACAAAATGGTTAACAAGATATATTTCAGAATGTCTGGAAGCTTTTCAAATTTTGCTAACCAAACCTGTAACTCTCATTGAAGGAAAAGGAAGTTTCAGTATAATAAAACTTATCAAAATTGGCAACAACGGAAAGAAAGAACTGACGAGAGGCAATATTTATATGGAAAGATTAGATGAAATACAGCCAACACTCACCAAAGCTGAAGGTATGAGGGCAGCAGAAACACTCAATAAAACACAAAAACAGAACTTATTTATGGTAAACTCAGAAGCAAGAGAGAATGTTAGATTTTGTAATTTTATCTACAGAAAATAAAATTACCCCATGGCAAAAGGGAGGAGGTTGCAATCTAGGCCCTTTAGTTATGATTTTATTTCATCAATTGTATGGTTTTTTTTTATATTAAAAACTATGTACATTTAATGTGTACCTATGTGCTGTGAGCATTGTGAATACAATAGTAGCTTAAATAAACCTTTTGAAATATATATCTTTTTTACAGTTGTTGTTTCCCATTCATACCACTGCTATTCTATACTAATCTTTCTGAGGTTTGAGTTATTACTAATAAATAAGGCTACCTTCTGCCTACTGCTTTGCTCAAGTAGAATTCATAACACATTCATATATGTATTTGTATTCAAATCCCACAGGAACTACTTTTTTGATCAGGATAAAAATACATAGCCAAAATATTATCTCTAAGCCATTCAGATGTTTCATTGTAAAACAGTAACAAACATCCAAGCAAACAAGCTTTTCCATTTATAATATTATTAGGATCTTTGTTTGGACACCTTAATCTTGTATAAGTGATTGCACATTGAGATCTTTCACAACCTGAAAAACTTTCTAGGGCTGCCCCTGGTTTGCAGATGACCTAATGCTATGTAAAATGATCAAAATGGTAGAGAACGGTGAACAGCTGCAGTGTGATCTGGACAAAATAACTAAATTGGTTGGTAAACATGGGATAAAGATAAATGCAAAGAAGATTTTGCTTATTAGATACACAGAAACTAAAGTGATTATGATCATAAGGTGGAGAAAGAATTGGTTGTTGAAGACTTTAAATGTAAATATCTTGGCATTACATTTGATTACAAGCTAAACTGGGCAGTACACATTTGACAGATGGTAGGAAAAGGTTTCAAAATTCTGCACTTCTTGGAGAGAGTGATGCATGAAAGAAGTAAAGGAATTGGGTTATAAAACTTTGGTTAGAACCATTTCTTGAATGTGGTAGTGTAGTATGGGACCCACATTTTGTGTATAAAATACAGTAATACCCCGCTTTACGCGAGGGATACGTTCCGCAAAAAATCGCGTTAAGTGAAATTCGCGTATATCGGGGTTTACGATTAAACAGAGTCAAAAGTTAATGCAAAGAAAAAAATACAAATCATTGGAATCAATCTCTTTAATTCTAAGAACACTTTATGCAGTATTACATGTTTTTTTTTTTTTTTTTTTTAAACGGAAAAATACGTCTTTTGTCTTTTGGGTAGCATTTCTTTTACGTTCTTGTAAAATACGTTCACCCAACGCTGTTTTTAATTGTTTGGCACATGGTCCAAACATGGTCATCATCACTATCTATGCTATGCAATATGTCCAAACCTGAATAAATTTTTGAACGAATATTTTGTATTCCGCTTGAAGATAAAATTCTCTCTTCTACTTGTCCTTCCACATCATTTATGGCATTATTCTGTAACTCGATCAGATCTTCATTGCTGAGAGGTTCGTCGTGAGTTGCTACAAGTTCTTCAAGACCTTCTACCGCGACATCTTCAAGTTCAGACCACTCAATCATTGCAGCAATGTCTTCAAGCACTTGTCTGTGCATTTGGACAATTCTTCTAGGTGCTTCCACTACATCTGGCCAAAGATTACGCCACACCCTGTTCATACAACTCCTTTTAACTTCTTTCCAAGACTCGTCTATGTTGTGAATATCCTTCAGGATGTTGTATGACTTCCACCGCTCTCGCATAGACTGTCTCCTTCCCCGTCTGTTTCATAAATTAGCTGGCTAAAAGTGCGGCGATGGTAATAAGCTTTGAAGTTTGCTTTTGCTCCCTGGTCCATAGGTTGTAATATTGACGTAGTGTTTGGTGGAAGGAACATCACGTACACTTTTAAGTCTCTCGGCGTATCAAGTGAGGTTGGATGTCCTGGGGCATTGTCTAAGAGTAATATAACTTTACGTTCAAGCCCATTTCTGTCACAGTAGGATTTTACTGACTGGCAAAAACTATTAGAATACCAATCTTGAAAAACTTCCCGTGTAACTCGCGCCTTTCTGTTGGACCGCCCACGACTGGTAGGCTTATCTCGTCTGTACCTCGCATTGCACGATGTGTTTCTGAATGGTAAACCAGTAAAGGTTTCAGTTTGAAATCACCAGTGGCATTACCACCTAGCAGAAGTGTTAATCGATCTTTCGCAGCTTTGAAACCGCTGGCTTGACGTTCTTCTTTAGAAATGAATGTTCAAGATGGCATATTTTTCTCACTAAAGCCCGGTCTTATCATCATTGAAGATGAGACAAACAGGAATTTTTTTCTCGTGCTACGAAATCTTGAAACTTGTCTGGAAACTCAGTTGCAGCTTGAGTGTCCGCACTGGCGGCCTCACCTGTTATCTGGATATTGTGAAGATTGGAGCACTGTTGAACCGATGAAACCAGCCTCTGCTGGCAGCAAAAGTCGGAGTGGAAGTCACCTTCTTCTGTCTTTAACATCTCATACAAAGATTTTGCTTTTGTGCATATGATATCTTGAGTAAGTGGTGTGTTCTTCTTATTTAAATCTCCGATCCAGACTGCTAGCAACTTCTCCATTCTTTCTAGTTTTGTTGCACTTATAGGTGTTGAACTTTCGCTGGAAAGTTTAATTTTTTACCGATTTTTAAAAATCGTTCTCACAGCGATTCTGACAGACCAAAATCTCTGCCAACAATTGTTGCTTTTCCTCCATTTTCCGTTCTTCTTTTCACCTTCATCTTCAATTCCAAAGTTACGCTTTTACGCTCTTTTTTCTTCGTAGGTGGCATTTTTAACGTAGTGTTAAATTATGTATCTCCACCAAACGTTAAAACACGACTGCCAGCCGAGATAAACAAATGGAACAAACGAAACAAACGAGGGAATTCCCATAGAACAAAGTCGTAGGACGGGGAATCCTCAATTCTTCGATCAGAATGGTCGTAGAAAGAGGGGATTACCGCGACCAAAGAGAAGCCAATGACTACACTATGGACATACATATTCTTAAGTAAGCAATTCGCGTAATACGAGGCATTTTAACGCGAATTTGAAATTTCGCGTTAAAGCGAAACCGCGCATAACGGGGTTGCGTAAAGTGGGGTATTACTGTACAGTAGTTGATGCGATAAAGGGCTGCTAGATTTGTTCTGGAAATTTTCATAGAATGCAATCAGTAACAGATATGATAAAAGAGCTGGAATGGGATTCATTGGAAGATAGGAGGAGGTTGAAGAGAGTCACAGGAGTGTACAATGTATATATTGGTGATGAGGTGTGGAAAGATATTGATGTAAAAATTAGAAGTAATGCATGGAAGGAAAAAGATGGCCATGACCACAAGCTGAGACCTGAGTTCGGGTACTAGGATGTGGGAAGATTTTCTTTTGTATGTAAGAGGGGCAGGGATTGGAATAAGTTACCAGGGGAATTGATGAAAAATTTAGCAAAAATATTTAAACAATTCAATTTTGGAATTTGTAAAGGACAAAAGTAGGTGGGTACAGGAAAGTGGGGAAAATGGGTGTGTAGAGAAATTGCCACCAGTGCATGCACTCCATCACAGTTGAATTAAATTAAATCTGGGCATATGACATGTAATAATAGTCAATTATACACTCATCACCACTTACTTGGCGAATTGTATGATAGATTCCCATAGCAATAAGGAATGTAATCATCTTTGCAACATCTGGTATTTCTTGATTGACAGCCTCAAATATGGAAATTCTTAAATTTGCATGGGACTGGATATCTGGATTATTTTTTCATCTATATTCTTGAATCTGACAGCTGCATTGATCTGGACACTGAGATTATTTCTTGCATTTGCTTTTTTATTGGCATATTCCTGATATGACCAATTTTGTGACAATAATCACATTCAGTGTTCTTGTTACTGTCTATGAAGTGAGTAGGTCTTTCAACTGTTGGAAATGCTTTCACTTGAGATTTTTCTTTACTTAGAAGCTTGAACTGGATCTAATGATAGTGTGATACTTGAGTGCTCTACAATCATAAGTAGAGTTTCATTTGTTGAGGGTAAGGCCTAATAGCATAAAGTATGGAACTTCAATTTTAAAATCAATGTCCTTGTATTTTTGTGCAGTATTAATGAATTCTTCTGTATATTTGCTTAAATTCTTGAAATTTGCTAGGTAAATGGATGAAAAAGGCTCATCAATGCACAATAACATTGCATGCTCTTGGGCTGAAGCTTTTTAGATAATTTGTTCAGAGCTAGATGAGCAGAATTAACTTCATCGATAAGATAATGTAAACTTAGATGAATGCTACATTCAATAAAACTGAGAGCCTCTATGTCATCTTGCACATCATAACTTTTATATTCTTCACTATCAGAACTGTCATCATATGACCACAATTTCTGACATTTTAAAAGCATTTTCATAGAATCATATGACATAATTTGTAGCACCAGTTAACTTGGTAAAGTTAATAGTGGCGACATTCTGGAGAGCTTGATTTTTTTTCGGTCATTCTTAAAACTTGATTATTAAACTTGATTAATGCTTATAGAGCAGCACTGGACAAAAACTTGTTAGAGAATGCCTGGGCCCATAACCTGTTGTAAAAGCTGTGTGAGCATTCCAGGTTGATAATGGTTATTTGCTTTTAGCACATGAATACTGTGTTAAGTTGATTGCACTGGATAGCAAACCTGATACATGTAATGTGGACACAACACTGTTTACTTGACAAAGACAAAGCAGCAGTTGGAGAGACCATACAGGTGAAGGATTATTATCTTGGTGACTACAGCACAGATTATAACATACACATATACGTGTCAAAGATACAAATTAAACCTAGTTTACACTAAAAGAATATTCCATATTCTCAGCACCTATAGTATACAGTAGAGTCCTTCCTGGTTTGTTTACAGCTCCCAAAGTGGAAGAGAGCAACAACGTGGAGAATGTGCCTCCCACACCAGCTACGGACTCCAAATTGACTCCAGCCCCTGTGACGGCTGTCCCTCAGCCCATACACTCGTAAGTCACCATTACGGTCATCTACTGTTGGAAATATTTAACTATAACATACTGTTAGATAATATAGCAATTTGGTAAGCAAAAATATACTTAAATATAACTTGTCTGTGTCCCAACTATTGTTTTATTTCTATTGTTAGCCCAGGGATCAAATCAATCTGTTCTCTTTCCACTTAAGTATTGCATTTTTTCTACATTATTTGTTTAATTGATTTCAGATAAATGGTGCATCTTTCATTCATAGTAAGAGATTATGAATGTGGAATACAATAGTATCACTGATACTGTGTAAGCTTAAAGAACCTCTTGAGTGGTTTTGGACTGGAATGATTTGTTACGGAGTTGACAATTTTTACTCGGTTATATTTTGAAATAAAGCAGACCTTATATCAAGAGGACTAGGTATGAAGGACGTCATTTGGTCTGTAGGGTGAGCAGCCTGTACCGGTCGACGTGTAGCATCCCCGCCGCCCTGCCGTCTTCCGCCCCTCGACCAGACTCTCCCCGGTCAACACGCTCTGCCCCCTGGACGCAGCCCACAGTCCGAGGCCTCTACTCCAGTTCCAGCCCGCGCTCCGTCCGCTCGGCTGGACACCACCACAGCCAGCTGCTCTCCAGGCTTACCAGGCGCTCCTCCAGTGTCGAGAGTCACAGCTCCAATGACTCCAGGAACTGCAAGAGGTACGCTCATTTTGTTCTCTTCACAATTCGGCAGCCTGGACGATATCCAACAAAATGGTCAGATTTGTCTGCTTTGAATGTTTCAGAACATAACAGCATCACCTATTCTGAAAACTAAAAGCTAAGCTTGGTATTCATTTCTTAAGACACAGTCTCTTGGATGAGGTTAGTGGTGTACATGACAAACATTGTTCTTGAATTAGTATAACCGAAAACATCTACTGGGATGCAGCTGAACCACTTGTTCATGAATTCTTTGATCTCCTAGCAGATCATTTCCATTGTATTGTCCTGTGATGGTAACTTTCTTACCACAAAGAATTTATTAAACTTCTGAATTGTCTTTTATTCCGTTAAGTCGGAGTCCTTGTCTCTCATTTTCAGTCAGACAAATTATCCAGAAACCATCCTAGGTATTTTAAATCTAACATTTGTTCAAAGATGCAGCCTTTTATTTATTGTCCAATTTCTTGTTGCAAAATACACTATAACTTCTGTTTTTAAGATATTACCATACAGGCCAAATTCTTCTGTGATCTGTTTAAATTTTTTCAGTTCGGTTCCAGTAGTTAATAAGCAACTTTTCCCAGTCAACATCTGTTAATATGAGTGTGTTAGACATCTTCTCATATTTAATACAGTCAAATGCTTTACGACAGTCGATAAAACGGACACAATTGTCGACATTCGGATGCATGTAAGACTGGGCGCTGCGAGTTTCACTTTAGTTAACTGAGTAATGTTAGCGCATTGAGGATGATATTTAGCCTCAAAAATGTCATCTTGCACATTTGTGTTACTGCCTCGCTTCGAGGTGCTCTAGTATAATTTTAATAATTTAAGATATTTGGCTTCCTCCCAAAAACAATTACAACCCATGAATATGATAATGACAGCAATTTATTTACACATTGATCAATAGATACAATGTTTTCACGCTCATTTAAATCAGATATAAAAATATTAAAAATCTACAAAAACCTTCAATTTCTTCCATCACGCACCATTAAAATTCCTCTCTCGCCCCCATTATAATCTTGCCGCCTTCTTGTTCAGTGATTTACCTCTCTCTTACAGGATACAACAAAAATACTTAAAATTACCCTATTTTGTTCTAAACATTCTACTTTACTGAGATGCCTTTTTAATTAATACACATATAGATATTGACATGGAAAAGAAAGGGAAAATACACCCAACACTCACCAAAGTTGAAGGGAGGAGGGCAGCAGCAACACAAAAAAAAACCACAAAAAAGAAAAAACAATATTTTGACACAAGTCTTAATCATGTGAGGCGAGACATATGGCAGGAGGAAAGATGTGGTCACATCCCAACCCCCCACATGAATGAAGCACAGGTGGAAAACGCACAGTGGTGAAGGAATTGCTGGGAAGGGAGGGGAATAAGCTTGGCCAGCGATAAAAGTGAAACAAATAAACTTTGTGTAGCATAATTCAAAAAGTTATAATTTTATTTAGATGAAAATAAAGGGAGATAGAAATATATATATAAATAAATAACTAAAAATATATTTGTAAAAGTTTTGAAAAAAAAATGTATGAAACTATTGTGCAGTGATGGGTGTATAGGGGTGAGGATGGAAGAAATTAACAGAAATTAAGGACTGGGGGATGTCTAGTCAGCAGGATGTGTTGATAAGCCAATTGCCACCTGCGAAGTTCAGATTGGGAGGTAGTGTCAGGAAGTACTCTAAATGGTTCTGACTGTGAAGCAGTTATTAAAGTCGCGGGTGTTGTGAGTACTGGCATGGTGAGCAACAGGGAGGTCCAGGTTTTGGGAGTAAACTGTTTGTCTGTGACCATTCATTCTGATGGCTAATGAGTTTGAGGTCAGGCCAATGTAGGAACTTGGACAGTGGAGGCAGGTGAGCTGGTAAATGAGATGGGTGGTTGTACAAGTGGTATGATCTACTATGGGGTAGGTTTCACCAGTAGTAGGGTTGCTGTAGGTAGTGGTAGGTGGATGCATACCAAAAGTTTTGCAACGGGGTCTCTTACAAGGGAAGGATCCAAACGGTGGTTTAGGAGCATCAGAGGGTTCATATTTATCTATAAGAATGTTTTTTAGATTAGCGGTCTGCTGAAGGTGACTCGGGGTGTGATGGGAAGGATTGTGCGAAGAATGCAGCGCATTTCAGGAAGGGATCTAAGAAAGTCATAGCCCAGATGAAGAATTTTGTTTAGCGATTCCAGGCCAGGGAAAAACTGGGTGAGAAAAACAGGGTTCTGGTTGGCTTTGGGTTGTTTGTGTCATTGTGGGGGACAGTCCCTGACTCTTGATAGCTGTTTTTGTACTAGTACTGGAGGATAATTGTGGTTTATGAGTGCCTGGGTCAGGTTGTTGGTGTAGAGACTAAAGGACTCATGATCAGAGCAGATGCGTTTGCCTTGAATGGTTAGGCTGTATGGAATAGAACGTTTTATCTGATATGGATGGTAGCTATCAAAATGGAGATATTGTTGTAGGTTAGTGGGTTTTATGTGTACAGAGGTGTGTAAGTGACCATTCTGTACAGATATGTCTACATCCAGAAAAGTGATGTCAGTCTGAGAGTAGGACCAGGTGAAGTTTAAGGAGGAGAAGTTATTCAGTGAGTAAAAGAAGTCAAGAAGGAGGTTTTCACCATGGGTCCAGATCATAAATATGTCATCTATATACCTGTACCACATGGTGTGTTGTCAAGTAACCTTTTGAAGAAACTGTTCCTCTAGTCTGCCCATGAAAAGGTTTGCATAGTAAGGCGCCATGCGAGTGTCCATAGCAATGCCTCGAATCTGATGATAAACCTGAGACTGGAAGGAAAAGAAATTTTTGGTAAGGATGAATTGAGCCAAAGAAGTGAGGAAATGAGTGGTAGGGAGGGTGTGTGGGGGGCGACTGTCGAGGTAATGCCCTATGGCACTGAGGCCCTGACCATGAGGGATGTTGGTGTAGAGTGATGATACATCAATAGTAACCAGGAAGCAATCTTTTGGTAGGGGAGCTGGAACTGTTGACAGACGCTCTAAAAAGTGGGGGGGTGTCTCCGACATAGGATGGAAGGGCCTGGATGAAAGGTTGTAGGTGCTTGTCAATGAATGCAGAAATACGTTCTGTGGGAGACCCAAAGGCAGCAACTATAGGACATCCAGGATTGCCCGCCTCATGTATTTTGAGCAGAAGATACAGGGTGGGGGTCCGGGGGGTCTTATGAGTCAGAAGGCAAATGGAATTGTGTGAAAGGCCCTGTAAGGGACCTGGGAGACTGAGGAAAGAGCAGATTTCTGTGCATATTGAATTAGTGGGATCAGTGGTATGAGGTAAGTAAGTGGAAGTGTCAGAGAGCTGCCTGAGGGCTTCAGCTGTGTAGTTGCTTCATCCATGACCACAGCAGTCAAGCCCTTGTCAGCTGGGAGGATTATGATTTTATTTTTTGAAAGTTCACTCACCGCCTGCATTTCAGTACAGGTCAGGTTATTGGAGTGGGGGATTGTATTTAGGAAGGAAGGCGTTGAGATGGTTGATATGAGGAATTCCTGGAATAAGATTAGGGGATGGTTTTGAGGTAGGGGAGGAGGATCTAACTGGGATGGAGGTAGGAATTGTTGGACGCTGCGTTCCAGGTTATCACTTCGGCTGTCTCCCCTGCCTGTAGTATTGAAAAAATACCACCAGTTGAGTGTGTGGCAGAATGAAAGGGAGTCCTTAATAAGAGTAATCTGATCAATTTTTGGGTGGGAGAGGAAGTGAGACCCTTTGAAAGAACTGATAGTTCAGGTTCGGAAGGGGGGGGGGGGTGGATGAAAGATTCACAATGGGGATTTTTTATTTCTCCAGTGGTGGGGAATGGGTAGGGGTGGGAGTGATGGGAGTGGGTGGCAGAGGTGCTGGGTGGGGAAAGTTGAGAATATGAGAAATACATGGTGTTGTGGTAATGGGTGGTTGAGGTTTAATGTGTTGCCTGTAATGTGGGTTGGTGAGATGAAGGCCCAAAACAAAATAGCTCTTACAGAGGTAAGAGAGCTTTGAACGAAGTTTTTCTGCTTGTGTGGTTAACAAATGGTTGCAATGATTAAGGATGTTATGTAAATAATAAATGCTACCAGGGAATGCAAGGAGACGGATTTTGTGTAAGAAAATTAGGTGGGATGAGTGTTGTTGGGTTTTCATGATATACTGTTGGAGAACTAGGTGCCAAGGACTGTTGGAAGCGGAATGAGTGGAGTGTGAGATGAAGTTGCGGGGGGCATCCAGACATAGGAAATATTATGGTAAGGCCATTTGGTGGTATGTTCAGAGAAAGACAGGATTGGAGGAATAAAATGTGAGATCTCAGTTTAGCAATATGAGTAGCATGGTGCATATACTGGGAAAGGTAACTCTGAAAAAGATACATGGCAGAAAAAAAATAGTAGTGTCAATGAGATAGATGAAAAAAAATAAACACACAGCGGAGTATGGGGTGGTCAGAACGACGGGAAACTGGGGACGAGGGACGTATATAAAAAATGGATGATTAGTGCTATGAAATATAAGGGATAAGAACGGAACTAAAAATATATATGTCAAAAAGGAAATAAAGACAAATGAGGTATCAAAGTAGTGCGGTAAAACAGCCCAGAAAAATGTAATGTTATTGGGCTGACTAATGGTCACAGGTGGGTGAAAGAATTAAATATGTCATAAACAAAAAAGGAAGAGGCAAGTAGTTTTTTGCTCACCGAATGCCAAGTGGTAAAAAATGGTCGGAAGTGAAAGGTTATGTTAGGTCAGCTGTGGTTATGAATAACTCGTCAGTTGAAATATAAAGGAAAAGAGGTGAACTACAGTATATATCGTAAGAGGAATTCAGAAATAAAAATAAAAATACCAGGGCCTCAGTGCCATAGAGCATTACCTTGACAGTCGCCCCCAGCACACCTTCCCTACCACTCATTTCCTCACTTCTTTGGCTCAATTCATCCTTACCAAAAATTTCTTTTCCTTCCAGTCTCAGGTTTACCATCAGATTCGAGGCATTGCTATGGGCACTCGCATGGCACCTTCCTATGCGAACCATTTCATGGGCAGACTAGAGGAAGGTTTTCTTCAAAAGGTTACCCGACAAATAACTGTGTGGTTCAGGTATATAGATGACATATTTATGATCTGGACCCATGGTGAAAACCTCCTTCTTGACTTCTTTTATTCACTGAATAACTTCTCCTCCATTAACTTCACCTGGTCCTACTCTCAGACTGACATCACTTTTCTGGATGTAGACATCTCTGTACATAATGGTCACTTACACACCTCTGTACACATAAAACCCACTAACCTACAACAATATATCCATTTTGATAGCTACCATCCATATCATACAAAATGTTCCATTCCATACAGCCTAGCCAGTCAAGGCAAACACATCTGCTCTGATCATGAGTCCTTTACTCTCTACACCAACAATCTGACCCAGGCACTCATAAACCACAGTACTAGTACAAAAACAGCTATCAAGAGTCAGGGACTGTCCCCCACAACGACACAAACAACCTAAAGCCAACCAGAGCCCTGTTTTTCTCACCCAGTTTTTCCCTGGCCTGGAATCGCTAAACAAAATTCTTTGTCTGGGCTATGACTTTCTTAGATCCCTTCCTGAAATGCACTGCATTCTTCGCACTATCCTTCCCATCACATCCCGAGTCACCTTCAGCAGACCGCCTAATCTAAAAAACATTCTTATAGATAAATATGAACCCTCTGATGCTCCTAAACCACCGTTGCGATCCTTCCCTTGTAAGAGACCCCGTTGCAAAACTTTCGGTATGCATCCACCTACCACTACCTACAGCAACCCTACTACTGGTGAAACCTACCCCATAGTAGATCATACCACTTGTACAACCACCCATCTCATTTACCAGCTCACCTGCCTCCACTGTCCAAGTTCCTACATTGGCCTGACCTCAAACTCATTAGCCATCAGAATGAATGGTCACAGACAAACAGTTTACTCCCAAAACCTGGACCTCCCTGTTGCTCACCATGCCAGTACTCACAACACACGCGACTTTAATAACTGCCTCACAGTCAGAACCATTTAGAGTACTTCCTACAATCTGAACTCCGCAGGTGGGAATTGGCTTATCAACACATCCTGCTGACTAGACATCCACCAGTCCTTAATTTCTGTTAATTTCTTTCATCCTCACCCCTATACACCCATCACAGCCATCACTACACAATATTTTCAGATATTTTTTTTTTTCAAAATTTGTACAATTATATTTTTAGTTATTTATTTACATTTTGTATATACAAGTATATTTCTATCTCCCTTTATTTTCATCTAAAAATAAAATTATAACTTTTTGAATTATGCTACACAAAGATTATTTGTTTCACTGGTTAAGCTTAATCCCCCCCCCCCTTTCCCAGCAATTCCACCACCACTGCGCGTTTTCCGCCTGTGCTTCATTCATGTGGGGGGTTGGGATGTGACCACATCTTTCCTCCTGCCATATGTCTCGCCTCACATGATTAAGACTCGTTTCGAAATATTGTTTTTTCTTTTGTTGTATGTTTTTTTGTGTTGCTGCTGCCCTTCTCCCTTCAACTTTAGTGAGTGTTGGGTGTATTTTCCCTTTCTTTTCCATGTCAATATTGCCTAGTGGCATTTCTTTCCTTTCAATTGTTACCTATATATAGATATTTACATACTTATTTATTATATTACATTCTAATATTTGGTGAAGTGTGGCCTCACAGCGAACATCTATGAACATTTGTAAATGCTGTGTTAACTCAACATGCACACTATTCCACATCATGAGAACCATGAAGCAATCAGTTTTTTACCATAAAGTTGTAGGCCACCAGAAATTAAAGAATGCGTTCATAATGTGGTGACTTCACTCTGTCTGCTGTTCAAAAGCAATAGCAGCTTTATTGTTCTAGAAATTTTTTAAAATTGGTGTAAAGAGAATAAAGAAATGGTTCTGCATAAGACCATAGTTCTATAGTTTAATTCTCTGTCCACTTCTATGGACTGCATGATTCACTGAAGAAGGTGAAATTGATGCTTTGTATGAAGAATATTATTGCAAAATTTCCCAGGATTGCTACAGGATTTTGTTAATAGTTTTACAGAAGAGAAATACTACAGATAATGCTGAATATGAATGAATTAATGAAAAACATTATCAGTTGATGTCATTATAGTTCATTATAAAATTTCCTAAGAAAATATTGGTGAGGATTATGCACTCTTATCTTGATATCAAGAAACTTTTGTATCCCAAATCTGAAAACAGCCTGTATAATATCGCAGACACCGGCACCACCGCAGTCGACGGAGTTCAGACAACGAGAGTGAGCTGTCCAAGGGCTCCGGCTCTGGCAAGGGACACGGCCACTCTCATCGCAGACACAGACACCGTTCTCACGGCTCGGGCAGTGGCAGCGGACACCGCAGGGAGAGCTCCAGCGAACACGACAACCACCACAGGCACCGGCACAAGGGATCCAGTAGGCACAGGTCTGGGATATTATTTAATCCCCATTTCAAAATATTTCTACTGCCACAAACAAATGTCCACGCTTATTCAGACAAATGGACGTCTGGTCCAACCTTTTGTACGTGAGTGGCACTTTTAATTAGCTGCATCAGGTTATTCGAGATGGTTTTGCAACATTTGTTCTCACTACTTCCTGTCTGTCACAAATGACTCACAGTATTAAGGTCACATCACTAGTAGGCACTTGTAGGATAGTAGGATAAAGAAGCTAGACTCTTCAGAAATTGTGGGGAATTATCAAGAGGAAGAGCCTTATGTAGATGTAGAGTAGATAAGATTCAGCAGGTGTTTGGGTAGAGATGTAGGAAAGAATAGGAATAAAAGAGTTCTGCTGCTAGCAGTCATGGGAGAGTTGTAGGTCCTCTTCTGCAGGATCAGCTACAGGTCACAAGCTTTTTCAAACCTAGTAATAGAGGACATAGTTTCACTTTCTAGGAGTTTCACTACACATGATAGAGTAGTGATAGTGGAAGGTGCGGCAATAGTATTGATAGAAACATGAGTTATAGTATAGAGTGTAACCTGAGGAAGGTGGGGAAGAAGGCACAGCATACCAGGTTTGAGCTCTTGCAGGTCCTAAGTCACCATGACCGGCCACAGTTGAACCACACTGTGAGGTGGATAAATGTGGAAACGAAGGTGCTACTTTGGTGGTTGTGACTGTGAACACCATTGGTAGGTGGAGTTTCACTAGGAATGGCCTACACCTTAATAGTAGGGGCAAAGAGGTAATTTCTGAGTTCTTAGCTTAAGTTGTAAGGTAGCCCATTTCCAGTGATGA